>OY744526.1:108454551-108502051 GCA_963556195.1 Sepiola atlantica | reverse complement strand
TTATTAGCTCACATGCATCCGGCAGATGCTTGTTACTGGTCGTAGAGGTATTGTGTCCGGGAATCTGATATCAAGTTAAAACGCTATCGCTATGTTATATCAACACTGATGGCTCGTCAAACGACGCAGCAACTGTGTTTGGATAACTATTTAAGTCTCAGAATCTAGAGTTGAGCTCTAAGGCTTTATTATGATACAATATCGGTGGCGAATAGCCACTTCAACGCGGGAATAACAGTCTTTGTGACAGAAAGCACAGATGATGTTTCGCGCTGATCTATCAACCTGGCCTGCACTCTTTCTTCTCATTCCGTGTTCATGACGTTGAGTGAGTGTCTCTTCGACTTGAAGAGCCGTTACTACGCCGTTTGTCTCCAGGGTTACTGTTCGAGGGTTGTTGCTTCCCGATTGTTCTCATCGATGTTAAAAGCTTCTTACGTAGGTGTAAACGAACCCCTTTTTTGGCGTGACGAAAAGGTTATCATATTAATTTATCTCTTAGTCTTTTCTTATTTTCCATACTTGGTTTTAGCTTTTTCATTGGCTCTTTGTAATTTTCATTACCCCTTCCAGATTTTATGAATCATCTTTCAAATCATATTAAAAAGTTCTTCATGACATCTATAGAGGCAACACAATTATTTATGGCAGCACTTTGAAGAACATATACGATCTTTCTGATTCTCGCTCGTTCTATCTCTTTCTCTCCCTGGCTCTCTATCTGCCCCTCTTTCTTACTCTCTTCCGACTTAGAAAAAGCGATGCAATAGGAAGAAAACTGGGGCGTTACTTTAAAAATCTCTTAATCCAAGTCCTCTCTTTTCACCACAAACACTCGGATCCTTACTACTCCTAAGCCGAAATTACCCGCACGCGATGATGTTTCTCCATTTTATAAATTTCTAAAATATGTCAAGAGGTGCCACTTAAAGTATTTTTCTTGTTTTGAGAGAGTACTAAACCGACATGGTAATCACGTAGGGGATGATCTCTTCTCGTCCATACAGCTTCTTTGACACAGAATAAAGTTTAATAGCCTTGCTCTACTGTATATATATATATATATATATATATATATATATATATATATATATATATATATATATAAATACTAGAGATAAAAAGGTTATATAATGATGGACGTAACGTTTGGGATTATAAAAACCTTTATGAGAATGTAATCTAATGATGGACGTTACTTGTGGAATTATACAAACTTTTATAAGAATGTTATATGATAATGGACGTACGTAGTGGAGAACCGGTGTGGGGTCGTTGGTTTGGCTTGTGCGATTTAGTACGTGCCGCCGAGTGCATAGAGTGCAATGCTGTTTCCGGGAATCGAAACGTGACAAGTGACGAGACAATGGATGACCCTAGTTCAAAAGGTCATCCTGCACCTGTGTGGTGATCACGTGATATTAGGTCACAGTGAGAAAATTGGAGTCTTTAAACTAGTTCGGACTTAGGAGGCGCAGAAGTCGGACGAAGGAATTACGATGTAGCCAAGTCAGAACGGGAAATGTTTTTCCCTAAGAAAGAATACTGGCGTACAAAATGTATTTCTCACCCCTCTCTCCTCAAAAAACAAAGGACTGATTAGACAATGAGCTAGCTAAGCATTAACCACGATATTCGTAAATCTCTTTCTCTCTATCTCTTTAGTATAGCAAAACATCTTCACGGGCAATAGAAACTGACGCCGAATAAAAAGTAATTAAAATGAAAAGATTGTTGTCTTATGAAGCGGGTGAGAAAGGTATTTTGTTAAAGACAACTCACGGAGATGGCCACTACAGGGCAGAGGCGAATAAAGTACTCAACCACTAGACGACAGACCAAACCGAGAAGAAACGAAGGTATGCATTATTAAGGGGCTATGCAACAATAGATGAGAATAAAAATTGTAAAGATACAATAGTTATCAGAACATCCAAAAGTTCAGAGCAAATAGCTTCATATCCTTAATCGATGGATTTTCAAAGATAAACACTTTTCATCAGATGATAAAGAAAATACGATAAATGTAATTCTAAATATTATCGGCCACATTTTACTTTAGAAATTTTACATTAATTTTACATAAAATTATATATTTTTATTAATTCAACATGTAACTATTATTTTAATATTGTTTATTTATATATATATATATATATATATAACGTTCGCTACAATTTCTAAAAATAACATGTCTATATTTTCGCACCGTACATTTATTTCTGCTCACATACGATTTTAATTAACCTTCGTCGATTCTTTAGTTCATTTTTATGATGACGAATGACGTTACTTTACTAAACTCACGACAGTTAAAAGGAACACAGACTGCCGTCGCTAAAAATTAAACTGATACTGAGACCTATTTGCGTACTCTCCAAATTTTAATAATATATATTATACACAACGTTCATACCAAATGATCATAGTTTCGTCTTTGTACATAGACGGCTCTATATACTATAATCGCAACATGTTCTTTGTTGGTGGGTTTGTGCTAGGGTTAGTCTAATCGACTACATACTAACAGCTGGACAAGATGCGAATATGGAAAAGTATCAAATTTCGAATATGATATTTTTGGTGTACAAGTCATTTTCAATTTATATGTGAAGCACTCACTCGGACAGTGTTCATTATAAATTAAAACATCTTGGATTTTTACCTAAGTTGTCAGGGGCAATCTTTCACATAAAAAGGGTTACAAGTGATCCGACATACGCCCGGATACAATATCAATGGGTATCCCTACACCCATAACCCTTGTTGTATCCACCCTGATTCACTTATGTCAGAGTGTTTTTTCAAACTTTTGACTCCTTATAAGCATCTTCCATTTTGTCACTATTTCCGCATGGGCAATGCCAACATGCACTTGTACATTCTAGTCCATTCCACCTGCAGGTTATTGCATCATTCTGAACAGTGGCAATGAATTATCTGGATCAGTGCATCTGGAGCAGGACTTTTTCCGTAATCACTGGAACAAGTGTCTTCCCTTCCACCCCCACTCAGATGACACCATATCATCACTACATCGCAACCACTCCATAATCTGATAGTAAGTCCGCAACTCATTAAATTTACATGCAGACGGCATTGGTGGTAGTCGTTCTGACGTGACGAACGTCTTAACTCTCGACACTTTCTTGCAAAGCATATTGTATCTAATAGATGCCAGGGAGTTTTTTCTCTATCCCCATTGAACAAAGATACCATAGCCTTACAACCATTGGTTTCCACAACATGCTGGTTTTGCTTTGGTAGAGAAAATGATTGTAAACAGTCTGTCATTGTATTTCCTCTCTTGACGATTCGTTGGTACCCCAACGTCTTTCCTATTCCGAATACCCTGGTCACCGAATCGCATTCAGTAAAGGCATTCATAAACACCAAATTATTACAAACTGCTTCGCCAAGCACCTTCCTGATAACCTTGATATTGTAGATGTAGGATTTTGACTTGTAAGAGAAAAAATAAAATGCAGTACATTTAGAAACATATGCACGGAACAGCAAGAGAAGAGTCGTGTCTTCTCCAATGAGGTGGATTGATTTGAAACCAAACATATGTATGGCTGTCTTTGCAATCCCAACATCGACATCTCCTTCCGCTGGAATAACGCACCAGTATTTCTGCCGCATTCGTTCCATAATCGTCTGGATCAGTGCCTGCTTGTTTGCAACGTTTGACAAGAAGTTCTCCTTTTTCCAAGCAAATTGTGTTACCTCGTTAATGTTAATCTTTCTTGCATTCAGTTCTCGACTTCGCCGCTGATGAGCACAGTCTTTCACACTTGACGCACTTTCATAACCATCGAACACGGTAGTACTGTCCAATAGTGTTCAACAGAAAATGAAACATACTCATTAACGATCGAGCTGGAAGTACTGCCCGCCTTCCATTTCAGACGGTCAAGAAGAGATCCTCCGTATAGTACATTGTGCTCTGTGACTGCAACGGTTTGTGTCACAGCACTGTCCAATTTTGTTTCAACATGATTTATGCGAGCTGCTGCCAGTTGCGGTTTGTTCGCTTGACGTAAGATGCCCTTTCCTTCAAACAAAGACATCGGGTAGAGACATAGTTCATATGGTATTAAGTCATCCAGCCTTAGATCACCCATCTGTGAGACCATGAGAAACCTCTGGTATAAAAGTACTGGGTCAATGCTACGATCTGCATAAACTTTGATATTCTTGCTAGATGCTAGAGTATTTGCCTTCAAACTCCTTTTGTAAGAGTAGAAGAAAACTGATTGTCCATCTATCTTCTGTACAATGTCTTTTCCGATTTCGGCTTTAAGTTGTCTAGTTGCTCTGCAACTTTCCCGAGGTGTGTCTCATCTATTCTCACCCGAAAGGCAGGCAACCCATTATGTTGTTCGCTTTTTGTGTAACTTTGTGCTGTAAGTAATTGAATGGCAATGTTGTAAGCGGATGTCATAGTCGACGACATGGTCCAAACTGGTCTTCTGGTGCTCGGACATCTCACTACCCTGCGTGATCTCCCCATAGCTTTTGAGTGAGTGCATTGGTGTTGGTTCGAGGAAAAGATCAAAGCAAATACAAGCCTATTATTGGCTATTGCGTTTGATTACGTGAAACCCAAACTGGAACCTTTGATGTACTACAGGGCTGTCATTTTTCAAGGCATACATCTTCTGAAGATAAGCGTGAAGACCAGTGGCTGCGAATATTGGCAGGCAAACAAAGACGGCAGTGAGACGCAGTTCCCAAGACTCAATTCGATTTGGAATGTTTCGCATTGTATAAAAGTTGACGTTACATAACTGGTGGTACACACAGTCTGCTGCATGAGGATCACCACTTAAATATTCGATCCGACCTGGCACATCAGTTTATCATCCTCTCTTGTTTTGCAATTAACCAGCATAGTTTGGGCAAATGCACAAGTCTTAACATAGGAAATCTTTCCCTCACTTTTTCGTTTAAAGTATTTTTTCGTAGTATCAGATCCGCAGAAAAAAAAACGATGTGTTTTACTGTCATATTGTCCCAGAGAAACACGAGCAACCCTTTTTACTAACCGAGCAGAACCATCCTTATTTAGGCTAAAGAAATGTCTTTTTTGTTTATGTGAACACTATTTCCGGCTTCAACAATGACTTGGACACCCTTTTCGATACTTGCATGGTTGACAGCTGTAGCACCCTATTCTCGAAGTACCACGGTCCCATGACAGTACAACTCCTATTTGCATAAAGAACACGTTTCTCTACTGACAGCTGAACTCATGTTTGACACTGAAAATATACGAAAATATATGTGTATTAGTATATGGTGATTATCTATATTTTAAATTCAATTTTATTTTGTTATTAAGTCCATTTTACTTTGTTATTAAGTCAATTTTACTTTGTTATTAAGTCAATTTTACTTTGTTATTAAGTCAATTTCACTTAGCTATTAAGTCAATTTTACTTTGTTATTAAGTCAATATTACTTTGTTATTAAGTCAATTTTACTTTGTTATTAAGTCAATTTTACTTTGTTATTAAGTTAATTTTACTTTGTTATTAAGTCAGTTTTACTTTGTTATTAAGTAAATTTTACTTTGTTATTCAGTTAATTTTACTTTGTTATTAAGTCAATTTAAGTTTGTTATTAAGTCAATGTTACTTTGTTATTAAGTTAATTTTACTTTGTTATTAAGTCAATTTTACTGTGTTATTAAGTCAATTTTACTTTGTTATTAAGTCAATTTTACTTTGTTATTAAGTAAATTTCACTTTGTTTTTAAGTCAATTTTACCTTGTTATTAAGTCAATTTTACTTTGTTATAAAGTTTATTTTACTTTGTTATTAAGTTAATTTTACTTTGTTATTAAGTAAATTTTACTTTGTTATTAAGTTAATTTTACTTTGTAATTAAGTC
Source organism: Sepiola atlantica (assembly GCA_963556195.1). Taxonomy (NCBI): domain Eukaryota; kingdom Metazoa; phylum Mollusca; class Cephalopoda; order Sepiida; family Sepiolidae; genus Sepiola; species Sepiola atlantica. The sequence continues at coordinate 108,496,152 of OY744526.1, read as the reverse complement.
GATTTTACTGTGTTATTAAGTTAATTTTACTTTGTCATTAAGTTAATGTTACTTTGTTATTAAGTCAAGTTTACTTTGTTATTTAGTCAATGTTACTTTGTTATTAAGTCAATTTCACTGTGTTATTAAGTCAATTTTACTTTGTTATTAAGTTAATTTTACTTTGTTATAAAGTTAATTTTACTTTGTTATTAAGTCAATATTACTTTGTTATTAAGTCAATTTTACTTTGTTACTAAGTTAATTTTACTTTGGTATTAAGTTAATTTAACTTGGTTATTAAGTCAATATTACTTTGTTATTAAGTCAATATTACTTTGTTATTAAGTTAATTTTACTTTGTTATTAAGTCAATTTTAATTTGTTATTAAGTCAATTTTACTTTGTTATTCGATAGTTTGATACGCTTGTGTACTATGTTTTCTATCGGCAATGTGTCTCCACACGCACAACGCCGGAAAACTGCAGTTAATCTACAAAAAAAATTACAAAACGGAAATATTAAATTATTCATCTATGAATTTTTGCTTTTCTGTACATCATGATCATATATACACCTAAGGAATTACAGGTTATGTTGGACCATTTTCAGCTTTAAAATTAATGACGATCTAACCCCCACACACACACACACACACACATATATATATTTATATATATATATATATATATATATATATATATATATATATATATATATATATATATATATATATATATATATATATATATATATAATTAACTTGTTACCAATATCCAGGGGGTATGAATCCGAAGGAAGTTGAAACCGGGTTTATGAGAGTGCTCAATGAAAATTCAGAGCAAAATATATTTTTGTTGATGATTTTATTCCATTACTTGCGACAAAACATATTCTGTTTCGTATACACTTGCAAATAGCGTCAACATCGTCAGGCTACAAATGGAATCAAAGGTTTGATTCCATTTGTAGCCTGACGATGTTGACGCTATTTGCAAGTGTTAACGAAACAGAATATGTTTTGTCGCAAGGAATGGAATAAAATCATCAACAACACATATATATATATATATATATATATATATATATATATATATATATATATATATATATATATATATATATATATATATATATATATGACTGTGTGTAGGGGGTGTTTATGAAAAAATATTTAAATAATAAAGAACACTAATTTCTTTGAAAATCCCATATTTTATTTTTTTGTATAATTATAATAAACTTATAAGTATGTAATTATAATTGTGTTTTATTATTTCTTGTAACTAGGCTCTATTTCCAATATTGATAATATTCGAACTACGATAGCATATGATATAAAATAATTACTTTTATACCATTATATAATATATATCCCCATATATAATATATATACATTTTTCTTATTGATACAAACATTATAAGCTTCATATAAGCATACATGATTCAGCTGCGGCTTTATTCGAAGTCAAACAACTTAAGTCGAGATTAAGTATACTCTTTAATTGTATACATCAATAAATAATTATAATATACCTCTACCTCCTGTTGAGCACTATCTTATACACATCAGAGTGGCATTATAGTGCCATCTAGAAAACACCTAAATAGAAGTAATATTTAGGTTTTTGTATATATTTATATATTTATATGTATATGATGATCTCCTTAACTTATGAACGGATCGTTGTGTATTTTGTAATATATATTATTGACAACACGGTGGGTAACATGTGCACATTATTTTATTATAAATTCTAATATTTAAGGTATGCATGTATATAAAGTTAAGTGTACTAATATGTGTATATATATATATATATGTATATATGTATATATCGTTGTACAAGATAACGTTCTAAACTAATCAACCGGTCCTTATGCATTTTAGTATATATACTCGGCAACGCGGTGAGGCACATGGCCATAATATATTTTGTCAAGTTTTATATTTAGTGGATACATGCATATAAATGTAAATATTTGAATATGGTTACACATATATATGTGGTGGTTAACTCTTAAACTTATCAACCTATCATTATGAATTTTGGTATACATCGTCTAGGCGTGGCGTTGGATAATGCGTTTTTATTTAGTTTAATGTAGTGAATGGAAAGCTGGCAGACAGGGGATTGAACGCTTCGTAGAAAATCCAGATATCTCCGATGTTTGTGAAATGCTTATAAGTATTAGCCATCAGTTAATAAATATTACCCCAATGTTGCTAGTATCAGTCTTTTTTATAAATACTATCATGGCATGTGTTTTTCGAAATTATGTGATCTATTTCCTGTTTCTTTTGTACCATCTCGTATTACACGTTGGCCTCGTGGCCGCAATTAATTTGCTGTTTTGATACCGCATTGTATTACTACTTATATGTTCCCATCGCTCCTTTCCAAGTACTGCAGGCTTGTGGAACTTTCTTCCTGTTGACTGTTTCCTTCCTACATATAAGATTGGTATTTTCAAGTCTAATGACAACAGACATCTACTGTTATTGCGATACTCCTATTTTGTTATTGTTAATTCCTTACATCGAGTGCATGCATACCTTATCTGGAGCGATTTCACGAACAAATATGTATATATATATATATATATATATATATATATATATGTATATATATATATATATATGTATGTATAAATACATATAGACACAATATAAACATATGGTACACTTAATAACGAAATAATAGAGTATTTACTCTCCGAGAATTTCTCATAAACAACAGTTAGTGTACGATCGTTCTGAGACGATCGTGTTTTTATTGATACGAGTCACTTCATCATCACAGGTTATAGACACCAACTTAGAAGCTAACATTTAGCATCAAAACATGAGAGTTTTTCGCTTCTACTTATACATCAAATTAGATAGGAAGAAGGGGAGTAAGGGTATGGAAAATAAACACCACATCTGACAGTGTACGAATCAGTTAAAGTGTATATACAAACGGACACACAAAACGGGAAAAAAGGTTTTCAGAACACAGATATGGAAAAACACATATCCATAAGAAAACGAAAAATGTTGTTATACAATTAGAAATAAGGTTTTGTCACTAAGGTGAATTATGCTACTATATGAGCATGCACAGTGAATAAAGTTGGTACTATTTCAACTCGCGAAGAATACAATTGTAGAGAGATTATAATAAGATAAGAAACTTTATCAAAAAATATCATGATAAAAACTTAAAAATTATAAAATTAGAAAGTTAAAAATTTGAAAAGTCAAACCTGTACAATAGTCTTAACATTTTTTAAATATAAATGTAAAAATTAAAATATATTAATATATATATATATATATATATATATATATATATATATATATATATATATATGGATAAATTGTTGCAGTGTATACACAAATAGCATGAAATAAAAATTATTTCACGATATTTAAAGATTTACTTAGTATGATTAGATCGACAGATGGTTTTTGTTTTTAGTAATTAAGTAAAATGCACCGTATAATTCATTAGATTTGCCTTAATCATTTTAATTGTGTTGAAATTTGCTCTTAAATATTGCATAGTATTTGCAAAGAGAATATTTAAACAATCAGGGAATATTGAATAACGCTGTTTTAACAATATCAACAATGCCTTAAGCCAAGCTAATAAATTGGTGCCTTTTATACTAAATTTTGATGTGAATTTAAATCACAAAGTTTCGCTCTCTCAAGTACATTTTTCTATTTTCCCGCGTCTTCGTATAACCATACTAGATATGCAACATACACACACCTCCACACACACACACAAACACAAACAAACACACACACACACCCACACACACACATATATATATATATATATATATATATATATATATATATATATATATATATATATATGGTGCCTGTCTATTCGATTTCGAATATGACCAATTTTTACGTATCGATGGGATATTTGTGTGAAGGTTCCCAGTGAGGAGCGCTGATGTGGTACGTCAAGCCCGCTAGACTTTTACAGACCATACGACAGAATTGACAGATGTACCGATGATCTGAAGGGATGCCAAAAAATTAATCCACCTCTTGAACGAGCTCGATTTTGCAAAACATGCACTCGTTAGGTGTTCAACAAACCTGCACGTTACATAGTTACCAAGTTGAACGCTGACATCTAAGGTGTTCCATATTCCCTCCCTGTATTAGAGAGGGAAGTCCTTATCTTCCTCACTACTGTCTACTTCTGCTGGTGTTTCATCCTATTCTTTTAAAAAAGCTGGGTGCCTTCAAAAAGCGCTTTCCTCCACCTTGACATATCTACATCCACCCCCCTTCCTCCAAAAATAATTCCAAAGCACTTCAAATCGTCTTTAAGACATATTTTAATCGCTTACGAGTCTTATGCTGTGAGCGAGTATTCCAAGTTAGTTCCCCATCAATCACCTGCTTCAGCAGTCTGTAATCAGTAAGGCGAATAAGATGACCAGCCACACGAAGTTGCGTTTTTGTTATACGAAACTCGATGCGTGGAACAGCAGCACGTTCCAACAATTCGGTATAAAATATATATTAAAAACAAACACGTTTACTAATAATGATTGTTTTTCACGATGGCGGATTTCTATATTACACAAGGTAATTTGGCGATTTGTGAACGTTGATTACAAAATATTATCCAAAGCATAAAAAGCGTTCAGTGGATATGGTTGGTCTCCACGCGGATTTCTATATAACACTAATTAATGTAGCGACTTTTGAATGTCGATTACAATAACGATAAATATATAAAACAAAAACGTTCACTGACATGCGTGTTCTCCACGCGGCTCTCTATATAACACAATGTAATGTAGCGACTTGTGAACGTCGATTACAGTAGCAAAACAAGTATATTTTAAAGAGAAAGAAACAATACCAAAAGGTTTAGTGTACACACGTGTTATCCAAGCAGATTTATATATAACACCAAGTGGTTTTGCGATGTGAACGTCGAGTACAATAACAATATATATATATATATATATATATATATATATATATATGTATATATATATATATATATATATATATATATATATATACATATATATATATATATTAATGACATATATATATATATATTAATTTTAAAAATTTTCAACACAGACAAGGTTTCGTATAAAGCAAAATATCCTTGTTTAAACAATAATAGCTCATTTTTATGGTAAGCTATTTTTAACGTTATATAGTTTGTATTGAAATATTTGCCCCATAGTTTAATTTCTTGTAAAACCCACAAAACACAACAAAACCAACAACAACAATATATATATATATATATATGTGTGTGTGTGTGTGTGTGCTTAAGACTATATTAAAGAAATACATGTTACCAAAAAGATAATATATATATATACCGATCATTGACACAACACACTTCTTTTATTATTGTATAATAACACATGAAGTAATCATAAAAAATAAATTGTAAAACCAGTCTTGTTACTTTTCAGACACACATCATAAATCCTTAATATCTCAAATTATGTATCTATTTGTTTTTTCCATTCAGATTACCCGTCGTGTTTGTAGTATTGTTGAACAATTGTAAATTGGTTAGAAATATAATCTAGAAATATATTAGGTAATCAAAAATATAATTTAAATCGGAAATAAAATGAAACTAAATAACAGCGAATGAATAGGGGTTTCTTTAGTAAAAGTTTAATTAGTTTGGGGTTTAGATTATTTGCCGTTCAATTATTTGTTTCTTGCTGTTTCATTCATTTCTGAAATGCAAAAAACACTCCGGGGTACATCCTGCCCGACCAGTCTAACCATTCATCGTTTCACTATCAGATGTTCGATTCAATAACTAACCGGGCACAATTTACTTGATCCTGCTTACTCTAATAGACACGCAAACTTACCCATATACAATATTACAAAAAAAAGAAAAAGCAATACACCCGTATTAAAACAGCTGGTAGTTTATCTATGATATTAAAAAAATCATGTCTAACTCTTGAAAGTTTAAAAGAAAAATGTGTCACAGACGGAAAAAGCGAATAATAAAGGAAAAGGTTTTACACACCATGAACTCACCGACACGCACCCAGATTTTCACGTACGCGAATATATAGACATGTTTACAAAGATACTCTTTGCCATTATGTAGATCAATCAATATATAAGATAACCTATATGCATTTATCTATTATTATATTAAAACTGAGTGAACGAACGCTTGTTTCCTCGACGTCTTTTGAATGTCACAAAATACATGCTGAGATAAATTTTTAGTTATTGGATTGAGATATATTTTAAATTGTTCAATTTGACTTACATGATATACAAAACTTATATGCATGCTGGAAAACAGAATTACTTTAATTATCACGGTTTGGGCAAATATTTTCTCTAACAGGAGTAATATGCCAGTCACAATCCGTATCTAGTCGGTGCATCTTTTAGATGGTCGTCCTCTTTATCTTTATTTAATGGAATCTTCTTAGTATTATTTAGTTACTAAGTTGGAGTCTGGTCCGCGAGAAATATATCTGAACCACGTTTATATTTTGTCGAATGACGTTCTTTCTGTATGTATTACTAATCAGCTTTTTTTAATATCTGCATGTATTCGTCGAGCTCACAAAGTTGCTCCAAGGATAGTTCTTAAACATTTCTTTTCGAAGACATTAAACTTCTTCTCATGCACTAGTAGTAACTTGAATATACAGAAAAATAAGACCAACAGTGCATTGTAAATTATTTACTTCAGAGGCCTTGCTTTTTTCTTCATGTTCCACGTATTTTCTTATAGACGTCGAGATGCGGAAGCGTCTATTCGTTTTCCTATTCTCATATCAGATGAGGATCCTGGAACCACTTAGTCAAGAACTTCAATTTTACTTCTTGCAATTTGCCGCAATTTGTGATTAACTGGGAACTGCACTCATCTGTCACTTAGCTATCAACGCATTTATTTCGCCACTGTCATTTTATTTTGATTCAGCCACTTTCTTATAGTTTAATATTTTAGCGACATTAACGAATTTGCATACGAGTATATATACCTACCACCAACACGTATGTAAATTATCTAGTAGAACAATAAGTCTCTTAATATCGTTAATCTGATTGAAACGATGTTCTTACGTAATATATTTGTATATTCTGTAATCCAAACTTGAAAAAATAAAATTGATTTTCTTCACCTTCACCGACAATCGCAATTTCCAATATTCACAGTTCTCTCTCCTATCTTCACTCTCTTCTCTTCCAAACTCAACTCAGCTCTTCAGTCAAAAAAGTACAGTTTTTTATATTCTTTACCCCACCACATATGCAAATTATTGCAGTATCTTGAATCACACGCCCCCGTGATCATCACAGATCATTTCCCATCATATAATCATATGCCCAAATCGGCGCATTACGTTCTCTCCGCGGTCTTTGCATCGCGACCGCTTCACCTTCATGTCCGGCGCTTACATCTCCATCGTTTACTTGGACCACACGCCTCACATCCAAAATATGCCGCGGCATGCCATCGACCCTCAAGTTGTTAGGGCATTGCACTCCAGTAATCTCTCCTATTCCCCATTGCGTTGTACATCGAGCATTAGGTGGCTTCATCCAAACCTCTTCTCCTATTTGGATTCAGGCTGGTCCTCGCTACTCGACTTCTGAGGATATATCTCTTGGATGTCGCCATTCTATATTTTAAAATGGATCTATGTTGCACTGTCTCGTCCATCTGTCTGACCTTTGGTACCATGTTGTACCAGAATGTGGCCTCTTCGGGTGATATCCCTCCTCTCTCAGCTATCGCTTTCACTCTCTGATGATGTCGCTCTACTATTCCATTTCCCCCGGGGCTGCCCTGTAATATCCTTTTATCTTCCATTTTTCTAGCATTGTCTGGAGACGTTCTGAGCGAGAAACGGCGCCATTGCCAATTATCACCTCCATTACCGGACGCCGTTAAAGCATCACCTTCTCAAATTCCTATGTAACCGCAGTTTCCGTCTCCGCATGTAACTCCCTCTATATTGCTAGTCTCCCAGGCCCACAGTCAATCATTAACAAGTATGCGTCCCAAGATAGTGTGGTATGTCAATAGCTAATCTTGTCCAATTATTTGAAGTTCCAATTTCCCAAGGATCATGTACATTTTGGGCAGGATCTATTGATTGACATCGAACACACTTCCTGACAACTCTCTGAACATCCTCCCGTCTTATAAGTGGATCAACTTTCCGCACCAAATATAATGTTCTATCCACTCTCATGTGGTGCATGCAATGCATCTTTTCAAGTTCTCTGGTTCGTAAGCAACATACCGGGACCTCTTCTTTCTCTACTAACCACCATTTTTTTTTAATTCGGGTTAGTGCGTCTGCTTTTTATCTCTGTGAAGGCACAAATACTGCCAAAATTCGGATATTATCTCTCCAAGTATTCACAATCTCCGCTTTACGATCTCTTCCCCGTATTCTCTCACTCTGCTCCACTGTAGAGTTCACCCAACTTAGTATCGTTGTTGAATCAGTCCTTATTTCAATCTACCACAATCCCCATTTTATGGCTAAATTGCCGCCTTTTAAAACAGCATATAATTCGGCCACGTTAATGTGATTACAGTCATCTTTTTTCTCAGCCATGCTGCATCTTCTGCCACCGAAACCCCAATCCTCACAACCACGCCTGATGCAATACTGCTCGCATCAGACCACCCTACTCCTATTTTTGTTTCAGGTATGTACCAAGCTCAACTAACTGGATCCTCTTTCTCTACATCAGTTAGAATCTCCTGTATTAATTGACAGTTTATCCATCAACTCTTTGCTTCCAGTCTACTCCGCTTGCTCTTCTTTTAACATAACAGCATGCCAGTTGCAGCCATGCAGCAACTGATTAGTGCCCCAATAATTTGCCGCACATACAGAATAACTGCCGCCTATTCATTTCTTCCGTCATCTCCGGGACTTCGTTGCCCCTTTTGAATATCAGCTCACCCGTCTTTCCTTTCATCAACTTAAGTCCCAGTGCCGCTCCGCCGTCCAAGGATTCAGGTGGCTTTGTTGTCAGCCTAAATCCTTTAAGATGTTCCACCACTTCCTCTGTTGATACCTTTGTCACATCTACGATTATGTCATCAATGTACGAATCAGTGGCTTCATTTGCCTTTTTTTTCATTAACCCAGTTTTTTGAACGGCTGTCATCATTTTTGCTGCAACATTAAGCCAAAATCTTAACCGCGTCAGACAGTAGTCTTTTTTTATAGCAGGCTAGCTGGTACTGCGATATCTTCTTTGCCACGTGTAGTTGCAAGTAGACAGACTTAAAGTCTACAATCGCAATTCCTCCTGCCTACCGCCTCCATTGGCTAATCTTTTAATCACACCCATCTATTAATTCGCTCCCCGTATGGCATGCTACAAAACGGTTCAATTCTCGAAAATCTAACACTGGCTTCACTTTACCTGTTGTCGCCTGGACCACTGTCATCAAAGGTAACACACCTTTTTCTTCACTCCTCCATGGTAAGATAATACAATCTGCTATACACCTTTCCACTTCCTTCACAAACTCTGAATTTTTCTCACTGTCCAGGGAATTCTTATAATATTTTACTTTGTTATGCAACACTGGATGCTCTCCCATCCATTTCCATTTCACTGTCTATCTCTCTCCATCAAAATCAGCCTCGAAATCTTTATCCTCAATTTTGCAAACGTTCGGCTGATGGGCAGCTACGGCACAGTGTACATCTCCAAACTTGACCTCAGTTTTGTTGATACTCACACCTCCCATCTCATTGATCACACCCATTCCAATTATGACATCGATTCCGTCAATAATGTGATCCATCAGAATCACTTCTACTTTCACTCGTACCTCACATATTTTCATTCCACTTCCCGGGCTTCCTTACATTTTACGTCCCGACCGTCAACTGTTTTTATCGTGCCACTTCTACCACACCCACTCACAAGTTTGGAGTTAAGTAGAGTGGTGGTTCATCCACTATCAACAAGTGCCGTCATTACAGCATAATTTACTGCCACTTCTATCATAGGTAGAGTTCCGTACTGTGCCTGCATTCTGTTTCTGGGGTAGCTACTGGCGCAGAAGCTCTTATTTGCTCATTTCCCTGAGCCAGAGAAAATATCTCGCAAGGTGCCCCATTATTCAAAACTCATAGCACCTTACTCTGACCTTAGCTGGCTCCGTGCTATCTTATATAAGATGGAGTTCTCGACACCTAAACCACCAAATGCTTGAAGATTCTCTTTTAATCTCATTTTCAGTGTAGTGCTTTGTGCACTCGCAGCCACCATCCCAGTATCTCGAATTCTCCTGCTAACTAATAGCGGTGCAGTCGGTATCATTCGACTAACATCCAGTCTCTCCAAGTGATGTAATTGCTGCAGTGATACAGATACGTCATCTGGAAATCCTGTGATAAACGCGAGTTTTGCTGTCTGATCTAGACCTATCCCTAGGTATCCAGCTAATCCAGCCAATCTTTTGATAATGTTGGCATAAACATCTACCGGTTCTCCAGTCCACCTGAATCGTTTCAGTTTTTCATAGGTTTCGAAAGGACCTTCAGTAAATGCTGTCACCAATCTCATCTCTATAATTTCCGCATCTACTTACTCTGTATCACTCATCTCAAGGTAGAGAGCAAACGCATCCCCATGCAGAAAAAGTGGAATGAAACTAGCCAAGTCTTGTACTCTCTGTAGTTTCGCCACCAGTTTTACTTTTTTCATCAACCCGACTACATCACCTTCTCCACTAAAAGGCGATATAACATCCTTGCTCACACCTATTTTTCCGGACTCCATAGTTTCCTCTTCACACCGAAATAGCTTTTTATTCCTCACTTGAAAAAATAAAATTGGTTTTCTTCACCTTCACCGACAATCGCAATCTCCAATATTCAAATTTCTCTCTTCAATCCTCACTCTCTTCTCTTCCAAACTCAACTCAGCTCTTCAGTAAAAATAGTACAATTTGTATATTCTTTAATTATAACAGTATCTTGAATCACACATTCTAAAGTATATCTTCAACGGTAGGCGTAAAATATATTTACCGAACAGAAACAGTTCTGTATCATTTGATTCAACAAAAGTGTTATAGTGCCGTACTTGTACGAAGAACAAATGTACTCATCCATCCATAATAAAATGCGAGAAGCATTCCAACTCAGTCTCCCCTCCCCAGTTCTATACTGGTAGTCCCGAATACCACTTTTTGTATATATATTCTTTTTCTTCAAGAATATATCTTTGTTCCTGTAACCCCGGTGTTTCCGTGTCTTTATTTCGGCCCCTAACAGGGTTACAAGAAAAAGTAGGTTTTGTTTAGTTTGTTTTATGTAGAAGCACCGTTGTATTTTTAGTCGTTCTTTTGTCAGCTTTTGGATATTTTGGATATAACCCTATTTTTCCTTCTATTTTTAGTAAAGAGAAACGCAAATGTATCCAGAAACTCTCAAATGAAAACTTACAAATGTAATAATGGTATCCAGATAATAGGTAAAATTCGGAACTTCACTTTTCTAATTCATTGAAAAATAGTTTGTTGGCAAGAAAAGTACAGCGCTTTTTTATCTTTATTTACCAAAAAGTCGGAAATTTAGTACGCTTTCTTCGTTCGTAGTCGCAACTGCTTACGTCACGACTACGTAACGATTACGTCACGACTGCAAACCTATGTATACTTATTCTAAACAAGCACATTCAGTTATCACTTAATTATATTCGGAGTCTTTATGTTGAGAGCTCTTCTTTTCAGTGAGTTTCATGTTACCATTGTTACACTCTCATGACTGAATACTATCACCGTTTGTGATCGCTCCCTTATTCGAAATGAAAGAAAACTGAAACACACTCTCTGAAGAGTTATTTCTTTTGTTTTAAAAGATAGAGAATCAGAAATATGGATGCCTGTAAGTGTGGAACAGATATCAGTCTATTGAAATATAAAGGTTTACATAAATTTAAGTAAAAGAGAGAAAGAGAGAGATTGACAATATTTACGGCTCGCTTTCACCTGGGCACCAACTATTAGCTAACACGACACAATGTTCCACTACCTACGCAACTTCCCATTAGTCCATCTTTTCTCACGTTCTTACAGACGTATTTAATCAGGTCCTATTGACCTCGCTAAGAGACGTTTTTTACTCGAGCCGACAATAATTTGTCTGCAGTACAATATCACTTGATTATTAAAACTAGTCAACTAAACCACTTAGTTCTATTATAAAGATGTATTCAATGCTAATTAAATGTCGATAATTATACATTTTTCTAATATATATATTAAACACCCACAAATATGCACATAGCTATACTTAATTATTTAATGTGTATTAACCCAATCATAACATACTAACAATCAACACATACACGGTTAAGAATGTTTATATTCGAATAGAGTATTTTCATCACAAACTTAATATTGTGAAATTAATGCGACTGGAATAAGACACAAATTCGAGTCCTGTGCGTAGGAGATCGCTGCACCGAAGTGTCACAAATGCTGAATGCATATAAGAATTTGCGTTTACCCTCACAGAAGTCATGGCTGCCTTTTCATAGCTGCTCTTCTTTTATCTCTGATGCAAATAAGGTTAAATTCAACACCTTTGATTGTGCAAAACGAGTAAAAATTATGAACCAGTTTAAATTACTAAAATCAGAATAAAATAAAAACATAATTTACTGTTTGACATTTTAAGATGAGGAGTCATAAAAATATGGTTTCTAATCAAGATGATTATCCTCAGCGTTTACTTCGTTCCGGTCTGTGTACTCTCCGGCCTTCTTCGATTATATTGTCCATTTACGGTAATTAAAAAAACATGCAAATGCAATGCTTTATCATAATAATTCCAACACCACAGTAAAACTATGCTTTCATTTTAAAATGAACCTCATCATTATTGATTTATTGGATTGTAATACGCAAAAAACATAAACGTGCACAAAAAAGTCACAACAATCATTTTCAAATACGGGAAAACGTAACTGTAAAATAAATATAAATCTGAAGATAGCTGGACAGAACATGATTCTAAACGTAGTAGAAATAGAAATATGAGTTTCACGCATAGATTTAAAATAGAAGACATATTAAATATGTTGCTAAACTAATTGAAAACATAGTTGCATTATTTTGTCGCTCCAGAAAGTACCTGGTCCTGATACAATCGTTTACCAATGTATGTTGATAAGGCATCTATAAGTTCTGTAAGGACAAAAGTAAATGCATGATATAATCCAATTATGCACACTCACACACGCACACCCACACCCACACATATATATATATATATATGTATATATATATATATATATATATATATATATATTAGTAGTATGTTTTTAAAAGGCTGTGGCCAATGCAAATTGCGGGTAAAATGTAAGTTGGAAGGAACAAGAATAATACATATGACTTACTATTTATTCTCTCTTAAAATCTTACATAACAGCAAGAGTGTTGTTATCTGTTTGTGCAATGTCCGGATGATTATAAAATAATTTATTTACTATTTCGGGAAAATTAACTTTCTATTTGTCAAAAATAATTAATACAAGAAGGAATCTTTCCGATTGTGCAGAGAGTCTGACAAAACAAAATGTTTGCCAAAAGACAGAACAGCAGCGAAGCCAGTCTCGCAGAGAATGGAAATTTAAGATATTTAAGGTTATGTTATGTATACAAATGTGGTGTTCAAAAATATGTGTGTAATATTGGGTAAGTGTATGGTGATTGATAAACTGTTAGATTTAATAATATATATATATATATATATATATATATATTATTTTTTTTAAATTCATATTTTGATTATTTACTCTTAATTTTCAGGGTGTTGTATCTTCGAATTTTTTTTTTCGTATTTTAAGAATTTGTATATAAAGTAAAGTAATTAATCTCTCATTTTAAATATTCTAGATTGGTCTTGTGTGTTTTAATGAGGTGGTAGAAGCTGGGGAGTTTGCTGTTTTTGATGGTGAAATTGATTTTGTATTTTTTGGGGAGGTTACGTGAGAAACAGATTTAAGACCAGGCGTTGTAAATGGAGTTGTTAATGGACTAATGTGGCTGAAATGATGGGGGCGGAGGTGTATAAGTAGTTGTTGTTAAGGTGTTCGAGGGCGAATACCAACACACACACAAATTAGACCTATAGTCTTCAGTATGTAAGGACCACTCTGTAAAATCCACTGATTCTCTCTCAACTACACCAACCACTACTCCCCACCTTCCGCGCATATGTCAGCAGCTCCGACCAAGAAATTAGCAGACTACACTCACTCCAACGCCAACAACTACAAACACACAACTATATATTTAGCCTCGACGTAGTCTCCCTCTACACTTCAATACCCGCACACCCAGCCATACACCTCATCACCGACCACATATCTTCCTTTGACAACCTTGAGCTCTTTGGACTAACATCTACTAACATCCATAATCTCTTATGCATCATCATCGACAACACATACTTTACTTTCAGAAAAAGCCAACGTGAAGACTAACCAAGGCGCTAAGGACACTGCTGCTTCAAGCAAATACATTTTCAGTTAGTTGATACTAGAAAAGTAAAAATAAACGATTGATCAAAGGTTTTCTTTAAATATATAACACGTAGAAAAATAGCTAAACCCCTATTAATAATCAAATTTCTTTCAAGAAATGTGTTGTATATAAAACGAAGAAAGTAGAGCTGATCAACTGTTAATAAGATAATTTTTCAAGAAAAGCATTTCTTTAGATAAATTAATAGATGTTGTAGATAACACGAAGAAAGCGTAGCTAATAAACTGTAAATAATCAATATGTCTTTTTTAAGTTTGTTTTTTAGATAACATGGGCAAAACATATACTCAACTGTTAATGATATATTTTTCAATAACTTTAGGGGGGATGTCTAAGAAATAACACATAGTCAACTGGTAAAAAGTCTATTCTTTTCGTATATTAATTTCAGTACGGCAGCCAGCTCTATATTTACTTCAGAAAAGAACGTGTCCTTCCTTACATATATCCACGCACTGCAGTTAGTATATGTTCTAATCTATGCATATTTCGCAGTCAGCTTACTGCACATATATTCGCAGTTTCTGGATTTTGGTTTCGTAGCTATTAGAAGTCGTTCTTCGCCGAAGGAGAGCACTCGTTCGGGAGATTGAATTCGCTGAGCTAAATACCTAAAATTCATTTCAGATTCAACAAATATTTCTTCATTTACTCAATATAGAGATCTCTTGAAAATTGGCTGTCTGCTGATAGTTTACAGCTGACTTGCTAATCTTGTCTTAGCGTCTTGGTCAGTCCTCGCGTCGGCTGTTTCCGGCGACTAACGTAAACTTAAATTGTTGACATCGTATAAAGAGAATCACTAGCTTAGATCAATGTATTATTATAGAATTAAAAGCAAACACAAAGCGTGATAACTTCTATTTAAAAGCGAGAGCTACTTCCCTTCGACAAACCTATCTAGTACTCTGTAAAGAAATTAAAAAATAGATACTTATTAAAGGTAATACAATTAAATAAAAGATAATAACAAGAATAACTATACATACAAAATGTATAGCTAAACCTGAAATAAAATGCAATAAAACGTTTTCCAACTATAAAATATGACTATCGACTAATGAATTTACCAAATCCAAGTAACATTACTTTAAATTACCTATTAGCATATAGTTAAAAATGCATAATTATACATAAAGGTTACAATTAATTAATCCCTTTATAAAGCTTATTCATTGAACTGCACAAATTTAGTTTGCAGCTAAATACTATATATCTCCCCTCTATAAAAATGTATTTCCCTCGTAAAATATCAGTACTAAATTTATTGGGATGTATAAAGAGGATACAGTGTCACACAATTAAAGTTACAATTACCCGTTCCTTTAGTATCTTTTAAACCTTAAATTCGATTCGTGAATAAACACTGAAGTTCGTTCAAGTTCATGTTGTCATTTGACACATGCGAGAGGTTAAAACAACTCCCCTTCATGTCTATAAATGATCAATACCAATTCATTATTGTAGGAGTATGGTATGATTATATTGTCTAAGCTTGATGATGAAAACAAGTGAATTTATCATAGAAACATTTCAATCAAACAAATAAAAACGGGTTTAAAAGCAAGTTTAAAAATCAAGTTTAAGAATTAAAAAAACATATTCTGTTGAATTAAAACCACAACCTATGCGGAAAGATAAATAATAAAAATTGAAAAGTTATAGAATATCTGATGTTTTCTCCTGAATTCAGGTAAAACAGAGAGAGTAAGAGAGAAAAAAAGAAAGTCGCACATACAGACAGACATACATATAATCAGACAGACAGACAGACAAACAGAGAGGATGAGAAAAAGAGTAAAAAAGAAAAAAAGGCATGAATCAAGATGTTGAATGAAATGCCAGATCCACTATGTATCCAAGACTCAATTCTTGTTAATCGATGGCATAACGGTGTGTTCCCAGTAACTCAATTTTAAAAGCCGGAGGGTTTCGGAGAAGAAATGTATAGTCAATATATATATATATATATATATATATATATATATATATATATATATATATTATATAAACATTGTTAAAAATAACAGAATTTTCCCTCTGAACATCAACCAACACAAACCTACAATCCGTAAACCCCAATTTGGACAGCATAAAATAAATTTAAATGTAGGGGCATCCGTTCGATTGTCAATTTCGACATGAAAAAATAAATTTGATTGTAGGGGCATCAGTCCGTTACTCAATTCAAACATCATGAAATAAATGTGAGTGTAAGTGCATCTGTCCGTTTCTCAAGTGCGACTTCATGAACATATTTGAGTGTACGTACATCTGTTCATTTCTTAATTTCGACATCATGAAATTAATGTGAGTGTATGCGCATCCGTCAGTTTTCGACATCACAAAATACATTTGAGTGCAGATAAATCAGTCTATTTCTCAATTTCGATATCAATATATACATTTGAGTGTATGTGCATCTATACGTTTCTCAAATTCTACATCATTAAAACATTCGAGTGTATGTGCATCTGCCGATATCAAGAAAATGTTGTTTTATTAGGAACGTGCATTTGTTCGTTTCCTAATTTCAACATCATGAAATAAATTCTACTGTTGGTGCATCCGTCGGTTTCTCAATTTCGACATCAAGAAACAATTAAGTGTAGTTGCATCAGCCCGTTTCTCAATTTTGCATAAAAAATACATGTTAGTGTAAGTGCATCAGTCTGTTTTTCGATTTTAACATCATGAAACAAAAGTGAGTCTACCTTCTATAAATGTGATTGTTTGTGTATCCGTCCGTTTCTGTATTTCGACATCAGGAAATACTATTGTTTTGTAAAATATGATCTCTTTAGTTTTCGAGTGCAATGCACATTCTTTTTTTAGAAATATTATGTCAAATATAATATTATTGTTTTTTTACTAGTGAAATTAAATCAGTCAGCATTTCCGTAATATAATATCATGAGGAATACCGTAGTTGTAACTGGTTCAATGTCTATGAATTCAAATAAATTTCCCAATGATAAAACCAAATACAGTTAATGTGTAATTTAACATTTACAAATTTGATGCTAAAGAGATAATACTTTACTTGAATACAAACATACATTTTTAATCTCAGCTTGCCTTCTTTAATAGTATATATGGTGAGTCAAATAACTCTATATGATAGTAACTCGTTTTACCCTAACCTCTCCGGGTAAATCTGAAGCAGATAATATATGGTATTACTGATTTGTAGATGTGCGAATACACGCACCTACAATTACCCTTAATATAACATATGTGCATATCTTGTTACCGTTAGTATTTTTATCATACATTGTTTAGGTATAAATGACTTTAGAAATACTCTTTACAAACTATGCCACATATCTAGTAGTGAATTGATGTAAGACTTAACTGACTGGACATAGTGTGTGAAACACGGTTAATGCAAGCATTATATGATACTAGCAAGCCCCGTAGAAATTTGACTGTGTATTTTACATCAATCTATATAATTTACTGTTTATATTAATATTCGTATACAAATAATAAATGTCTTTCATAGACAGTATTTTTAAAAAAAATAATCTATCCGTTGAAATATGTGTCAGATAAAAATTCGTTAAATAAACAAGACGATGTGTCACATCTCTCTTCATTTTTTTTAAATTGTAACAATTTAATTATTTTTAACACATTAAATATTTCCCCCCTCCTCTCTTGAGAAGTTAATTATTTTTAATGCAATAGAATTATGCAACTTTCTGAGATTTATTTATTCAAATCTGTACTGTGTTAGTACACAGGATGCTATAAGTTGATTTTGGAGCAATTCATGTTGAGATGGGTAAATATAGAATCTCTTACTCTAGCGCCATCAAATAAAATGCAATGTATGCTGATCTGACGGTCTCATTTTTAAATGTGTATGAAAAATAATCACGTGCGTTCGAAAATGAAATATCATATCGTATTGTTATATATGAAATGCAGAAATATGTGAGTTACATTTAACATAGATACTTTGCTAAAGGAAATATGAATCTATATATTATACAAATTAATCATTCAGGTCATAATGGCAACATGCATATTCCGTATAATGAACAGAAAAATAAGAAGAAGAAATGAAAAAGAAGAAGAAGTAGATGGGGTAGAAAAAAAAAGAAAAATAAGAAGATGGAGAAGAAAAAATAGACGTTGCGTGTTTGATAGGGAGCGCAAACAATCCTATATTCTAGTGGCCAATATTTACAAGGAACAAGTAATAACAAAAGCCATTTTGTGGCAAATTCGTTATTTAAAAAAACCCACCAAAGTCGCTGTGAACGTGAGACAATTTTCTCTAAATAACAACCAAAAGAGAATATTCCGCTATTACTCAGCAGTCAAAAATTAATTCTTCACACTCTTTCGTAAACAAAAATAACACTGACAACATTATCATTATGTTTATTTTTGTTGTTATTGTTATTGTTATTGTTATTGTTATTGTTATTGTTATTGTTATTATTGTTATTATTGTTATTATTATTAGTAGTAGTATTATTATTATCATTATCATTATCCTTATTATTTATGATGGTAAGTGTGTTATAATTGTCAATCTTGTATTATTTATATATCTTAGGTTGCAAATGTTTGATTGTACACTATGAAAGTACTGCTTTTCTAGTTTTTGCCGGAAAATGTGTTGTATAAAGTGCAATACTTTGGTGTCTGAATGACAGAAAGTTTTTATTTATCTGACCAGATCGTTATTTGAAAAAAATCATAAAACTTCTCCGAGTGACCTGTATTCGACAAAAGAATGATATCTCCTGTAATTTAGAGAATACATCATTATTGACCAATACACGACGTTTTATCTTTTCGTTGCTGAAAGTGTCAACTTCATGCTGTCATCCTGTATATAGGATTCATTTTAACTTGAAATATACGTTTCCCCTTAACCGCTTATACACACACACACACATATCAACACACGCATAGTGACGGATTCTGGGGTGTTTGAAACAATAGTAGCCCCGAACTTTGAAATTACATGGTGTACGTTAATAATCTCTGGCTGGCTTCTATCGACACCATTTTGACGTCTATTTA
This sequence comes from Sepiola atlantica, assembly GCA_963556195.1. Lineage (NCBI taxonomy): Eukaryota > Metazoa > Mollusca > Cephalopoda > Sepiida > Sepiolidae > Sepiola > Sepiola atlantica. The sequence goes on along the minus strand of OY744526.1, from coordinate 108,476,547 downwards.
ATCTACACATAAGTGAACTGTTGTTTCATATTATTTTACTAATCATATACTGTTGACTTTCCTTTGTCAATATTTTGCTTTAATATTTTGTGTGTGCAAATATATAATTTGTGTTCATATATGAACAGATCGAGATAATTGAGTGATCTATCTCAAAGCATTTTGTTTTTATAGATGTATGTTGGGTCTGAATATATATATATATATATATATATATATTTATTTATTCTGGTACAGAAAAATTAGTACAACATTCGTACCGTCGGTTTCAAGCACGGAAGGTCTTACCCATCCGGCTCTCTTCAGCTTCTGTTGTCATCTGTTTTGGAAATGTGAGGTCACATGACACTCTTGTTGGGACGCGTTATTTGCTCAGTGTGTTGTGTGTGTTTGTTTAAATTTGAATTTAGTGTAATAAGACCGTTGAGATTTAAAACACGGGAGAAGAAAGAGGATTCAAGATTAAAGGGAATAAAAAAGGGGGGTAAAAAATAAAAAAATAAAAAATATATATATGAAAAAATATATATATATATAAATAAATATAAAAAAATATAAAAAAACATATATATAAAAACATTTCAATACTAAGAATAAAAGAATAAAAAAAGAGAAAGAGTATAAAAAGGTATAAAAAAGAAGAAAAAAAAAGGGATTAAAAAAATAATAAAAAAATATATATAGAGAATAAAAATGTAGAGAATAAAAAAGAGTGAGAGAGAAAGAAAGAATAAAAATAGAAAGGATAAAAATATAATAAATAAAAATAAAAATAAAAATAAAAATAAATTAAAAATAAATTTAAAGATTAAAAATAATAATAATAATAAAAAATAAAATTAAAAATTAAAAATTTAAGATTAAAAACAAAAATAAAGAAAGGGTTTCTCTGAAATTCCCGTGAGCCAAATTATGAATTTGTATCATTAGCCGTTATATTTTTGAAGGTATGCGTTCTAAAAAACCGTTGATGTGTAAGAATCTTTTCCCCAGATTGGAGTGATTTTAATGAAGAAAATCAGATCTAAGGGAGGTAACTAAGTTGGAAATATGAAATATTTGAGTTTGTTAAAATGGGTTTGTAGATTAATCTAGTGGTTGATAAAAAATTAAATATTTTTGCATTTTGGTGAAAGTCGAAGTTTTTGCTCTTGGAATTTATGTGGATATAGTTTGTTTAAATGGATTTGTAGAGTAATCTAGTGACTGATAATTAAATTAAATATTTTTGTATTTTTGTGAAGGTCGGAGTTTTTGCTCTTGAAGTTTAAGTGGATATAGGTTGATGAGGTATTTGTTCGTTTTTATTGTGTTTATATTAGTAGAGGGGGGGGGGTAGTTAGACATTATGTGAATCGGTCAGACCAGTTTATAAGCAATGCTTGTCTCTTGTGGACACACCCCCTGAATATTTCATCGCGGATATTTAAACAGGCTGTATTCGGGTCGATGATGGCCTTTGAAATGTGGTATTTTTCAGCGTCACATAGAGGACATCTGTTTATGGCTGGAGAGAAGGATGGTTTTCTCTCAATCATTTTCCATTTGATGGTGAAGGGTGTGTTTTCTTCTTTAAGCTGCCATATTCGGGTCGCGAGTGCCGTATTAGCCTTGTTTTTGTATCTGAAGGAGTTTCTGTGTGCGTATAGCCTTTGTTTGAAGTTTCCCTTCGTCATCCCAATATATTTTTCTGCATTACTGGTATTCTGGTCTGTGACGGTTGCTTCATAAATGATTGAATTGATTTTGCAATTTCCCTCCAGGGGGCAGTTGTTTTTGTCTTGGCATGAGCAGCCTGCGTTTGTAATTGTTTTGGGTTCTGCAGAGATAATTTTTCTTATTGAAGGGGCAGTGGAATAGCTGACCTTAACAGAATTTCTGTTAAAAAGTTTGTGTAATTCATTTGTGGGTGGGAAGTGTTTTTCGAGCAACTTGAGGAAAAGTTGGCCTACCTTTGTTTTGGTATTGGTCGAATAGGGTGGGGAAAACCAGATCACCGATCTCCTTCTATTGCGGGTCCCCCGTGGTTGGTCTCGGTTGGGGGTGTATGAGATTTCTTCTCTGAACCCGCTGTCGCGGAGCGCTTTGTTGTAATATGGTGCTGCTTGGTTGAAAATTTCGGGACTGGATGAGAGGTTCGAAATTCTTTGGCTAATATTATTGATTAAATTTTTAAAGATGGTGGGGGGGTGGCAGGATCCCTTGTGTATGTATTGAAGTGTTTCATTGGGTTTGTGGAAAGGTTTGTGTGTATTGTTTTTAAGGTTCAGTGTGGTATCTAGGAAGTTTACTTGGTCTAAATTTGTTTTAATGGTAATTTTGAAGCCGAGATTATGGAAGGTGTTTGTTAATTCTTTTCTAAATCTATCTAGTGTGTTTCCGTTGTGGTTTCGTGACAGACAAAGTCCGTCATCTCTATAGAGACCAAAGAAATGGTCTGGAAATTTATTTTGGAGTGTATCTAATATAAGCAAGCCGACTAAGTCACAGATGTCTGCACTGTCGTAGGCCCCCATTGCAACATCAAATGGGTCCTCTGGGTTTGATTTTTTAACGCAACCACAACGGAAACACATTAGATAGATTTAGAAAAGAATTAACAAACACCTTCCATAATCTCGGCTTCAAAGTTACCATTAAAACAAATTTAGACCAAGTAAACTTCCTAGATACCACACTGAACCTTAAAAACAATACACACAAACCTTTCCACAAACCCAATGAAACACTCCAATACATACACAAGGGATCCTGCCACCCCCCCACCATCTTTAAAAATGTAATCAATAATATTAGCCAAAGAATTTCAAACCTCTCATCCAGTCCCGAAATTTTCAACCAAGCAGCACCATATTACAACAAAGCGCTCCGCGACAGCGGGTTCAGAGAAGAAATCTCATACACCCCCAACCGAGACCAACCACGGGGGACCCGCAATAGAAGGAGATCGGTGATCTGGTTTTCCCCACCCTATTCGACCAATACCAAAACAAAGGTAGGCCAACTTTTCCTCAAGTTGCTCGACAAACACTTCCCACCCACAAATGAATTACACAAACTTTTTAACAGAAATTCTGTTAAGGTCAGCTATTCCACTGCCCCTTCAATAAGAAAAATTATCTCTGCAGAACCCAAAACAATTACAAACGCAGGCTGCTCATGCCAAGACAAAAACAACTGCCCCCTGGAGGGAAATTGCAAAATCAATTCAATCATTTATGAAGCAACCGTCACAGACCAGAATACCAGTAATGCAGAAAAATATATTGGGATGACGAAGGGAAACTTCAAACAAAGGCTATACGCACACAGAAACTCCTTCAGATACAAAAACAAGGCTAATACGGCACTCGCGACCCGAATATGGCAGCTTAAAGAAGAAAACACACCCTTCACCATCAAATGGAAAATAATTGAGAGAAAACATCCTTCTCTCCAGCCATAAACAGATGTCCTCTATGTGACGCTGAAAAATACCACATTTCAAAGGCCATCATCGACCCGAATACAGCCTGTTTAAATATCCGCGATGAAATATTCAGGGGGTGTGTCCACAAGAGACAAGCATTGCTTATAAACTGGTCTGACCGATTCACATAATGTCTAACTACCCCCCCTCTACTAATATAAACACAATAAAAACGAACAAATACCTCATCAACCTATATCCACTTAAACTTCAAGAGCAAAAACTCCGACCTTCACAAAAATACAAAAATATTTAATTTAATTATCAGTCACTAGATTACTCTACAAATCCATTTAAACAAACTATATCCACATAAATTCCAAGAGCAAAAACTTCGACTTTCACCAAAATGCAAAAATATTTAATTTTTTATCAACCACTAGATTAATCTACAAACCCATTTTAACAAACTCAAATATTTCATATTTCCAACTTAGTTACCTCCCTTAGATCCGATTTTCTTCATTAAAATCACTCCAATCTGGGGAAAAGATTCTTACACATCAACGGTTTTTTAGAACGCATACCTTCAAAAATATAACGGCTAATGATACAAATTCATAATTTGGCTCACGGGAATTTCAGAGAAACCCTTTCTTTATTTTTGTTTTTAATCTTAAATTTTTAATTTTTAATTTTATTTTTTATTATTATTATTATTTTTAATCTTTAAATTTATTTTTAATTTATTTTTATTTTTATTTTTATTTTTATTTATTATATTTTTATCCTTTCTATTTTTATTCTTTCTTTCTCTCTCACTCTTTTTTATTCTCTACATTTTTATTCTCTATATATATTTTTTTATTATATTTTTTTAATCCCCTTTTTTTTCTTCTCTTTTATACCTTTTTATACTCTTTCTCTTTTTTAATTCTTTTATTCTTAGTATTGAAATGTTTTTATATATATATGTTTTTTTATATTTTTTTATATTTATTTATATATATATATTTTTTTTCATATATATTTTTTTATTTTTTTATTTTTTACCCCCCTTTTTTATTCCCTTTAATCTTGAATCCTCTTTCTTCTCCCGTGTTTTAAATCTCAACGGTCTTATTACACTAAATTCAAATTTAAACAAACACACACAACACACTGAGCAAATAACGCGTCCCAACAAGAGTGTCATGTGACCTCACATTTCCAAAACAGATGACAACAGAAGCTGAAGAGAGCCGGATGGTTAAGACCTTCCGTGCTTGAAACCGACGGTACGAATGTTGTACTTATTTTTCTGTACCAGAATAAATAAATATTATGCTCTTAATTTTTAACTTTGATTCTTAATTAATCGAGCACTCTGCTGGGATTTTTCCTACCATTCTACAAAGAATATATATATATATATGTATATATATCCGCATATATATATATATCTATATCTATATATATATATATATATATATATATATATATATATATATATATATATATACATTTATTTGGGTGTATGTGTGTATATATGTATATGTTTGACCGTCAACGTATATCTAAATACCATTTATCCTTTTTTCGCATTATTGTTGTCATTGTTTTCACTAGTATTTTTCTAGCAATTTTTTATGCAATTATTATTTTTATCAATGTTTTTTTTAATTATTGTTATGTCATTTATTTAATTAGTATCCTTATTTTTTATGATAATGTGTTTTATTTACTTTGAATTACTCAATGTATATACTTTATTTCTATTTTTACATTTTCGTTTTAGTGTATTCTTTTAAATATTTTACTTAAATAATGTTCCTCTACTTTCTATCTTCATAATGTCTTTATATATCCTTAGTTCCGTTGAATTAAACATTTGTAAAATTTATTGTTATTATCTGGTATTCGTTATATATAAGTAACTTCTACCATCCATCAATATTATTTCCATTTTACTTATACATAATCATGATACGTATTCTTCTTTTAAATACAATAATATTTTTGAGTTATATCTTTAATTATAGGCAGATTTTGATTTGATTTTCATAGACTTTTTACCTTCTAATTATTTTAATTTCTATAAATCAACCTATACTCTATATTTTATTGAAAATATGAAATTAATTCTTACTTTGTTTATTTTGTGTTCCTAATCTAGTTTTACTATCTGGTTTTATTATCTAATTTTATTAATTAAATGTATGTATCTAAATTTTTTCGATTAGTCATTATACTTGTATTATCTTATTTGCGAAGTTTGCTTTCTTATATACCGAATTTTACTTTCTTATACATCTTATCTAACTGCACTTTATGTAATTTTATTTCATTTTGGTTGGTTTGTGTGTGTAGGGTGTATGATAGGTGATTTTTGATTGTATTGGTTGGTGTGAGTTGAAGTATTTAGGTTTGTAGTGTTGTGTTGGGACGTATTCGTAAGTGTTAGTGTATGGTTGAGTGGTATGTGTGTTTGATATGTTGTATTAATTGTGCTTATATATGTGTGTGTGGTTGCGAGGTGTGCTTAGTGAGGAGTTGTATTAAATTTATTGAAAGGGGGTGTAAATGATGTGGACAAATTTATGTTGTTTCCTAGTGAGTAATTGGGTATGTATGTTTGTGTGGGCTATGCGTATTGCTTCTTGCATATATTTTGTGTTCTCCACTGGGTTTGTACATGTCGTGTGTGGGTGTTTTTCATTGGGTTTTGTTCTGGGTTGTTAGTTTGGTCCATCTATGATGCCTCTCTTGTCTTTTCTAAGTCGAGAAAATTTCTATGCCGAGTTATATATCTTTGGGCAGTATTCCTGTTTTTTATTTCTCCTATTTGCATTCGGATTCCCAGAGTTCAGCGAGGCCTAATTCTTTGAGTTCAGTAAAAATAATTTTCATCGATTTCCGTGTATTTTTTTGTGAAATCTATTTTGTTGTCGTCTTGTATGTCAATTTGGGCTAAACATCTTGTTTTGTTTTTCCGTGTCCTGTGGGGTTATTTTTTCTCAGAATTTGTTTGGGTTGAATTGTTCCGCATTCCAGAAATGTTCTATATGTCGATGCTTTTGATTGCATGGTAGAACGCCAATTCTCTTAGTTTAAGGAGGTTTTGTTCTTTTACGTTTTTAACGATTCGTCTTGGATATATGATAATCTGTTGCTTTCTATGAATTCGTGTTGGAGTTTAAATAGTTGTATAATTGTCCCTTAAATGTTGGTTTGTTTCTTTCTTGTTTATTTGATAGAAGATAAAGTATGGGTGTGTGCCGCTCACCTGTGAAAAACATTCAAAACAAACCGCACGAACACAAACACTACAGACACCACGGCGTCAAGGCCATGAAATAATTAATTTCTAAAGAAATGGAGATGAAAGATAAAATAAAGGTCAGAATCACATGTACTTAAAAACACACGACTTTGAATAAGAGAAGCAAAAAATAAGAAATCAAAAGAAAAAAATATTAGATCATAAAAACACATACATACACACTCACACATGCGCAGAAACGCAAAACAATAACAGATTTTCACAATTCAAACAACCCTCTTTGGAATCGAAAGAGATTTCTTTAAATTGATTCACATATCTGAAGAGAGCGAACCACGCTCGAAACGCGTATTAGCATCATAAAATTATAAAATGATCAAAAATAAAATGATAAATAAATGTTGAAAAAAACTCTTCACAAATGTTGGTAGCATTACTCTTTTACATATATATATATATATATATATATATATATATATATATTGTTTTCTTGGGGACTGCACGGGTGTCGTACTACGCTATTATATATATATATATATATATATATATATATATATATATATATATATATATATATGTATATATATATATATGTATATATATATATATATATATATATATATATATATATATATATATATATATATATATATATATTGCCATACATGTAGAGCAAATTCGCCTTGTTAGAGCTATTTAGTGTTGCTAGACGTGGCGAGCGAACCCGACTACCTAGTAAGCAGTAAATCAATATCATTGTAATTGTATATGTTGTATATAAGTTTTATTCAAATTTGAAATATACGTTTCGCTTTAACATACATATATCTTATGTCTTTTTTAATTTCTATAAGTAATCTTACGAATAAAATGTTTTGTAAAATGTGTCTATATATATATATATATATATATATATATATATATATATATATATATATATATATATTAACACACATACACTCACACACACGCGTATATATATATATATATATATATATATATTGCTATACATGTACAACATATTCACTTTATCACGGCTCTTCAGTGTAGCCAGACATGGCGAGCTCTTACCATATGCTATGGCTTATATATATATATTTATTACTTCTACACATAGCCCTCACTAACAAGTGTGTTAATGACATCTCCTCACACTTGCGCCACAAAGAGACCACCTCTGTATACAAGGGCATTAATGATATAGGGGAGGATGTGTTACTTCTGTAGTACCCTCGGCATCAATTATAGTATTTTCTTTTCCGAAATGAGGATGCAATACATCTCAGAATGTATTGTCGTCTGAGTGACCTTCTTACATAGCAAGATTAACCATACACACTTATGAACAAGGAAAACACGCATTATTTTCATATTTTCCTGGGTGTTATTTACTTTAACTTTAGTGTAGTTCGTTTTAGTCGCATTGTTCTGTGCATCTGTCGGTAGAGATTGCGTTTCTCTTTTCAGGTGTCTTTTCTTTAGCAATCTACAGGTATTTTAATGAGTCTCTTCTTTTGTCATTCTGATAAATCGTAGCTTTTTCTGTTCCCACTCGTTTTTTCTTGTGTTTTTTTTTGTTTCGTTGAGTTGTCTATTATTATTAATATTGACGGTGTCTCTCGCTGTGGTAGTTAGCCTGTCTGGGTTCTGGGTTATGTATTTTTCCAAGTCTTTTATGTGACTTAATTGTTATCATGATTATTATTATTATTATTATTATTATTATTATTATTATTATTATTATTATTATTATTATTATTATTATTATTATTATTATTATTATTATTATTATTATTATTATTATTATTATTATTATTATTATTATTATTATTATTATTATTATTATTATTATTATTATTATTATTATTATTATTATTATTATTATTATTATTATTATTATTATTATTATTATTATTATTATTATTATTATTATTATTATTATTATTATTATTATTATTATTATTATTATTATTATTATTATTATTATTATTATTATTATTATTATTATTATTATTATTATTATTATTATTATTATTATTATTATTATTATTATTATTATTAGAAACGAAGTAACTTAAAGTACTCATACCAGTCATTACTAATGATCGCTCACTCATAACAGGCGATGTCTCTGATATATGGGTTACAACAAGTCTCCAAATATCACCAGTATTCTCTGTTTTTTTTTATTACTCGCTCATAAGGACTGTTGCTTTTCTCTGGGTTTAAGTGATAATAATACTTCCTAGGATTCGATTACGTTTTGAGTCAGCTTAGTGGATGTCTGGATTATGCTATGTCTATATTTATTTCCCTCGCCCTCTGCCCCTTTCTCGCCTTATATCTCTAAAATTCATATTTAACAACTAGTTTGTATGGTATTAAGCAGTGCTTGTGCTACCATATCTTATAGTTATACTTGCCCTTATAGTGTGCTTGTAATTGTGGCATGTTATTTCTATAATGTTGTGGTTGTCATTGAGCTGCATGATTTTAGTTTAACTCATTTGTGTTTTGTCATTGCTACTTGATTATGTGGTTTAGCTTACGCATTTAAATATGTCCGTAATATCTAATCTGTTTTCAGCAGAACCTTGTGCTGAATTGTGTCAATGCTCCCTTCGATTCCAATTTTTCTTTCATTTTTTTTCATGTTTATTTTTCGAAACTGGTGTTTGTGCCCTTAAAATTACTTGTATTACTATACTTTTTTAAGCAACTGACACGCTCCGTATCGTTGATTCTTTTACGTCCTTGGTCTTAAACCGCTGGATCGGTGCCACATTTGTTCTTTCTTCTTTACTTTTATCACACCCGTTCTTCTTGTTAGGATAGCATTATGAAATATTCCCACTTCCAACGCTAAAAATCCCCGAAAAATAACCAAACATTATAACAAAAATGCCCGAAAAAGACAGGATACGAACTAAATACCATTAAAACTAATTAAACTACTACGTATCGCTTCCGATGACAATAACGACGAACCAAAGATCTAGAGAAAGACTATGCAATAAATTTAGAACTCTATTATACCAACGATACTTTAATCCATTGCTAAAAGAGTCGATAAAATAAATATAAATAGAGAGAAAAAATCCAACTTTCTTGTATATATACCTATGTGTATATTGCACTTTAACTCGATCAATATATATTTGTGGTTTTTATTCCTGTCTTATAATATAAATTATATTTAAAAAATCGTCACTATAGATAATAATGGCAGATATGTGTGTTGGGTTGTGTTTCGCTTAATCTGTAAGCGAAGGTGTTTTTTTCGGTGTTCTTAACGTATTACGTTAATACTGTCGCAGCAATGATATAAACTGACATATGTGAATGTCTAACGTGAGAAGTAGAACATGAACGTTTTAGTACCTGAAGGAAATGAAGAGTGATAAGGTCTACATTCACAATAAAAAAAACGTTAACTGCACCTCCAAGAACCTTGTCTATGTGATTGAATGTACAACATGTAACGAATCTTATATATGTGCGACCAAACAATTTAATACTAGAGTATATGTACATTAAAGCAAGATTAAAATCAATGAAAACCGTAAATTATTTGTCTCCCAACATGTGAACTCATGCAGCGGAAGAAAATTTAAAATAATGTATATTTTCCAAAGCCAACATTACACCTACTTACTAACACAAGAACACACTTTATATTTAAATTCAATCCAGCATTGAACGGATCATAACTCAAACTACACACAATACGAACCACACTTCTATCAAATTTTCTCTACCTCTCTATCAATCTATCCAACCATACGCCTGTGTGTATGTGTGCGCGCATATGTTTGTGTGCGGGTTTGTCTCTGTGTGTGCGTGTGTGTGTGAGGTGTATGTGTCTCTCACCTATGTACAAGATTCAGAACTGACCGCACGCGCGCACACACGTGCGCGCACACACGAACACACCCACATACGCGGGCACAACAGTCGATTTGGAGACTAAGCAATAAAAAGTAATTCATTTAAAAAGAAAATCTGCGCACTCCAAGAAATGGAGATGACGATAAAATAAACGTCAAAATAACATGTACTTAATAAATACACACGACTTTGACCGAGAGAAGCAGAAAAAAATAAAAAATAAAAAAATCAAAGTTATACAATTATCAAAACACGTACACACACATTCGCAAACCAACACATGCGGAAAAACGCCAAAAAAACACATTTCGTCAAATGAAACAACACTCTTTTAAATCGAAATACATTTCTTCAAATGGATTTACATATCTGATGAAAGCGGACTACCGCTTTAGACGCGTTATATAAACTTATAAAATAACAAAATAATAAATACATGTTGAAAAAACATTTTACACATGTGTGTAGCCTTACTCCTTTACACACACATACACACACACATATATATATATTTTAAAGTAAATACTAATTGTGTTTACCTACGTACGTCGATGTTTAATGCTTACGCAATTTACAGTGTAGGTATGTTAATTCACGTCGGTCGAAGGGCTTGAAGAAATCGACACTTATTTGCAGTCCTGTCTCGTTCCTCTCGGCCGGCGAGAATTTTCAGAATAATTAGGAGGTACTTAAATAGATACACGTGAAATCGGCGAGCGCTTATAGTGAGCATTTTAAAGTTATTCTACAACATCAACATATATAAATACATATATATATATATATATATATATATATATATATATATAGTCTCGGATGTTTCTCAACCATTAAAACTATATTTTAAAAAAACTACAAAAAAACAAATTATAGTCCCAAGTCTTTCAGTGGAAAAACACTCATGTAAGTCAATTTATGTTTTACAGTTATTATATTAGTTTGTTTCTAACACTATTTTAAGGAATCATCAGTTGTTTACCATAAAAAAAATATATATATGTATGTATGTATGTATATATATATATATATATATATATATATATATATATATATATATATATATATTAATATTATATTGATACTCACCGAATGCGATATTTAATATAATAAAAAAGCATAGTTTTTTATTTTACTGTGTAACTGTATGAGTATACATAATCTCAATCCGACGAAAGACCTACCGGAATTTGCAACAGATAAGAGAAAATATGATGCAGGGAAAATCTCAATATCATAGACTACGAGTAATTTGGTAGAAATTGAAAAAGAATGTAAAACAACCTGGGCAATCTAAAGCAAACTAAACCATACGCTCTCAAACAACATATATTGTTATAAGGGATACTTATATAAGCTGTATCTTGAATACTAATACTATTGAAAATGAATAGCAATAGTTGTAGCTATAATGGTTTCTTGACTTCCCCTTTCCATTTTAGTATGCCATACTGCTTAAAGAAAGGCGGTGTCATTGATTTAAGTTCACTTTGTTTCACTATACTCCCCTCGTAGGCACCTATACATGAGGGAGCAATTGCCACTCAAAACGTAAATGAGATATTTGTGTAACTACTACTAATAATAATAATACATTAACAGTAATATAGTAATACTACTACATCCATAACCCATACTACAGCAAACCATCAAACATACAGTACAAATCCATAATATTTATCCTTTTATCATATGGAAAACAACAACGGAACGAAATGCTTCCGAATGTTTTTCCCTTGCCTCTTTTGAAAGGTTTGATTACGTTTCGTTTCGCAGCTTTGAAATAATTTCGTTTCGCCTGATACAAAATAACATTCCATGACAAACGTTAAATGCCTCCGCCCTACCACCATCTGCACGCTGCATTGTTGGTTATTTTAAATATGTTTTTTAAAGGAAACATTTTTTCCGCTGTCTGTGTACGCATTCCGAGATTTGAAAGCAGCCCAGCGGTACGTTTCCCGATCCCTCGTTCGTCGGATTTGCAACAATACACGCCACGGAACCTTCGTGATTCCAAAAAAATATGAAAAATATTTTTTTTTAAAAGTAAGAATTGAGGAAAGGAATGTAAGTAAATAAAAACTAATTTTCTGCAATCAAATCTGTTTGTCTATCTGTCCGGGGATGCAAATGAAAACAAAACTCTACGTCAAGATCAGCAGCAATATTTCTCAAGTAAAAATATAGGTTTTACAACAATATACATAGATCTCCGTTCGTGCTAGACATCCCTGAACAGCGAAAAGAACATGTTACCATACCCATTTTGCATAATGATTTGGTAATAGGCCGGTTTACCCAGGTTCAATCCTTGGTCGATACATCCCAAAGACTAACGAATGTTACTTGATACCCATTTGAGTAAACACTAAGCAATATCAGATGATGATCAAGGGTAAGTAAAGTAACCATGTGAAGTGGGGGATGCTCTGTTTACATTAAGGTTTAGTAGCGAATTAAAATAGAGTCTTCGGATCGCCCTCAACTATGGTCGAACCCTCCACTTCTTCACTTCAATTTATAACTTGAAAATTGAAAGATATAAACAATTGTAATAATCAGTCACCGCGTATTAAGGCCCAATGGACACTTACGGATAAGAATTTATTCCTTTTGCAGCTGAACGGTTAGACACTCCCTTAGAAGATTAGAGATGATGGTTGGAAATAAGCAGAGTTTTATTTTTTGAGAGGACGGCTCAACATGCATTTGTTAATATTTGACATGAAATTAACATTTTGTCGTCAGCCTCGTGGTATTATGTTCTACAGATGCCAGTTTCTGAAAATAATACCAGTCCTTAGAATTCCTGCTAATCTTCAGGTACAGAGAGAAGGAAAACAAAACTGTTTAGAGTGATTATAGGTAAACGAGTTTTTACTGTGAATGTTTTACACGGGGGACAAGATATTGAAGCTAAGTCGAGCACATACCATGGACATAACGATAAAGTTTAAGAACTACTGGCAACGTTTCTTCTGTAATAAAAATGGTATTTTGGCGCTCAGGGCTGGGGCCAGTAGAAGAGAAGCTTAATTATCGTTCGCGCGATACACCACGGGTGACTGATAGTATGATATTCAACGATAGAATTACGTTATAAGTACTTTTTTTTTTAAATGTGAAAATAATGTGTAAAATTTAAAAGGTTAAAGAAAACAGAGATTGAATAATATGTTTGCCGATATTTACAAATGTTTTGGAACGAAGGTAAATACGAAAAGAGAAAGTGTAAAAATGAAAAAGAGAGAAATTATCAATTTAAAACAAAATGAGCAAAACAATCGTGTACACTTGCGAACACTCTATTGTTTTTTCCCGAGGGGATCGGTAACAATGTACTCTTCAAAATTCGTGAAAAACTGTTTTTCGCAAGTTTCGGATGGATTGTCTGTTGTAAGTTATAAACCAGAATGCTCCTACTTTTTTCATATAAATAACCATCCATCTGAATTTTGAGTGAGTTAGTGACAGTATATATATATATATATATATATATATATATATATATATATATATATATAGTAATCTAAGGCAAGGTATTTACATTTTACACTATTTTATAGTTACCGTAAAGGCCCTCATCCACATTCTAGATACACTAAAACATGCAAGAGAGACAGTCAACTAATTAAATCCAATTGAGTTGTATCCCTTATAAACGGTAGATAAATGTCAGAACACTCCAATTAACTATACACCTATACTTTACAACTGAAGATATTAAAAACATAGTTTTGAAATGTATTTCTATGTTTAGTGTTGGATAGTAATGAAATATATATGTATCCCATTCCACGAAACAAGTTCAATTAATTTATGTTGCGGCTGATGCGAGGTATAGTGTATATGTTAATAAACTAATCAACATATTGAATTAAGTGATTTAAGAATATTATTAAAGTGTACAATGAACAGGACATTACAAAACAGATATTAGTAAATTAAAATTCGTTACTGATAAAAATAAACATAACGTATATGTGTTTCGATTAAAATGCATATATGGAATGTATACTATGAAATGTATATAAAAATACTATGATATCACTAAACTATATACAACTCTAACTAAATAGTGTATGAATTTCTAATATAACTTGTTCAAATACTAGCTCGATCACTAGTTATAGGCTTAGCTAGTTTTCATCATCCTTTTTTGTAATTTGACAGTTCCGATTATTGGTTACACCAGTTACATTGCACATATGCAGCACTCTGATGTTGTTCATGATGAAGTTAGTGAAAGTCAATCATAACATTGTAGTTTAATGTTAGTCATTAGATAATCTAGTTAATTACAAAAGTTGAAAATAAAACACAAAACACAACACTGAATGCTACACAAACTCGCGATAAACTATGCTCAACATATATGTCTGTTAAATGCACCCACTTACCAATACTAAATAAAACATGTATACTGTTGAATAATCGTCCTATAATCTATCATATTAACTATGTCTCACTACTTAGCTTAATCATGTCTTATTCCAAGACAGAAAACGTTAACTTAACATGTTTCCTTATAGTCACATTTAACATATTTACGCTCATAACAATATACACTAATCAAATTGTTCTGACTTTCATGTATATAATTAGAACATGTATCATCTTTCATACATTCAGGATAACCCAATAGACCCCAGCTATTTAACCTCTTAATCCTACTTTAAAACCGTGAAAACATATATGTGCTATAATTCAACAATCCCCCATTTTGTTATTCCCATGAAAAATCTCGGTTCATAGTATTTTCCACTGTAGTTTACTTATCTGACCTGAAATGTGAGAGCACATATTAAGAGTGGTGCATGCGACTTTGAATAACTTCCCGTTGCTTTCACACTAAATTATCATTAGATATCCTTATATGATAAAATGTCAGAGTACATATACCACATTTGTATTTTTCAGCTCTACCAAATATATACCATTTCAACTCGAATTGTGTGTTATTGTTACATACTTATGGTATATATATATATATATATATATATATATATATATATATATATATATATATATATATATATAAGGTAATACAACAAAATATATAAGAAGCAACTAATATATTTAATTAGTGAAAATCCGGATGCCACTGAAGCTCAATACATTGGACAAATCATTAGTATCACTGGATACAGTGAAATAATAAAATAAGGTGCGACTCGAATTTTATTAGAATTCAATGTTCAAGCAAAATGAGTCCTTAACTCATACGTTTTCAAAGTAAATGTTCTCCTCACATTATAATATTCCTCACATTATAATATTCAACACCAAGTGAGTTTTCTGAACTTTTCATATTATTTGTTTTTTTCTATCGTGTTATTAATTTGTATACACCTTTAATATACTTGTCACTGTCATCTACTGCATCGATAGCAAACACATTTCCAGCCTGGATAACTTTTTCATTTTTCGACTACCATTCACCACCTGGATTGTTTTTTTAATCAATTTCTTTGATATCTTTCTTGAAGTTGTTTTAAACTTTACGACTTGGATGAAGTGTATAAGTTTAACAAAAAAGTATGTTTTGGGCCGATATATTTGATGTTTTATATACTTTTATGTATTTTTTATATATATTGTTTATATATTTTAAAAGTTTAATTTTATTACCTGCAGTAATGCCATTGCAGTAATGGTCTTCTGAGGAGAAGATTTTCTTTGAAAACTCATGAGTTAAGGACTTTAAAGCCTTTGCTTGAACATTGAATTCTAATAAAATTTGATTCGCACCTTATTTTTTTCTTTCACTCTATCCAGTGCTATATATATATATATATATATATATATATATATATATATATATATATATATATATATATATATATATATATATATATATATATATATTACAGTATCGAACAGCCCCACAGAAGTTGCAGCCTAAGACACAGCGCTAGTATTAATTGAGAATGGGAACCCATTAAACTCACTCAACGATATGAGAACTGCAGTTGAGCCGTTTTTAATAAGAACTGTTGACCGTTGGGTAATAAAATCCCAGGTCGCCTTTATCAAGCCCCATAGAGATAAATAAATAACTTCTCAAGTGTCAATCTAGAATTTAGACATGTGTTCTTGTTAATGACGCTTCTCTATGTAGATTATGCCGGTGCGGTTGTAATTAATTCTCAGAGACAAAGAAAATATCGGTCAGCGAGTCCCCCAAAAAGAAAAGACAGAATAGCTAAGCTAGTAGGTGAGTCAGTGAGTTTCTAAGCGAGAAAACTGGACGAAGAAGATCGCATCTGTTCCCCCTACCGAAAACAACACATCAGCCCGTGTGTAGTCTTTTCTCGCCCAGAACTTAGAATATATTTCGCTGACCAGCAATGAAGTCGCCCAGAATTACTAGAGTACGTCGGTCCAACCTAAACAAACATAGTTGAACTTTTATATTACCATACTGCCTTGCTTTGTAGACACACAAGTGTAAATTATTTCTCTGTGGTTTTTAAATAATAATTCTTTACAGGAACCTAAAGCAGACCACATCGTTACACACTAAATCCATGTTATGTAACTGTTCCGCATGAAATGACCCTTCGCGTCACAGCGATACCAAGTTGCGGATGCAAACAGGCTGATCGCTCACTGATCTAAAAAACACAACGTGGGAGTGAGTGATCACCCGACAAAGTGCTTCGACATCTGCGACCGTCATTACGGCGGCAACTTTTCCCGAGAAGTACCGGGTGATCAACCGACCCCAGGAACAGCAGAACTGGTGACGCCACGAAAGATGGAGAAGTGAGGTACACACACACACACACACACACACACATATATATATATATATATATATATATATATATATATATATATATATATATACTTACATAAACCAGTAATATATAATGTATACATAATATATATATATATATATATATATATATATATATATATAATGTATTACTAAGATTCTGAGCTGTTTTTTAATGTTTACTTCTTAAGGGACTTCAATTAGGTTAATTCCTCGTTGGCCATTGTCAATTGTTGAAATCCATATTTTAGGTGTTTTATCTCGCCTGATAAACTGCCAAGCAAGCAGTTTACTTTGATAGCGAAACACGTGTAGGGTACACTTACTTTAGAGAATGAATTCATAATAAAACAAAAAAAGTGTTGTTAATAATCATGCATTGAATGAAACTCTCTCTCTCTCTCTCTCTCTCTCTCTCTCTATATATATATATATATATATATATATATATATATATATATATATATATATATATATTAATTGCTTTTTATACTTATGGAACATTCTTTATTTCTTTTAGTTTTGACACAATAAAAATCATTACAAAAGTTGAAAAAATAAAAAAAGAGGGATTATGTTATGTTTTACAATTGCTGCTTATATGATGCATTAATACGCAATATATTAATATATAATTTAAATGTATATTTATATTATGTAAGTCACACATAAATGGTTGTGTTTAACTTATTTCTCATGAATGTATTATTATACAATTACGAATATCTACTCATATTGAGCACTGTCGAAGTAAATATAAAAACATATATACATAGCATCACTGTACAATATAAGTGTGCATGAAAAATAATAATAACACTATATATATATATATCATCATTTTATTTGTATTGTTTCACGTTCCCTCTTTTAAAAATGGTATTCCTTTTAATACATCAATTCCGTTTTCTTTAATCCTCCAGGTGCGTATCTTCTTAAAAAGAATATATTTTTTTTTATCTCGTTACGCTGTTCAATATTTTTATTTCTTCCTATTTCTTATTTTTTACCATTAATATCAATTGTTCTTATAAGACTTTCAAGTTTTCAATCTGTTTCTAACCCGAGCTCAGGGCAATTCATAAACCGAGTCGACCTTGCGTTCCGTTTCGCCCAGGGCAAACAAAGAAGCGTGCGACTTCATTGAATGATATGATTTTTTTTACCCCCATTGTAAAATAAAAGAATACGTTAAGTAGTCATTTCGTGTTTGCATCAGGAAAGATATGTAATGGCGTCTTACGCAAACGCCGAGTCTTTATAGATGAACATTTTTATACAAACAGCAAAAAAAAAACAACATAGCCGCGTTGTAAATTTTTATACGCACATGCGCATAATGGGGAAATATTTCTACGAGTATATGAATAAAATACGAATCTTTAATTCATGATTTATTAACAATGTGCCCCTCTATCAATTTTATATTTTTCACAGGATGTATCTTTCCTGCAAAATATTTACACTTGATAGACATTTGTTTACATAACAAGAAGTAAGCTTTGCTAAAATCACGAACTTTTAAAAATGTATTATTAATGGTTTATGCAATTTAAAAATAACTTAATTACCATCCTCAAAAAAATAAAAAGAGTATTGAATATATAATTTAGTTATAATACAGGAGAAATACTTCAATTAAATAGAGGAGAAAATATGTACAGTTTACTATGCCCCTATTAACTTGCCTTCGCACAAAGGTAAGACACAAGGTGGATTTTTAATGATAGGCATCAGGCTTCCCCTAAAAAGTTAATTCGGGATAGCGACAGAAATGAAACATGCCTCTATCTAGAAAGGTGTTTCCTGCAGTGACGAATACTTGGAAGAGTAATTGTAGGATCGGAACAGATAAAAGAATGTGCTCCTAGGAACACGAACAACGTACAAAGTTTATACTTACAAAAATAAATAAAGGTTTATTGCTGATAGAAAATGAATTCAAAGAAATAGGCAAATAAAAAGTCAATGAAAATAAAACGCGTCATGTTATAATCAGCAGCTTGTTAAATGGCGTGCGAGTTTAGCATTACACTGTTGTTTGAATTTGTTACCGACGATGAGGCGAGAGGAACGCTTGCAGTATAAAATGTCAAGCAGACTGTATGAAATATGTATTAGGCCTTGCTTAAGTATCAATTCAACAGCTGTTAAGGCATGTCACTACTATTCCAACTCCCCAAAAAAGAGAGACAACAAACGTGTTTATATGTCTGATAATGGCTGGTCTGCTATTTTTTAATAAATGAATATTTATTTAAAACAAACATAGTATGTCTGCGTTGTTTATATTTATGTTCATATTAACACAACAGTATCACAGAGAAAAACGTCTGTCGTTTTTCGATTGCATTTCATCTGAGTGTAATATGTATTTATACACGTGCATATTTTAAGCTCTAAAAGAAATTAAGTTATGTTATAAGAAAACATTTTTATATTATTTTTTTAATTTTATTTATATATTTTTTGTTAATTATATTGTGTCTACTTTGAAGAGCGTCTGCGTTGATGAGTGTGTATTTGTGCCTGTATATGTGTGTGTTTGTAGGAAAGGTGTGTGTTTTGTGTGTGCAATCATTTACCAACATATTAAGTCCATATATATTAAATATTGAAACTATCCCGATATTGGGATTCGTCCGTGTATGTATTGTGTGTTAAACTCGACTCGGTTATTTAGGTCAGGACGTCTAGCTGAGTTTATTTGAAAATCACATTACGAAGACAAATAAACAAACAAAACCATATAAAATTAAATGGATAGAATATCTAACGCGATTTGAATTGTTTTTTTTTGGGGGGGGGGGGATGATCACGTTTTCACTTTAAGAACATCACATTTCTCATTCTATTGAATCCTGCTGTAAGGAAAGCTCTCAATTGATCTGACCGAAATATGTCTGCATATGTGTAGCATAACAACTATGTAAAAATAAACAATTATATATATATATATATATATATATATATATATATATATATATATATATATATATACATATATATAGTAGTAGATCATGAAATATATATTCATGGTCATTAAGCTACAGAAAGGCTTCCGCGTTTCATCCTCGTAGGGAATCGTAAGATTAAAATGCATGGAGTTTTTGTTGCCGGTTGTTATTATATTTGTTAGCTGTTGGGATGTTTTTAAGTAAACATTCTAAGTAAACTTTGTCCATATTACTTCATCAGTGGTGAAATAATATTTTAGGAAAGTGCTCCACTACTTGAGGAGCTAAATATTATTATTTGATCTAACCACGTGAAATGTTATAACGAGAACTAATCTTATATGTATCAATTTTCAACATTTACTTCAACAGTACTCCATACGTGAGTAGAGCAAAGTAGTAATATATATATATATATATATATATATATATATATATATATGTATATATATATATATATATATATATTCCCGAAACAGTGTTCATGATAAACAACTGATGATCCCTTAAATAATGTAAGAAGCAAACTAATATAATACCTGTAAAAATTAAATGGACTTACATGAGTGATTTTCTGCTGATCGACTTGGGACTTAAGTTTTTTATATATATATATATATATGTGTGTGTGTGTGTGTGCGTGTGTGCGTGTGTGTAATATGTTTATAGTATAGGATACATGAACAGAGTAATACTATACATTCGTTTAATTGTCCATCGATCCATTCGGATTCACGAAAACACTGGAAACTCAGCCCACAGTCCAAGTTGCCCTCATGTTTAGTATATAATATGTTGCATATCACATCCTTTTTAAAATAGTTTCCAATATTCCAGTCGAATCGAAAGCATCGATGGACGATAAACCTTATTTGTAATGTATTTATGGGTGTGCATATGCATATGTGTATGCATGTGTGTGGGTGTGCATGTATGCATATGTGTGCGCGCATGTATAGGTAAGCTGATATACGAATGTTACATGTTGATGTATTATTTGTGTTCCTTCCAGTGTACAAGCTACCCGGCACTTTGCATTTTTAAACATACTATATATATATATATATATATATATATATATATATATATATATATATATATATATATATATATATATATATGTATATATATATATATAAACTATACAAAACTGCTCTCACTAAGTACTTTTTAGATTTTGTTCATA
Source organism: Sepiola atlantica (assembly GCA_963556195.1). Lineage (NCBI taxonomy): Eukaryota > Metazoa > Mollusca > Cephalopoda > Sepiida > Sepiolidae > Sepiola > Sepiola atlantica. The sequence goes on along the minus strand of OY744526.1, from coordinate 108,455,064 downwards.
CGGGAATGAATAGATGTGTGTGCAGGCATGCATGAGTGTTTCTTTAAATATCAACATTCGAGTCTGTGTGGGTTATAGAGAGAGCGAGAGAAAGAGAAAAGGACGCATAATCACATAAATGCAGAGACGACCATGTCCGTTGAAAAATGATAGATAAAAAAGAAGATTCCTATATCTAAAAAAAGGCTTAGATGTTTTGATCCCCCACCAAGATATCCGATTTCCTCCACTGAGCCAGGAAACTGGCACAACGGTTATGGCGGATTCCGAGTTTAGAAACACTTTGCAGGACGATCTCGCATCGCCTGCCGGACCGACACGTCTGACGGCGAATTATTTAGCTCTCAGCGGACAGCCCGACCGGATACTGCTGCGAAAAAGCTCTACGAATAGAGTAACGGGAACCAAAATACAATAGAACTGACCAATCGTCAGAGGGAGCAGGAAACTGAAACAAACAAGTCACAACGAACAGCCGTCTTCCGTATGCAAAGCTTTAAAAAATCATGGAAT
>OY744526.1:108394551-108449551 GCA_963556195.1 Sepiola atlantica | reverse complement strand
TTAAGCTGGAATTAGTTACTTAGATAATTTTACTTTAGATTTAATAATTAAGCACTCTGCTCGAAATTGAAAAATAAAACCACAACATATTATTAATCTAAGCCAGCTGCCGCCACCTACACGTGACAGTTTCTGTTGGTCTAGTGGATATGACGACTGCTTGAACAGTCTAGACTGACTCGGTGAACCTGGTTCGCGCCTTCCGATCGTCTGAAATTGTTATAAAGCAAGGGAGGCGCAAGAGCGCTCTATCCCTTAATAGACTTCAAAAAAGACCTATGCTGGAAATCTCATTTCTGTGAGCAATCGTAACTCAAAAACCAATGAACCAAATTAGTTATAACTTTGCACACATTTTTGTATAGGTTCTATAAGTGGGTAACATTTCAGCATCATTAGTCAAGGCAACCCAGAGATCCAGAAAGGTCAGGCATGATTTTGTGTTATCCGTGTGTACGTACGTACGTACGTATGCGCCACCCTGTATCTCATCAACTATTTGATGGATTCAGTTGATTTTTGGCAGATATAGAGGTACTAGGATCTAGTTGATGGTATTTTAATTTCAGTGTAGCATACACCTTAGTTTTTAGAAAATTAAAAAAAAAACCTTTAAAATACAATTGTATTGAGGCATAGCCTTTACAAAAGTAGTGGCTTTCCATGTTAAATGCCACTATACTGAACTCATATGCCCTTAATAGGGTTTATCTGAAAATTCATATACACTAAATGTACAAAAACAAGGAAATTCCCAACTTTTTACATTTTTATTGTCATTAAGCGTATGCGAGCACAACATGGCTATGCATTTTACTGGTAGGAATGTTTCTTCAGCGCACCTCACACACTTCATCCACTCACGCATAGAGATGTATACTGTAGTGATGTGATAATTAAATGGTTTGGTTGATATGTAGTCATATCCTAAATCAATGACAATAAATGTGTAAACATTTGGGGATTTCCTTGCTTTTGTACATTTAGTTTATATGAATTTTCAGCTTAACCCTATTAAGGTAATATGATTTCAGTATACTGGTATTTATCATGGAATATATATATATATATATATATATATATATATATATATATATATATATCTGAAGTAATTTGGAATTCTCAATATTTAGTCTTTCTCTCTGCTTGATATGTCTCTCAATAGAGTAACATCTTTTTCTTTCACATCTGAATTGACATGTGTATGTAAACTTTCCGCCCTACTCCTTATGAAAACTCTCATCAAGTGGAGCACATTGAACGAAATATGTAAAAAAATAGTATAAGCAACATTACGGCAGATCGAACAATCTCCGAGACTTACTATGTTTATAAAGAAAGTATAGTGTTTATTTCTTTCATGACCGAATGTTTAAGTGTTTTGATTGGATTTATTTTGAGCCAGGATCCATATATATATGTGTGTGTGTGTGTGTGTATAGATGTGTGTGTAACAACATGGGCTTAGCTCCTAAAGATAAGCGTGTCGATACCGGTTCTAATCCTAGATAGATACATAGAATTTGGCTGAAAGTTTACAGTTAGTGTTTAAAAAAGCAAACTACCGCAAGGGATCGAAATACGCATGTTTCCAGACAAATAGTTATACTCGTGTAAACGAGGGAGCAATTGAGTCGTACCAACCGAAACTCCTCTATTAATGAAACGCTAACAGATGGGATCAACATAAAACTGACTTCGTTCTATGAGAGTTTCTCATTCGAAGAAACGCCTTAGGCCTGCTCTCGATCTGTCAAGCTATCTGATTAAACTTCCTAATGTTTTAAATATTGGCTTTCAGAATTTAGCGGGTAAAAAATATTTTCATAAACTTTTAAATTTAAACCTAGTATTAATATTCTGTCAAATGTTGAATTACGTATTTATTCTACATATTTATATTACTTATTGAATTCTAATATTTTTTCGCCCCGTTTATGACTAAGTTTTATTTAGTGTACCTTGTTTACATTTATTTATCTTCGAAACTAGTCAGTCTGTTTTTAAAAAAAAATGGGTTTGTCGATTGTCACAGTATCTAAATCATTTATCTAAAATAAGCTATTAAGCAAAAAATGGTATTGCTTTTCCAGAGATTCTTATTTGACGATCTAAAAACGTAATTGCTAAATTAATTGGTGTAAGTTGGAAATCTTATGCCAGTAATCACCATACCATTACATCAGTTTCTCAGCATGGACTGATTTGATATTAAGAAAGGGTTGTAAATCGGCCTAATCTACGTTACATCCTTACAAGAAGTAGAAGGCGAAAAAGAAGAAGTAGAAACGATGAAAAAAAAGAAAAAGTAAAAGTAAAAAAAAGAAATAGAATGAAAAAGAGAACGATAAAAAAGAAGAAATTGTTTTAAGACTAACATGGATTCTTTTGTTTCTACTTTAAGATTTTGTGACTCCACATTAACCCGTTCTTTATTATTAAACATAATTACTCATCCGAACCTTTCAATGTATTAATCACACATATCAACTTTAGACTTTAATAAAAGGATTCGATATCCAATGTTTCCTTGTGTGGCATAAGACCATTCAGCCTTTTAATACAGATTATCACGGTTAAAGTTTGGCCTTTTGGCTAAGATCAAAGTGTAGTATATGTTCCGATGGATACTGCAACCCATACTGGTATTGTCTTGTCCTTCGGGGCTTGACTTACGCCGGTCAATGGGTCTGTCCTGTGCAGTTCTAGGAGGTCCACCCTCCCAGGCTTCGCCTCGCCTCTTTGGGGAGGAGTAAGTTTATTGCTTACTGCCTGAGGAGCCCCTACCGGGGAATGCCCACAGGGCAGCCCATGCAATTTTTAATGGCCAGAATGCTCACCTTCTCGGGCGCTGGCTTTTCAAATCCCACTTTCCCGACCCGACCTTGGGTCACATCTTACTTGTGGGAGTAAGATAAAACTGGCCTTGTGCCTAACCTCCTGGAGAGGAGTAAATAAATACTTTTGGCTAAGATCAAAGTGTAGTATCTGTTCCGATGAATACTGCACCCCATAGACTGGTATTGTCTTGGCATTCGGGGCTTGATTTACGCCGGTCTATGGGTCTGTCCTGTGCAGTTCTAAGAGGTCCACCCTCCCAGGTTTTGCTTCCCCTCTTTGGGGATGAGTAAGTTTATTGCTTACTGCCCGAGGCGCTCCTTCCGGGGAATGCCGACAGGGCTGCCTAAGCAATTTTAAAACCCCACTTTCCCGACCCGACCTTGGGTCACATCTTACTTGTGAGAGTAAGATAACAACTGGCCTTGTGCCTAACTCCTGGAGAGGAGTAAATCAATACTCCCCATAGTAAGTAATCCCGACCCGGAAAGAGAAGTATCAATTATTTAAGTTTGGGGCCTTCCTTTCCGATGGCAAAGATCTTTACCACTTTAGGATGAAATATCGGCAAAAAAAAAACCGAAGTAATTATTCTTTCGTATGAGATTTTAATTGTGGAGCTCATTACCTGTTTTTTGTGTTTTTTGTCTATTTTTAGGTTCGTTACGATTCCGTAGTCGAGATAACTTATTCATTTCGTTCTTCAATGATATCCAAAACACGCGACTTCCGTACGAGGGTTTGTTAGGCGGACTTTTCTTAGCTGTCGTTTATTCGCCCGCCATTATTTTAATTTTTCGCCTGTTGTTTAATTCTTCTTCTTCTTCATTGTACTCTTCTTCTTCTTTTTCCAATTCTTCTTTTTCTTCTTTTTCTGCTTCATCTTCTTCTTCTTGTTATTATTATCATTATCATGATCATTATCATCATTATTATTATTATTATTATTATTATTATTATTATTATTATTATTATTATTGTTGTTGTTGTTGTTGTTGTTATTATTATTATTATTGGTGTTGTTGGTGTAGTCCAAAGAAGGATAAGAAGAAAAATGAGGAATCGAAAAGAAAGGAAATTGCTCATTTTATTATTGGAATGTTTTCTTTTTTCTCAGGTGCTTTTTCTTATCTTTTATTGCTTTTGTTGTTCGTGTGTGTATGATGCAAGTTGCCGCCAAGATACATTGTCAATTATTTCTGAAAAGGTGAGGCAGGCGAAACGCGGGGTTGGATGGTGGAAGGTTGAGGATTTGTTTTCTGATTTATAACCAAAGAAATTATTAATCAGGCCAAACTTTTAGCAAGTACTCCCTGGTGTGGGATTTGGAGCGTATGTGAAAGGGTGAAGACGTGAAGGACTTGGATTATAATCGGTGGAAGACGGTAATGAAAGGAAATGCGAATGAGCAATAATGAGGAGACTAATAACACTTAAATCTGCAAGAAAGGATTAGTTACGTTTTAAGCAACAGTAATAAACAATATTCGTAGCCGAATAAAGAAACGGGTTAATTAAGGTAAAGAGTGTTGGAGAATATACTATATATATATATATATATATATATATAATAGTTATCCACTGACACGTGTTTCGTCGTTACTGCAACTCATCAGAGCGAATTGACTTTTACATGTCTCGAAACCTTGAGCGCAGTAACCACTAAACCATGATACATGTCTGATATACGTCATAATTTCTATCGTTTATAAGTATGATATAATATGTGTTGTTGTTGTTGATGATAAGTAGCTGTATTGCAGCTACTGGTGAATTTGGATAACTTCATATATATATATATATATATATATATATATATATATATATATATATATATATATATATATATATATATATATAGTTTCAATCCCGGCTTGAGGCACTAACTGGTCTAGCCGCACTGTTGAGGTGTGAAACAGCGAAACAATCTGTATGTGGATGACTATATAAAGCTCCCTCCCGGGGTAGAGCTTAATTTGTAAGGATATCACAAACTGTCATTAGCTAAAAGGCATAGCTCATTAGGTAAAACAAATTCGAGCCACGGCAATTGCAATGTTTACATTGAGATATATCTTACATTCAGTCAGTGTCGCATTTAGCTCGAATGTCGAGTTTCAATTCCGGCTTGAGGCACTAGCCGCACTGATGAGCTGTGAAACAGCGAAACAGTCCGTATGTGGATGACTATATATATATATATATATATATATATATATATATATATATACATTATTGATACAAGTCTGATGGAAGACGACAGTATTTTTTGTTTCGTATTTTTTTAATTACTTTCTCAACTAAGTGAGCAAGTGTTCGGCTCTCCAGTGGCAATTTGTAGAGTCTTGTTATCTGCCATCTAGAACGAGAAAAGTCTATTCGATTAACCTTGAATCATTTACAAATTGCTATATATATATATATATATATATATATATATATATATATATATATATATATATATATATATTGACGGTACACCACTTTATAATGCAATAATGTATATATCTATCTATCTATCTATTTATCTCTCTCTCTCTCTCTCTCTCTCTATATATATATATATATATATATATATATATATATATAAAGTGTGTTCGATTAGCCTTGAATCATTTACAAATTGCTATATATATATATATATATATATATAAGTAGGCTACGCAAAAACATTTGTTACATTCCAAGGGGAAATCATAAGTCTATTGTGTATTTTCACCTGATGATTATTCTAGGAATAAAACATAAACGTGCGTGTGTAGATTATTTGTCATGAATATATCATCCTATTTCTCCTTGGTAGGCGTGGATAATGACTGAGAAGAGTATATCGTAACGAACGAACAATAATCGCCACCCCCAAAAGAGAAGTTACTGCATGGTAAAATTATATCATGATGATGAAAAAGACAGTAAACTACTCCGTCTCCTAAAAAGGAAAAAGTAATCCCGCGAGGGTGGTATCGTCAGGAACTAAAATAAACTATTTGACCCCCCCTCCCCCCAAAAAAATTGAAGGGTAATGCCTGGGAGAAATGTCTCATGAAGAACGAAAATATACTATATGGGGTAATTTCGGTAGAGATTAGGGCAGAAAGATGGTTGTTCACATTACATTTAAATTATTGCATGTTAGTACCGTCGTAGAAACGGCGAACGCTGATGGAATTGAAATGCAAGTTGTCCTAGAATAAAAAGCTGCTATAGTAGAACACCTTTTGGGTATCTAGGGAACTCTGCAGTGTAGTAGTGTGGTTTTGCTGTTAGTCGAATAGGGCGAGTGCATTCACGTTTAGGAGGTACAAGAGCAGTAAGTTCATCGGAACACATTTCATGAAATTACTTATAAAACTAGAACAAGGATGCAATACTGCGGCGATGCGACTAGTTTAGGGCCTATTTAATGATATATTATTGTTTACACCCTGTCCAAGATTCAACGTCTATTGTTTGATGCATCAGCCTAGGTATATAATGAATTCTCCATGATCGAGCGAAGTGTGTCTCTATAGAAATTAAGGATATTGACAGGTGTTATCACTAACCTGGTAGATGAGGCCTACCTTATTTGCGACATACTTGACATCATTGTTTAAGGTAGTAGTCCACTTCATGTGGCCGGAGAGTGTCAGACCGTGCAGTTAAAACGTTGGCCCCTCGTGAATAGTGTAATCGATGAAATAGCTATAAGCACGAACAAAAGTGGATATATTAGACAACGATTATATTATTTAGATCGGCCTATTCTGATGTATATTTTTTCTTATTTTATCTGTGAATTTTTTAGTCAGCTTTTTAGTCTACGTGTGTAGGACAGTTTTGAAATAAGCCTTCTGATACGAATCCTATGTTAACGGTAAAACCCGATAAGATGTGATAATCTGTAAAGAGAGCTTGTTTGCTGTTTGTTACTAAGCATTTCTTAGTGTTTGCAGCAGAGTACAAAGAATGTATTCTTTTCTAAATGTAGTCAACGTCTGACATAAGCTTATAGTCACTGACCACCTACTAAGCGTAAATCTTACCCAACAGTGATAACAAGATACAAAATAAGTTTAGTACGGGTTGCCTAATATTAAGAGATTAGGAAATAAATAAAAGAGAAAGGAAAAGAAAAGAAAAATACAGAAAAGCAGAGAGAGAGAGAGAAAGAGAGAGAAACGAATAAGCAAAGAAAGTGTGAAAAGTAATTTTACAGTTTCATCGAATAACACTTCGACAGGTTTTCTGGATAATATAAAGTCTGTATATTTGATGTTCTCCTTTGTTCCCAGTTTCTGTAATTATAGGGTTACCCGTTTTTCATCCAATTAATGTAACCCCCTTTTAGCAAATATCGTTTCAAATAATCTGAAACATGCTGGAAATGTAACACCAGAATCAGGTTCGTATACAAGTTCAGATAAAGAATTGGCAATTACTTCGGCAGAAAAAGAAAACTGGTTTTACTTCACCGGTGGTCTGTTTCAGAATCTTTCGAAACTTTTCTGCCGATGTAGTATTTGTTGTTGCAACTCTTGTTATATGCTATCTAGAACGAAAAAGTTCGTAATCTGTTCGATTAGACTTGAACCATTAACAAATTTTTACCTATATATATATATATATATATATATATATATATATATATATGTTGTCGTTGTTCAATATTGAAAATACACAGGAGGACGTGACACAAACAAACATTTCTTCTTAGAAAAACTAATAGCAGTGGGAGTACTATTATGAGTTACTAAAAAAGTATTGCACTCTTAGCTTGTATAGTTCGTAATGTCAATGGTTCGAGTCCGTTTAGAGTCACAGTCCATCATACATTTTTTTTTTAATCAAACAATAAAACTATTCTTACTTTTGTTTCAAAAGGTGTTCCTTTATTGACAGGGCTGTTTTTTAAGATGTATTTTACTTGTACTGGAAGCAAATCAACAGTAAGCATTGTTCGTTAGCGCACATGTACGTCCGACGATAATAACTGTGTGTTTGATGATTTTGTGTACCTTGTAGAGACACATCTTTCTTTGTAGTGTGAATTCGATAAGCGTACCTCGTATGCAGTTAATGTCTTTAAATCAACGTCAGTCGGATTATTTCGTGTACAATGTGACTCGCATGTATTTACTGAATAAAACAAAGCACGCGCGTGTCTGAATATATTCAAAAAAGTGTTTTCTTTTCGAATACTTGTTTGGCAGTTTATATAGTTAACTTTACTATATCTGTGATGAGTTGGTTTTCGAAATTCTCGCCACCAGCTGATAACCCTTGGTTAGAAGTTATAATGACAAAAATAACTAGAATATAAGCTCTTTAGAAGATGATGGTTTATTACAACGTATTTTTTGTACAAAACAATAGTACTACTGGTAATCAAATACAATTAACCTAATTCACTCGAATACCGTCGAATACAGTCCACCATACATTCTACTGTTCGTAGTGTATATATATATATATATATATATATATATATATATATATATATATATATATATATATATATATATATATTACAGACTAGTATACTTAACAAGCACAACAGTATTGGAAATGTGTCAGCGTTATTACAATGTTGTCTTAACATGAGTACCTTCTGAAGTTTGGACCATCATTGTAACTGTGTCATGTCTACATAAAAATGTTATGTCTTGTAATTAACTAGGTTTAATGAATTTGAACAAGCGTTTCATAATGACATAATGATTTACGATACAACACTTTAACCGTTAATCGCTTATTATCCTTTTTGCCTCATTGATTCACGGCTTTAACATTTTCTTCATAGACTGCTACTGAAAGATGATTTAATTTCGGATTTGAATAGTATTCATTTTCATATTTTAAAATGATGACTCTGTTTCATATTTAAAATAATGATTATTTTTTCAAATGAAAACATTTACTGTAAGACTTTAAATACTATTTAGTTTAATATGAAATGCATTATTTAGTTTAAGATTTAAAAGGATAATTGAGTCTCATATTTAAAATGCGATTTTCTTCTAAAAGCGATTTACTTTATGACTAAAGCCTACTATTTCGTTTCTAGATTTTAAATATAATTTCCTTTTATATTAAGTAACATTATTTGATTTCCGATTTAAAAGTTTCGTTACGTTTCTTGATATGAAAAATAATTAAGCGTTATAGAATTAAAATATGATTCATATTTTAACGATGTTTAGGATTTGGACGATTAAAATAAGATATAGGTTCAATTAAAAAGGGTGATCTACCTTTAGATTAGGAAGATGATTTAGATTTGAAAGCACGTTTTACTTTCAGATTTATAAACAGTTTCATTACAGAATTAAAAGAGGATTTCAATTTATAACGAATATTTAGTTTCAGAGTCGTATACTGTTTTAGTTTATATTAAAATAAAAATGACCTAACTTAAGATTAGCAAAATATTGTTTAGTTTAAAATTTTAAAAGAAGAGTTACTGTCATATTTAATACATTATATACTTTCATACTTAAGTCGATTATTTAGTATCAAATTTACAACATTTTGGTTTCAGGATTTTAAATATTATTTAAGTTTACATATAAAAGCATTATTTAGGTTCAGCTCGAAAGTGGGTATTGATCTGTAGATTTAAAAGGTGAATGATATTTTACAAGATGTCTACGTTTGAAATGTATAATGGATATTTAGTTCGAGATTGAAATGATTATAAACATTTGAAATGATGATTTAGTATCAGATTCTAAATATGATTGTGTTATATATTTTAGTATCAAATCTATAAGACTATTTCGTTTCAAAGAATATTTACTTTCAGACTTAAAATATGTGCTTTTACATTTAATACGACGATTGAGTTTAATATTTAATAGATGAATTGATTTTATATTCAAAACTGATATCTAATTTTATATTGAAACATTTCGGAATTAAAGATGATTTACAGGATGATTCAGATTTTAGACAATGGCTCATTTACAGCTTTACACATATGTCTTAATTCCATATTTAAAATTATGATTCATGTTCAGCTCAAAGCTGATGGCTAAGTGTCAGATTATAGAGGTGTTGGATCAAACTTAGACGATGATTTAGATTCTGATCTAAAAAATGATTCTGTTTTATTTTTTTATGAACATTATTCAGTTTCAGATGAAATACATAATAGTTGCAGATTTAAATAATGATTTATCTTTAGATCCAACACATTTTTTAGACTTGAAAAGATGACTCAGTTTCAAATTCATCAAGATTATTTCCTTCGGGAGTAAACAAAATATTTTGATTTTAAAACGATGATTTAAAAGAGTATTTCGTTTTCTATTAACACCATAGCTTAGTTCAGATTAAAAACAGTGGTTTATTTTTTAGATTGACAATCTAGTTTAGTTTACGATGTTTACGCTTGCTAAATTTTAATTTAACAGACTTCGCAAAAAGGGGGAAAGGGAAGATACATTAGTAAAATGCAGAATCAATGGTGAATCAATGGAGAATCAGAAATATACGATAACACTTATGTATATTTTTAATTACAATTCTGCGCATTAATGTTTCCTAATTGTTCATGTAGATACCTACTTTTGCTGATATGCAAATATATCAAAGATATTTCCTGCTATATTTCACCTGTGTATTTCTCTATATAAGCACGAACACATATGTCGCCTTCATTCATTTAGATTACATACAAACGACTATTAATCCATTATATTTGCAACAGCAAAAAGCAAAGCGGCAAAAATAAAAGAAAACCTACAAACACTTAAAAAAGTAATACAGATAAAACAAAACAAAAAAGTATTAAAAAAAAAACGTTATGGATACTTGCCTTTTCGCGAGACGGCGATTTTTGTTCATTCATTTATTATTTGTGGTTCTAAGTGTAAGTCGACAGAGTTTGACTAAGAATAGAGATTCTCGGCCCGAGTCTTATATTCAAAGTCTTATCCACTGTTCTGTAATGCCCCACCCTCGCTCATATCCAAAATAGCATCAAGAAAAAGAAGACATGGAAGAAATATGACAGACCGGAAGTTAGCGGAAAACAAGTCGACAGGCGTCGATCGAAGAATTCCCCTCAGAATGATAATTATTCTACCACTTCCGGCTTCAGGAAAGAACATTGCTGAGATGATTGGATTCATACACGAAACGGAGACTGTAATTCTCTGCTAATAATATTTTTTTTAAAAACACTCAGGTTTATCTTGTTCAAAATAATAAAATAGCGAGCAGCAGCAACAACAACAATAGCAATAATTATAGTCTCACTATAAAAGAGGATTTGCTGTTATTATATAACTATAACTACGTTATATTTTGCGTAGTCATTTTAACACATGGATAATTACTGTTATACTTTAATATCATTACGTATTTTTTTTACTTAAATCGGCCAAGGTAGGAGGTAGGGCTCTCTTATAACGTAGGTGTACGACCGGCTCCACGTTGCTACGTAAGTGATCAACGGATCAGGTGGGCAGTGTATTGAAGCTGATAGAAAAATTAATTGCTTACTGCTTTTGATCGAGACGACCGTTATGGCCAGGTGAAACGTCCTATATATATATGTTTGTTTTGGCTGCGGTTATATAGTGGTGGTGGCTTTCCCGTGAATAAGCGAAGTCGGCAGGAAGCGGTGAACGCTTGAGTGTGAACAACTAGTCAAATACATGCTATTGCTGGCGATGAAAATGAATACATTTGCTGTCTATTTAAACGATGCGACTGTGCTATAGGCGAATTATCGTGTTGGCGTCTTTCTCATTTCATTTAACTGCGCTACCCATGAGCTTGCTACTTTAGTCTCACATGACATTTCTTCCTACTGATGAGTGACACTTGTATTCTCTTATTTCGGTCGACATATGATACTGTGTAAGGACTTGCTAAACATATGTTGCCACTTCATACTAGTCGAGGATACGTCTTCGGCAATCCGTCTAACAAAGTGGACTGCTACAGCAAATGCTGCCCTGCTCTCTCGGACAGGGGTATTATTATGAATAGTCTTCAGAGGTCCACTATCATAGGCTCTACCTTCTCGCGCTGAGAAGTACTCTGTTTTATTGCTAATCGACTGAGTCGCCCCTACAATAGAATGGCGACTGGGTTGTCCAGACATTTTTATAAAGGCATTTCTTATGTTGTGCTAGCCTTTCTATTTTCACCTTCCGACTTCATTTCACATCGGTGAGATAGAAGTCAATGCACCGGTTATACTGCTATTCTTCTTCCCTATTCACATTTTTATTGTCATTGTTATCATTGCTTCTGTTCCCGCTGTTGCTGCCGCTGTTGTTCTTGTTGTTGAGAAAGTCGGACATGTGCATAGAGCTCTCAAAGATCGTGCGTCAGGATTGTTTTATCTGCAGGAGGTTTTCCTCGTTAGTCGCACCTAGTCGCACCTAGTCGCACCTATTCTTTAACGTACAATATTGCAGATGCTTACCCCAGACATCGAGAGCTTCAAGACACAACGGTTTCATGATAAGTAAAAGAAAGTTTGGCAAAAGCACACAAAAGACGTGCGCAGAAGAAACTGTGTCACTTTTGTTCCATTGACACGTATGTGATTGCTATTAGAGCCTTGTTAGTTGGGTATTTCTGGAAATACCATATCCCCACCACTGTGAGAAAAGGGTTAAACAGTTGCCTTATTTTCTTGCTCGTTTCTGAAGATCCAAAAGTTCCGGGTATGTCTCGGGATTTTTGTGTAACTTATCTCTTGAATTGACCTGAGAATCGTTAATTTGAGATATTATTCAGAAGACAACTTGCTATTAGTACAATTATTACAAGAACATAGACTTAAAATAGGACTAAATGAACTAAATAGGCGGTTTCTTTTCTATGATAATTTTATGAAGCAAATTTTAATATATCACATATATGTTGTATTTTCATTTCTCGACGGAAAAGTTATTACTGAGAAAACGTAAATGTTTTAACATTTTAGAAATATGGATAATAATAGAACCCTCATCTAGATGTTTGACTAATTTCGGATTTTGAAGTAAATAATATTTTCCATGTATGTTTACTGTCTAAATTAATATATATATATATTACTTTAAATATTTATTTTAAATACACATTGTTTTAAAGAGAGAGAGAGAGAGAGAGAGAGAGAGAGAGAGAGAGAGAGAGAGAGAGAGAGAGAGGGGGCGACAGAAAGAAATACAGAAACAGTGGTATAGGGTGTTTATTTAAACACGGAAATATATATCTTCTATATAATAATACGATAGCGTAGGTGTTCGTTTGTAACGCTTACATCAAAAGCTCTGCGCATGCGTGACGCACCTATATTTGGAACATCAATTAAGTGACCTAGTTTTCGTAATATTTCAGGCATTTCCCTTTTGCGCAAAGATTTGCGACGTAGGATGTTGACGTCGGTTTTTTACGTTGGTTCGACTGGTTTATAGTTCGATCTCAACCAACGTCTAATATTTTGTTTCAACATTGAAGGGGAAGGCAGGTAGGGAGGGGACGACCGGGAAGACACACATAAATACGATAGCGTTTGTGTTATTTTGTGTGTCACGCTAACATCAAAAGCAACGACCTTCCTAGTCTTGTTATGCTACTTATGCATTGGAGCCAAATTTAATTCAATCTGAAGCATTTACAAAGAAAGAGTGAAAATGTGTCCTCAGAATAATTCTCCTCATGGCCAGAGAAGCGGAACTACCTTCACTAGAAATATTGTATATAAAGAAGTTTTGTAAATTGTTTCATGTATTGTTCATTTTTTAAAATAAATATACGAATCAAATATTCTATTCAAACATGTATAGGTTAGGAACAAGATAATTAGTATTGAACACATCATTTCGTGTAATTTACACGGGTCCCGCTAGTTTATATATATATATATATATATATATATATATATATATATATATATATATATAGAGAGAGAGAGAGAGAGAGAGAGAGAGAGAGAGAGAGAGAGAGAGAGAGAGAGAGAGGGGGAGAGAGAAAGAGAGATAATAATAAGAAAGAGAAAGCGGGGAAGGGGAGAAAAGTAGTATAGATGAATTTAGGAGCGAAGAGAAATGAAGTATTTAGCTAGAGAGATAATAAGAGTGTAAGTAGGAACAGAGTAATCAGAAATGGAGTTAGAACGATCAAGAGAATCAAGAGAGCGATTGTGTGCGCGTGTGTGTATGTTTGATAAACAAATATAAAGAGAGAGTGTGTGCGTTTTTTTAGAGAGAGAGAGAGAGAGAGAGACGGCGAGAGAAAGAGAAATAGAGAGAAAGAGAAATAGAGAGAAATAGAAGAGGAGAGCGCGTGTGTTGGCTTGACATAGAGACATAGAAAGAATTAATAGGTTACAAGAGAGAGAAGGCGTGGGTATGCTTGAGCGAGAGACAGTGAGCTAGAAAGAGCGAAAGACGTAGAAACAGGAAGAGAGTTAAGTTTGACCACGTTAGGATGAGACAAGCACTATTAATTTATGTCATCCAGTTAAGATGGTCGCTAACCCCTTGGCAGATAGGGGGCTCCTCCCATGGGGGGTGTCTGATACGTGACATGTACAATTCTTTGTTTGTCTTACCCCCCAGACAAGCGACCGCAACAAGGATAATAGTCGGTCACTGAAATCTGTCAATCATGGAATGCCGTACGAGAAACTCTGACGGGCTAAAGAGAAAGAAAGAAAATATCAAATTAATTAATTAATCAACAAATATAAGCTGTTCAAGTCGTTTGTAATTTTAAAAAATCATTTAAAACATTATTCATTTGAAGTGTGTGTATGTGACCATGTCTATTTATAAACAAATGCATGAGTTGAATGCAAAACGCGATTAAGTTAATGTTTTGAAATTAAGAATTAGAATGTGGAAACATTTTCAATCAAAACCAAAACAAGTAGGCATATATCACATTGTAGAAACATTATATTCTGTAAATTCAAATGTAAACACTTTAGTAGTTGGAATTTACATATATATTCGGTCTCTATGTCAGGACAACCTCACATGAATATAATTCACCAGACAAGTAAACCCTGACACATATTCTAAATAACATAGTATTTGAAGCCCAAATAAGATCCTCTCGACACGGCTATACACTGGTTCATACGAGGAATGGCCACCACCTAGTGATGTTAGGGGTAATCCCGTAAGACCATAAGACAACAATAAATGTATAACAGTTAACTGTCCAACTGGGGGAAAGAACATTAGTGTGATTTTCACTGCTATAATAACTAAACGTTTGGAAGGTAAAGGATAATTTTGATTAAACACTCGGATATCTATGTATCTCATATAGAGATCAAGTGCTAGCCTCAGGACGAGGTTCTTGGAGTTCTTAGACTTTCCACTCTAATAAAATGAAAAAAGAACGCACGCACACACACACACACACACACACACATATATATATATATATATATATATAAAATTATTTTTAAATAATCTTACCTACGTACGACGCTGTTTCGAGCTTATGGCCCTCCTCAACGAAGAGAAACAACGATCTCATACGGACACAGGGGGCGAACCCGGTTCACAGATACGCCCTAAATCCGTAACCGTTTACCTAATCCCATTAATCCACGAGAGATAGCCATGCAACAACGAAAAAAGTAAGTGGTATGTATACTGAAAGCTGCGAGCAGCGACACCTAAGCATTCGATATAACTCAACGTCAGTGTCAGAGTATCGCACCGAAGATTTTAGGTGAATGTTCATTTTTTTTTTTTGACAGGGTTCAACATTCAATTTTACATGGAAAGGGCTTATAATAATATTAATTTATCTTTTAATATTTTTACCGACGTACAACGTCGTTTCGAGCTTATGGCTCTCATCGGCGCAATGAAACAACAATATCAGGCAGTCACAGAGCGCGAACCCTGTATACATATATATGCGTGTGTATGTGTGTGTATTTATTTTTGTAGTAACATTTCAGTTTTGAAGCTTAATAAATATTGATATATAAGTTTGGAATATTTACCAATAGAAATTTTAAAAAAAGATTCCAAAGAGGTTCATTTTAACAGTTGTTTCTTCAAGTGGCCAGACAAGTAAGTGCCATTTGGGATCAACCAAATCCTGCCTGAATCTTCTAGACAAGAACAATCAGAAAATATTTTAGAAAATAGAAAGCATTTTTGGTCAACTTATGCTGTGAGTTACAAAACCATCTACATTAAGTGCATTCACTCCCACCAATCCGCTTTTTCACTCACAGCCATCTTCATTAATTTAATTCCTACCATCGACTTCTCTCAGCCCGGACCTCGGTCCTGAGCTCCCAGTAATGACTATTACCTCTTCTCATCGACCCATCATGTCAACCCAATATTTTCATGTACTTGCATGACATTTTTCTTAAAATTATCATCTTGAAGAAGTCTTACAAAGACGAAACGTTGATGAATACATAAAAACATCTTTTGTTTTTTCCTTTTTCATTTCCCATCTCTCTCTCTCTCTCTCTCTCTCTCTCTCTCTCTCTCTATATATATATATATATATATATATATATATATATATATATATATATATATATATATATTGTTTTTTAAGAAGAGTTGTCTACTCTCTATAAATTCCAAAACGATGCTAAATTATTGAAAGCTGAATTAGCCCCAGTAACCAGATTAAGTTCAGGTATATATGTTCATTGATGTTGCCAAAACATTTATTCGCTTCAGACAACATTTACCTACTGTTGTCTTACTGCCGATTTTCTTCCGAAATAAAATGATAGATTCATCATTCATTCCTTGTCACATATTGACGCAAACATCCCTAGTGTTCTTCTTAAACAGCTGTAAATACGGCTCCGAATCGTGTTCGCGTTGTTTTTGATCGACTGTGAACAAACGCGGTATCAACTTTGAGTACATCTTTCTTATTGACAGATATATATGCAAATACACTGTTGTCTGATATTTGTAATTACTTTGCTATCTGAGATAACTTTAATATACGAGCGGCTAAAACATGTTTATGAACCGTTTTGATGTGTTCCGGGACAAGTCCTATTGTGACCCTATAAAAGGTCCAGAAAGGAAACACGAACTCAATGTCAAGAGTAACAAGTGCACTGAACAAATATAATACAAGTGATAACAAGAGTAATAATACGTTTGTCTAGACTGCCAGTATTGAACTGATGCAGTAACAACACTGAGAGGTATGTGCTCTTAGTATTAATATTGAGCGGAGGCGTTTATCTTGTCTGTGAGGTTAGGTAAATTGACTCCCGCATCCCCAGGATTGCCTCCCAAGGAGTCACAGTATCGTTTCCCTTTTGAATTGACAGTGTTGTGAGTATTTGTTTGTCAAAAGTGCCGTATCCGGTAACCATAACTTCTTCCTGGAGAGTGTTGTCGGTGTCGTCCGACAGTCGTTTTCTGATTTGATTTACGTACTTCTTATTAGATAACTGATGGCGTCTATCAAAACCAGAAGTATTGACTTAATACACCCCGGGCACGACTTAACGAGAGTTGCCATGTATTTTCTGACGTACCTTTCTTCTGTGCGTAATGCTCGACTCTGTAATGGCTTTAGAATGTTGTGTTACACTTATAGAACTTTAGCAGTTTTCGGCTAATTTCTGTAATGTAAAATGTGACTCACTTGCAAACTTATTCTGAACTCTACGTCTTATTTGTACGAATACAGAGAATGTAAAGGTATCTCCGCCACATTCTGCTAGATTAATATCGTTACAGTGTTTATTAATGATTGACGCGAAATTCTGACAAATATTCGTTGTCTTTTCTGGTTAAGTTCACGCACCTCCACCGTTAGTTAAACAGGGAAGTATTAGGGCTAAATAAGCCTGTTAAAAGGTTAACCGCTTAAGAAAAGTCATAACAAAAAACTAACATCAAACCTAACCCAGACATCCAAAAAAAAAACACCTTCCCATCCACCCTTGAGGCTCGCATTCACAAATATCCAGGGACTTAGAACAAACAACAACGACGTAGAAACGTTTCTCCGGACAAACTCTCTCGATTTCCTAGCACTAAATGAAACAACCATTCAATCTTCAATCTCCTCTCATCACTTTCACATGACTACCTACCTCCCACTCTACCGCATAGACTCTGACAAAAATATGCACGGACTAGAAATGTATATTCAGAACACCTTTCCCCAGACTAGAGAACATAGATTAGAATCGGATGACCAAGACTACATGTGCTTTAGACTTTGCATCACCGCGTTAGTTACTAATAATTCTTATACCACTCCCCTTCAACCCAATACTGTATCCTACTAAACTCTGTATCTGAAAGCATAGATAGAGCACTCTGACTTGACTCGAATGGCCAGATACATGTATTTCAGGGTTTTAATGCACACCACCGTGACTGGTTAGGGTTCCCCAGCCTTACTGAGGCAGCCGACAATCTTACGTATAATTTCTCCTACGCTAAATCCCTCTCAGACTGTCTATTTCCCGACCATCATCACCGATCGAGTAAACCAGCAAGCCTCACTTCTAGACCAATTCTTGACCTCAATGCCCAAGGCTTGTGTGACGAAAGCTCATAGCCCACTCGGCAATGCTGATCACATTGTGCTAATGAGTCATCTCACCCGAAAACGTCGTCCAAAAGCCAATGAGCAGTTACCTAAAATAACGAGATTCTACGAGTTAGCTGATTTTGAGTCAATCACTGTGCAAATGAGTTAACTTAATGGGTCAAAGAAAGCAGTGAAGCCTATGTCTCCATGCGAACATTCTTCAGCAAGCCCCCCCCCCCAATTGTTTACATCGGAATGTGCAGCTGCCATTGCTGAGAGGCAGCAAGCATTCCGTAAATTCCACTGCCATAAGTCTGCTATTAATAGAGTCAATAAATAATTGTACGGTCGTGATAGGTGAAGCAAAGAGACGGTATTATGAGTTAAGAAAAAACACGCATTTAGCCACAGAAACTAGGGACTCACTATGAAACCACAATGATGTCGTTTGCACAGCAACTGATAAAGCTGAACTACTTGCACAGCGTTTCTGCTCAAACTCCACTTTTGGACTCAGAAAACCACCCCTCATTAGATTAACATTGCAAACCGATGCCACACTTAAGAACCTGGTCATCACTCCATCCCAGGTCAGAGACATCATAACGAACCTTCACACCTCCAAAGCTTGTGGGCCTGATCTTATATATGTAATAGTAATAAAGACATGCTCTGTTGAACAGGCACCTGCCCTCTCCAAACTCTACAACAAATACCTAGATGAATCTTGCTTCCCTGATAGCTGGAAAGTTGCCTCTGTGGTACCAGTCTACAATAATTCTGACGATAGAAACTATCCTCAGAACTACCGCCCAATCAGTCTAAATCCTGATATTTGCTAAACTCTTTGAATCCTTAATCAATCTAACGATAGCGCGGCACTTAGATTATGCTAAACTCTTTTCTGACCGCCAGTCTTGATTTTGACAAGCACGATCTACTGCAGACATCTCTGAAAGAATGCATCATATCCTGCATCAGGCAGATGAAGCTATGGCAGTAGCGTTTGCTATATCCAAGGCGTTTGACAACGTATGGCATAAAAGGAGTCTCCTAAAATTACGCTCATACGGTATTACTGGGCAATTACTTAATATAAGTAAATCCTTCCTAAGCAAAATTATGATAAAGGTTACCCTCTATGGCAGTTAATCTAAGCAACATGCCATAAATGCTGGTGTACGCAGGGATCTATCGCTGAATATTTATTGTTCTTGATCTTCATAAACAATCTTGCTGATGGAATTGTGCATGAGATTGGTATATTTGCTGACGAGACCACACTTTACTCTCGTCATGTTGGCAAAACAGACGCGATCATATCCGAGGCAATGTCTCAATCCTGAGATAATGACCTCCAAGCGGTTGTGGCGTAGGGGTCATAAATTGTTAGTAAGATTTAATGCCGCAAAGACAAATCTCCTTTCCTTCAATAACTACAAGAAACCTCTCCAACAACCGATTGTCCTGACAAATACTACCCTACCTGAGAGTTCATCATTCAAACTCCTCGGCCTAACTTTAACAGGTAATATGAATTAGAACAAATACATTGAAGGCATTGAAAAGACTGAAGTAAAGAAGGTGGTCTCCTTCTACCGTGCTAGTAGACTCCTCACACCTGACATTATCCTGTACATCTACAAAGCCCATGCATGGAGTATTGTTGTCACATCTGGGCTGCTGCATCATCCACTAGTCTCTCCCTCCTAGACAAGGCCCAAAAAGAGTCGCGAACCAAAGAGGTACCTCACTGTCAACCAACCCCCAACCCCTGTCCGATCGCCGCAATGTTGCGTCCGTTGGGCTTGTTTTACAAATAATCAAATGGAGTGTGCTCCGATTAACTTTGGCGTCCCCTCGACGTAAATATACTAGACCAACTCGACAATCTGCTAAATCCTATGCATTCACTGTGGACGTCCCCAGATGCCGGAGAGCCTTCTCCCCCAATATCTTCTTTCCTTGTGCTGCTGGCCTATTGAACTCTCTTTCTGCTTCCTGTTTCCCCGACACTACCGACATGCAGAGGTGTAAAACTAATGTAAACAGACATCTCGCTACACTTCTCCCAACTTGGGGGAACACCCGAAACGCACACCCAAATTCTCCGTCACCATTTACGACTACAGTGGCGACATGTCTTGTTTGGGGTGAAATATATTAAACAACACACAAACACTAGCTGGTTTTCGGGGTAAAACATAGTCTACGAATTAAGTATGTACGGTGGTGCCTAATTCTCGGAGCATTAGGCAAACTTTTTTAATGTCCGCCCAATTAGCAAAATCTATTTTGTATAGGTCCTCACACTAATTGAAATTAAGCAACGGTTTTATCCTCTTCTAGGAATAAGCATAATTGTCAATTGCACTCCAAACGGAATTCTGAGAAAAAGCCTTTTCGTTCTCAGTAGTTTTATTTCAATTCGATGTTATTAACCTTAATACTTCAATCTTTTGAGACGTTTCTTTTTTTGGTTTTCAGAAAACTTTTCTGTGCTTATTTTTCGATTCGAACGTCTTTCGTCTGGTTTTATTTTTATTCCAGTAGTTATTGATGTTGTTCAAGTAGAAGCTTTTGAAATCATTCGAAAGTTTTCTGTCGGTGTTGCATTTTTAGTTTAATGAGTTCTGTCATAGTTGATGTTATACATTCTATGTTTGAAACGTGTCTTTATAGTTACAACTTTTAGAAGTTTATTTTCTTTTATATTACTCTACTATGTGTTGTAAACAAGAAAAGGAAATTATAAAACCTTTTTTGTCGACAATAACACAGTTTTGTTATGGTATGTTTTTCAGTTTACACTTTAGTTAACAGAAAAAATCAGTTTTTTTTTCTTTCGGTGGTCAAACGTTGTCTCTTTTGGAGAAAAAAATATCATGTATTCCTTTCCTGTTTTATATTGACATAGATATAAATAAATTACTGACCTTATTTCTTCGAAAGAAAATAAGTTGGTTCCTTGGTAATGAATAAAAACTTCCATCTTGACGGAAAGGCGAACTCCAAGACAAATGTCTTCTGGGGGTCCTGCAGACCCAATGAAGTAGCCACCAAGCCCCTGCACTCTCCTAATTGCACGGTGTGGGCTGCAATCTCGGTCAGAGGCATCATCGGACCAATCTTTATCGAAGAATCTGGCGCAGCAGTGACAGTAACCAAGGAGCGGGATGTGGAGGTCTTCCAAACCTTGAAGAGTGAGCTCCAGACCCTCTACCCGTCGCTCATAAACAAAGCTCTTGTTCCAGCAAGACGGAGCAAGTTCTCACACCTCAAACCTGTCCTGAGATTGGCTGAAAGAGAACTTCGGAGGCCGAGTGATCAGTCTCAAGACTAATTTTGAGTCGCCACCCCATAGCCCAGTCCTAAGCCCCCCCCCCCGAGTATTTCCTTTGGGGCTATCTTAAGGACAGAGTGTACACAAGGAAACCCAGAACCATCACGGAACTCAAGGAAGCCATAAGGGAGGAGATGAGAGCCATTCCCAATTCAGTCTGTAAGAACGTCATGGACAACTTCGTTCTGCGCCTCAAGAAATGCACGGAGCTAAAAGGAGTCCATCTAGAACACATGCTGTAGAACGGAGAAAAAAAGGCCAAATACCCTAGTGTTTTGATATGATGTTGTGAATATAATAAACTAGTTATGCCCCAAAATTCATTTAATTCGGACGAAACACTAAGAAACGGGGTCTAATTAGATTTAGGTCCCGTTTTTTTGGGGGTCACCCTGTATATATATATATATATATATATATATATATATATATATATATATATATATATGTGTGTGTGTGTGTGTGTGTGTGGGTGTGTGTGTGTGTGTGTGTGTGTGTGTATATAACATGACATACCAACTACTGGAATCAGAAATGAAAGGAGTCAAGTCAATGCTCATTAAAGGCTCGATATAATTTTAAATTAATCTATATAACGATAATAAATAATTAAAATTATGAAAACCGCTTAATAATTTACTGTCGTTACCAAAAGACATGATCGTCTGAAACGTGTTATTCCCCTATACTCATTATACATTTGAATGTCTAATATACTAAGCTGAAAAAGAATGCTAACAGTATTGCCATATTTTTACCCAACGTTCCGCACATCACATTTCTTTTGTAAAACGTGAGAATAGTAATTGTTAATGACACGTATTCTAATCGTGATATATCAATCCTACTACTATGACTACTACCAATAGTAAAAATAACACTGATTTATGTAATTGTCAGATGAGGAATAAGTATTTATAAGCATAATGCATATTTAACAGTTAATGTGATGTACAAAGAAACTGTAAATAACAATAATAATAATGGATAAAATGTACATAGGAGCTACAGAAAATTCATTGAAGAGTAGATAAGACGGCTGTATGTCTATGACAAAGGAGAGAAAGTTCTCTTCTGGAGGTGTCGTCACGTGCGAGAAGTTAGAACTTTCTGTATGTCTCCAGTTACAAGAGACGGCTTGACACGCATATGTTGCAACAGTGTCGCGAGTGTTCATATTGTGATGGGAAGTTTGTAGTGTATAAAGTATTGTGATTTTGCCTCAGGATTAATATCTTTCTCATGCCAAGTATAAAAATGAGATGGAACTGTTTAAATATACTTTGGCTTGCTGATAGATTCATTATGGTGCTTTTTTTCAGATAAAATGATGAATTAATTTAGATTTAGAAAAAAATGAAATAATCTTATTGAAACACATAAACGCATAAGCATGGAAAGTGTTTATATAAATCCTCTGTTCGTGTTCTAAAATATATATTTATTGATAAAACATTATATAAATAACTACACATCAACTCTTTGCAGCATTTTTCGTCGTTTCGATACTTTTGATTTACGCTCATGTTAACTGCTATTTTAAAACTCTCGTACTTTCATGTGTGCACAAGACAAATAAAAGGTTTTAATTTTAATATTTCGCAATTGATATTAATACTGATTTTTTGAATTAGTTTGCGCATATGTATTTTAATAATATAGTAATTATGTACTATTATATTTTGCATTTGTCATATATATATACATATATATATATATATATATATATATATATATATATATATATATATATATAGAGAGAGAGAGAGAGAGAGAGAGAGAGACAGAGAGAGAGAGATAGAATAATAGCGAAAGACAGACAGAACGTGCTCGATCGTAGGTTATACAAAAGCAAAGATTCATTTTTTTTATATAAATAGTATACCTTACTTTAACCGGTGCGGATACCCTAGCTAGTTTTAATAATCAGATAGACAAAGCGCCGGTATACCCCGTAATGTATATTGTTTAAACATATATATATATATATATATATATATATATATATATATATATATATATAGAGAGAGAGAGAGAGAGAGAGAGATATATATATATATATATATATATATATATATATATATATATGCATATATATATTATAATGTGGATGAAGAAATAAGTACAGAGTGCTCAATTACGTTAATAAGAGAATTTCTGGCGATGACCGGGTATATATATATATATATATATATATATATATATATATATATATATCGAAGAAAACCACACTGAGAGAGAAAGGTAGATAGATAAAGAAATATATAGGTTTTAGTCTGTGGCATTGTATAGAGAATATAACTGACACACGCTGCCCCTCTTAACTGATTGGCAGAAGGTCATTGAATAAGGTCACAGCTAAGACGGGAGGGATTACAAAGTCAATACCTCCGTTAAATAAGCCGAGATTGTGTTTTTAAATGCGATAAAACGAGAGACGTGACAAGGGCATTAGTTATTTTTCTTCGATAAGACGAGGACGGCCACAGCCCTTATTCGTCAATGTCTGCATTTGTTTTTGAAAGTTTGTTTAGCAACACCGAACAAGAGGAGATAAATAATTCGAAGAGAATTGCTTCTGTTTTCTTTTCGTTTCATTGTTATACTTGCGGGTGACTTACTTTATACCTACTAATTTTTAACTCGTGAGAGATGTTTAACAAACATAATCTAGATTCTAAGTATACACACAAAGACAAAAGAAAGAAACATCTCCCCTTTTTCCTAAACATGAAGCATTGTCGTTTTTATGTAAACTTTATATATCATTCTAAATTACTTCGAATAAATGCTAGCTCTATTTTTCAAGATAAAAAGTAAACGTGGCCGTTTTAACATTTCCCAGTAAACCTGCTGGTTTTTATATCGTGTTTTTATATTTATTAAGATAATGCAAGACTATTTAGTATGTTTGTTTAACTTTCCAAAGGTAATTATATGATATATTTACTCATAAACACATTTTCGATATCTCCTATATATATATGCTTTATCTTATGTATTACTGAGGTTATGGTTTATTTCTTTGTATAGTTCATTAGTTGTTAAGAATGTATTTGTTTATTTATTCTACTGTTATATAACTATTATAATTTTTTTAATTAATAGGTATAGTGATCATAATCGTGAAATGACTACCACTATGATTGCAATTTAACTTTCGGAAGTTATTAGAAAATAATTAATAATTCTTATTATTTGAAATATTCAGACCAATGTTCTTATCGTGGATGTTATTCACACAGCGTCTGATCAAATGCTACCTTCAACTTTCTTCATGTGCATCTAGTCGTGTTTGTGTTAAGTAAAACTAGTTCTAAGTTAGAATAATCTAGAGTTCAATCCTCACTACAACTAACTATGAATAGAATAACACATACTTTACACCTCTCCCCTTTAGAGAACGAGAGAAATCTATTCTAGTTATTAAATAAAAGGTTAACTCTGAGGAAAGTCGAATGTTACATCGGCGGAAACGCTGTAAAATATAACCTCCAAGATAAAGAACAGGTTCGAATAATAAAGTAATACAAACTTATTTATATTAATAATATACTAATAAACGATTGTAACGTCGATATTTATAACACCACAATATCATAAAATGAAAATATAAAGAAAGAGGATTTCCCAAAATGTAGCATTCCATAATGTCTTAAGAATCATTCCACGTGAATGTTGATTATATTTTTTAGAAAAGGATGTCGTATTCTCCGTTTCTCGTGGGACCATCAGTTCCGCTTTCCTCATGATACTTTTCTTGTGGCGCTGGTATATTCACGTACACAAATACGACTACGATATTTCACCTTAACTGTGTTTTAGTCAATTTATATTTCTATTTATGTTAATACCAGTTGCGTATGGGTGAATTACTACTATAAGAGGTCTTAGTGTCCCTATATCTTAAGGCTGCATTCTGACAGCGGCTAAAATATAGCTTCACTCTTTGCTATGTCACGTGATCGAACAATCCAACTAGCTATTTACATTTCTTATTATCCTTCCGGGTCCTAGCATGATCGATTTTAATCATACGACATTTCCTATAAAAGCTGATTATAATACCTTGAAAATTTCTAAAATGCATTACTAGCAAATAGTATTGAAAAGGTAGTAGGAAACACAAAAACGAACAGAAGCATTCTTTGACAATTTTAAGGATTCATTTTGGTTTCGAGACATAATTCGTACCTGGTTGCACAATCTGAATCGTACTCAACTAAATGGGCATTGCTTTAGTTCAGTGCAAAGTAGAAGACCAATATGACTGGAATCAATGTCAGGATAAGCAGAGAATACCGGTGTAATGTCGTATTTTCCGTTGCCGAGGCTGGATAGTAAAGTCTACTCTACTATTTAACTCGTATCTAGAGGGATTATACAAAGATTCATATCAAGAGTGTTGGTGAAAGTTATGCAGTAGTTTTGTCAGAACTTGAACAGATCACTCCATTCCATAGTTCGTCGTTGTTACTTTATTATTTATTTAACCCCATTTTAAAAACGACATCACATCGCATATAGATTACGTGTAGATGTAAGCACATTTTTATTACAGTCATATATTTACATGTCTTAAAGGGATAGCGAGATTACACGTTCCAATTTAAATTCAATTTCGCTCATGTCTTTCACGCTACAAAATCCGGAACAATCAAATACAATTTTGAATTAACATGAACAACTAATTAAACAGTTTAAAACATTAGATATAACATTTATCAGAGGATTATCCTTATCGCATCAAAATGATTATGCCAAACCGACACTTGATTAGTAAAATGTATACTTTTTATCAGTACGAGAATGTAGTGATATCGAAATATCCAATATAGGTCAATTATGACCGTATCGGCAATACTAGTGTTCACTTAGCTAAACTATGACTATCTCGTTCAAACCACAATTATGATAGCTAACTAGCTATGCTTGTAGCTAGATCAAAAATATAATAGGCAAAACGATCATTGTACTCGGAAGAATAGAACCGCCATAACCAATGCAATATATTTTTTGTCAAACGCAAATAGCATCAAAAAGCAATGACTCAGTAAATGCAGCATTGACATATCTAAACCATGGCTGTATTCGTTAAACCTGGACTGAAATAGTAAAATTAGGAATTATGGGGTCGAACTCGTAATGGCAGCCATAAAAGCTTGACTGTATTGGCCAAACTTGAACTTCGATGGCCACATCAGAATTTTTTTGTCATGTCAGAAATACCAGTATAACACTATTCCGCATTATTCAAATCTGAAACACTTTAGTAAAACCAAGAATATGTAGATATAAAGATAACTTCAGAGGCGTATTATTTATAGTAAAATTGTTATTACGAAATCAGAGATGCATTGATAAAACCTGGAAAATGATCGTCAGACTAGGGATACTTTGGTTAAAAAGAAATGTCAGCTAAACCATAACTGTTCTTGTGAAACCATTATATTCTTACCATGAGTTTATTTGTGGAATCCCAAATATCATAACTAAAACAATAATGTCATGTTGCAACTGAGACCGTTATTACTAGCAATGCGCGTTTATATTAAGACATCACATGTAGGTATTATAATGACTAGGCTTGATTTCATGAACTTGATGAGTAGTAGTAAACATCTCATTTGACTGTCAGACCTTTAGCTAATCCAACCTACCTACAGGTTTCTCAAGAATTCACAAGCGTGGGACGTCGTTGGCATAAAAGAGGTGATAAGGACGAAGATGGCACTCGTGCTTTAATTAGAACTCCGATAAGGAAATATCTGGTATATTGCCACCGTACAACCACTTAATATGTTCCTCTGCTAAGAAAAGATGAAGGTGGAAGGGACATTTCTGAAGCAAGATTGTCGGACTGAACGACTTATTACATATCCTTCTACGCAATGGTCAACACTTAACGATTAAGAAATGAAAAAAGGGTAAACAGCACCCTATATCTGAGGAGAAACCATGAAGGAACGGAATATGAAATACCAGACGATAAACAAAAAGAATACGTGCATTTTGGTAAAGGGAAATTTTAGGATATAAGAATTTGTGAACAAAGTACGTTTAGCTTATCAATATATTTATATAATTAATGTGTGCATATATATATATATATGTGTGCATATATATATATATATATATATATATATATATATATATATATATATATGTGAGTGTGTGTGTGTGTGTGTGTGGGTATGTATGTCTGTGGGTATGCATAGATATACGATTGAACGTATGTATAAAGTGTCATTCGATATTCATATCTACCACGTTCAAGATATCTTATAGCAATCTGATAATTTATCAAAGCATGCGTATTCACATCTGAACTATTTAATTGACATTTCCTATCATGCCAAAATTAATTACTCACCATTCGATCTTCAATACATAAAATTTCCTATATATATATATATATATATATATATATATATATATATATATATATATATATATATATATTTATTTATATATATATATATATATATACGTTTGCGTGTATGTGTCATGTGCGTGTGAGTGTATGTGTTGTGCATAGTAGTATGCAATACCAATATTCCAATTAGTATAACAAGTAATCAGATCACTGTGTGAATAATTCGCTTGTTATCTTCGTCAATAGCAATGAGTATATAATGTACTTAGTGATTATACATATATATATATATATATGAATATGTATATATACATATATATATATATATATATATATATATATATATATATATATATATATATATATATATATATATATTACTATTTCATGTATCCACATACAATTTTATAATGATATATAATTTTTTATGTATCAATTTTCAGTATTTACTTTAACAGTGCTCTATACGCCCGTAGAGCTAGGTGTTAATCTATGAAAATATATTTATGGCAATTAAGCTAAACAGAGTCTCCCGCGTTTCATCCCCGGGGGAGAATTCTCAGGCTAAAATGCATTTTAACCTCAAGATTCCCTCCGGGGATGAACCGCGGGAGCCGCTGTGTAGCTTAATTGCCATGAATTTATTTTCATAGATTATTATATATATATATATATATATATATATATATATATATATATATATATATGAGATTTAAATGTTACTACAGTTTAGAAGCGCCGTTTGAAATTTATGAATCAATTAACATGACGCGAGATTTTGTTAAACAATGAAAATTAAATATTTATTAAAACATTTTTTTTTTATTAATCTTAATTTTCGGTTTTCAAAAACCTTATTCATGGTACGGACAGTTTATTTTCTCTTTTTTATCTTCTGGTGTTATGAAGATACTATTTTTTTATATGTCCGATCTGTAGTTCCGCGCACTGAAACGCATGTGTACAATGATGTGATATAAAGTTTACTACAGTTTAGAAGTGCCGTTTCGAACGATAACTTTGAAATTTTAGAAGCGAGTAACATGACGCGAGATGTTGTTAAACAATGAAAATGAAATATTTATTAAATATTTTTTTTTTTCATGAATCCAAATTTTCGGTTTGCAAAAACCTTATTCATGGTACAGACATTATGTTTTTTTTTCCACTTTTTTTCATCTTCTGGTGTTATGAAGATACTGTTTTTTTATATGTCCGATCTGTAGTTCCGCGCATGTGTACAATAATGAGATTTTTAAAAATATTTCAAAGATATATATATATATATATATATATATATATATATATATATATATATATATATATATATATATATATACGGGGTGATTCATAAGTCACTCAGTTATTGATTTTTTAAATTCTAAAGTAAAAAAATACGGTAATACACAACATAAAGTTTATTCAACAAATTCATTTATGGGAGTTTAAAATTACAGCAAATTCTCAAAATGTCCACCTTCGTTCTCCATGCATAGCTCCATTCTTTTTTGCAAGGAATTTACGACACTTTGTAGCATATTTAGTTGATTGAGTGTTGTGCGAAGGAAGTTTTCTGTTCACATCACGTTTCAATTGCCTTTCAACACTTGTGGGAGATTCATAAAATCTGGCCATATGAATAACAATAAAAATTCGCTCTTCAATTGTAAATGACATACTGCTTGAAAAAAAGCACATAATATGATTTACACACATAAATGAATACAATTAAATATATATAGAAACAAATATATAAACATACAAATTTATAATAACAAATAGCAGTAATTAGAGAGAAGATAACAATCATCCAAAGGTTATAGTATGTTTGTGCTTCATATGGTAATCATTTTAAATAGCTAAGTGACTTATGAATCAACCTGTATATATATATATATATATATATATATATATATATATATATATATATATATATATAAGTATTTCTCAACTGTTTCTTACAATATTCCTATTACATATATATGCATTATATCATTACTTGTTGTTACAATATTACTATTATATATGCATACTAATGAGTAAAATGAAAATCAAATTCTAAAAATCAGATGCAAGCCGAATGAAAAAGTCTTGATAATCTGTCCCCAACATTTCATAACAATAATACATACAAAAATATATTAATCAATGTAGCATTAATAAATACAAATGAAATTATCTTTTTAAAGTTTTTTTTTCAGATAATAATAATTTTTGATATCACCATGATGTAACCATTTACAAAACAGTGTGTCCGTGTTACTCTCAATGTTGCCTACACTATATAGTCTAAAAATTATAATTATCAGTGTATTAGTCTACGAGTGGGGTATATACATATACATATACATATAAAGAAATATATACCCATACCTAACATTATATATAAAGAGCTACATCGTAATAAACATGTTATAGCAAACAGAATTCGCTATTTAGCATAGACTTAATTCATTCCGAAGAAAAAGGGAAGTATGAATATAGTCATCAAAGGCCTGTTTCACTGTGTCACCTCTTTTAAGAATAGGTCGACAGATACGTGTTTCAAGCTAGGTGGAACTAGGTTATTTTTTAACAATGCGAGGTTTTAGCAACCCCACCCTCGTGGTCAGCCATATGAAAGAGAAGCTTACTTTTTATATAACGATATTAGTCGTATCTATTTGTTTGTACAAAGTACTTTGAATTATTGCTAATAAAAGCTGTCAATTTTATTTACTATGCCGATCAACCTATCGTTACCAGCCTTCTCGGCATGATGCAATTTATTTCTCATCAATAGCTATTCAGATTAATCGCATTGAGTCGGGCGTTCGGATTTAGAGTTAAAGGTTACTCCTGTTCCGTGGTTTAAATCGTCTGACTGGATTGAATAGTCATCACAACACTGATGATTCCACAAGGATGAAACTATACTTCTGTAGATAATGCGTTACTATTTATTATTAACTAATTATGTATATAATGATAATTATATATATATATATATATATATATATATATATATATATATATATATATATATATATATATATATATATATGAGATAGAGAGAGAAAGATATAGAGAGAAATAATTGTGTGTGGGGCGTTACATTCGGATACTAGTGCGTGTGTGTCGCCATGGTGAAGGATTATAGTGGGAATAGGGTCTCCTTAGTCCTAATCGACAACATTCTTAGAATTGTAGTTTTTAACAAAATATCCGGATTTCAAACCTATATGTTCTTAAAAATAGATGGAGTCTGCCTATTGCCACGCCTTTGCACCCCTTTATTTGTCTATTAGCCAGGTGCAGAGGGACTAGCACATAGACACTTGAAAAACACCCAATGATTGTCATCTCTTTTTTTTCTCTATCTGAGCAATTTTCGGGAACATTTTTTGTGACTACGTCCGCATTACTAGTCTGGGTCGCTCATGTTTCGACGGGTTAAAAGTACAGGTTAATCAGCTTGTCTGACTGCTGTTTCCGACTCATATTGCATGATACTAGATTATAAGGTAGCGCAAAGAACGGCTGCTCAATGAACAGTTGTATGATATAGTTGGAAACTGTACTTGCCATGTGGCGCATGCAAAGGGACTCTACAGTTATCGCCGATGGACTTTCCCGGAAACACAGCACCCGGTGATCTAGTTTCGAGAAATGGTCTAGATCTGTGAGCTTATTGGCACGAAACAAACACTCACATTGCTCTACCCACTGTATCTAAAACCAACATGACATCATAAAGAAAAGAAGAAACAGTCATAAATCATACACCCACTAAACACATGTTCGCCTCCTCCCTTGGGGCTAGCATTTACAAATATCTGGAGGTATAGAACGAACATCAATGACATAGATACCTTTCTCTTAGTAAACCCCCATATGTTGAAGCACTAAGTGAAGCAAACCTACAATAACCAATCTCCTCAAAACATTTTAACATGACTGATTACCTCCAACTCTACTGTTAATAATTTGACAAATATATGCACGGGCTAAGACTTATGTTCGGAACGCCCTCTCCTTTAATAGAGAACATAGACTAGAATCAGCTTATCAAGCCCACATGTTCATTAGATTAACCTTACAACACAGCGTTTGTTACTTATATTTCTTATACCGTTCTCCTTCGAATCCGCACTGTACCATGCTGAACTTCATCTCTGGAAGCATAGTTTAAGCACTCTCACTTGTCTCAAGTGCCCAAATACTTGTATTTTGACTGGCTTGACTTTTAAAGATATAGAGACGCAGCTGTTAACTCCACGTATAGTTTTCAATAGTGCACTCCCTGTCACAGGTTGTCACTTTACCAACCCGCCTTCTGGTCGTGGGGACCAGAAAGCCTCAGTGTTCGACCTGTCTTTGACCTCACTGCCAGAGGCTTGTGTTTCAAATGCAAATCGCCCACTCGGGAATACTGATCATCTTGTGGTAATGATTGATATTACCCTAAAATATCGTCCCAAAGATGATGAGCCGTTACCCAAAACAACCAGATACAACAATCACTCTTATTTCGATTCTATCATGAATCACATCAGAGACGCCCCATAAAGTGAAACTGTTTTTCCTAGCTTATCAGTTCGCAAATGAGGTAACTGAATGGGTCAAAGTAGGCATGAAAGCACCTGTCCTCATGCGAAAATGCTCCAGCAAGTCTCACTCTCTACAATGCTTCTCCTCGAAATGTGCAGCTGCTATTGCTTAGAAGCAGTCAGGATTCTAACAATTCGGCCGCCATAAGACATGAATATATAACGTCAACAAACATAGTAAGACTGTAATAGATGAAGCAAACGACCAGAAAACTCATTTAGTCGCAGAAACTAGGCACATGTGTTTTCTGGATATCTTCAACAATGGCCACTCAAAAGTTCCCCCGCTATCAAACTTCAATTATGTCGTTTGCACGGCAACTGATAAGGCTGAAGTACTTGCCAAACGTTTCGCCTTAAATTCCCGTTGGGACTCTAAAAACAACTCCCTCCGAAATGTCCCATTGCGCACTGAAGCACTATCATTTCCGGGGCATCATAACAAACCGTGACATCTCCAAAGCATATAGGTATGGTGTTATACCAGTAAAAGTAAACAAAGAAATGCTCTGCTGGACTGGACCCTGTCTTCTCTAACCTCTACACCCTATGAGTTGTTGAATCTTGTTTCCCTGATTACTTGAAAATTGCTTATTTGCTACCAGATTTCAAGATTTCTGCAGATAGAACTGGCCTTCGGAATTATCGGTCAATCTCCCGCCTGTCACTAAACTCTTTGAATTCTTAATCAAGCTAGTGATAGACCGGCAACTCGGGAATACTAAACTTATTTCTGTCACTCAGCATAGACTTAGGCACACACAGTCTACTGCGGATATTCTAACGGTCATGCCTTAACGCATATACCATACAATTTACAAGGCAGATGAAACCAGGGCGGTAGCGCTTAATATATCGAAAGCCTTTGACAAGGTTTGGCATAAGGCTTGTCCGATAAGAAATAATTCATATGGTATCACTGGACGAATATTTTATATAATTAAATACTTCCTAACCAAAAGGAAGATCCAGGTTGTATTCGATTGTCGTCCATACACACAAGATGAAATGAGAGCAGGATAATAAACAGGATACACCCTCGGCCATTTATTGATTCTGGTTTTCATAAACAACCTCTGTGATGACAGTGTGTCTGAGAAAGGTATATTTGCTGACGACACCACCCCCTCTTTTCGTCAGAAGTGTAAAACGGACGCGCAAATATTCGATACAATTGCTAAATCATTAGAAAGTGACCTCCAGTCTGTGGCGGAATGGGGTCATAAATGGATGGTAACATTTAACCCGGCTCAAACATCTCCCCTTTTCTTCAACAACTACAAGAAACTTCTTTAAACATATATTGCAATGGACAATAACGCCTTACCTGAGAGTTAAACGTTCAAACTCGTCGGCCTAACATTCACAGATAACATGACTTAGACCGCATACATTGAAGACGTCGCCAAGGCTGCTGTAAAGAAACTTGGTTTCCTTTTCTGTGCTAGGAAACTTCTCACACCTGACAGTATCCTATATCGTTAGAAAGCGACCATCCTCCCATGCATGGGGTATTGTTTTCACATCTGGACTGGTGTATTATCCACGAGTCTCACCCTTTCATACAAGGTCCTAAATAGAGTATCTAATCCCATAGGCCTCTCACTATCGACTAAGCTCAGCCCCTGTCCGATCGCTGCAATGTTGAATCCTTGTATTTTTTTAACAAGTACTTCAGTAGAATGAGATCCGATGGACTTGCCGCTCTGACGCCCCCCCCCCCCCGACGTAAATACAGTCGATTAACACGAGTATCAGCACACTCACATCCATTCACCATGAAGTCCCCTAGATTCCTGATAGCATTTTACTCCAATAGCTTCTTTTCTCATGCTTCCAGCCTTTGGAACTCCCTTCCACCACCTTGTTTCCGTGATTTTACCGACATGCAGAAATGTTAAACTAATGTGAACAGGCATCTAGCTGCACAACTTCTAATTAAGGATGACTCCCCTAAATGCCCACCCTAATGTTCAGTTGCCATTTACATCTACAGTGACAACTTGCCTTGTTTAGGATGAAAATACTTAACATCATCAATTAAATAGCATCACTTATGCGACATTTCTATGCATTTTCGGTTTGTAATAAATCATACATACATAAACAATATCATCTATAGAAGAATAGCTTCATTTGATTTGCATTTGTATATAGTGCTCGATGTATTCTAAGACAGAGTTAAGTATTACATGAGACTAAGTTACATATGAATCTATTATAACGGTTGCAACCAGTCGAGTGAAATCCTACAACAACCCACTCTCAAAATATATGGTCAAATTCACAAGAAATAATAACATTGAAGATCTGCGCAAGCGTTTAAAAAATAATAACGAAAAAAAAACTTTATGTAATATATATATATATATATATATATATATATATATATATATATATATATATATATGTATATTACATAAAACAATTGTTTTTTCCTGTTACTATCTATTTCGCGCTTGTGCAGATCAACAGTGGGATCATTCATTGTGAAGTATAGGTTCTTACCAAAAATATAAAGTATATACTTTTTATAATATCCGAAAATATTCCCAATTGCAAGATTAATAATGTAATATTACAAGCTTCAGAGCATATATATTTTATAGTTGCATATATAGTGTTATAGCAATATGGTATGCGACTATATATATATATATATATATATATATATATATATATATATATATATATATATATATATATATATATCGGCGAGGAATACGGACGTTTGGGACATTTTTGGGAGGGTAGAATGAGATTAAACAAATATAAACACGAGAGAAAACGATTAAAAATAAATTAATTAATGTACTGAACCGGTGTTCGTCCCCACTCATCAGAGTAAAACGTGGAAGTGATTAAATACGACTAAAACCTAAAAAAACTGTAATGAAAACTAGTGACAAGTTTAGGAGAAAAAAAAATAATAATATGGGGAGGAGAGTCATAAGTTGATCACACTAAGTCCTAAAAGCCACTCCTTTTGTTTACAAAAGGAGGGTTTGATTGACTTGATATATATGACTTCCAGGACTTTAAGGTAGAATAGAGAATGCGATCTACTTATGACAGAAAACCAGTCACTAGTGTACGTCGACGCACATTCGGCGCTATTTATTAGATTGTCAGCAATAGCAGACCCGGATGTATTAACTAAATTATTTAAATTATTTAGTTTATTTACATGCGTTCCCTTACAAGAAACCATCGATATTTGTGCCGATGTTTTATATCGCGGTTTCTCAGTTGGTCCTATTATCTCTGAGGAGGTCTTCGTAGAACTGATGCGGTGTGCTACCATGTCTGTCGAATTCAGTTTTGATAATGTCATGTATCAGCAAATCGACGGTATTTCTATGGGTCACCCTTTGGTCCTGCGTGGCTAATATCTTTGTAGGTTTTCACGAACATAATGTTTTGGTCCGTATCAATAAACCACTTACTTATTTTCGATATGTAGATGATACATTTTGCGTGTTTAACAATGAGTCAGATTCCATATTATTTCTTAATGCACTCAATCAATTACACCCAGCCTTAAAGTTCACTTGTGAGAAGGAACACAACTCCACGCTTCCTTTTCTAGATGTATTAGTGCATACATCTGATTCATTGTTTTTAACATCTGTTTTCCGCAAACCTACATTTACTGGTTTATATTGTCACTGGGACTCTTTTTGTCCCATACAAAGAAAAATAAATCTTATTAAATGTTTGGTTCATCGTGCTTTAAAGATTTGCTCTGAATCCCTGATTGATTCGGAGATTAAATTTATCAAAGAGGTGCTCGTTGAAAATGGGTACCCTCTCGATATTGTTAATTCTAATATCGTTACTAAGATCGCTAATTTTAACAAGCCTAAACTTTTTGGTCCTCCAAAATGCCCGGCGTAACTCAGATTACCTTGGTTGGGTAATATTAGCATAAAATTTGCTAATCAAATGTCTGTAGATGTGCGTCGGTGTTACCAGACATCTAATCTTAGAATTGTTTTTTTCTGCTCGATCTTTGCTCAAATCTATTCATAAGGATGTTCTCCCACCCCAACATATCAGTAATATTATTTATCTATATAAATGTTGGTGCGATGCCGTATACGTGGGAAGGACAGTGCAAAGGTTTGAATCCAGAATAAAACAACACATCCCCCCCTGCCATATGCCAGGGCCGACTAAATAATTTAAATAATTTAGTTAATACATCCGGGTCTGCTATTGCTGACCATCTAATAAATAGCGCCGAATGTGCGTCGACGTACACTAGTGACTGGTTTTCTGTCATAAGTAGATCGCATTCTCTATTCTACCTTAAAGTCCTGGAAGCCATATATATCAAGTCAATCAAACCCTCCCTTTGTAAACAAAAGGAGTGGCTTTTAGGACTTAATGTGATCAACTTATGACTCTCCTCCCCATATTATTATTTTTTTTTCTACTAAACTTGTCACTAGTTTCCATTACAATTTTTTTAGGTTTTAGTCGTATTTAATCACTTCCACGTTTTACCCTGATGAGTGTGGACGAAAACCGGTTCAGTACATTAATTAATTTCTTTTTAATCGTTTTCTCTCGTTTTTATATTTGTTTAATCTCATTCTCCACTCCCAAAAATGTCCCAAACGTCCGTATTCTCTCGCCGTTATTAAATTTTGTACCACGAAAAATGTATTTAAATATATATATATATATATATATATATATATATATATATATATATATATATATTACGGTCATATGAACGACCTACCAGCAGCATAATTGCCCAGGTATTTGTGAAATATCTCATATTCTGAGGAATACATATTCTTACACAAAAATGCATATTTGAGCCAAGGACGTACAAGTGTATTTAAAGTGAGTGTTTTGAAGATAAATTAATAATATCCGCCAAAAACACTGAAATTTAATAATGTTTTAAATTGCTGAATGACCATTTTAAGAGTGCAAAATGGTCATTAACATGAGATAGGGAACAAATGTTCCTCGTTAGGTATATAATACATTTATTACATAAGGCAGAAAAGGTTAAACAACGGGAGTCTACAATTCGATATTCTTACTTAGTTCTTTAATTTGAAATCCACGTTTTACTCAAAATTCAATCTAAACATTGTATTTGGTCTTCTCGTTAAAAATTAAATGACTGTTATTTGAGCACGCGTACATTTTTAAGTGGGATGTATTCGTATATTTTCAAAAGACATACGTCCGCATTTTTTTTAAATATAATTATTTTCCTCTAGTTTGCTATATGTTAAACTAAAAGCTGCAAAGAAACCTTATGGTTCATTCCCGAAAGAAAATCATCAGGCTAATTTTATCTAGTAGCTTTTATTCGATAATGAAACATGACCGCTTCTGTGTAGCTTACTTGCTATAAAAAATATTTTCCTACTGCTACCAAGCTCTACTCACGTATTTAGCATTGATGAAGTCAATACTGAAATCATATATACACATAATATCATATTTATTTATAATAGTATATGTGTGTTCACAGGAAATAACGATATTAATGTTTATATTGCAGCGAAATTCGACACTTGACAAACAATAATCAATATGAATAAAAGTGTCATATGCAGAGCCCCTACAGTTTGTTTAGCAACAGTTAGAGTATCATACTACATTAGTTCTTCTTCGGTAACCGCCGCCGGCACAGACGATCATATCAAGGGTGCACAAAATGAGTCACACACTTTTGCGAGCATGTCCTAGTATATAGCGGTAAACGTTTCAACGATCATAGCTTTCAGAGAGTCGACCGTGTTATGGAGGTGTTTGTTTGTCTTGGCCTGGATCACGCCTGAGAAAAATAGTCATGCGGGTTTCACTCGGGTTATAAGGTGATTACCACTCCGGCGATCAGTGGTAAGAGACATTGTTGACCAGCCACCTCTGAGTGTTTTTGACCTTGTGTGCAGAAACGGGTCCTGCTGGAAGACATAAGGGTGTCAGTCAGTGTGCTTGTTCGCCCAGGGCTTAGTCACGCTCGTCAGACTTTCCTGGTATTTTGTTTCCCTTTTTTCAAGCGTATGACTTTGCTACAACACCCTATATATATATATATATATATATATATATATATATATATATATATATATATATATATATATATATATATATATATATATATATATACATATATATATATATATATATATATATATATATATATAAATAATATATATGTATAGTATCCATGGTTTAGTTAAATGTCCTGAGATCATTAGGTGAATGCTCCGTATAGACATGGCGTGTAAAGCGTTCAGTTCGAAATTCCGTAGATATTTCTGAGTTCGGAAGATAGACCTAAGATAGGTCGGAGGGGTCATCCCGACAAACGTTATGAGGATAACATCCAATATTATAATGGAAGTATGAATAATACAAATACTCCGAATATATTGATGTTTTAAAATAATAAAATACAGAAGCTGTCGCCTATTATCGTCACGTCAATGATTTTTGTTATTTAAATATGCATATTAAATTTTAGATTCTGTACAAATATGTTTTTGATTAAAATGTGTCAGATGATAACACTTTATCAGAAATGTGATGTTTGCATGATTCATGAATCGATTTAAACCAATTTGTAATGAACGTATTATACGATGTATGTGAATAGCTTTAGCTATTAAAGTAATCTCGCGTTTTCTATTTTGGTTGTGCTTAATAGCCATAGCAAAACCATAATTAATTCGTTATATTTAACGTTTGCTTTTTCATTTTTTCGATGTAAGTAAATTTAATTTATTCCGTAGAGGAACATCAACATTTCCTCTATTACTTTTTTAATTGAAGTTTGTTTTCGTATATTGACCCAGATGTGTAGTTTGCAATAGAGTGAACTACAAGCATGAATTTCGGTTCAGTTCATAGTAAATATTACTTTCCATTCTTAATGTTTAATTTTACTTCAGTCGAAGTTCTCAGAAATAAAGGGGCCCCTTCCTGGGGCTAACACTTGATCTCTATATGAGATACATAGATACCCGAATATTCTATTAAAATTCTTCTTTATTTCTCAAACATTGAGTTAGAAAAAAGTTAATAATAATTAATTTCTTCTCTCTCCAACTGACCAGTTAAGTATGTCATAGTATATCTTTCTTGTGGTCTGTTGGTCTTACCGGATTCCAGGACAAGAATTCATCTAGTCTGGTGGAGTATCCAGCTATGTGATGTTACTTGAGGTAACATCCATAGGAGTAGATGCACTGTTCCTCGTATGAGGTGATCTTATTTGTGCTGTGGATACTATGTAATTTTTACTATTTGGTCAGGGTTTACTTGGAGGGGTAAGTATCCCCATGTCAGATTGTCCTGACAAACCCTTGTACAGAGAGACCGAAGACACTCGAGGATGGTGTCTAGTAGGTAATTAGTGTGTGCGTGGGTGTGTGCTACAATCAGTCGAGAAGTTTGTTCTGTTTGTCTGTATGTTTGTCCGCCTCTATGTATGTCTCTTCATCTGTCTTTCTCTTTCTCTATCCTCTCTCTCTCTCTCTCTCTGGCTGAAGTTTAGTTGGAGATAGAGACATTTAAAAACAGCTAGTTTTCCCTTGTGTCGTCACCTCCACAACAATATCCCCTTCTGACTTTGAATATACAACACATATCACCTGCTGGAGTATGAATAGGAGAATTCCAGTGTATATAAAATACGTTAAATATATAAGGTGACTATTTATAAACATCATCACAACACAAACTATTACACAGAGTTGGTGTATTTTCTTTTGACAGAGCTTTCGCTCGCCAAGTGCAGAGACAAAATGACCTTCATGAGCAATCTGATGCATCATGGATATTACAAATATCCGAGATAGTCCGTAATAATTATTCCCCTATTAACATAGATTGAGAACGTTTCTTGGAGCTGATAACTTTAAAATGAAAGGTTTGTACTACATAATTTTATTCCATTCTGAAGGTGTGGGTAAATATGACAAGTACTAATTCAAAAAGTTATAATGTTAAGCGTATTTTATTCTAACAATTCACTACTTACCAATATCGAATTCCGCTCGTTGATAACAGTAAATAGTTTTAAGTTAGATAATGACAACTACTTGAAAAGGATGTATTGAATAGGCATACATTTATTACTTCAGAGGACGTCTCAATAACAATTTGTAATACTAGACTTGAAGACAACAATGTTATAGTCAGCTTGGAAGCAGTCCCGGGATATTATATTCGGCATATCGGAAGTTGTTGGAAAATAAACTATATTCATAGAAACTTCCGTTTGCATCGAAGAATAGAACTTTCTTGACAATGCTTGCTGTGAAAAATTTGCAGAGCGAATCAATGATTGGAGATCAATCGAACATATACTATTAAAAATGATGAAGTACAAAATAACAAACAACGCCAATTATGTGGTCAAGGGTCTGTGGGTAGAAACATAGCTCATTCTTCATAACACTGCGAAATCAATTTTGTACATGGTTAAAACAAGAAAAAGTGATATAAGCTGCACATTCCCAGATATGGCAGCAATACTCCATCTACGGAGGTATCTGACTACAATACAGGTAGAAGATTGCGCCAGGACTCAGGTACTTTCTCAAGCGGTTTATTATCCAACCGTTTTATTTGCGACTATAGCAAAACAGTTAAGGTAAGTCTTCTATTTCAGGTCCTAGCTTATCAAATCAAGAGGCTTCCTCAATGAGAGATATACTACTTTAAGCTTTAAGACGACTTAGTATGGTACCCTCTTGTGAAACATAAATAAGATGTCCTTCTTACAGCATAGATGTTGGAATTGGTACAATTCGTGTAAGTGTTAAGCTTTAACTTTAACATGGGTCTTGTGATCGAGGTTCGAACAATGCGACCGACTGAACAGTTATATCCACACTGAGGATTCTGCAAGGATAAACCGTATACGTACGTGGATAATTATTAATGATATTGTTTATTAAATAATTATATATATATATATATATATATATATCATCTAGTCGTGGTAGTGTCACGGATCCTCCTGCCTCTCTCACGTCACCTCGCTCTAAACTTCCATTACACCTGATAGGTCTGCATATGTGCACTTTGAGACTTCTGCTAATTGCTTCATGTTTTTTCTGTGCTGACTCCCCACTGAGTCACATCCAGATTTTGGCATCTGCAAAATAAAATCGCTGATGATTTTACCCTTAGGCTTTCAGCAGTGTTCAGCAATTCTGGTGTTCTTCTATTTTATTAATGCTCAGATCTGAAAAATGGGTCCGTAGATTTACTCTTTTTGTGGATGTTGTCACCAAGAGGTGTTCAGAGACGCTCTTAGCATGCTGTTGTACACATCATTAACTTTATTCTCGGATTTTTGAGTAAAAGTTCAAGTGCTACTTTCATATACAAAAATTTATTAAAAAAGGTGCCTAAGAAGTCATGTGTCATCTTAGTAGGAGTATTTGACTTCCAGATCGCGTTTACAACGTTCAGTCCGGCACAGGCCTTGCTGATTCACACCTGTAGTTC
This sequence comes from Sepiola atlantica, assembly GCA_963556195.1. Taxonomy (NCBI): domain Eukaryota; kingdom Metazoa; phylum Mollusca; class Cephalopoda; order Sepiida; family Sepiolidae; genus Sepiola; species Sepiola atlantica. The sequence goes on along the minus strand of OY744526.1, from coordinate 108,407,415 downwards.
ACTCTCAATAGTAATTTTCATTCGACAATTACTTACCAAGAGAGGTAAACAAGTCGACATATTATAGAAAGATCACACTTAACGCAAAGATATTTGCTTGTATGTTCACGAGAATGTGTTATGTTTTTAGTGTGTTAACACAGAGAAAGGGCGAAGGTTAAAGCCTCAAGTTAAAAAGAGAAGCCTACACTCTGGCAAAGTCACTTATGTTATCTTCTGATGAAAGTAATAACGTGCAATGCCCAGCTAACTGAAAAATGCATCGATAGACAACTTAATATAAACACTGAGATCTTTACAATAGATGATCTCGGAACATTTCTACGAACATAAAACAAATGTAAAGAAGCTAGATTAGACGGATCCTCCCGAGGTCTAAAAAACTAGAAAATTCAATGGAGCCTTTCTTGAATTATTTAAAACTGTATGTCATCAGAGATTTAATGATAAATTTAATTCCAAAAGAAATGGATCCTGGTAATTGCCTCAAACTACCGAGGAATAACTTTTACGGCAATTATTGCAAAAATATACAGTACAATTTTGTTTCACAGAATCCAACCTGAAACGGAAAATGTCCTACGACAAAGAATAAAGGACTTTCTCAAAAATAAGTCAACTTCTTTGAAAATGTTGACGCTCCGAAGGAGTTAGGAGGGCATGCGAGAAAGAAATATAAAAGCCGTCCTGTTGTTCATGGATTTTCTAAAGTTTTCCATTCGATAATATCAAAAAGTACTGATTGTAAATGTTATTTAAGATGTGTTGATGAAATGTTTACCTTGTAAGGCCGAACACTGTCTATAGTGTGATCATCTGTCTGTGGCACCGGATTCTTTTAGTTAACTGCTGGTGTTCTTCAGGGTGATACTATAGCTCCCTATCTGTGTATAATCTGAATTGACTACATCCTTCTTATGTCAATTGACAAGTTCAAAGAAAATGTATTGACATTGGTACCTGTAAGAAGCAGAATGTATCTTGTAGAGAACATTAATGACGCAGGCTATGGCGTCGAGCTTGAACCTTTTGCTCACACAACTAGATAAGCATACGCCTTACTTCCTTGTCTTGAAAGAACGGCAAGTTGCATACGGCTTCATATATTTATGTATATATGTATATATATATATGTGTATACATAGTGATATCGATAGATAGATATGGATACATACGTATATATATATATATATATACATAGAGATATGGACAGATATAGATAGACACGTATATATATATATATAAATATATATATATATATATATATATATATATATATATATATATATTAAGACAGTCTTCATTAAAATCCACGGAGTTCTGCTTTTTTTAGATGTTCTTGGTTTGTCGTTCGACTCTTCGAGCGATTTTACGATCGTGTGGTATTAGCTGGATCAGTATAGCACACATCGTTATGGTTTGGCTCAAATCTCGAGCGCTTTCAGACGTCTCGTCCATTTTCAGGAGGTTGATTTTAGCTAATATGGGTCTTTTTCCGCTTCCATTCTTATAGCTTTTATCTTCTTCATTCTTTGATTTATTTATGTTTTATTGATTTACATATGTATAGATTTTTCCCCATAAGTGTTAATTGTTAAATACGGAAACGGCATCAATGCCGGTCGTAAATGCGATTTTGTTTATCGTGGGTTGCATTTTCCTAATATATAGTGCTTCAAATATTTTAAGTCGGTTAGTGCAGTTATTTCTGTGTATAATTCAGGTGTTGTTGGTGAGTATTTTCCGAAGTTCGGCGGATTGTATATTTTTATTGTGTGTGATGATGTGTCTCTGTATTGCTCTGGTTTCATTCAGGTGGTACGTAAGACGTCGGGAGAGGGTTGTCGTGGTGTGGCCGATGTATGTGCTGTGTTCGTCTGTTTGGTTTTTGGGGAAGCATTCCTCGAATGGGCATTTAAACAGGTACACTACATTGGTTTGGTTTAAGGGGGAGTTAGTGGTGTTGTTGTTTCTGATTATTAGGTTAGAGGTTTAAAATTTTGTGTAATAGATTGTTATTTTCATTTGTTTTTGTTGATCGGTAGGTTTAGTGTATCGGTTTATTATGTTGGTTATGGCTTTTTCATCTAGTTTATAGTTGGAGTGCATTTAGTTTTTATAGTATATGGGAATAGTTTCTCTTTTAGTGTGCTGATTCTTTTGGTGTTGGGAAGTTATATATAGTTTAATTTGTTGATCAACGAGTTTGTTGGGGAAATTATTATTTATTAGCGTTTGTTTAATATTAGATAGTTCGGTGTAAAATATTATTTTAGAGGAGGATATTGTGTATGCACGGTGTGCGAGGTTTCTTTATTAATGTGATTTTGTATTTTGGGGGGAATTCACTGTGGTAGTTTAAAAGATTAGGGTTATTGTTTGTGGGTTTTTTATATGTGGAAGTTGTATATTGTTTAGGGTTATTAGAGTCAATTAGTACGTCAAGGAATGGGTTTGGCCTCCGCATTGATAGTATTGAGAGTGCTTATAGGTGTACTTTTATAAGTATTATTAAGTTCTTTATAAATTAAGTTGTTATAGTCAGTGTAAGTTAATTTGTAGTAATTTTTAGTCTTATCTGCAGAGACTACTATATCAGGGTATTTCTTAATCTTGTTAGTAAAGCTATTATTTTTGTATCATGGGGTTAGAATGCTTATTGTGTTTTTTAAATCTAATATTTTTACTGAGGGCGAACAATTCGTCATCAAATTCATTGAGATTATAATTTTGCCCAGGATAGGAAGACGTGTTCAGAGCATACCTTGACACGGAATTTCTTTCCAGTTTCTTCAATTCCTTGGAGGAGTTAATAGGTAGTGTCGAATCACCATTCCCTGGAGTTGGCACAATGTTAGTGTAAAGTTTCTGGTCCTTTGATCCAGGGTGTAGGTCGTAGTGCAAAGCCCTTCACCGAACATTAGTGATGAACTTCTTCGTCGCTTGGATCAGTTTACAGATATATGCCTCATTTTAGGTGATTGGAATATGTTTTGCTGAAAGAGGGATAGATTCATTGTTGAACATATCACAGGTAGGATAAACGCTCAACTCAAGAGGAGCGTAAATATGAACATTTATAAGTTAAAGGTAAACTTTTAGAGAGTTAATGTGAGGTGAGGAAAACTCAATACACTGGATAGAGCAAAATATGATAAGTCAATGAAAATAATTAGACCTGCACATGGAAGCAAATCATAATCTTCGGTTCTTCAGAACAAGGATAGTTAGTGAATAAAAATATTTATTTTTCTTCTCTTTAATTCTTTAAGCCAGACTGTTCAAAGATTAAAATCTTATCATCAGAGTAGGTTAATGATATATAAGCTGACAGATGAGGACAGTCAATATTCGAAATTTGAAAAAGTGTTAAAGTTCAAACGGGTATTTTCCAGTGTAAAGGAGTGTCACCAAAAACGGAAATCCAGGTAGTATGGGGTTCAGATGTATTAGTAAATCCAGAAGAATCGGTGTAAAGATCCAACGACGACGATTCCACCCAAGTCTGTAGTCTGTGGAGGGAAGATCAGATAAAATTGGCCATGTTGAGAAAGCGTAATTCCTCCTGTTTTCTATGAAACGGATTCAAAGGCAAAAGTAACGACAAGTTCCCAATAAAACTTAGGACGAACTGTTGTATTGGATAATGATTATTTTGAATTGTGGGAAAGGAGAAAAAAGAGAGAAAAAGCACGGGAGAGAATGGAAAGACAAAAGAGGTGGTAGGAACCAAAGAAAAAAAGAAGAAAAAAAGAAAAGACATCGAAAAGGGAAGGTAAGCCGACAGGTCGGGAGGGGGTTAAGGGGGTCAATTCAAAATGATATTTAGGCAGAAGAGAGAAAAAATAAATAAAATTCGGGAGGGCCGAATCATAAAATATTTTGTTAAATGGCCAAATTTCTGGTCAACAAGGTAAAAGTCATATTCTAGTGGATTTCCGTAGGGTTTTAAAGTTTAGATTGAATACAAATAAACATCTAGGGCTAGTTCTCAGGGTAGATCTGGCTAAGATAATTAGATTATTGGGAGGAAATCAAACATACATGGCGGTAGGGCGAAGTAGAGGATATGAATAGATAATAAGCCGGGAGGGAACTTATCATACTTTGCTCTATCCAGTATATTGAGCTTTCCTTACCTCACAATAAGTATAACTCTCTAAAAGTTTACTTTTTAGTCATAGATGTTCATATATATATATATATATATATATATATATATATATATATATATATATATATATATATATATATATATATATATATACATGGTGATATTAAATGTATGTGTACTTTAAAAAATGATAACTTTATTTGTGTTTGTGATAAAAATAATATTATCATTTATATATCTATACATATACATATACATATACATATATATACACAACAATATATATATATATATATATAATCATACTAGTAAAAATATTCTTTTTTCTGTGTTTTAAGTGTGTTTATAGTTAAACGCAAATAGAACGCAGTATGTACTTTTATCACTTTTAATAAGTGTTTCTGCTATTCCTGACGATAACACATATATGCTTTTTTTCCCGATCGCTTTTCCCTTTGCATTGATTACGTTAATTAGAATTTTTTCCGGTGGCTCCAGGCAAACTTTGAAAAATTATATTTCCTTTCGTCATGAATTTATTTAGGGATACATTCTCTCCCTATTAATTGGTTAAATGGTTCAAATTTGGGAGGGGGCAAGCTAAAGTGGGATCCGTGCAGCAAAACATCTGTTTACATTAGTTTTCAATTTCTGCATCTCAGTACACCCAAGAACACAGTAAAAAGCTCGTCGACATCTGGGAACCTCCACAGTTAATGAATGGGATTTGGCTAATTGTCGGGTTGGTCTAGTGAATTTACGTCGTAGGGTGCACCAGCGCAGCAAGTTCATCATAACACAATCCATTGAAGTACTTGTAAAACAGGCACACTTGGTTAATAGTGAGGGACCAATTTAGTTGGTGACTCTTTTTTTAACATTGTATAAGAGCGAGAGACTAGTAGAAAATGTCCAAGCCCAGATGTGGAAGCAATACTCCATGCATGGGCGTATGGTGGTTTTGTAGAGATATAGGATAATGTAAGGTGTAAGAAGTTTACTAGCACTGTAAAGGAAGTCCACTATCTTGCAGCAGGCTTGGCAATGTTTTCAATGTATTTGTTCCAATTCATGTTACCTGTGAAGGCTAGGACGAGAAGTTGGAATGTTGAACTCTTCAGGTAGGGTGTTATTTGCCATGTCAATCGGTGGTTGGAGAAATTTCTTGTAGTTATTGAAGGAAAAGAGCTTTTTCTTTGCGGCATCAAAAGTTGCCAACCATTTGTGCCCCCAATCCACTACAGCCAGGAGGGCATTTTCTAAGGATTCAGTAATTGCCTCGGATATAATCGCGTCTGTTTTGTCAACATGACGAGAGTTAAGGTGGGGTCTCGTCAGCAAATAAACCAATCTCAGACTCTATGTCCTCAGGGAGATCGTTTATGAAGATCAGGTACAATAAAGGTCCAAGTATAAATCCCAGGGGTACACCAGCATTAATGTCATGTTGCTTAGATGAACGGCCATCGAGGACAACCTGGATCTTTCTTTTGATTATGAAGGATTTAGTAACATTAAGTGATTATCCAGTAATACCGTATGAGCGTATTTTTAGGAGAAGCCCTTTGATGCCATACCTTGTCAAAGGCCTTGGATATATCAAGCGCTACTGTCCTAGCTTCACCTACCTTGTCGAGTGTATAATACATGCGTTCAGAGATGAACGTTAGGATGTATGCAGTAAATCGTGCTTGTCTAAATCCATACTGGCGGTCAGAAAGAAGTTTAGCATTAACTAAGTGCCGGACTATCGCAAGATTGATTAAGGATTCAAATATTTTAGCAAAGATCGGGAGTAGACTGATTGGGCGGTTGTTCTAAGGATCGGTTCTATTCCCAGAATGCTTGTAGACTGGTACCACAGAGGTAATTTTCCAGCAATCGGAAAAGCAATATTCAGCTAGGCATTTATTGTAGAGTTTGGAGAGGACAGGGGCCAGTTCAGCAGATCTATTCTATATTATTATTATTACAGGTATACAATCAGGCCCACATGCTTTGGATGTGTCAATGGTTTTTATTATGTCTCTGACCTGGGATTAGGTGATGCCCAGGTTATTAAGTGTGGCTTTGGTCCGCAATTGGAATTTGGGGAGGGGGTGTTTTTTTGTGTCCATAGTAGAGTTAGAGGCCAAACGCTGGGCAAGTAGTCTAGCCTGATCAGTTTCCGTGCAAACGACATCATTGTGGTTAGATAGTGGGTGAATCGTTGTATTGACCATTTTGTTCACGACACTAATTTAGATTTTCCAGAAATTGCGAGTACCTAGTTTCTGTAACTGAATGCGTTTTTTTTTGTTAACTCAGAATACGTTTTGTTTGCTTCACCTATAACCCCCTTACAATTATTTCTTGACTCTATGAACGTTTGTCTATTAGTGACTTATGGCGGCGGAATTTACGGAATGCGTGCTGCCTCTCAGCAATGGCAGCTGCACATTCTGAGGTGAACCATTGGGGAGAGTGTGACTTGCTAAATAATTTTCGCATGGAGACATAGGATTTAATGCCTGCTTTGACCAATTCAGTTACCTCATTTGCACACTGGTCAGCAGGGAGGGAAAAGGTTTCTCTTTATGGGGTGTCGCTGATATGATCTCTGATTGACTCAAAATTTGACTGCTCGTAGTATCTCGTTATTTTGATCAACGGGGCATCAGCTTTTGGACGACTTTTTATGGTGATATGAATCATTAGCACAATGTGATCAGCATTTTCGAGTGGGCTATGAACTGTTGTCGCCTCGGGCATTGAAGTCAAGAAATGGTCTATGAGTGAGGCTTGCTGGTCTACTCGATCTGAGTTTCGGGTCGGGGAATCGACAGTGTTAGAGAGGGAGGGAGCTAAGGAGAAATTATACGTAGAGTTGCCGGCTGCGTCAGTAAGGCTGCAGAATCCTAACCAGTCACTGTGGTGCGCATTAAAATCCCCAAATACATGTATCTGGGAATTGAAATCAATTACGAGTGTTCTATCTATGCTTTAAGTGATATAATTTAGCAGGGTACAGGACTGGGTCAGAGGGGAACGGTATAAGAAATATAAGTAACTGACGCTGTGATGTAAAGTCAATCTAAAGCACATGTAGTATTGGTCATCCTAAGTGTTTTTTTGTTGGGTGTCTGGCTTAGGTTTGATTTGATTTTTTTGTAATGACATGTTTGTATTGTTATAGCGTCGATTGGTCAAGGTGGTTGCTTGGTAGGTTTCAATAAGCTCACACAACCTGCCCATTAGTTACGAATGTGTTAATTGGGTTGTGGTCTCGGGAAAGCACACCGGAGATAATTGCAAGGTCTCTTTCCATGCGCAAAATGGCACATACAACTACCCACAGTATTATGCAACTGATGATAGAGCAGCCGTTCTTAGCTCTACCCAAGAGTTTGGGCGCCTGTCCTGTCAGTCGAAAACAGCAGCCATACGAGCTGTCTAACCTGCACCCTCAACGTGTTGGTACAAGTGACACCTAGACTGGCCATGTAAGACATAGTGGCTAACAAACTTTCCCCAAGTAGTACAAATAGAGAGAAAGAGAAACGGCGTGCATTATCCTAGTAAGGGAACTAGGCTAGGCACTCGGTGTTTTTGCGACGTCCAAGCGCTGGTACCTCTGCGCCTGGCTAATATACAATGAAGGAGTGCAAGGGCCGGCAGTAGGCAGAACTTATCTACTCCTTAAGCAATTGTAGGTTTGCAAACCGGATATTTTGTTCGAGATTCCAACTCTATGAAGGTTGTCGATCAGGACTAAGGATGCCTCCCACCCCAACGGTTTGCTGTCACAGCGTAAGTAGTTGGTAGCAAGTTTTTATTGTCAGAGATTTCCTTCTCTGAGATGGATGGTCTGACAAAGTCTAACGTGTCCAACACACCGAGACGGAAAAAATAGCCTACGCCTGTGAACTAGTCGGGTATTTCCGATCCCCCGCAGGTAAAAAAATGTAAAAAATGAAAAATAAATGTGGTCAAAGAGTAAGCGAAATAAAAAAATAAGAAATAAATTAAAAAGTGATTATTTTTTCGTCGGTTACATTGAGAAATATCGGGTCAGGTCTGCCGCGCCGTACCTCGAAGAAGGAATTAGACGGGTGTGTAGGAGTATGTTTTTTTTCAAGCAGTTCGAATACACTTTTTTCTTTTCTATTGTTATGGCGACTTCTTTTATTTTATTGTTTGCATATCGTTGGCCGAATACTAGAGTGGTAGAATATATCGTTTTGAAATAGTGAAATAAATCATTTGCCTGGCTCGTCTATTAGTATTGATACGTAAGAAACAACAAGATTAATCAAATAATTAGTCAGCCAGCATGGGATTTCAATAATTTCTTCAGTGGGGAATCAATAGACAGGCAATTAGACAGTATATATCAATAATTAAACACATTTAAGTCAAATACAGAATTAAGTTCATTCATATTGTACACATTAGAATGGTTGGAATATATCTTGCTTTATTGGTGTATAATGTCTATTTATAACAATAACGAGATTCGATAATAATATAGTATTCTAATAGTAGGGTGTGCTCATATTATATCCCCTAAACAAACTTCAAATGTATCAAATTAACTGACATTTTTGGGAATATTTATAACTGATCTCTACTATTTATTGTTTAAATGTGAGAAAAATCGGAGGATTCGAAATTTACATCAACGACATCTCCCTCTCTTTGTCCCTTTGCATTAATCTAAATTACCCAAATTTGTTCTACATTACATACCCGTACGCCAAGCAGCGGTTCCAAATTTTATAATGATTTAAATTAGTTTAGGCGTTACTCGTATACAAAGAAGAATAAACACATAAAGGTATACCTAATATATATATATATATATATATATATATATATATATATATATATATATATATATATATATATAAATAAATGTGTTAAGGTACAAAACTTATAAATTAATTTAAAAAGGATGTGTGGAAATCTGTCAAAGGCCCTTTCGACAATCATCTCCTCAGGAGAAAATCGATAGTTTTTAATCAATAATATCTTCGAAAGAAAGAGCAAACGGGGGGGTTGAATGTGCCATAATTAACGATGGAGTGATTAAAAGTGAATTTAATGATTTCGTTAAAAGACTGAGTATAAGGCACTACAGTAGGGGAAAAAGGGAGTGAGTTTAAAGTTCCCCAAAGAGATTTAGCGATTTGACAAATCCCTTCTGCCGGCACAAGTAAGGTTTGCGAATAGCGATAGAGACAGATCCCAATATTTTCAAATGGTTCTTGGAATCTGCTCTATGCAAGACCTCAAAACGGTCTATTTTATAGCTACTTGCACAACTTGGGTTTTCAACCAAATGCTGGCCAATAGCAGAGTCCAAAGAATTAGAGGAGGGGTAACACAAGGATCCTACCCTTCCCTTACGTATTTTTGATGGAGCATGCTGGTTTATGCGGGTCTGCAAATGCAAGGAAGTCCACCCTATATAGCCAGCATTTTAATTGGTATACCATATTACTATAGTTTATATAGGGCACACTATCCTTGCGAAAGGAAGGAAAAGCAGGTCTAGTAGCATACACTAATCGTAAAGAAAACAGAGTAGAAACAATTACTAATGCTATCAACAATCTGTTTACCTAGTTGAATACTAGTTCCCCTATCCAATGGAATTTCAATTAAATGGGGTATTTTACAGGCCCAAATATTTTGGGGGATTTAAAGTCAGCAACCTTTTTATTAATACAATCATTAATAAGGTCCTCAGGATAACCATTATCAATTAAAATATCCCTGATCCTATTAAGTTCACACTCTAATCTTTTTGAAAAAAAAAACACAAGGGCTCTATGAACCAAAGTTTAAATTAAGATTACCTTTCTAGACTTAGGCACAAAAGAAGACCAGTTCACATACAGTCCAGTAAAAGTAGGCTTCCTGTAGATGGAATTGAGAAAGCAACCCCTTGAACGTTCAACAAGAACATCCAAGAATGGAAGACAATTATCCTTCTCACTTTCCATCGTAAACTTTAGAGCCCCATGAATAGAATTTAACTCATGAAAGAATGCAAGTGCCTAACTCTGCGAAGAAAACATCGCAAAAGTGTAATGCACATATCTAACATAAGTAGTGGGCATCTTTACAGACCTAAATAAAACGGATTCGAACTATCCGACGAAGATATCAGCTAAAGTAGGGGCTAATGGACTACCCATTGAGACTCCGTCGACTTGACTATACATGATATTCTCGAAGCTGAACTCGACTGATTTAGTGCATAGAAGTATCAATTCTATGAATAGCTCGCTAGGGAAACAAGGGGCAGTTAGGCAACCTTCATAGAGAGCGTCGGCACAAATAGTTATAGTCTTATCTAAAGACACATTAGTAAAGTGACATCAAAAGAGCACATAAATGATGTCTCAGAATCCGGATATATTCAGATATATAACAGGAAAGTACACATTTATTAACATTTGTAATATTCATAAAAGTGAAACTGGAATTCCAAATTATGATCATAACAACTCTCTTGAAAATTCTTGTTTTATTGTTTTACCACTTTCTTTCTCTTAATTAAGAATAAAAAAGTTGTGATCATATATTCATGTTTTTTTTTAAATATTTTATTGCCTAAGTAAATAAAGATGAATGAAATTTGTCAGCCTAGTTCAATGTTAAGAAATGGAGACAGTGTGATAGTTATCATTCTTAACATAACTTTTTTAGATAACATCACGAAGTAAAAAAGTAAAACAGTCAACGATACACTAGGATATTCCGAGGCTCCCATTTCACTTTTCACTGGATACTACACCAAAATGTAGGGTACGCCACACTTTACTTTACCTTCATCCTTACATTATGATGCTGAGTGTTTTGAAAAGTGGCATCAAATACCATTTGTTTTGTGACGGTGTAGTAAAATGTGTCTCTCCATCTCTTCAGATCATCCATTTGGGAACAAGTTTAAAACGGAAATTATTAGTAAGTTATTAATTTTACCTTTCACTGTTGGTCAAACAACATACAATAAGAGAGAATGAGAGAGAATCAGAGTGATAGACACACTCTTAGTAAAACATAGGTCATATGAAGGATAATTGAAAATATCGGCTAATTATCCCGATTAAAATGGAATTATTTTTTTTTAAAACCCTCTTAAACTTAAAAAAATATTTTAGCATGTTTTTGTGTGATTAAAATTCATAAAAAACATATTTCGGGTACAAACATTGAGTGACATTATTGAAAAAAGATAAGACAAACACCAATATATCAGCTTAATGTTTATGTGGTTATATATATATATATATATATATATATATATATATATATATATATATATATATATATATATATATATATATATATATATATATATATATATATATATTAATATTGATACCAATATAGAGAAATTTTTTAAAATACAAACGGACATTCATTTTGTAAGAATACGTTTTCCGGCTGTATATACAGTTAAGTAATAAATATTGATTCCGTCACAATTAGTGACACGCACGTAAGCCAATAGAAAAAAAAACACGCACGCACAAAGATACGCAAATATACTTGCATGATTGCGTTTTTTGTGGAGTGGCAGCCTAGGTGGGCTAATTAGACAGTTAGTCTCATGGGACAACAACTAATGATTTCAAACGACTAGGTGTTATTTACTGCCTTTCTTATAGAGGACTGAACTTAGTTAAATATTGATACACATTTTTGCAAACAAGAAATCTGATGAGAAAAAACCACATGACAAAATCATACTACCGACCATATATACACAAATATATATACAGTGTATGTATGTATGTATGTATGTATGTATGTATATATATATATATATATATATATATATATATATATATATATATATATATATATATATATATATATATAAGAATAATATTTTGGAGGCGATAACAATGCGTTGTTAAAGTGACACATATACGACACGTGGAATCGTAAAAACAAAGTGACAATATTGAAAAGTCAATAATTTTCAAAAACATTTTTTATTTACCAGTGTATCGTTGACCGTGGTGTTAGGTTGGAGTGTGTCCTTTTCATTATTATTTTTTTTAATTTTCGAGGGTATCCCTCATCCTCAGAAATAAAATAAATACAGCCACTCGTTGGAGTGTGTTTTTTTGCCAAAAGCCGGTTCCGGAAGAGCTGGTTTGTTATTAGTAGCAGGTCCGCATACGGTTTGTTTATTTCTTTTTTCTTTTTTTTTATATATAATTTATTATTTACTATTTTTATTATGTCTATATTTGAAAAGTTAATACCTTTTTTAAAGCATCCAAATTACATTTAAGAACAAGTGATAAGGTAAAAACAAGAATTGCTGTTTTCTAGGTCGGAATCTATCTATTTAACACCTATCGCTTGCTAGTTTTTTACCGTGAAGTATTTATCTCAGCTCCTTACATCAAGTGTCTTCATTTCTTTGTCTGAAGCGACTTCAATGAAAATATGTTTTTTTAAAAATATATCTAAGAGTAGTTTACTATTCGCAGTTAAACCGTATTGGTAATATATTAGAACGGTTCTGTAAACGTTCTGTTCAAAAGTAGTCTATTTTTTGTTATTTGTACTACTATTGGTTCACACCTTGATAATAAGTGTTCATGGGACAGAATGAGTGGCAGACATTAGATGGGAAACAGTATAAGAATAGTGACACTGATCAATAGTATGGAATGCATTTGATTCTTTATGGGCGGTTTATGACATAAAATGTTAACATTTGATTAGTAAACGGCCAAGTT
>OY744526.1:108367051-108387051 GCA_963556195.1 Sepiola atlantica | reverse complement strand
TTAAATAGAATACTTAAATACAAAGAACCCCATTCATACCGTCAAAGAAATAATTAAGATAAACTGAAAAACATGAACATTAAATAAATAAATAACCAATGAGTTTAAGTTTTTTTTTCTTTGATGCACTTTAAAATTTAACATATCTTAGCAAGCAAGAGTTGGCTCAGGTTTCTAGATAAAATCAATTGACTAAATCGAACGTGTTTAGAATACATGAAACAAAAACTTATAAATGTGCATAATCACACTTACGAAAATACTATTAATATAGATTTAAAAAACGCGACAATAGGTATGATGAAAAAACAGGGTTTTTTTGTAAATAGTTATTTGATTCAAGTCCATTGCAATTACTGCAGACAAGTAGCACAATTTAAGAAGTGTCTCACTAAATAAATATATACTAATTGAATAATTAATGTGATACCTTATACACAAAACATCACTAATCTTGTAAAAGTAATAATTAAGATGTTTATAAAGTTTAACCAATTAACGAATGCTCTCTCCTACGTGCACATTTAAATAACAAATAATAAAATCTTTGTTTGCAAGAGTTCCCTCCATGTCTAGGTAATGCACATGCAATAAACGCAATTGAATGCATGACGGGCGAAAATAAGAATAATTGATTAAAATTGAATTTTAAAATAAATGAAACAAAATTCATGAATATACATAATAACACATTTTTAAATATTTTTACAACCCCTGTGTGTGTCTCAGATCCATTCCATTTTATGCTAAATGACTCTCATTTGCAGTGACATCTATACAACGTTTGAATTAAAGTTGAACACAGACACATCTGACGAAAAGATATTTTCCAGAAATATCATTATATGGAAGTTACATCAGACCACTCTAACGCAAGTGTGATTATAGTATTATATAAAGAAATATATATATATATATATATATATATATATATATATATATATATCTATTTATTTATATATCGTCTTCTTTTTACATAAAACAAAGAAGTATGTGATTTTCTTAGGATATTTAGGCAAGTTTTTTTTTGTATATATTTTTTTTTGGGGGGGGGGGGGATTTCATATATTTTATCGTCGAGGGTTAGGCTTTACGGATACGTTTGCGGCCGGTTCGAAAGGTCTTCCTACCGCTTGTTTTGTTCGGCTGAGCGCAGATGCCGACATCGACGAAAGACACAGCAGAGGTGGTCGTCTAGGCAGTTGAATGAGGATGGTCGACCTGGTGGATTTCTGCTATCTGCGTTAATATGGCGTCGAAGGGGTCGTTTCGAAATTTCTGAAGCGACATGAATGCGCGCAAATAGCCGTCTACGAGTGTCTGCTCGTCCCGCACTCCTTATTTCTTTGTGTAGCTTCCTTCCACATCCTCTCGACGTGATTGGGGCAAGCCCTCGTTGTCGGGTTGACAAAGTTCTCGCTATGGTTCACCGTAAGGTGCTGATACCCCTCCTCTCCTAACCTGTTGTACGCCCTCCAACAATCGGATACTACCGTGGTTCCAGGTACAACGAACTGCTTGATTATTGGAAGGGGGGTTTCGGCATTCCTGTTAGACACTGCCACCAGGAAGCCCTCCTTCTCTGCGGCGTTGTATTCCCCGAACACTCAGAGCGGCTCGAGAACACGGCCAACATTGTTTTTTGAATAGAGACTCGTCTATTTCCACCGTATGCCCTGGACCTCCGAGTCGCCGAGGGTTGCGCGACAGATGTTCTGTGCAGACCTTCCGCAGAAAATTTTCGGCCTGGCACAACTGCTGAAAATTAATTATTGATTTGATTAGCGGTTTCTTCTAATTATTGTCGGCTGCTTGCTATAACCTGATATGCAGCAACCTGATTGGTCAGCTCTGCTTTAGCCTCGTTTTCGTCTCGGCAGCTCTTGGACGCGTCCGCGACCCGCCTGATCGTTGCCGCTGAGCATTTACGGAAATTAGGCGCTTCAGATGGAGTAGTACTATATATATATATATATATATATATATATATATATATATATATATATATATATGTGTGTGTGTATGTATGTGTGTATTGCACTAGTAATAAGGTGGAAACTGCTTAACTCCTGCCAGCATTATATATTTTAATTTGCTTCAGTCTGTGTCTATCCGTTAAAATTCTAAATCGTATTGTCTTTTAATTTGCCTTCATATACACATTAGAATATGCTTTAAGCATACTACATCAACATATCATATATTTATGTATATATTAGTGATAGGACGATTCCAAAATATTTCCCCATTCCGAAAAAAATATCGATACCGATTAGTTTCAAAGTTCCAAATATTTTATTAGAAATGTGTTGCTTTTGTATGTTCGAATTACTATAAAAACGGCTTAATATCCGCATATATTTTTGCCAACATAAAAATACACATTTTGGGGGTCGTATATTACACAAGTAGATCTTTTGTGTAATATGTAATCGTGTGTAATATCTGTGTAATATACATTCGTATAGTACACCAATAATAAGATTAATAGGTTAAGTAGTGATACTACTCTTAGTATTAATTAAAAAAATAAATAAATAATAATTATAATTATAATAGAAAGAAATGGACCACGAAAGAGAACAGACTGGTGATCGAGTGCTATTATAAAAGCCGCTACCCTACAGAAAGAGGCTACCGAAAACGAATGAAACATCTCTGGGACATTGCTAGTGACTACCATACAACGGAACAAAGGATAGCAGATCAAGCAAGACAGATCCTCAAGCGAGGATGGTTCTCGGAGATGGAACTGACGGAAATCAGACAGAAGGTTAATGGCGAGACGGAGCAAGAAACACCACCGAAGGAGAAATCACAGGAAGAGGGCAGGCAAAACATACACACTGAAACTGAAGAGATTGAAGACTACGGAATCACAGAACAAGATGAGATAGAAGACTGCTGAACCACAGGACCTGCTGAGATAGAACTCAACGAGAAGGAAGCAAGTGAAGTGGTGAACATTAGACGATACATGTTAGAAAACAAAACAAAACTCCCATCTCTCAGGAATGAAGAACCAAGAAGCTAAAAGCAAAAACAGAAAGAGTAAACAGACTCCTCACACACATCCTAACAGAAAGTATTACAGACCTAAACAACCTGATATATGCAGGGGCAAAATCGGTAAGTATGAAACTAAGAAACGAAGAGAATGGACAAAAGAGAGGACCGACGAAACCTGGATGGGAAATCAGACTGGAAACCCAGATCACCAAACTGCGGCAAGAAGCTAAAACCGTGAACAGAAGGAAGGAGGACATGAAACGATTAAGAAGCAAACATCAGAAACGCAAGGAAAAACTAAATGAGAAACATGAAGAAATAAAACAAAAGATAGCAGCAATAGAAGAAAGACTGAGACGATACAGGTACCAATCAGAACAGAGCAAACAGAACAGGACCTTTGAAAACAATGAAAGCCAGTTTTACAAAAACGTAAATGGAGAAAAAACAACAACAGAGTAACCGAACCCAACAGAAACAAAACAATTCTGGAGCAAGATATGGGAAGAACCGAAAAAGCACAACAAGAATGCCCAATGGTTGAAAAACATGAAAGATGAACTGCAGGAAATCGAAGAAGGAATCGAAACGGAAATTAACAAAGAAACGATCAAGAAAACCTTAAGAAAAATGGCAAACTGGCGAGCACCAGGCCACGATGGAATACATGCATACTGGTTTTAAAAATGCACGACCCTGCATGAAAGACTAGCGCAGAAACTGAGTGAATGTATCCGCAAAACAGACGTACCAGAATGGATGACGGAAGGAAGAACAACATTAATACAAAAAGACCCCAAAAAGGGAACGACCCCCAGCAACTACAGACCGATAACATGTCTACCAATAATGTTGAAAATTATCACTGCACAACTGAGATAACAAATCTACCAATCCCTGGACAAACGTGGACTGCTCCCCGAGGAACAAAAAGGATGCCGGAAAGGACAAATAGGGGCACATGATCTACTATACGTTGACCAAAAGACCCTGAAGGAGGTGAAGAGCAAACAAAAGAACATAACCATGGCATGGATTGACTACAAGAAAGCCTACGACAGAATCCCCCAAACATTGATAATTGAATGCTTAAAATATACAAGATACCAGACAGGATTATTAATCTCATCCAGAAAGCAATGGAAACATGGAGACTAAAACTGACAGCCGGAGGGCAACCCCTGTCTTAGATAAAAATACAGAGAGGCATTTTTCAAGGAGACTCTTTATCACCACTATTGTTTATAATAGCCATGATGCCACTCAACTACATACTCAGAAAGGGTGATGCCGAGTACAGAGTTACGGATACAACACACAGAATAAACCACCTGATGTACATGGATGACCTTAAACTGTTTGCAAAAAACAAAAAAGAACTGGAAAAGCTGATAAATACAACCAGAATATTCAGCCAGGATATCCAAATGGAGTTTTGAAAAGAAAAATGTGCACTGCTAGAGATTAAAAGAGGAAAACTGGAGACGACAGAAGGTATAGAACTCCCCAACCAAGAGGAGATGAGGGCGCTAGGAGAACAAGTTGTTATAAATACCTGGGAGTTCTGGAAGCAGACACAATCAAATATACAGAAATGAAAGAGAAGATTAGAAAAGAATATCTACGAAGAACAAGGAAACTCTTAGAAACTAAACAATAT
The DNA here is from genome assembly GCA_963556195.1 of Sepiola atlantica. Classification (NCBI taxonomy): domain Eukaryota; kingdom Metazoa; phylum Mollusca; class Cephalopoda; order Sepiida; family Sepiolidae; genus Sepiola; species Sepiola atlantica. The sequence goes on along the minus strand of OY744526.1, from coordinate 108,382,382 downwards.
AGCAGACACCTAGTAAAAGGGATAAACACATGGGCTGTATCACTAATAAGATACTCTGGACCATTCATAGGCTGGACCAAAGAAGAACTCAGGCACCTTGACCAGAGGACTAGAACACTAATGCCTATGCACAATGCATTGCACCCAAAAAACGATACGGACAGACTCTACATGAAAAGAAATGAAGGAGGTAGAGGACTGGTAAGTATAGAAGACTGTGTGGAAGACACCAAAAAAGAGCTGGAGAAATATGTAACCCAGAACACGGAAAGACTGATCACCACGGCAAGAGACACCAGCCCAACAAACAACCCCGTAAACACTGAAACCAGAAACAAAAAGACAAGAAAGGAAAAGTGGGAAGAAAAAGTACTACATGGACGCTTTATAAGACTCACAAGCGATGAAGCCAATGAGAACAGCTGGGCATGGCTACGAAAAGGACACTTGATCAGAGAAACGGAATCTCTGCTGACGGCTGCACAGAACAATGCGATTAGGACAAACTTTATTAAAGCAAAGATAGATAAACCCCAGGAAAACAGCAAATGCCGATTGTGTTGACAAAGAGACGAAACGATAAATCATATAATAAGTGAATGCAGCAAGCTAGCCCAAAAGGAATACAAGAACAGACATGACAGCGTGAGAAAAGAAGTACACCGGGAAATGTGCAAACAACTGAATTTCGAATATGCAAAAGAACGGTACAAACACAAACTAGAAACTGTACTAGAAAACGAAAAACACAAAATCATATGGGATATGAATGTACAAACAGACAAACCCATAACAGCAAGGAGACCGGATATGATAATAATCAACAAGGAAGAAAAATCCTGAAAAATCGTAGACTTTGCCGTTCCAGCGGACCACAGAGTGAAGATCAAAGAGACGGAAAAAAGAAGCAAATATACTGAACTTCCCAGAGAATTGAAAGGAATATGGAACATGAAGAAAGTCAGTATAACACCAATAATCATAGGAGCACTAGGAACATTCCCAAAAACATGGAGAAAAGACTAGGAGAAATAGGAATCAAAGGTATAACTGAGACCATACAAAGGACAGTAATGATCAATACAGCTACAATCCTGAGAAATGTCCTCGAATGCGGAAACCAACCCACATAAGCAACGAATGGAGAACAAACACATGGAAGCACAAGACAACAGAACCGGGGAAAATACAACCGCGAGAGAGAGGCGCAAGCATAGGCTGCCACCACGAAAATTATGGACAGAGGGTTGAGGAGGGAAAGCGCAAACCAGACCTCCACTGGAAGAGCACGGACAGCTCTGGGACCGTGGGGAGGCTTGTTGACACCCGGGCCCCAGAGGAGACCAATGGCCCTTATCACCGTGAAATCGGTGGTAGGTGGCTGTTGCGATACCGCAAGGTCATCAGCGGTCATGAACGAAAAGAGGTGGAGCATACTGGAAGTCTGAGGAGACTTGTTGTCCCTCAGACTCCAGGGAATACCACAGGTTGTTGGCAGTGGGTGATCACTGACGATGACCTGTGTGATAACTCCTAGTGAGTAAAAAATAATATTAATAATAATAACAACAATAATAATAGTAGTAGTAGTAGTAATAATAATAATAATAATAATAACAATAATAATAATAATAATAATAATAATAATAATAATAATAATAGTAATGATAATAATAATAATAGTAGTAATAACCCCTCACCTCGCAAGGTCAATGTACATCATAAGTATAAGGATGGTGGTAAGCTTTTATAGTTCCACTATTAATAAAAACTGAATATCAGTCGATAACTAAATGATCAAGGTGGTGATAAGATTTTGGTATCTCAAATGATTCTGTAATTTAAATTGGGTTAATCTAAATGATATCAGAGTTTACAGCTATCACGGTTATAAGTTTAAGTGGAAGATAATTGTGGTAGGATTATTTCATGGTGGTGGTATGGCAATGAGGTTTTAGGGGATGAGATTTATAGGTAATACTAAGGGATTTGATGTTATTAATGGTTCAGTAGGGTGGCTATATATCTATAGATTCACCGAGACTAGCTGGGGATAGGGGTGGGTAATAGATTTGGGTGGTGGGTAAGGGGACGTAATATGTTTTGAGGTAGTGTATAGTGGGGAGAGGTGGGGTAGATGTGTAAGGAGGTATCTAGGAGAAAGAAATGTAATGATTCAATTTTATATGTTAGAGGTTGGTGAAGAGTTAAGATGGGGTATGGGAGTTGCTTAGGGGGTAGATTCTGCTATGCTAACAGTTAATAGATGTCTATTGTTTTCTATTTAGGAGTTTATTTCTGTCTTTGAAACGGATAATTTCGAGTTTTTAATTTAGATATAATGTACATGGTCAGTTCTTTGATTTGCAGGTGTTAGATTTTTTTAGGATTTTCCACTTTATTATAGAAGTCTCATTTTTTGTTTTTATTTTGTGGTATTGTAGGTATAGTCCAGTTTAACCAGGGTGGTTAGGGTTGTTGAAGGAGAGGTTATGGTTGTAGAATCTTTCTTTGAAGTTGTTTCCCGCCTAACCAATATAGTAATTAGTTTGGGATGGATTTTCGGTTGTTGAGATAGATGCCTCATAGACCACTTGGGTTGATAGGCACTTTTGGTTTAGGGGGTAGTTTGATTTGTTAGTAAGATTACACATTCTCCTAGAATTTGAGGTTACTGGGGTGTTTAGTAGTTTACTGTTGTGCTTTTAGTCGTTTTGTCCTACCCACTCTGGAGACCTGGACGATATTCCATCGACATATCAAAGCACTCGAAAAACTGCATCAAAGACTCTTACGAAAAATGTTAATAATCACCTGGCAAGATCGTCGGACCAACACCAGTGTCCTGGAAGAGTCTGGTTGCTCTAGTGTAAAGGCTCTGATTGTTAGGAGTCGTTTGAGATGGGCTGGTCACGGTGTAAGGATGAGCGACCAGTCCTATCGAAAGAAATATTTTACTCTGAGCTAAATGTGGGAGCTAGGAGGGTTGGAGGACAGAAGAAACGGTACATGATGAGATGCAGGATTGATCCCACAACATGGGAAGCGGAGCACTGGAAAGAACAGAGTGGGGAATGAAGTTGGAGGTGGTGTGAGTAGGTTTCAGGGTGAACAGCGTCGTCATGCCGAAGACCTGAGAACAGCAAGAATAGTACGCCGCGAAAACCAACCACCAGCACAATTCCAAACAATAACGCATGCCCGAAATGTGACAAAATATGTGGATCGCGCATTGGACTGTTTTCTCACAGAACAACCCACAATTGAAGCCCTGGAAACCCGCATACTCGATTCGAGTGATTGCGATGATATATATATATATATATATATATATATATATATATATATATATATATATATATATTATGCTTTCTATTAATCTATCCTTACGACACCACTTATACTGGTGTCTAATTTTGGACTATTTTCAGCGCCAACTTTAGAATAGTTTACCGAAAGGTATATCTACTTCATTTGAGACAGTGTAAAGAGTATGGGGTGATATCTCTCTTTCACAGATTGATTTTAATCGACATTCATCTATGTACCCTTTATATTTTCGCACCCTTTCTTTTTCTATGCACAACGGAGCACTAGTATACAAACCCTTCTTACGTGTAACATGTATAATTGATATTAAATAATGGATTTCTACTACTATTGGATTTTCGACGCTGTTAATAGATTAACCTTGCCATTATTGGAAATCAAATAATATATGTGTTAGGACAACCTGACAAAACAGAATACTTATTTTCCTTGAATAAAAAGAGTTTAACAGAAATTGTCTGCAATGTCAATTGAAAAGTAAACAACGACCTCTCAATCAGATTCAACATCTCGCGTTCAGCGGTTTCTACATTTCATTTAATCGATGTTAAATAGATTTGTTAACGTTTCTGCTTTGTCCTTTCTATTGAGTTGTTATTAAACCGATGAAAACGTGTAAACATCAGACGTAACATTGGCGATTGGAACAGTTTTAGAACGCTAATTTACACTTTCAGAGATGAATTACACCATACAGCAATTACTGCAACAACAATTACGTTTTATGGAATTATTTTCAGAGAGATTCTCAACACCTGCACTATTGCTTTCGGAAACAAAGAGTCGGTTGAACAATCAACCACGGAATGTCATTACTACATCGACGTTCTGTAAATGGTTTTCACGTTTTGAGGACCTTATCCGTGTGGAATTCAAGGAACATGCTGACGACTAGAAAGTCAGACTTTTGCTAAGGAAACTCGGGCTGTTTGGACACGATCGGTAAGCTAACTACATACCTAAACACCCACGTGACTACAAATTTCATGACACGGTGGAAGCTCTGAGGCAGATTTTCGGTGGCAGATTTCGTTATTTAATCTGCGCTTCAGTTGTCTCAGCATAACGAAGTCTGATTTAACCGATTTCAGCCATTGTAGACAGAGAATGTAAAGAGTTTAAAATATCGTCCATGAAGGACGCTCAATTCACATGTTTATTTTGTGGGTGTGGTTTGTGATCGGCGGGAGCGTAGACATTCACACACGGATTCTGTCAAAAATAGAGCAAAATCCAGAAGTCACATTGCAACAAGGCGCTGTGGAATCTCAGAGGTTCGTAAATCTGAAGCATGAATCAACTATTGTGCACCAAGCAACAGCCTCCACGGTTAAAACAGTTAGAAAACTACGTCGGACCACCTCACCGACTTTAACATCTGTCAAGATCCCAACCGCTTGCTGGGATGGTGGCAGCTGCCATTTTGTACGAAACTGTACATTCAAGACACATCGATGTCGTAGCTGCAATCAAATGGGACATAACAAACAACCCATACTAGAAAAACATCACATAACAGGAACCGACACAATCACAAGACAAATGAAAACAATCTGGTAGCAACTTTGCCTCTAAACAAAAAGCAAACCTAACATGGATTACAGTGCAATTGAATACCTATCCTGTGCAGGTGCAAGTGGATACTGCCTCGGATATTACACTCATATCACAAAAACTATGGGAAAACATACACCCGCCTTCAGTGACACTAATAAATCAGGTAGCGCAGAGTACTTCCGGCGACTGTGTTCACACCACTTGTCACTTACCTGCTACCATTAAAATTAAGGACAAAACGGTGGCGGGTATCAAATACATAGCAAACTCATGCCATAATTTACTGAGACTTGACTATCGAGTTACTAGGTTTTCTCGACATTAAACTTAACCGGATATGTGAGGTGGTATGAAGGTCGTAATCTCAGAGCGACATTATCAACCAATACATCATGAAACAATTTTATTTAGTATTCACAAACATCTTGGGACGCTATACTCAGGCATATGCTACACCGTCCTTTAAACCATTTTCTAAGTCTGTGTTCCGACCCAAACGCCAAGTGCCATATGCTCTATTGCCACTGGTGTACCAGGAATAATAACGACTTGAGGAAATGAAGGTCATCATATCGGTGAGATATTTACGGTGTGCAGCACCCATTGTAGTAGTAAGGAATGACGATGGTTCAATTCATGTTTGTGCTGATGTTTCAACTGGTCTGAACGCAGCACTAGAGGATCACCAATACCCATTGCTAATCCGAAAGTATCTCTTCACCATACTTAATGGCGGCACATGTGTTGCAATATTGGACGTCACAGAGGCTTATCTGCAAGTCGGAGTCGTAGAAACTTCCATGGAGCTGCTTAGTATTAGCTCACAACGTGGATTATTCTAATTCACCCGTTTACCTTTTGGGTTAAACACAGTCCTTGCAATATTTCAGCAGATCATTGACACAATGCTCATTGGCGTGGAAGGTGCAGATGTGTTCTTGCATCATTGTTGTCGGACAATCCAGCCTGGAGTTTACGAAACGGATCAGCAACGTGGTAACCCGTATACAAAAACTTTGGTTTTCAGCTACAGTCTTAAAAGTGGCATTTTAATTTAACATTCATAACATTCTTGGGATATATTTTGGATCGTCAAGGTCGTCGTCCACAAGCTGCAAATGTGGCAGCAATTCAACACATGCCACCCCCATCAGACATCAACGGTCTACGCGCATTTCTAGTACTGGTGAGCTACTGATGTAGTGGATTGCCGTAACTCCATCAAATCAAATCACCACTCAAAAACTGTTGACAAAAGACACAAAATGGTCCTGCCCCGTGTACTGTCCAGAATCATTTGATAAAATCAAATCACTCATTTACTCTGACCTACTGCTTTTGATCCAAATAAGAAAATAGTCGTGGCAGCGGATCCATCAAATCATGGCGTGTGAGCAGTGCTCTCGCATATATTCACAGATGTAACTGAGAAAACTATTGTGCATGCAGCCAAATGGCTGACACCTGTTGAACGCAATTACAGTCAAGTGGAAACGTAAGCACTGGCACTCAATACAGGTAAAGAGTGAAACGGGGACATGTTAGGACAACCTAACAGAACAGAATAGTTATTTCACTTGTATCAAAGAAAATAGTTATCGCCCTTGCATAAAAGAAGTCGTCTGTCATGCCAGTTTAAAGATAAACACCGTCCTATCGATCAAATGTAGCATCTCGCGTTCAGCGGTTTCTACATTTTATTGAATCAATGTTCTTTGTTAAATACATTTGTTAAAAGTTCTGCTTCATCGTTTCCTCATTGTTCAGCTGCTAATAAACCGGTATGCGCTTGTCAGTACATTACATTACGATATTTTAGATTTTCTGTATATATATATATATATATATATATATATATATATATATACATATAGTGTTACCTTTTATCCGCGTTTAATGGTTTTCCGCTATAATAGCCTATTTGCCCCCTAAAATAAATATGCGCTCAAGTATTATATGCTATATTTTCCTTGCATAATACAATTAAACTAACCCTATAACCGTGTGCATGTATTCCCATGACTTAAGTACATACACATCCTCCTTTCTTAACATTTGTAATACCGTTAAATATCCTATTTAGTTACCCCTCCCCTCGAACTCTCCTACTATCTGTTTAAATTCTATATACTCGAATAAAAACTAGCATATAATTCCCTGAATATTAGGAGCAGTTAAATAGTGTCACCTGTACATATAAACCACTTCCCATGTACGCCCACTATTTTTCATTAACTCTGAACTCTACAAACTTTTTAACCCTGAAATACAAACAATTTCCTAATAGTTTATTCTAAAACATGTACACTTTAAAATCTCTTACTGATTGACCCGAACTCCCAATATAACCCCTTCATAATTTTATCTTAATCATAGTTCTTAAACAGATTGCCTATTTAGATTTTCAAGTAGAACGCGTCTAGAACTTTCTACAATATAGTAGTACAATCCTTAGTTTTATTCCGCTCGATACGAATAGATTCTTTCCTGACTTGTTTACTTAATATTGATCAAGCTACTATATCAGCTTTATACCGTCCTAACCAAAAATATTTCAGTGACACCATATATTTGTTAGCACACTCAAGTATCAGTCACAAAAATCTATATTTATTAAATAATGATAAGCTGTATCTAAACAACACTTTCCTTCCACGCCCCATTCACCCCTACCCAATTCATAAACTCTCAGCGGCCTCGAATTTTATTTTAGAACCTCTTTCGGTCTCTAAAAGCCTTTCGATAAAAATGTAACCCTCAGTGAACCTTTCTTCCTTTCGAAGTTTACTCGAATTCACACAATAAGTTGAACTTATTTCCTTAGAATCGTCTTCGGTGGAGTAACTGGGAGGTCAAACATTGGCTAACATCTCCAGCACACATCCTAATCAGTTTTCTACGACAGAGCCACATATTATATTGGATATATTCCGCCTGGATTCACGATATTTTTACCACTTTTGATTTACTCATTGAACATTTTATCACTAGACTTTTTTTCTATCTGGATATATTTGACATTTTAACGACTTTTCTCATACACTTATATCATTTTCTATTATTTCTCAAAATGTTCAACTTTGGAATGTGGGCTATTTACCGGACAACTTATACATCCATGTAATTTATCTGATGATAATATTTACATCTAGCTTAAAGAACGAACACAATAAACAGAATTGTATTGAATACATTTTGAATTGAACAACTGAAGATTAAATAGATTTTTCATTTTTCCATTTTTATTTCTGTTTTTAAAAATGTATCTATCTATCTATCTATCAATCTACACACACGTATATATATATATCAAGACATATATTATAATATATCCTGTCATATATTTGCATTCTATACACGATGGTGAATCCATGTCAAACCATAATGTTCATTGCTTTTAACAACTTCATTATCTGAGTACGTTGATGAGTATTTTCCATCTCTTATTTTACAAGCAAACGTAATTTATTCAAATTTGAGATCCATGCATATCCTTTACGCACGTTTCATGGCCAAATCGGGCAAGTGATTTTTTTTCAATTTTGTCAATCTTCAGAGTGTTGCAGTATATGTTTTTGAGTAGCAAAAAGACATGCCAATAAAAAACACAGGGGTGATACGGTTAAAATCCAGTATATTTCTGATAAAAAATCGGAAAACTAGAGTATATATAAAGGCAATACATTTTACATTATCAACATAGATGGCAATGACAAGTAGCGCCGAGTTCACATTCTGACTGGTGAATAGACTGGCGCTGATGTTTCATCCCCAATTTCGTTTCCCGGACCATCTCTTACAAGATTACCAGCCTTGTTGCACCGATGAGATGGATGACGGGTGTTCTGTCTCCTTTGCATGCATTCTCTAGCGAGATTATTAGGGCCGTTGCATTTGTAACATGTATAATCTGATCGCCCCATGCCCACAGGTGGTTGAGTGATTCGGGTAGGCTGTGTCGCATCCACGTATGGTTCACCTATTCCGCATTGTATTTCATCAATGCTCGAGCTCGAGCACAAAGCTTTTCTAAAGTAATATCGTCCACCCTAGACCAGGACCGCAACAGGCGTTTCACACGGTCGAGAAGCCTCCGTACAAGCACCCACACCAGCACATTATCTGCAGACACGACATGTGAAACACCTCATTTTTCCTTCCGGTGTGCGTCCTTCATTATTGTCCCACTAACCTTAATAAGTCTTGCTAGTAGATCGAACGTTCTCTATTAGAAGGAAAATCAGTATAATCAAATACAAATATAATATATATATATATATATATATATATATATATATATATATATATATATATATATATATATATATATATACGCTGTGAACTCTGTCATACGGGTTAATTAAGCTTACAACTTCAGGAGGCTGTGTATTATTGTTACTTATACCCTTATTTATAGTTGTATTATAAGTTATATATCTATTAATTTACATATCTATATATACACACACACACATATATATATATCTTTATTTATTTATTTTCAAAAAATTATTATTATTATTATCATCATCATTATTATTATTATTATTGTTTGTACTCACTAGGAGTTCTCACACAGATCATCGTCAGTGATTGCTCACCGATAACAACCAGTGCTATTTCCTGGAGTCTGAGTGACAACAAGTCTCCACAGACTTCCAGTGTTTTTCACCTCTTTTCGATTACGATGCGGTATCGCAACAGTCTATTACCATTGATTTCTCGCTTGTAAGGACAATTGGTCTTCTCTGAAATTTGGGTGGCAGCAAGCCTCCCGAAGGTCTCAACACTCTCTGCACTTTTCCAGTGGAGGTCTGGTTTGTGCTGTCCCTCCTCGGTTTTCTCATCCTCCTCAACCCTCTACAAATATGTTGTCTGGTGTCAGCCTAGGCAGGCACCAGTTAAAAAAAAAATGAAATTTTATTTTTAATTTTTAAATTTTTTCCGTTCAATTCCTTTTCTTTTTCTTTTCGTTCTTTTCCTTTTCTCTTCCATTATTAAAATTTAAAAAAAAAGAATTTTTTAAATTCTTTAAAAAATTTTTTGGAGGGCAGGTGGGGGAGAATGAGGAGCTTATAGTGTTACTTGTAATTTCTGTTTCTTGGTTCATTTTTGTGTAGTGATAGCTGAGGCCGGTGTAATTTATTGGGGGGGGGGGAAGATTATGAAGTGCTGTTTCTTGCAGTTTCTGTTCCTTGGCTCTTGTTGTGGTGTTCTTCGTGTGGTCTTGTTTTCTCTGTTGTAAATTCCTTGTGACTGGTTAGCCTTTGTAGCTTATGTGTGTTAGTTTCCGCATTCGAGGATTTCCCTTGATTGCAGCTGTTTTGATCATTGCCGTTCTTTGTATGGTTTCGATAGTCCCTTTGATTCCAATTTCTCCCAGTCTTTACTCCAGTTTTTTGGGATTGTTCCTAGTGCTCCTACGATTCATGGTATTATACTAACTTTCTTTATGCTCCATATTCCTTTCAGCTCTCTGGCAAGTTCTGTGTATTTACTTCGTTTATGCGTGTCTTTGATTTTTCCTTTTTGTCTATTATAATAACATCAGGTCTCAATGCTTGTATGAGTTTATCTGTTTGTATATCCATATCCCAGAGGATTTTGTGTTTTTCGTTTTCCAGTACTGTTTCTGGTTTATGTTTGTAACATTTGTCTGCATATTCGAAATTCAATTGTTTACACAATTCCCTGTGTATTACTTTCGCAACACAATCATGTCTGTTCTTGTATGGTTTTTGAGCCAGTTTGCTGCATTCACTTATTATATGATTTATTGTTTCGTCTCTTTGTCCACACAGTCTGCATTTATTGTTTTCCTGGGTGTTATCTATTTTAGCTTTAATGTAGTTTTTCCTAATCGCATCGTTCTGTGCACACATCAGTAAAGATTTCGTTTCTCTGTTCAAGTTTCCTTTTCTTAGCCATGTCGAGCTATTTGCGTTGGTTTCTTCTCTTGTGAGTGTTATGAAGCGTCTATGTAGTTGTTTTTCTTCCCATTTTTCTTTTCTTGTCTGTTTGTGTCTAGTTTCGATGCTTCCTGCGTTGTTCGTTGGGACGGTATCTCTTGCTGTGGTGATCAGCCTTTCTGTGTTCTGGTTTATGTATTTCTCCAGCTCATTTTTAGTGTCGTCCATACAGTCTTCTATACTTACCAGTCCTCTTCCCCTTCCGTTTCTCTTCATGTAGAGTCTGTCTATATCGTCTTTTGGATGTAGTGCATTGTGCATAGTCATTAATTTGCTAGTTCTCTGGTCAAGGTGCCTGAGTTCTTCTTTAGTCCAGCTTATGAATGATCCAGAATATCTTATTAGTGATACTGCCCAGGTATTTATTCCTTTGAGTAGGTTTCTGCTATATAATTTTGTTTCTAAGAGCTTTCTTGTTCTTTTCAGGTATTCTTTTCCAATCTTCTCTTTCATTTCTGTTGATTTGATTGTGTCTGCTTCCAAAACTCTGAAATATTAATAGCTCTCTTGTTCATCTAGCGCCCTCATCTGCTCTTGGTGTGGTAGTTCCATGCCGTCAGTCGTCTCCAACTTTCCCTTTTTAATCTCTAGCAATGCGCACTTTTCCATTCCGAATTTCATTTGAATGTCCTGACTGAAGATTCTGGTCGTATTTATCAGCTTTTCCAGTTCCTTTTTGCTTTTTGCAAATAGCTTCAGGTCGTCCACGTACATGAGATGGTTTATTCGTTGTTCTCTGCCTGTGAACTTGTAACCGGCATCACAGTTCCTGAGTATGTAGTTGAGTGCATCATGGCTATGATAAACTGTAGTGGTGATAGGGAGTCTCCTTGGAAAATACCTCTCTGTATTTTTATCTCCGTCAAGTATTGTCCTCCAGCTGTCAGTTCTAATCTCCGTGTTTCCATTGCTTTCTTGATGAAATTAATAATCTTGTTGGGTATCTTGTACATTTTTAAACATTCAATTATCAATGCTTGAGGGATTCTGTCGTACGCTTTCTTGTAGTCAATCCATGCCATAGATATGTTCTTTTTCTTGCTTTTAACTTCTTTCAGGATATTTTGATCTATGTATAACAGATCATGCGTCCAACTTTTCCTTTTCTGGCATCCTTGTTGTTCCTCGGGAATAGTCTACGATTGTTCAGGCAATGGTCAATTTTCTCTCTAAGTTGTGCCGTTAGGATTTTCAACATTGTTGGTAAACAGGTTATTGGTCTGTAATTGCTTGGGGGCGTTTCTCTGTTTGGTGTCTTTTTGTATGGGCGTTGTCCTTCCTTTAGTCATCCACTCTGGTACGTCTGTTTTATGGATTCCTCCTCTCAGTTTCTGTGCTAGCCTTTCATGTAGGGTCGTGAATTTTTTGAACCAGTACGCATGTATTCCATCGTGACCTGGTGCTTTCCAATTTGCCATTTTCTTTAGTGTTGTCTTAATAGTTTCTTCATTAATTTCTGTTTCCGTCCCTTCTTAAATTTCTAGAAGTTTAACTTTCATGTCTTTCAGCCATTTAGCATTTTTGTTATGATCTTAAGCATTTTCCCATATCTTGCTCGAGAAATGTTTTGTTTGTGTCGGGTCCGGTTGTTCTGTTGTTGTTCTTTCTCCGTTTACGTTTTTGTATAACTGGCTTTCATTGTTTTCAAAGGTCCTGTTCTGTTTGTACTGTTCCGATTTGTATCTGTATCGTCTCAATCTTCCTGCTTTTGCTGCTATCTTTATTTTAGTTCTTCGTATTTCTTATTTAGTCTTTCCTTGCGATTCAGATGTCTGCTCTTCCATCGCTTACTGTTCTCTTTCAGCCTATTCACGGTTTTAGCTTCCTTTTGAAGTTTGGTGATCTGGGTTTCCAGTCTGATCTCCCATCCAGATTTCGTCTGTCCATTCTTTTGGTCAATCTTCTTTTCCCTTTTTAGTTTCATACTTATTGATTTTGCCCCCGCATATATCAAGTTGTTTAGATCTGTGATAGTGTCTGTTGAGATGTACGTGAGTACATCCCAACAGACACTATCACAGATCTAAACAACTTGATCTAAACAACTTATTATTATTATTATTATTATTATTATTATTATTATTATTATTATTATTATTATTATTATTATTATTATTATTATTATTATGTATTAACTGGTAAAGGCTGAAAGGGCGTTAGTACCATTGGTGAATGCTATTATATTAATTATGTGTTGTAAAAGTGTATGTATATGTATATGTAAGTCTATATCTGAATGTTTATTTCTGTGTATAAGCCTATATTTGTAATGCTATGATTGTATAGCACTGTATCGTAAAATATAGATCGGATCTTCTGTTTCTATTAAATATGTGCGTGTGTATGATTTCATAATTTGCGTATACTTCGAGAATTGTCTACTTTATTTTTAATATGATATATTTTATTTTACCTACTCTGGGTGCTAACATGTTTATTTTTACGGAATATATATTGAAATATTTTTTTAAAATTAAATTAACGTTAAATTACTGAATTTGATTAATATTGATATTTGTTAAATTTCTTTCTTTATTATTTTTCTATTTTATTCCTTTATTCTTGTATTTCATTTCATTATTATTATTATTATTATTATTATTATTATTATTATTATTATTATTATTATTATTATTAGCTTTAGTGTTATAGTTTTAAAAGTATCATTATATTAACTTCTATTTAGTGGGATAGTTAAACTGTCATTAATATTACTGTCTTTGCAATTTTCAAGTTATTTTTAATGTATGTTTATTGATAATTGCTCTTCCAATTGTTATTTTAAAACAACATATTTTCAATTAAATTCATTTCGAGTTTTGTCAAGTAATTAGTGTTCACCATCTTCGTAACAACGGTTTAAATTGTAAAATTAGTTTTCTATTAGTGTATATACATTTTCTGTTTATGTACGTTAATATTCTTTTTTCTTATTGTGCCACTACATATTTCAGGTTCAATTGCTGTGTATGCTCTTCAGAAGTGGAATGTAATTGTACAAATTCTTACCATCAACCATTTACTCAAATTGCTTTGTAATATAGGATTTACTAGGTGATAATCATGATGCTATGTTTAAACTTCGCACTTAAACGTCTATACTCTGCGCTGATTACAGGACTTGGTATCAATAAAGACCAATTGTTGTTTATATTGGTATCAATGAAGACCAATTGTTGTTTATATTGGTATCAATAAAGACCGGAACAGTTGTTATATATATATATATATATATATATATATATATATATATATGTGTGTGTGTGTGTGTGTGTGTGAGAGTGTATGTATGAGTGTGTGTGTGTGTGCGGCTGTGTATGAGGACAAGTTAAAGTTAAATTGCTTAAGCAATTTTAGATATTTCCAGGAGAGCAATTACCCTCTCATTGATGTGTTAATGCCTTCGCTTTTATAAAACTCTCATGATAAATTTAAACACTGAAAAATATAAATGAAGTCAATAATTAACAGAACTGATATATTATAATATATATATATATATAATATATTTTAAAATGTATGACATAATTAATAAAGCTTCGAAATATTATAATCAAGCTCCGAAAAGACACACTAAACACTGTATTCATAATCACGTGCGTTTCAGTAAAGAATGTATAAACACAAACACATCAGAGTAAAGGTTTAACATGTATATGATTGTTCTAATCAGACTTATTAAAGACAATAAAGATAAAATGCATATATCCACGACTATTTCCAGAACAAATAAACGCGAGAGAGAACGACCAAATGAAATATATTTTCCATTAAATTTAATAAACAAACACGTTTTCTTTATATGGGAGTGCTATATCTTACACCTGTACAGTGTAATTCTAAAATGTTCCATTGTAAAGCCACTATAAATCACTTCATTTTGCTATTTTCATGATAACTGTTCCAATTAAGTTGAAACATGTGTTCACTTTTGCTTGGAAACCTAAATCACGGGAGGTAATAATATAGCCACACTGAGATATGTGCTAAGGGAACCTATGATAATAATCTATCAAATCATAATATTATAGCCGGCTTTCTCAACTGGGCAGACTTTAAATATTCTCACTGCCCCTTTTTCCACTTTAAAACACTTTCCTTTGTCATCTCTGCCCGGGAAGTTTCTTTAATGGCGAATATTTTACATCTTAATCTCCTCTGACGCCTGCCTGCATCATCGAATGTACCTCTTATTGGACTTTTTACCCTTCCTGGATTTTCTATTTTCGCCGTACCTGAAGTTGTGGCTTCTTGGAATTTAACTTTGAAACCTCTCTCATTACTTCTCGTGCCTCTAACGACCTACCTATCTACATCGTATCCTCTCCGCTGGACTCTTCGACACCGGACTTTTTGGCAATCGGCCATTTGCTTGCACCCTGGCACAGTTTTGCCCTACGTTTCCTTCCCTACAACTTTTATTTTATTTCATTTTTTCAAATTTTAAATCTTGGCCATTGCCAACTTATCTATCC
>OY744526.1:108337051-108364551 GCA_963556195.1 Sepiola atlantica | reverse complement strand
ATATTAACAAATATATATATATTGTAAGTTTTTCAACCATTAAAACTATACGGAAAAAAAAGAGAAAAAAACACCTTTAATCTCAAGTCCTTCGTTAAGAAACTACTTTGCTTGTAAGTCAATTAATCTTTTTTAATTACTACATTAGTTTGCTTCAACGAATTTACGCTAGTCTTAATATTATTTTAGGGATCATCATTTGTTTACCATGAAAAACTGTTTTGGGAATTTAAAAACAAAACGCTATTCCATCTCATATATACAATGAAAGAGGGGCCAATGTTCACAGAAGAGATTTAACACTCTGATGAATTTAAATGTTTTTAAAATCTGCTTCATAAATGATCTAGAAACACTTCACTTTATAGTTTTTCGAACAACACATATTCGCTGTTATTATATCAAATTAAGTTAATCATCGGTTGCTTCTCAACAAGGTTTTCTTAATTAGTTTTTAACACGAAACACATGTAAACATGTGCTCTAGTTCTCTGTATTCCATTAATTAGACAAAATTTTAAATTAACTGAAAAACTGACTAATTTCGCCTTTAGCTATCTATATATTTAGCTCACCCACTTACTCTGTGTGTTCATTCAACCACCCTCTAATATTTCCTAATGCCTTTGGTAACATTTGGAGAAAGAGTGATTCTCACTTTCCAGCAAGTTTAAATTGTTAGTCTGTACACACCATACACACGTATGTAAATTAGATTGTAAAATAAGATCGATTTACTTCCGTATTATCCTTAAGTATGATATAGAAATAAAAAAACAACATTTCATTATACAAGTAGTATCTCTTAACACTTATATCAAAGTGTATTAATTTTCGAATAGAATCAAAGGTAAAACATAATTGGTGTTTCTGTGTCTAAAAGTGTCTAGTAAATTATGAAATAAAAAAAATTACGAATACATTCGTTGAATAAAAAGCATAACTCTAATGAACACAGCGAAAGTCTTTTTTTTTATTAATCACCCTTATATTGTGATCAAGACGGGTTACATTTATAAAAATTAATATTAGTGCACAATTTATTTAAATTAATATTATTATTTTTACAGCATTATATTTTAAAAACACTTTATATATAGTATAGAGGAAAACCTCATAGACAGATATATGAGTGTCTTATTTATATATAAGTACTTTTAAAACAGTCTATAAAAAATTGATGTTTTGTGTCATATATTTGTAATTGTATTTTCTTAGTGTCCTATGTATCTGCTATAGTTTCGTCAATATTGACAGTACGTTGATTTTTAAAAACTCAGGAAATATTTTTTTAATATGCTCATTAATGATCAAGGGAAATAATTTTAACACAATTAATGTCTCTTAGCTAGTTACAAAGAAAATATGATGAGGCATAAGAGGTCAGTGAAAGGGGGTGACTGCTCGATTTTTCTCTTTCTATTTCTCTCCTTCTCTCTCTTTCTCTCTCTAGGAAGGAGGCGCTTTTGAAAATAACAACAACGAAAATTTGGCATCGCCCTATATGTCTGTAACTACGTCTTCTTCCTACTTGTTCTTTTGCAACATGCGAAATTTTATGTTTTATTGTTTTTAAAAGAACATCCTCACATTCACACACCATCGCTCAGGCGAATAAATTTTTTAAATAATTTATTTTGGTCTAATTTAAAGGATACAGAAATGTGTATCCAAATGAACTAAATGATCATATTATCTATTTATATGAATAAATTCGAAAGGTTTTTTTTTTTTTACAAAAGACGTTTGAATGAAATGTTCATTATTTACAATGTTGTTTTCAAGTAGTTATCTTTGCGAAACGATAGTTAAAAATGATTAAAAAAAAGAAGTGTGTTCTTTGAAATGATATGAGAAGGTGTCCTTTGTTTTCTGCGCATAAACGAAACACGATAATTCCATTTTCGCTTTAATTATAAATTCAAGTTAAAACTTATAAAAGTTCAAAGACTTCAGAATAACTTTTGAATTTTGAATATAAAGACAGTAAACATCGTACCGACTATTGTTTATGAAGACATATTGGCTTAGCATTTCTGGCACAATGTTCATCTTGTAGCACGTCGAATTTTCAAAAGTATATTAAAGTCTTTAAATTATCGATTAGAACGCAATGCTTAAATTAAACGTTCAAATTCTGAATGGCTACGACGTAAACATCGTGGCGAACATTTCAATTCATTATTAGTTCATTAAAGCATAGTCGTCACGATATTTGAGTGAGTTTTAAACCTTCTAACTGCTTATTAAAATGGCATTTCCTTTTTTTGTGATCGTAAACAGCGGGAAAGTGAATGTCCAAACGTGCCCCTGCCATATAAAAGAACCGAAATGGTTAACAAAGAATGAACAAAATTAAAGTCCACCATAAAAATAACACTGATCAAAACAACAACAACAACAGAAAAGGTTTGAGATAAAGATAAAAAGAATGGCATCCATGAATTGGGTGGGCGGGTTTTAAAAAAAATGGCGGCTGGCAAATGTTGAAGTCGGAAACCGTGTAAACCGAGAGTGTCAAAAAGAACAAAAACAACGGACCTTAAAGAAACACCTGATTACACATTCCAACGTTCATTTATTTGATTTTCGCTTTTTTGTTTCGCTTTGGAAGGTTCAACTGTTTATTCATGTGTCGATCGGCGTGTCGTCTTGTCCGTATCTTGTTCACAAACAGTAAGACATCGAAGAATAAAAAAAACAAAAACAAAAACAAAATGTCGATAAAGAGAGGGAAAGAAAGAAAGAGAGAGAGATAAAGGAGGGCATAAGATGATAAAATCACAAAAAGATGAAGGTCTAACACTAACTTCTACTTACCACTTGGTAATTTTTATGTGTGTCAATTAAACTTCTATGGTAGACACATTGAACTACTTAGACATTTAAAATGTCATCCATAGAATTGTGTGTATAAAAATGAGTGAGGATGTTACGCTTACTTAAAGTAAGTACTGCACTTCTTAAAAAAAGAATTGACTTCTCTAGGATGCCGATAACGTAAATGAATATCAAAAATAATAATTTCCTTAAATGTTGTGGCGATTTTGATGGCGTACGTGTAAGATACCTCACTGCTTTCGAGCGGTCAGATTTCGAATGTCATCTTTAAAAACTCTTCATATCTTACCACACCGAAGAACCGTGATACATCGTGACAATGTATATGTCTCTGTCTCTGTGTATGTGTGTATCTCTCTTTCTCTTCCTCTCTCTCTCTCTCTCTCTTTATATATATATATATATATATATATTACATCTGAGTTAATAAATGTGTGTGCCCCTACGCGTGTTTATCAAGGAAAATACATATTAAAATATTCCTTAGTAATGGGATTAAGTTATATTTGTACAAACTCCATTTTAATTTCCCAATTTCCTCGTAATAGAAAGCGATATATAGCTGACATAAAGACTAATGTTGGTATGTTGTATTTTATATGTATTAAAGTTAAAATGGCTTTTTGAACTCACTTTATTCAGAATACGTTGAGGGACTTATAAAAACTATTCTGGCATTCTATGGAATATCCTGTCACTTGACAAATCCTTATTTACCAGAATAATGTATTCTTCGGTGTTTTAACTAAGGCGCTATCCTCTCAGCCATTGCTTCATCCTTTATTGCTTGTCGTTTAAGGCGTATATACCGGTAAATACCGACGGATTCGTTCACGGTTATTTTTGTATTTTTCCAGAGTGCGGTCTTTGTTGCGCTGGTTTTCCCCATATTAAAGATACCTTTTGTCACTTCATGCTATTTTGAGCGGTCACAGAAATAGGTATGTTTGGCTCTTCTCTTCATACAAGCCTAAACATCATTTGCATATTTGTATCATGGAATCTTGTTCGCAAGACCCCCGTTTCTCTTTTCTGAATAATGAACGATTCAGTTCAATCTTAAGGGTTTATTCTGCTACAATGTACCCCTCATTACGGAGACGGGTTTGTTTATTGCCGGTAGCTTTTCTCCTGATTAAAACAATCTAACCCGAACTGAATTGGTCACAGTTTTTTTACACACACACACACACACACACACACACATATATATATATATATATATATATATATATATATATATATATATATATATATATATATATATATATAAAAGAAAGTAACACGGAATCACATAACACCGGTGCAATAATTTATTTCGACCCTCCGGCCTTATGCAAGCATTCAAGCGAGACGATTACATTTAAAAAAAATGTAATCGCCTCGCTTGGATGGAGTACACAACTGACTTTGATATCTAGTGGAAATCCCCTTCTCTTTCTTACAGCCTCTTTATTACAACAGACATAGCTAGTCTTTCTCTACTCTACCTTTTGTTCACGGTACCTGACCTACTGAGCTCCAATTGATGCCCCCCCCCCCTGCAAAACATTCACAACAAATACCAGACAGGGCATGGAGCAACTTGATGCAAGGAGCTAAAAAAATACTACTTTAAGAGAAAAAACTAGCCAACGATAAGTGATGAATGGATAGATTCGGAGCCAGAAAACATCAATTATTCCCCCTTTGTCAGAAATACTGCTAAGGTATGCAAGGACTAAAGGACAAAATAAGGGAAGCCAGAGTTACAGGACATACACGGCTACAAATATTTAAAATAATGTTCGTTTCTTCCTTTGTGTACCTTACACAAAACGGAACTTACATGAACAAAGTTTATTTCCAAGAAGTACCCGTATGTGGAACACAACTCTACTGGGCTGCTTCTCAGCTAAATATAACATTATCTTTTTCATGTCTAATGTTAACAAATTCTTGTTGGTCCGTATTCTTAAATAATTAAATTCTGCTTAGTTTTAACCATGGTTACTAATCCTCACATTGTTGTCTCACCGTTTTCCTGACGAACGCATTAACTCTTATCCTCGATTAGCTTGTGGGCCTTAATAAGCGGTTCCTACTAGTGTACATTTGTGGGCCTTAATAAGCGGTTATCTACTAGTGTATATTTCCGTCAAAACTGACGGACAAAATTCTGCTTTGCGAGTATAATCATAGAATTGCGTCGTTAATTTTATTTTAAATAAAATATCATTGCCATCATTATTATTTCTGTTGATATAAAATTAAAATGAGACCTATAGCTGGCTTTGTATTTAGAATGGATCATTAATTTCAGAATTCATTTCAGGCGGCGGGTGTTGTCTTATTTGCTATTTTCTTTTCCAATGTAAGTGTTTCTAATGTTAATTTTATCTCACTAAGATGATACTTAAAAAACGCAAGTCATGTCTGATGACCTAAAAAATAAAAACAAACCTTTATTTTACTTGTTTTTCTTCGTTTAGTTTTTGGATGTAGACAGATGTCTAGTTATATAAAGAAATAACGTTGGATTAAAAAAAAAATCAACATCGTACGGAGTTAAATATACAATTAAAAGAGAACCATCGCCGCTTAGTTAATATCACAGAGAAGCAAGATAGCATTCCAACCTGGAAAGCATAAAATGTAAAAGAGGAAAACAAACGTATACATCAGTA
The DNA here is from genome assembly GCA_963556195.1 of Sepiola atlantica. Classification (NCBI taxonomy): domain Eukaryota; kingdom Metazoa; phylum Mollusca; class Cephalopoda; order Sepiida; family Sepiolidae; genus Sepiola; species Sepiola atlantica. The sequence continues at coordinate 108,359,044 of OY744526.1, read as the reverse complement.
GAAAGAAGAAGGTCTGATTATGGAAACTGATTTTCTCTTCATCGGGCAAGCTTTAATGTGACGAGAAGAATATGTATTTACAAATAATGCACATTGCTCTTTATTATAGTGTAAAGGACTAGTGGCAGTGAAAATATATTTCGGCAACTTTGGATCTGTTTTTTGTGGTCGAAAATGTGACGAATCCGGCTAAACTGATATGCCGATATCGCCTCATACGCTCCGAATTTGACTAAATGGCTTGAATTACGGCCTCAAAATACGCATATTTAACCTGTACTGACCTTATTTGCCAATCAAATATCTCGCATCCATCTGATGACCGATGTGTTATAAATCGTTCACTTTTCGAAAAGCACATCTGTGATGTCTTTCCAGCGTCACGACTCAATTTGAAATAACACTTTTATTATTCAACCATAATTCCTTTGTCTGTAACGCTTAATTTTTAAAATGGATTTTTGACAAATCTAGTCAATAAATAGCTCCGCAGTACAATCTGTCTCTCACGTGTATTTTACGAATATCATTGTGGTCGCTACAAAGACATAATGAAATCCTATTTCTTCGTAATACCTGTTTGTGTATAAAGTGTTGAAATCACTCCTAGTATAGTTCTAAGCTATATTCCAGGAGTTAATTACATCAGAGTATTACTTAACATATTATCTTCAAATGTTTATCGATTTCAAAATTTGATTGTAATCCGCTGTCCTAAAATTGCATCGCTAAGTTCTACTGTTCAATTCAGGAGTAAGTTCCTGTCCCAAAAATATGGGTGGGGGAAATATCTCCTCAATGTATCAGGAAACTGCTCGAAAACTTATTCCAAGTATATACTTAATGTGTGTGGTATATTTCAAAAATATATAAACAAAGCGGGTGCGTAGACATTCATGGTATAATACCCTGGTACGAAGTTACCACACTTGAAAAAATGGGCCTGTCTTTTACGATTATCCATCTAAAAAAAAGAAACTCGGATGTAAACCCCGCACTCTACATCATTACTCCACTCGTCTGCCCAGTTTAGTTGTTGCATATAACTATGTGGCGCATCGATCTTGTCTTGAATGCACTACTCTTTAGTCATTGAAGGTTTATCACTGATGACTTTACTCAGATCGAACGGTTACGTCTACATTGGTCACGAACTGAGTCGACTACGCATTCGTCATGGATGTTTCTCACAACAAGGTTTCGGTTTTATCAAAGTACGCATCCCTCGAAAAAATTATTGTGATGAACTCCTTAAACTTTATCAAAATACTTTAATGAACGTATATCAATGAACAGTTGATAACTACCAGCGTGTCAAGCAACAAGATTGAAGTATTGGACGGTCTGGAAGTACTGCCACATTCCCGTCATAGTCGAGGTGTTGTTCCATAAGACTACGCTCTATTCCGATACATGAAGTTATGAAGGATTCTCGATTAAGGGGATTCGTTGACCTTTAATTATCTTTCAAGAATCTTTCAATTTAAAGCTGTGAGTTTAGTACGTTGATCAAATCTGAAAGCTTTCTTCTTAAAGTTCCTTGAATCTCTCAAATCAGTGATTTCTTTTTTTTCCTATTTTATTATACACTCTGCCCAGACTTTACTTAACACATCGATATAACTTCCAGAAATTAAAGATAAGTTGTGTTGTCTAATCTAAAAGCTTGCAGTTGTTTGCATACAATTACTCGTTATACAGGAATTACGAAATCGGGCAATAACGAACACATTTGCAATAATTGCATGATGTATATTTTACAGTAATTTTGTTGCGGTAAAATACCGTTTATATGTATATACATGTAAATAATCACATGTTAAGAAAAATTTAAAAATAGAATCAAACAAAACTAAAATGTAATTAAACTATAAAACATGTGTTCACTCCGAAATAAATGGCGTCATCCAGTAGATAGATTGCATGGAAAGAAATATGAAATAAACAAATGTACACATCGTTTATATACGTTAACACTACGCAAGTACAATAGAGAATTGTATTTTAATGTGCTTTATATAATTAACGTGATGGTGAATATTTATGTTTACGAGTTCTTGCAGTTTTACTATTTTGTGTGTTTGCCCAACAATATGCATGTCAAAATCCGAAATCTGTACTCAATTTTGAACAAAACCTTTTATTCAATCCATTCGGTTAGATTGTTCTCAATCTGTCAGCTATGACCAGGTAGACGTCACTAGGACATTTTTAAAAATGTTATTCTAAGTAAGTATCGCCTGTAGCAGTAATTGCACCTTAAACCTACAAAATATAGTTATTTTGAACTGACTATCACTTCCGTTACGCCACGTTTCTATTTTCTCTTTAATCATCTTTGGGAATCTTTCTTTTTAACTAGTCAAACCTTAACAGAAAAAAAGAATGTGTTTTCATTAATATATCTTGCAAAATATGATCCATTTGGTCGATATATTTGCAAGTATATGTGACCAACGAGTACATACTACACTTCTCTCCCAAAAAGAGAATGATATCCAAAGGGAGGATGGTATGAGGATGAATGAAAATGTACTATACTACACTCCGCCTCGATAAGGACATGGTAAGTTTGAAGGAAAGATCTCATTTTTACAAAAAAGATACTACACTACCTTTACCTTAATTTAGCATGACAATATAGTTTATGTCGTAAATAGTATTGTAATTTTTATTTAACATTAATATTATTAATAGTATAGTTTCGGTTTAATACATATACCGACTTTCAATTATCAATCTATAATGATACACACTTAATAAACTATTAATTAATACAATAATATATTTCTCATCACCATACACATATTTGAACCTACATAAAGTTAATAAAGATAAAATGAAAATATATAATTACATAGAAATAATAATATATTGTACAGAGTAAACGCGTGTTTGATAAAAATGAATAATGACGTAATATTAAAGTGAAGAGGACAAGGCTGAAACACTAAGTAATATCAAGGTCTGATATACGCGTATATAAATAACTCGTGTGTGCGTGTGATGCGTACGTGTATGTTATAGATATGTGGCAAGGTTCCTAACACACCTGCCCCTACGTTAGCCCCTTTCATACACAGTCGCATACATCTACCCCCGCCCTAAACCCAAACATAACTCCGACCGTCCCCTTAGCACTTACTGAATCTGTTCCGCTAAATTTCCTATCACAACAGGAAGTCCGTGTCGTTCGGCTTAATAAGGAACCTGATGATGACATATTGTCTTAATATTCAACTCGGATCAAGAAGAAATAGAAGGAAGCGTGGAAAGCGAAAGAAACGGGCGATAAATAAATGGAAGACGTGGGCACGAAATCAGAAAGACTTGGAAGTAACATGTCAAGACGAGACAAGGCGGGAGAAAAACGGATAGAATAAGAAGAGTCCTCCTCTTCCTCTTCCTCTTCGGTAGACAAGTAATAGGGAAGAGAAAAGCTATAGATAGCTGTACTATGAAAGAAATAGTGTATACACATATATATATATATATATATATGGAGAGAGAGAGAGAAGAGAGAGAGAGAGAGAGGGGGGGGGATAGTGAGAGATAACAACTGCAGTAGACAATATAAGCTTCATTTAAGACTCTGATATCTTACTGACTCTTGAAGAAATATTTTATGATTGTTCTTCTAATTTCTACCGATCAAGCTTAATAATAAAACACAATTTGATATTAGAAACGATCGTACAAAAAATGTTGCTAAGGTTAGATTTTCGGAACTTGTATACTCAATGATAAGTATGTGATAATTGTGTATATTAAACAGTTGTGAATTGTTAATATATACACATATATATGTATATGTGTATGTATATATATATATATATATATATATATATATATATATATATATATATATACATATATATACATATATATATAGTAAGTTATGAACATATATTTGTAGCAATTAAGCTACACAGAGGCTTCCGCGTTTCATCTCCGGGATGGGGGGATCGTCAGGTTTAAATGCATGGAGGAGAACAACATCTGCCCGGTGTCATGCTGATGACGGATCATGTCTACCTCATGTGCACGCAAAGTTAATTTGTATTTTAATAAAAAAGATCTGTATTTTAAAAATTAATTTATAAATTTATAAATCAATATATATATATATACATATATATATATATATATATATATATATATATATATATATATATATATATATGTGTGTGTGTGTGTGTGTGTTTTGTTTTTTTATGTTTTATTTCATGTATCCACATAAGACGATATAACGAGATATAATATTTTATGTATCAATTTTCAGTATTTACTTCGACAGTGTTCACTAGGGGACTAGAGCTAGGTATTAGGTTATGAGGATAGATTTATGACCATATAGTTACACAGAGGCTGTCGCGTTTCATCCCCGTAGTGAATCGTCAGGCTAAAAGGCCTTATATTTTAGCTTGACGATTATTTACGGGGACTAAACGCGAAGCAATTGTGTAAGTTAATGGTTATAAGTATATTTTAATAACATGATATATATATATATATATATATGAAAAATATTTGTTGTTGTTTATTATCTACGGACGTATACGTTTCGTCTCTTTTCAATCAAAACTCTTCAGCGTAGAAGTATGACTATTCACTATCGGTTCGAAACCCTGGATTATAAGTATTTTTCAACTTCAATCCAACGTCTTAAACCTCGCGGCCAATATTTGAACAGCTGATGAACTGTGGTAGTTTAAATACATTTATAAGCGGCGATGACAGCACAGGCATTCTACTTATATTAAGGAATGATGCATTATAAAGCAAATGACGTCACGCTGTATTTGCACTACTACTAAAGTGCTCTACTAATTATTAAGGAGCGACAAATATGAAAAATATTTGTTGTTGTTTATTATCTACGGACGTATACGTTTCGTCTCTTTTCAATCAAGACTCTTCAGCGTAGAAGTATGACTATTCACTACCGGTCACTCGGTTCGACCCCTGGATTATAAGTATTTTTCAACTTCAATCCAACGTCTTAAACCTCGCGGCCAATAATATATATATATATATATATATATATATATATATATATATATATATATATATATATATATATATATATATATATATATATATATATATGGGTGTGTGTGTGTGTGGGTGTGGGTGTATGTGGGTCACGATATCACAGTAACACTATTGATCTAATAGCCGAAGTAACCGCGGATCCAATGTATTTATATATGCAAGAAGTTTTTGTATCTTTTAAATGTTATTATTCAAAACAAAACGCACATTAGAAATTAATGTCTGCCATTTGTAGTGATCGTTTTCCAGTTTAATATGTTCATGTTCTTAGCGGACCGAACACCATGAGGAACATACATGAATACACGTATGGAAATAATTTGAGAATTTTTTTTTTAGCCAAATCATCGTTCGTATTTTACAGATTATTACATTGAAAATGAACCTTTCCTAACGTTTCTTTAACGGTTTATCTCCACGGAGAGAAAAACGATCAAGACCGAACCCATATGAAGTTCATTCTTTTTCGTCGTTCACTGCGTTGATAAGCGTTCGCCATCAATCGAATATGCCATGCCCATTTTGAGGGTTCGAATCTCACACCAAACAATTGGCTTTTTTCTGGATTTCCTGTTCCAGTTATTTTCGAGCTGATATGAATCCTCACTATCAACTTGTTTTATACACTTTTAAAAAGCTTACAAACACTTTTTTTATATTAGAATTGGCACACAGCAGATACATTCGAATGTTTTGATTTATAGGTTTCACCCCTAAACTAAGCAATTGATCATTAGGAATAATAGCATATGTAAACTAAGGAGCTAAATAGTTAACAAGGTACATTATTTTTGGACAATATTACAATCTATAGGGTGCCCTACTACTCTCTCCAACAAAACTTAAGAAATAAGCGTATACACACTATTTGATACAAAAAACTACTTGATCTACATCACATTTTGAGTTGCATTGGGGAATAACAGTGTAATCCAGACAGGTGCCCGCGCAAAGCGTCAATGATATATGTGCGAGGGATAAACTGTTTTACTTATGATTTCTCATTATCGATTTAGGAATTCGTATTCTAGGCAACACGTTGATTATTTTTTTAACACAATTAAGCTGCACAGAAGTTTCCGCGTTCAATCCCCAGCGGAAATCCTCAGGCTAAAATTATTTTTATGGAGTTCAGCCTGACGATTCCTTCAGGAGATGAAACGCGGAAACATCTGTGTAGCTTAATTGCCATAAATATATTTTCATACCGTACTATATATATTAAATTTAAATAAATAATATAAAATTATTTCACCTACACACGCTAGACTCTGTAAGCAGACCCTGTAAGGATTAGGCCACGGGGCATTACCACATTCACGAAGGGAATTTCAGTTTTATTTATGCATAGGGCGGCATATCAAGAAAGAGTGACTTAGCGATTCGACGAACGTTGTCGGAATATGCCACATGTCAGTCTATTTGTATCGTCCCCGAACAGGGCTCAACTGTCATCTTATTAAAGGGGATTATAATATCAATTTTTTTTTTTATATATATATATATATATATATAGCATGTATTACAGGTTAGTTAGGTGTACCCGGGTTTAATCGATCTGGTTATGCCAGATCTTGGGTAGAAACCAGCTGGTAGAAACCAATCCACTTGTAATGATCTTTCAGTCCACTAGTGCTTAGAAAGAAAAGAGAGGAAAAAGTACAAATCACCGGTTCAAGAAGAGTAGTGTTTACTTGCATATGTTTCCCCATGAGAAATATGCACGTTTAATAAAATGGGTCTGCTGTTTTTTTTATTTGTTTAACGTCTTCTTTAAATATGTGTCATTCATAAATTTTATTTCATTTAAAATGCGCTTTTGTTGGTGTTTATTATATGTTCAAGTGTGTTTACGTTGAAAACTTTTCATACGTTTTCTTTCTCTTACGATTTTTGAAATCTCTGGATCAGCTCGAGGGCGTGCTGCTAAACGCCGGTGTTTCTGATAATTCGTACGCTACAAACTATCTAACTGGACGAAGGGTTTTATTTTGTGAAATGGTTCGAAAAGTGATCATTAAGGTTATCAAGATTGCTAATTCGGAAAGTGGATATATAATACGTAATAAGAAAAGAGAAGTAATTATGTGCTCAGTAAGGTGTATTAAAGTTTTCGCTGTGATTGTGGGGTTGTTCATTTTCAGTTGTGTTAGGGGAGTGTTTTGAAAGGAGGAAGGGGATAGTTTGAGGGCGTACTTTGTCTACGTTGGTTCTTATTACTATATAAAAGTGTTGGCGGGTAATTGGAGGTTATATTTATATAGCTGTTTGCTTATGGTTCGTGGGTTAGTTTATACTTGGGGAATTATTTATTTGTTTTTATATTAGGGTTTCCTTTTTATTGATATGATGTGCTCGGATTTTGTTTACTTTATTTTCTCATTGACCATGCTTGGTGTTTGCATTTACATTTTTATATAAGTTATGTATGCTTTATATATATTTAGTGCGGATGTGTGTTCTGTAGTGTTTTTTAGAATTGGTTATTGTGCATGGGTATTGCTGGTTTACTTGTGATCATGATTGTAGAGTTAATTTTGTGTAGTGTGTATATTAATTATTTAAATAGTAGAGTCTAGGGCGTATTGATAGAGCTTATGTTTCCCATACCTCAGGGTGTGTCTTAGTTTAGTTGGTGGTAGTTTAAGGTAGAGAGTTTTTAGTGATCTGCGTATTTCTATTTGTTGATGATTCTGTGGGGATATATTCTCTCGAGGGACACGTTGTAAAAACCTCTGATTTGCATTGATGCAGTTTATAGATGGTTTGTTGAAATCTTCTAGTATTCTGAGTTTATTTACTGTGCATAGTACGCCCGTGTTAGATAGTATGTTGTAAGGTGTTGTTGTTCAATTATCGCCGGTTTAATTGTATATTACGTCGTTGATTCTTTCGTAGTTGTTAGTAAAATAACGCTTATTTTCCCGGGTATTAAAAGGTGGTATTATGAGCATAGAATCAGTGTTTTGAGGTTCGTTCTGTCATCCTGATATTGACTGCGGCTTTTGTCGGATTTTCCTTGCGTGAGGTAACATTGACTTCAAAGAAAACATACTTCATTTTGCATACTCCACCCAAGGGGCAATGTTTAACTGTTCTGCATAGAGTGTAGTTTTAAAGTTTTCTTTATGTACAGAAATAACAAGGATTCAATCACCAAACGGGAAAAAACACGACTAAACCACAGTGCAACATTCACTAATAAATCAATAAATGTATGTTCTACCGATAGATCAGACAGTCTTCGTAGAAATTTGATGATTTTAAAAGCATGTAAATCTACATATCATGGCGTTATATCTAAACCGTAGTAAATATTTTAATCAGTTTAAAATAGGGATCAGTATACGATATATTTATTTATAAAAGGTTAGGTATGTGTGTATTTTTATATATTTCTATGTGTAGGATTGACTACTAAATTATTAGCCGATCATTATGAATTTGGGAACACTAGTTGTAAGTGTAAGTGATGCAGGGCTATATAACCTTTAATTTAGGATAAAATGGGATTGGAAGCACTACATAACGAATTCAGATACATCCGGTGTTTTTGAAATGTTTACAATAGGTATTAGACACTTCCCAAATTACGTTTATTTAAAGTATACTAAACGATTTTTAGTGGGCATAATATTGAAACACCCTATGATTTGAAAATGATTTTTTTTCACATTTGCATTAGATTTAATCCATAGTCATCGGACGCAAATTAAGCAAGAGTACCTCAATGTCAATTGATTCTTAAGACTGCTAAAATATGAACCCTACATTTGTATAATTTTGGTTATTTTGGACTACATTTCTCATATTAAATGTTATCATCACAACGTTTCATCCGTTGTAACTTCCGGCCTCCCCTTAGCTGTATATCTTCGAACTCGGGGATATTTCTGTCGAACTCGAGAATGTGGACGGAATTTCGAACATACCTCTATATTTAATCCACGGGGGTAGCATCTTCTTGTTCTGTCAGCCATGACTGGGTGGAAGTTGTCAGTTATTTGCAATTGTATGTATCGCCCGCACCGAGTAATGTAGTCCGAATAAATAAAAGTATGCAAATTCTCACATAAAGAAATAAGAAAAATGTGAACTGTAAAGTTTATACATTTTTAGAATCCAAATCGGAATAAGGGTTCTAGAGATTATGCTAAGTAGCAGTATATCTTGCTTTTTATTTTTATAAATTGGCATAAATATAATGCAGCATTTTTCTGTTTGGGAAATTTATTTTACCCGTCCTGGGACGTGTAGTGTTCTAGTTGATTATATTGCTTTACTTTCTGCAATCTCGCTTAAGTTATACTACTTTTATAATTAGATATATATTATTGATTTACCCCTCTCCAGGAGTTAGGCACAAGGCCAGTTTTTATCTTACTCCCACAAGTAAGATGTTACCCAAGGTCGGGTCGGGAAAGTGGGGTTTAATAATTGCATGTGCAGCCCCGTCGGCATTCCCCGGTAGGGGCGCCTCAGGCAGTAAGCAATAAACTTACTCCTCCCCAAAGAGGGGAGGCAAAGCCCGGGAGGGTGGACCTCCTAGAACTGCACAGGACAGACCCATAGACCGGCGTAAATCAAGCCCCGAAGGCCAAGACAATACCAGTCTATGGGGTGCAGTATCCATCGGAACAGATACTACACTTTGATCTTAGCCAAGTAGCCAAGTAAAACTGAATTTATTTATCTACCTCCCACAAGGTAAGATGTGACACAAGGTCGGGAAAGTGGGATTAGATAAGCCAGCGCTCGAGAGGTGAGCACTCTGGCCATTTAAAAATTGCCTGGGCAGCCCGTTGGCATTCCCCGGTAGGGGTGCTTCAGACAGTAAGCAATAAACTTACTCCTCCCCAAAGAGGGGAGGCAAAGCCTGGGAGGGTGCAACTCATAGAACTGCACAGGACCAGACAACCCCCAATAGACCGGCGTAAATCCAGACCCAAAGGCCCGGGCGATACTGGTTTATTAGGTGGGGTAAAAAGGCCAAGAACGCTGTCTCCAAAAAAATGGAAACACTCATCTATGATCCAAGCTAAGGCATATATGTACGCTTTCTTCTTGATCCAAGATATAATTTAGAACATTGTACTTAGTGGAAATCCGTTTTGAAAGATTATAGTCCCCTACAGTTTTCGTCTTATTGGAAGAGATGAACAAAAAAGGCGATCAATGCATATCCAACAAAGCGTTGAGTGACACTTTGCGTAAAACCGCGTAAAGATATTGAGACGTGAACAACGATCAATGTCCACACCTCCATGGAGCGGTCAGTCTGTCACTCAATCGGCCAGCCCATCCGTTGATGTTACCCGAGGAGTGAAATTACCGACCGGACAAATCTGACATCTCATCGGACCGACCCCCTTGCGCCAAGCGTTGGGTTAATAAGCAGTCAAGAAAAACACGGTCGCAAAACTTTATCGTTTCTCATCTTACAGAGTTAATCTCCAAGAACCGACGTTACGGATTCGCCGGTGGTTAGGGGAAGGAGTAGGGGTAGGGGGGCACGGGTTAACTGAAACTGAAGTCCGTAAGTCGATCCTGATTGGCTTGCTAAACTAACACAGACGGTCTTATTCTATCTTGTGTCACTGGTGATGGCGAATATAAGTGTTAAATGAAGGCCGAACTAGGCAGGGGAAAAGTGGTTTAAAGCCAGAGTTGGAGGGATTTTCGAATTTGAAAGATACTTCTCTTCCACTCCAAAACATAGACAAGAATAAGACATGAAGTTTTAAAAAAATACGAAACTGGAAAGTTGTTTTGGTTTTCTCATTCCTAGCAATCCTGATTCTTCTATCTTTGTTTTATTTTTCCGTTTGTTTATTTATTTACTAAGGGTTTGGTATGAGAAAAAGACTTTACAGACCAGCTTTTCAACTGTCTGTCAAACATGTGCGGACACTAGAATCAGTTAATGTCAGAAAAAATAAAGTGATTTCTAATTATAGTGTTATAACATATTATAAAAAAAAACAATTAATATTATTTTGGTGAATTAACGTGAAATTAGGAATACAATTAGAGATTAGAAAATGCTGACTCGTTGGGTCAGCCATTCAGCTTTGATCGGTCAGGTTATACCCTTTATAGTAATAATAAATGAGTTTGCAAAACCAGTTAAATAGAAAAAAAATAAAAAGACAACTTTTTAAAATAGTCGCTTTCTGCTCTCAATATATTTCGGATTGAATCGTATTAATACTAGCGTGTTTCCTTTTTGTTTACAATTGACTATTTCAATTTTTAATTATTTTCTTTTCTTTATAATCTTTGTTTTTTCATAAACACACACGAAGAGAAGTACATGGCAAGGATATGCGAGATGAAGTAAAATAATCGACTAGAGATTAAACGCTTATAGAGAAAACAACACAGTGAAAGAGTTGGAAAGTGGAAGACAAAATTTACAGTTGGATGGGGTATTTTGACAGTTAATTGCAAATCGTGGCAAGTGATGTTTCTGTATAACATTCTGGCGACGTAGAGTATTGTTGTAAGGAAAACGATTTACCTCATGGTTTTGATAGAGATACATGTAACGCTGACGGTAATTTTATAAAGTGTGTTAACAAGGCCGATACACATGTAGTCTAATTATTAAAGCATAATTTAAAGGGTACTATTTATTGTACGCACTAACTAACACATACTCTGATCGAATGTTAAGATCAGAAAACGTCTAAGACAACAGTCTGAAGAAGAGGCTGTAAGGAAATATATTAGAAAGAACAATAGCGAAACAAAAGAAGACGCAGAAATAGGGGATACACATGTAGGAGCATCACAAGGGGGTTTGTCAACAATAAACGAAAGGGGATCAATCTGAGAAAATAGGATACACACGTTTTCTAGATCGTTTATACATTGTATGTACCTCCCCAGGAGGTTAGGCAGAAGGCCAGTTTTATCTTACTCCCACAGTGTAAGATGTGACCTAAGGTCGGTCGGGAAAGTAGAACTTGAAAAGCCAGCGCCCGAGAAGGTGAGCACGCTGGCCATTAAAAATTGCCTGGGCAGCCCCGTCGGCATTTCCCGGCAGTAAGCAATAAACTTACTCCTCCCCAAAGAGGGGAAGCAAATCATGGGAGGGTGAACCTCCTAAAACTGCACAGGACAGTCCCATAGGCCGGCGTAAATCAAAGCCCGAAGGCTAAGACGATACCAATTTATGGGATGTAGTATCCATCGGAACAAAGGCCGATCAATAATACATTATATAGATCGTTTATACATTATATAGATCATCAACAGGGTAAGAAAGACGCACTTCCGTGTAAAAGAGACGGATTAAAATATAAATTGTTTTTTCTTTTTAAACATAACTTAATTTTAAACATGGTGAATATTTAAGCTTGTATTTTGTGCGGTTTATATACAGAGAAAAAAGCCGCAGGGAAACAAAAGTTGATGAACAGAAATAGATGATCAGGATAGCATGAAAAACTTCACCAGGATATGAAAAACAAATAACCTTCAGTTAATCGCATCCTTAAGCAAAAAAATGCAATTATAAAATACTAAATGCATTAATGAATAACTAACCTGACCTGTGAAAAGTCCACGGTTGCTAACCAGCTGCTTTCTCTTTGATATAACCGTGAAAATAATTTCCAATTAAACATTGTTAAATAAATAAAACACAAGTCTTAGAATTTTGATTAATTTATTTAGTTTACATAATAAGTGGTCATGATAATAATAATAATAATAATAATAATAATAATAATAATAATAATAATAATAATAATAATAATAATAATAATAATAATAATAATCAAAGTGGGCATTGCTAGAGATTAAAAAAGGAAAGCTGGAGATGATTGAGGGCATGGAACAACCCAACCAAGAGCAGATGAGGGCGCTAGATTAACAAGACAGCTATAAATAGTTGGGAGTTTTGGAAGCAGACAATCAAATCAACAGAAATGAAAGAGCAGATTGGAAAAGAATACCTGAGAAGAACAAGAACGCTGTTAGAAACAAAATTATATAGCAGAAACATAATCAAAGGAATAAATACCTGGGCAGTATCACTAATAAAATATTCTGGACCATTCATAAGCTGGACTAAAGAAGAACTCAGGCACCTTGACCAGAGGACTAGCAAATTAATGACTATGGACAATGCACTACATCCAAAAGACGATACATACAGACTCTACATGAAGAGAAATGAAGTGTGAAGAGGACTGGTAAGTATAGATGACTGTGTGGACGACACTAAAAATGAGCTGGAGAAATACATAAACCAGAACACAGATAGGTTGATCACCGCAGCAAAAGATACCGTCCCAACAAACAACGTAGGAAGCATCGAAACTGGACACAAACAGACAAGAAAAGAAAAATGGGAAGAAAAACAACTACATGGACGCTTCATAAGACTCACAAGAGAAGAAACCAACGCAAATAGCTCGACATGGCTAAGAAAAGGAAACTTGAACAGAGAAACGGAATCTTTACTGATGGATGCACAATGCGATTAGGACAAACTACATTAAAGCTAAAAAAAGATAAAAACCAGGAAAACAATAAATTCAGACTGTGTGGACAAAGAGAGGAAACAATAAATCATATAATAAGTGAATGTAGCAAACTTGCTCAAAAAGAATACAAAAACAGACATGATTGTGTTGGGAAAGTAATACACAGGGAACTGTGCAAACAATTGAATTTCGAATATGCAGACAAATGTTACAAACATAAACCAGAAACAGTACTGGAAAACGAAAAACACAAACTCCTCTGGGATATGGATATACAAACAGATAAACTCATAGAAGCAAGGAGACCTGATGTTATTATAATGGACAAAAAGGAAACATCTTGTAAAATCGTTGACTTCGCCGTTCCAGCAGACACAGAGTGAAGATCAAAGACACAGAAAAACGAAGTGAATACACAGAACTTAAAGGAATATGGAGCATGAAGAAAATTAGTATAATACCAATGATCGTAGGAGCACTAGAAACAATCCCCACCCACCCCCAAAAAATGGAGAAAAGACTGGGAGAAATTGGAATCAAAGGGACTATTGAAACCATACAAAGGACGGGAATGATCAAAACAGCTACAATCTTAAGGAAAATCCTTGAATGTGGAAACTAACACGCATAAGCTACAAAGGCTAACCAGTCACAAGGAATTTACAACGGAGAAAACAAAACCACACTGAGAACACCACAAGAACCAAGGAACAGAACCTGCAAGAAACAGCACTTCAGAAACTCTATAAGCTCCTCCCTCTCCCCACCAAAAAAAGAAATTTTAAAAAATTAAAAAGAATTAAAAAGAAAAAAAAAGAAGTTTTTTATTAAATAAGGAAACAGAAAAGGAAAATAGTAAGGAATTGAAAGGAAAAAAAGGAAATAAAAATGTCAATTAAAAAAAATTAAACTTAAATTTTTTTTTTTTTAACTGGTGCTGGCCTAGGCTGACACCAGACAAAATATTTGTAAAGGATCGAGAAGGATGAGAAGACCGAAGAAGGTCAGCACAAACCAGACCTCCACTGGAAAAGTGCAAAGAATGCTTATTGCCACCAAAATCCCAGAGAAAACCAATTGTCGTTACCAGCGAGAAATCAATGGTAAGAGGATGTTGCGATACCGCATCGTTATTGAAAAGAGGTGAATAATACTAGAAATCTGGGGAGACTTGTTGTCACTCAGACTCCAGGAAATACCACTGGTTGTTGTCGGTGAGCAATCACTGACGATGATCTGTGTGAGAACTCCTAGTGAGTACAAATAATAATAATAATCATAATAATCATAATAATCATAATAATAATAATAATAATAATAATAATAATAATAATAATAATAATAATAATAATAATATATGTAAGATAATGAAGTGTTTGGTCAGAAATAAAAAAAGCTAAAAAATACAATATTACTACAACTACCATATATATATATTCTGAAACAATCTGTTACACTTTTGAAGACGACACATCTGTCTATGAGAGCATTTCGAAAACACATTGGTTACCAAGATCTTGCGGATTCGCTTTCGTTCTGATCTGGAGTACAGGGGTACACCGAGGAAAAAGGTGGACTGTTACTTTAAACACTTTTAAAACCAAGCTTCTCTTTTTTCACCACCAACGCTCAGATTGTTGTTTTACCTAATCTGAAATAGATGGATCTGTCTTTGAGGAAACTCCTTATTTTGATAGGCTCACAGGAGTACTTTTCAATCCAGCTCCAAATATAAGACTTTTATATCCAAACTATTGCTAATGTTACTTGAAAAATGGCTTAATCATTCTACCGCTCTAGAACGTACCTGGCAATTATCTCACAATATAACAGTCAGATAAGTCTTAAGATTGAGCAAAGTAGCCATATTTAGGAATGAGTAGATCAGAGTACTCTAACTTGCCTTGATAAAGAAGAACATCGACTTCGCAATATTGTGGGCGACCATCTCTTCTCTTCCTTACAATCATTCGTTACTAGTTATTGTCTACTCTATGAATTTGGCCTTTTGGCTAATATCAAAGTGTAGTATCTGTTCTGATAGATACTGCACACCATAAACTGGTATTGTCCTGGCCTTCGGGGCTTGATTTACGCCGGTCTATAGGTCTGTTCTGTGCAGTTCTAGGAGGTTCACCCTCCCAGACTTCGCCTCCCCTCATTGGAGAGGAGTAAGTTTATTGCTTACTGCCTGAGGCACCCCTACCGGGAATGCTGACAGGGCTGCCGAGGCAATTTTTAAACACCACTTTCCCAACCCGACCTTGGGTCACATCTTACTTGTGGGGGTAAGATAAAAACTGGCCATGTACCTAACTACTGGAGAGGAGTAAATCAATACTCTATCGTTATTTCCGTGGAAGCTACTCGACGGAACTTCAACTAAGGGTTTTACCCCGCCTAATAAAACTGGTATTGTCCTGGCCTTTGGGTCTGGATTTACGCCGGTCTATTGGGGGTTGTCGGTCCTGTGCAGTTCTAGGAGGTCCACCCTCCAGGGCTCCGCCTCCCCTCTTTGGGGAGGAGTAAGTTTATTGCTTACTGCCAGTGGCGCCCCTACCGGGAAATGCCGACGGGGCTGCCCAGGCAATTTTTAAACCCAACTTTCCCGACCCGACCTTGGGTCACATCTTACTTGCGGAGTAAGATAAAAACTGGCCTTGTGCCTAACTTCTGGAGAGGAGTACATCAATACTCGACGGAACTTCACTATCTTGTTCCTCCTTCCTCGTTGTAGAACATTCGCAGCCAAATTTCTTTTTAGTACCACAATTCAAAAGGACATTTCTTTCTTTGTATTTCTAGCGTGAAGTTTTATGTCGATGATTAAAAAGAAAAGTAAAAGAACAAACAAAAAAAAATGCCTATACCTTAGACAAAATATCTCAAGTTTTTAGAGTAAATGAATAATTTATTTGTAAAACAAAAAATACGTTGTTCTGGTTTTTCAAAATATTCTTATTATATATATATATATATATATATATACACACTAGATTATACCCGAACTTTGATCGATGTTTGTTCAGTACTATGGCATGTTAGATTATATCTTTAACTAGCTTGATATCGAGTATGAAGCAAACTATTCGTAAAATTTCGTAGAAAAAAAATTGCTACTTAGTGTGTCCATGAGCTCGTACGTAACTACGATAAAGCTATTGAAGTATTGATTTTATTCGCAAATAAAATTAAATACCATGTTTGTAAACATAAATAATCCGCTTTAGATTAATGGCGAATACACTTTGTATTCAATTGAACGCACAATATCAAAATAAGTCAATTATTTTCAACATGTTTTTCCTTACAATACCACACACCTGAAATAAGTCAGTGGTTACATTGGCCGAACGTCGTGAGAATAACATCTAATATGAGAAAGTAATTCGAATTATTAAACTAATATGCATTTTCATTCCTCATCTAAAAATCTGAGACATGACACCGTTTTATTTAATTTGCAGGGGCAGATTGTTCTCATTCCGTCAGCAATGACGAAGTAAAAAAAATAATATTATGTTTACATGACTTATTATCGTTTTGAGTACGGATTGAACCCGATACTCTCGTAAAGTGTTAACCTTGTTATCTGTATAAATGAAAAAAAACACATTAAAAAAAAACTTCTATTCATACTAAACAAAGCACATTGAAACTAAAAGAAGGGGCTACTGCGATTGGGGATGCCAGATTTATAGGTTAGCATCCTCTATATCAAGTCGTGCAAGAAGATGTTCCTTTACATTACATTTAAATGTCTACACGTTTGTAGCGTCAGACAAGCGTTCCTATGGCACATCTATTAGAGTAAAAACGTTTTCGGCATCCAGATCCTTATACATTGAAGAGGTGGATATTTGTTGCTATTTGGGTATTTCGGCGGTATTTTCATTAAGGGGCATACAAGAGCAGTAAGTTCGTCGGGGCACATTCGGAGTAAGTACTTGTAAAAGAAGCACAGAGAGGCAATATTGCGGCGATGGGACAAAGGCTGACTAGACAGTGCAAGTCCTATTACATGACCCACTCTATTTAATACTCTGTAAAATATTGAAGTATAAATCCTCATCTGAATACAACTCAGAATGATGAGTGGGTGCGTGATGTTCTATATAGAATATAGAATAAAGAATTAGTGGCTCAAAATTACATTTTTCGACGATATCTGTGGTGGTGTACTCAGTTCCAGTACTAGTGGGAATAGTGCTGGCTATACAGTATGTCTTTAATTTGTTTTGGGGTTACATCTTTCAATTCGTCTCTTGTCTGATCCTTGGAGTTGGTCCGCATCGCTCATCTTGTAGAAAAAAGGAATCGTGAATCTGAAATCAAATTCTTAACATATTTTTCTTCTCTCCGATTGGAAATACAAACGAAAACATGTAGATTTTTTAGAAAAAATACGCTTTACGTGAAAGGGAGAGAACTCCGTAATGTTCTATGTAATTCTATAGCTTATCACATGTTTTAATTATCTCGAACCGTATGCTAATTCCCACTTGTTAATATGAAAAAGGTCTCGTTTATTACGTTATTTCTCACACCACTTGACCATCCTTACTTCCGTTTCCATATTTTTATTCGTCTGACCATTTCAATAACCCAAATGAGTTTCGTAGTTGAGCACTGCTGAGTAACCGGACTAAAAAAGAACCCTACTATTCCAGACTAGTTGGGTTGTTTATCTAAATCAATTACAAAAGTATGAAACAGTAAGTTTCCATAATGTTTGGGTAAATGAACAATTTGTGTTCAATAAATCGTAAAACGCATAGCTTTAATATTAAGTATTATGACTCGGTAATATTAAACTGATACGTCGTAACACCTGATAATGAATTACCGGCCTAAAGTATTTTGATCAATCTCTTTATCCAGATGAACTTATGCACTTAAAATGAGGTATTTTCCTAGCCATGGGTAGCTTTCCATTATATTGTTGGAAAGTCTATTGAGCAGTTATTGTGTGATCCTAATGCGAAAGTAACAAGTAAATATACGCGCAAATTAATTCACAAAAAGCCCATGAACACGACAGCAGTTCCTTTTGTATTTAATAATTACAATAATATTACAAATCTAACAAATCTCTTTCTCTTTATATATATATATATATATATATATATATATATATATATATATATATGTATATATATATATATATGTATATATATATATATATATATATATATATATATATATATGTATATTTAAACATATCAAAATAATTATTTTATATTAGATCCTATCCTATGGTGCTACGACTATGGTCGATATATGGGATATAGCATTGTTCAAGGAAATATCGAAATAATGAAACGAATGAAACGTTACATACGTTACAAGTTTATTATAATCATCAGGTGTTGAAATAAAATAAAAATATTTGAATAACCTTTAATACATGGATTTGCAAAGTACTTCTCTTTATTATTTACTTCTCTCCTCCGAATTAAAAAAACAATAATTTTCCAATTATTAGAAACTATTAATTTGAAAAATTTGTCACACCATATTGTACAGTTATGCTTGTAGCAATAATAGTCCAAAATATTTGAATAATAAGCATAAAGTCATTGTAGTAGTAAATGTATTAGTTCGGCTTTTGAAATTTTCGGGTTATAACAACATATTTTATAGTAAAATATAATGTATTCCTATAAAATTTAGGAACCATTCAAAAGTAAAATGTGAATTGTGTTGTAACTTTACCTTATTTCATTATTCTAATATTTTATTACTCTCTCGCTCTCTTTCTTTATCTCCCTCTCTCCCTCTCTCTCTCTCCCTCTCTCCCTCTCTCTCTCTCTCTCTCTCTATATATATATATATATATATAAATATATATACAATGCGAAAATTGATTGTGCGTTTTATGCGAACACTCTTAAAGAAACAAGCCGATCACACACCAATGATGTAACGATTACGTGTATCATATTATATCAGTCGATTTAATTATTTTAATGTCTTCTACTATTTACGTCAGTAATCGTAAATATGTGTAGATCGCAAATGTTGTGCCCCGAAAATTCAAACCAAATTAAATATTTCAAATACGGATATATCAAATAACATATATATACTTGTGATTTACGTATGTAAACGATCATTGCGATTATTTCATGCTTAAATCGTATATGTTATTTTGTATAATTTGGATATAATTGATTTGCTGATTAATTGCAATTTAAAGAGGCTTCTCTCACGTGCCCAATGTGGCCTTCTCAAACGTCGGAATATAGGTAAAATAATAAAAGAATTATCACGAGTGTGATTAAAAGATTTTATTGTATTATTTCTTTTTAACTTGTCGTAGTTAGTTATTCATCTACATAGTATATTTCAATTGTTAACATTATTATGAAAAACGCCCCCCTCTCTCTTGTTCTCTTCATCACTCTCACGCACACACAGGTATCCTCTCGCGCCTTTAAGAGAGATATAGTTGTTTGGCCCTTGATCTATATTTTTTACTTTTCTCCTGCTTATTGTTAGTGTTGTTTGCTCATCATCACATATTTCACATTTTTACACTTATATAGTCTATGGGTTGGTATTTTTTAAATAAGGCTTTCTAATCTGTATTATTTGTATTAGCGAGAGTACCAGGGCTAATTCTGACTTCAGTTGAAAGGTTGAATACGTAATTTCGGTGATAATAACAAAAATGAAAAGCATTAATAATTCTACCCGTCCATGACGGACGGGATAAGAACAATAACTCCGTGGGTATAAAAAAAGGTTCAGTTTGAATTGATATCTATATTCTCGGGTTCAACTAAAAAGTTCCACAGTTTGACAAAAAAGATTATTAGTATAAACAGATTCAGCTGAAAAGGTCGGGTGTTATGCCGGCCTGGATGTTGTGAATATAATAACCAAGATAACTTAGAATAATTCATGTAGCTATGGTATGTATTGGGTTGTCTGTTTTACTGCATATATACACATTTACGGTCATTACATGCCAAAACACAACATCTTTTTATCGATTAGTTATAGACTATGAATTGAACACCGTTCAGTATTTTACTTCGATGCTATGCTATCACAACGTTACGACTGTTGTACATACCGACTTTCATTCATCTATTTCTTATGAACCAGATAATTCTCCGGCTGGCATTAGTTTCCCCGATATCTTTTCAGTTAGAAGTATTTCTACTTACATCAAGTATTTATCGGGGGTACTTCGTGAAGATTGCCAACATCCTAAGGGAAAGTGGGTATGTTGATCGAACTGGGTTCGAACTTGGAACACCCAGGTTTTAAGACTGTGTCGTTAACCACTTAGACACCGTTACCTATGAACTACGTTTTGCTGTAGTCCCTAAGCTTTCGGAAATTTCGTAATGTTACGTTTATTTAACACCTGTTTAAATTCATCTCATTCGGTGCTTCATACCTTCAATATCTTTAGGATCTGTCAAATTGTTCTTGAGTTTTTTCAGTAGACACATTTAGTTAGTTTTAGCGGAGAATATTTATCATTAAATTAAGCCTATATTGACTTAGCCATGTGTACATTAATACACACATAGGTATTTTTATGTCTCTGCTGGTGCACTGTCCACAAGTTGTCCCCTCTTTGACAGGGTACACAACCACGAATCTCCAACATAATAAGTGTTACACTATTTACCAAGCTCCAGACCCTGTCCCATTGGCGTAATATTGCATCCCTGTGCTTGTTTTACTACTTCTTCAACGGAATGTTCTCCGACGAACTTACTGCACGTGTACCCCCTCAACGTAAACAACCCCGTCAAATACTACAGCAGCATACAACTGCACAACAGAGATATCGGATGCCTGAAAAAAAATCGATTCTAATAGTGTCTTTCTTCGAACAGCTTGCTTTTAGAATTCCCTTCCACGACTGTACCAACATGCAGAAATTTCAATGTAATATGAAAAGATATCATGCTGCACAATTTACCATTCAGATCCCCTCTATGAATCGTGTTTTTTTTTGTTTAAATACCCTCTAAGATCATTTTTTATATGAAATCGCTCCAGACAAAGCATGAAACCACTTGATATAAGGAGCTAAAAAAATACTACTTCAAGGTAAAAAAAAAAACAAGCCAACGATAAGTGTTAAGTGGATAGCTTCCGACCCATAAAGCAGCAAGTATTCCCCCTCTGTCAGAAGTATCGCCTATTGAATGTGAAGAAGGCTAAAGGACAAAACAAGGGAAGCGAGAGTTACGAGGTTGTCGAACGGAAACCGAAAGTTGACTTTCTACTCTCTTTACACAAGTTGTATCGAGTAAAATCAAAATTTCTTCGGCATAATCACGTTGCCTTACTGGTTCTCATTAGATTACCAAAGTTATGTGACCTTTAAGCTGGTCAGTTCCAGATAAGTGATCATTTGAGAATATCAGATGTTGTATGTACGACACCAGGTGTGAATACGGTGACACCGACTTGT
>OY744526.1:108312051-108332051 GCA_963556195.1 Sepiola atlantica | reverse complement strand
TATACATTCGGGCATACAAGGAATTGTGATATTTTTCCAAGTAATATAACCTAGAGTTACAACACTTAGCTGGATACTCTACCAGACTAGATGAATTATTTTTCTCGCACCCGATAAGATCAAGAGACAAAAAGAAATATATACTATAACATAGTCAACTGGTAAATTGTGGGGAGAAAATGTTCTTAACTTCTTAACGTTTGACAGGTAAATGTGACGTTTGATCGACTATTCGAATAGCTATGTGTGCCGTATAAAGATCTAGTGTAAACCCCAAAAACGAGCTCTTATTCATGAGAACTTCGACTAGGGTAAATTAAAACTAAAAAGAGTAAATCGAAATAATTTTGAGAACGTTAAAACAATGAAAAACAAGCCGCACATGCGTGGTCCCCCTCTGTATGCGACTTGATGTGGCGAGTGTAAAATGCAATAAATTTGGGCTATTTGAGACATTTTTGAACCCCCTTTGACCCCGCTGGGGGCGCGAACCAGAGTTTGTCTGAAGTCAAGGATGCTCATTTTATATCCCGAACAAATTCCTCTATGCCTCTTAGATGGATCAAACGTTATGGGAGAAAAGGGTCATTTTTTGCAATTTTAGGGTTTTTTTTACCGCCAGGGGCGCGAACCAGATTTTTTTCAAGATCAGCGATACTTATTTCTTTAGGAACAATTGCCTCCACATTTTGGCCAAGTTTCAGAGAAATTGAATGGATGGATGAAAAGTTATGGGGCAAAAAATATCATTTTTTGCTATTTCGGGGCCTTTTGACCTCCTGGTGGGCTAACCAGATTTTTTTTTCAAAAAATCGGAGAATGTAACTTTCTAACCTGACGAAAGTTACAACTTCATGCAAAATTTCAGAGAAATTTAATGGATGGTTGCGGAGAAAAATCCGGACCGACGCCGGACAGACAGACGGACAGAGGGACGGATGGACGGACATGCCTCAAAACATAAGTCCCCCGATTTTATAAATCGAAGGGACCAATGACGGTGTACTTTTACGTTGACAGTAAGAAGACTTACAACTATATTTTGATACGAAAATATGATAAAAAATATTTATTTTAGTCCAAATGGAGGTATTTTCCGAATAGTTTGTTTGGTAACCTACCTGACTATTTGTTTATCATACATACGTCTTAAACAAATGTAAATACAATGACTTAGTTCGGGTATACATTATAATGAAATGATATTATAATAAATCGTAAAATAAAAATATATATTAATTGTTGAATATTGAGCTTGGCTTTCGTAATTTAAAATCGATCTTTTCAGGAATCATTCTGATCGATAGAAATGTGATTTATATAGTCATAATCTGTTATATATATATATATATATATATATATATATATATATATATATATAGTTAACCACGGTTAACCAAGGTTCATTCATGAGGTTCTGAAGTGTTCCACTCTATAATCGTAAACAGTCTTCTTCTCAGCAGTCGAAGAGTTTATGGATTGTTTCATGCGTAGCAAGTATAGGATGAATGAAATATTAATGCATATATATATATATATATATATTATTTAGCAACTGACTGAGGTTCAATTCCCCATAAAGCACTTTGTATTACCACTAGTGAAAGCCAGCGACCTCTCCTACCAGAATACTACACTACTACACGTACGAAAATAGGTGGCATTGATAGTCATACACAGAGAGTATTCTTCTGTTATACACCTCTTTTACATGACTAAATTAGCAATTTCTTCAAGCTGAGGGGAAACCAACCGTTGTGTGAGCACTGAAATTTCATAGCCACTGCTACGTAAAATAGTTATGCTTATAAATATTATATATATATATATATATATATATATATATATATATATATATATATATATATATATATATATATATATATATATGTATTCATGTTTTGTTAAACAGTAGCGACAGCTTCTGTTTATTTATTTTGTGATTCGTTTTTTCGATTCGTCGCACGACCGATTTGGTATTGTCGTTGATGTTGTATAAAAAATCGCCATATTTTCGCGAACGTTTTCGACCGACGTCGGTCATCTTCAGGCGGATGAATGAGTATGCAAAATAAAAGATTGGTGAATTTATTAAGAAGACGTTTTTTAAAAAGGATTTCAATACCACTTCAACAACACTTCACCATACCGTCGCCCCCCTCATAACGAGCATGGTTGATACAAGGTTAATTTACTTGAATAAACAAAGCTTCCATTATGGGGAGACGAATACTGCAATATGAGTACTGAGAGTCAATGCAGATGCCTCTATTAAGTTTCGTACACTGATGCCAAGCGCTGGGTAGAGAGATAATTGTAGGAAGCCTATACGTGTGCCAACGATACTCAGCTGTACATCTCACTTCCGGAAAATTCTAGAAGTAACTGAGTAAGTAATAACTTCTAACATATGTCTCCCAAAAGAACATTTGCGTACATCCTTATTGCCTATCGTGTGGCAGGCGAAGTA
This sequence comes from Sepiola atlantica, assembly GCA_963556195.1. Taxonomy (NCBI): domain Eukaryota; kingdom Metazoa; phylum Mollusca; class Cephalopoda; order Sepiida; family Sepiolidae; genus Sepiola; species Sepiola atlantica. The sequence goes on along the minus strand of OY744526.1, from coordinate 108,329,581 downwards.
CTGCCTGCAACGCAAAGGAAAAGCTGATTGCAAGAGTCAAACTGCTGTTTACTCGTCTCTTGAAGGGCATGGTAAGTCCAAAAGCTTTAAATTTCTCTGCCGCCATGGGGGAAACTCAGAGACACTTCTAAGCGTGATCTGTACTTGCTTCTTGAATGTTTTAGTTTACCTAATTATTGGCAAATTATAACCTTTTTCCTATCTAAAAAGTATTAATTTGTTTCAGAACGCACTGTACATACCAGCCGTACTCGTGACTCGTTGGTTACAAGCTGCAAGTTAACAACTACATATTTTTATTATTTTCAAAAATTCATGAACTGAAACATATAGATTTTAAAATATTTTTCTTGCAAAACTAAAATAATGCGTGGTTACTTCTATAATATTATGTCTGCTCACAAGAAGTTATCATCGTCAGTGATAGCTCACAGACAACGACCAGAGGTATTCCCTGGAGTCTAAGTTACAACAAGCCTCCGCAGATTTCTAATACTTTCCACTTCTTTTCAGTCACCACTACAAATGACTATGCGGTATCGCAACAGCTGCCTACCATTGATATCTTTCTGGCAACCACCATTTGTCTCCCATAGGAGTTGGGTGAAAATTAGCCTGTCCAAGGTACCAGAACTCACCGAAATCTTCGAGTGGAGGTCTGGTGAGTGCTGTCTTTCTTCGGGCTTCCCATCCTCATTGACCCTCTATGAGTATTTAGTGTGGTGTCAGCCGAGACTGGTGTCATTTTGGGGGGAGGGGTAGCTAATGATATTTCGTGCAGTGTATGTTCCTTGGTTCGTGCGGTGGTGTTCTTCCTGTGGTTTTGTTGTCTACGTATTGCAACGTCCATGGGACTGGTTACCATTCGCATCTTATGCGGGTTGGTTTCCGTATCTGAGGAGTTTCCTCAATATTGCAGCTGTTTTGATCATTGCCGTCCTTTATATAATCTCAGTGATCCTTTTGATTTCTCACAGTCTTTTCCCCAGGTTTATTGCGACTGTTCCTAGTGCTCTTACGATTATTGGTATTATATTGCCTTTCTTCATGCCCCATATTATTTAAAGTTCTGTAGAAAGTTCCGTGTAATTGCTTCGTTTTTCCGTCTGAATGATATATGGCCTGCTGGAACGTCGAAGTCAATAATTTTGCAAGATATTTCCTTGTCGATTTTTATGACATCCCGTCTCCTCGATTGTATGAATTTATTTATTTTACATCCATATCCCAGATGATTTTGTTATTTTCGTTTTCCAGCACTGTCTCTGCTTTATGCTTGTACCATGTGTCTGCGTGTCGTAAATGCAATCTTTTGCACATCCTTAGTGTACGGTTTTCCCCACAAAGGCATGTCTGTTATTGTATTCCTTTTGGGGCTAGTTTCCTGCATTCACTTATTATATGATTAACTGTTTCGTATATTTGTCCACACAGTCTACATCTACTGTTTTGCTGGGGTCTATTCATTTTAGCTTTAATTTAATTTGTCCATGTCGCATTTTTCTGTGAAGTCGGCAGTAAGATTCCGTTTCTCTGTTAAAGTGTTCTTCTCTTAGCCATGCCCAGCTATTTTCGTTGCTATCTTATCTTGTATGTCTCATAAAGCGTACTTTTTTAATTCCCACTTTTCTTTTCTTGTCTTTTTGTTTCTGGTTTCGGTACTTTCTGGAACGGTGTATCTTGCTGCGGTGATTATTTTTCCGTGTTCTGGGTTATGTATTTATTTGGCTCTTTTTTATGTATTATTATTATTATTATTATTATTATTATTATTATTATTATTATTATTATTATTATTATGATTATTATTTAATAAAAGTTGTATTATTTTTATTATTCAGATGTACAAGTAAACACATTTATTATTTTGCTTTATAATTAACATACGTGGTTGTTGTGAATACAGATAAATGTACTCAAGTTATATGCCGACGCAGAAAAAAAGTGTTTCTTTATTTAAATGCTCACAAAAAGATTAATAAATAATAGTGAGTGGTTCTATCAACATAGATTGCTTGATAACAAAGCAAATGCATTGATGTTGAAGAGAGAAATTGATGACTTTTTTAAGTTAATTATAAATTACGGATATTTAGGAAACATAAATCACATTTTTTTCTAACGTAGCTCAATCCCAGAAATAAAGTATATTTTAGCTTGTATTAAATATATAAAACACATAATACAGTCTTGCCTGACAAAGATATTCTTCAACGAAAGCTTACAAACATTAAATAAATGAGTTTTTCATTAAATTGCACGATGTGTTGATTTTCAAAAATATTTCACTTAAATGCATGTACATGCGTGTCAATTTCCTTATATATATATATATATATATATATATATATATATATATATATATGTAAGTTTTCACTATTAAATGTATACGCACATATGATATGATAAGAGGACCCAATATATTGTGAATATATGTTGACGATTTACTTTATCATTCTTTATTACGTGAGTTGAACTAAGTAGTAGTAAAAGTAGAAGTATGAAAATATATCTATGGCAAGTAAGCTACACAGGGGCGTTCATGTTTCAGTGGGCAAAATTATAAGTCGTAAGACTTCTTGCATGTATGAAACATTGAACCCATCTATGGAGCTTACTTGCAATATACATATATTAATACTACTATACATATATATATATATATATATATATATATATAGTGAATTTAGTACTATCTGCCATTTAAGATAGGAGAAAAAAACAAACAATGTAGACATAGACACGATATTAAACTAAATTGATTTTTTTAAAAAAGGAGGAAAATAAAAAATATAACAGTATACAAAAATATTTTCAGAGCTTTCGTAGTATTAATTTATTAGAGTATGAGCGTCATCAATTGACTACCACAGTGACTGTTTCGGGAATTTAAAGACAATACAGTAAAAATACTATGCCTCCGCAAGCAGAACTAGCCAAGTTCTACCACCCATACTTTTAAATCTTTTAAATATATAGATTTATATAAGAACGGATTTACATGGAGATGAAAACACTAACGTATCGTTGGTACCACCAAGAGAAAGGTTAGGAAGGAGAATACCTGGACAATGCAGAAACTAAACTCATGTATATATAGTTAACATAGTACTATCTATCATGTTGGACCCACAATGTATATATATATATATATATAATCTTCAAAAATATTTATTATGTATCAACGGGATGAATATCTAAGTTACATCCTTACATTGGTATATTTACGGTTTCCGAGTATATAAAGATAATGATATTTGCAAACACACGCAGAACATGTTAATGCACTTTAATTATTATTAATGAAACGCTATTTGAAAATATATTAATAATTCATTCATGGTCTGAAAATATTATCATGGCAATGGTATTTCCAACGATATAAATACTCATGAATGTACCCGGAATAATCTTAAGACCTCCAGTCTAATTGCAAGCATATTGTAATGATATTTCCTTAAGGATGGCGAGTGCTAGAATCACGAAAAAAATCCGTTGAACATAATTAAGTTTCAGATTTGCATTTGCTTAAGAATGTGATGTTTAATGTCGAATATTTTATGACAATATTGTGTGGTGTACGTTGAATTGAATAGTAAACAATTGTCATCTGTTTTATTGTTTAACAATGAAGAAAAATCAAACATTTGGGTAGGTACTATATAAAAAAAAGGTAAAGGTCGCATAGCCTGGACGCGCACGAGTGTCGTTGCCGATATCGCACACTGCCCATGGCCGTAGCGGCGGTGATTTGTTAAGAATCACCGTGTCTAGGACACAGCATATGGAAGGCAGAGCCCATCCCTCTCCTGCCTTGAACCTTCCCTGACTTTTATCCAGGTACCCCTTTACTGCTGGGTGGACAGAGGGAGTTTTCAGACCTGAAAATTCGCATGCCGTGAGTGGGATCGAACCCGGGTCGTCCAGCCCAAAGACAAGTGCTATAACCACTCGTCCACATTAGGTACTATATGTAGAATCAAAAACGTCAGAGCAGAGTTTGGCAATTGGTAACAATAACAGCTTCATCGGGTTCTCTCGCTCGAGTCTGGCTCAGGACGTTCATGGTTATAACATAGAAAAGATGTGGAAAAACATAGTAACATCAAAGCAAATTAAAGATGAACATTCCTTTTGCGTGTTTCCAGTTTTAAATTGATTACCAACCGATATAAATATGCTTCCAAAATGCAAGGATTATTCTCCAAATGTAGGGGCAAGTAAGTGCTCAGTTTTAGCCTTACGTAACGTACATTCCCCAGGAAACATGTTTGCTCCGTGATACGTGTTTATGAGAAACACTATTAAGCCTCACTCGTTTGGGAACAATTACTTACTTGGACAGGCCCAAAGGATAAAGGGGCCAACGCGTTACAATATGAACGCATTTACAGACTAGGGGTAACATTAAGACGATAATATTTATACTCGTATAAGTTAAACGTTCAAACTCTTTGGACTCAAACTCCCAGGAAACATTAATTGGAAGTAGTACATAGAAGATGATGCCTAGTTTACAAAACTCCCCACACAGGCAAGTATATTATATCTCATGAAACCCACGATTTGCTTGTGTATAGCGTATTGTGGCCACATCTTGTTGGTGTATTAACCTCTAACCACTACCTTATAGAGAACGTGCCAAACAATAGTTTATAACAAAATAGGGACCGTACCGTCTGGCAATCCACAGTCTCTATCATATGTTGCATCTCAGCGGTTATTTCACAAGTACTTCCTCGGAATGCGTTACGGGGAACTAACTGTACCTTTACTCCCTCAACGCAAATACCTAAAACAAACCAACCTAGAAGCAAAAGTCCGATCAGTCGCACAAAAGGTCCCTAGATGCCCAAAACTTATCTACTCTAATAGCTGATTAACTCGGACCGCTTGTCTTCGGAATTGTTTTCCTGCTCCTCGTTTCTCCGACCGTACGAACATGTAGAAGTTCACATTTAATGTGAACACATATATTGTGCCAGACTCTCCCCAACTGCACTTTTCTATGAATATTGATTCCTGTCACAGTAGTCCTATACGTTTCAGTAGTAATTTTCCCATTTTGGGTGATCAAAAGTTAAGAACCACATTAACGGACTTAAAATATTATGTATAGGATAACACGTAAAGTCGATGTACGTAACAATTCTTCTCCCCTTTTTTAAAGATGGAATCGCGCGATAATCGAAAAGAGGGTAATGCAAAAAATGTGACATTTTAAAATTTCATATGATGCCACTGTTGTGTCGGATGCAAAAAACAACACCTTCTTGGCGTGCAGGCTAGGGCCAGACTCTAGTGTCTGTTCTGTCCAAATATGGTACAATAATATCACAAGGTATGCTTTCGCGCCTGACATCCATACAATGGAAATATGACGTAAAATAATTCAAGGGCTAGTGAAATAGACTCCTTTAATTATATATTTTCTGAAACTTCATGAAGCAGAATATTTAGATAAGTATGTCTTCCTTTTAACACACGTGTCACACTAATATCGTGAGGTCTTCGCTCGCGTCGGACATCCATGAATGAAAATATTCTAAAGCACAGCATAAATATACTGATAAATGATACAATTGTTGAAATACCACGAGTTCCGCAAGTTAAGACAATACTGGTTGCAACTATATAAAGAACACATTGACGGAATTAACATTCTAGTAAGCTAATAATTGTTAAAATCTGATTAGAAAGCAGTTTATTTTCAGTCTATATCCCTTTACACCATATCCATGAATTTTAATATTGCATGGTGGTCTGAATTAAAACATTTCTATAGTATATAATGGCCTCAAGCAACCACCCGTATTTGTCCTGTTCGTTGTGGTAATTATAGTCACTAAGTCGAAATACTAGATGTGCATTTATATTTCAATGAACCATATATAAAAGCAATAACAGGGTTGACTTCCTAGGTCACCCTCTCCCTACCCAGTTGCGATTCACTTTCTTCTGAAACAAGTCTTCCTTAGATATCTTTGCAAATCAATATGAATGTAAACTTGAGTACGGAACAAAACCTTCTCGTCTTTTCTCCCATAGACGAACTAAAAACACATCTTCTCCACTGTTATTACGCGTTTCCTGCCAGGTGCGTACAATACACACAAGTAGTTACATTATTCAAGTTGAACGTGAGGGAAAGTTTTTGTAGGGCGCAACTTCTTCAAACAATACCATGTGACATATAAATGAAATAATATTCGTAAGACACGTCCATTACATCTATGCGTTTAGTAATGAGAATTTGAGCATGGCAGAACAGCAAAATAGCAGACACAGCTTCTGACGGAGATACACAAATGTATGTTATATTTTTATTTCAAACTTAAGAATGACATAAAGAAGGAAATGTTGTTTTAAAATAAAGTGTGACAGACTGACGGAAATAATATTTTTTGATCAAGCGTTATAGACCGACAAATACAATATTTCAAAATTAAGCATGAAAGGCTGGCAAAAATTAAGCGTGAAAATCTGAGGGGAATTATATTATTTTTATTATAATAATTAAAAATTAAGCATGAAGGTCTAACGGCAATAATATTTCAAAATATAACGTGACAGACTGACGAAAATAATATTTCAAAATCAAATGTGACAGACTGACGTAAATAATATTAAAAAATATGACGTAACAGACTGACGAATATAATATTTAAAAATAAAGTTTGAAAAGTTTACAAAAATAATATTTCAAAATTAAGCATGACAGGCTGACAAGAATATTACTTTAAAATTAAAAATGAAAGGCTGACAAAAATAATATTTGAAAATTCAACGTGACAGACTGACAAAAATAATATTTCAAAATTAAACCTGACAGACTAACATATATGATATTACAAAATTACATGTGAAAAGCCGACGAAAATAACATTTAAAAATTTAGCGTGACCGACTGACGAAAATAATATTTCAAAATTTCAACTGACCGACTGAGAAAACCGCTCTAAAAGTATTTTAAGAAGATGCCTTGAATTTTGTAGTTTAATCTATTCAAATCAAAATCATTAGCAAACCATGACAAAATGCGACAAGCCATGTATAAGGCACACTATATGTAAATAAATATGCAGTCTAAATATTTTCTCAATGCAACGTCAGAGCTTACTTTATTATACAAAGTGTCTACAACATCGATGACATCACATTTATATTATGTTCTATATATGTATGAAACGCTCGTTATCTGAGGTTTAAAGGAATATTTTTCTTGTAAACATCAAACACATGACGTGTGTGATAGCGGACTTTTATTTCTACATATGCTATAGAACAGATAACAGGTAAAATATACCACTCTTTATTGCTGCATACACCAGCAAAACCATGAACAAATCCACTGAACAAATGTTAAGTCCGTAGGGTTCAGATGAAATATATTAGCAGAATTATCGGCAAGGGGTCCTTTCAAATCAATCAAATCTAATTTATCTTGCAAAAGATAGCAAAGTTAATCAAGCCATGTTAAGACACATGTATGATACCTTACATCCAGATACAGTCTGACTGTTTGCCAAAAGTTACTTCAAACCTAGATATGGTAGTCATCGTTACGGACTGCTCTGCTAGGACGTTGAATGTAGCAGAAATACGGGCAGAGAATGTTGCCATTCTTCTATTGAGCCGAAAGCAACAGAGGTGTATCTTTCGCCGGTTAACACGGAGACTGCAACTTTGCGTTGGTGTAAAAATCTTTTCGAAATGTAGATTGCAACTGATATTGAAGATGGTGTAACCCAGTATGAAGACCCTTAAAGTAAGAAAAGATGTATTGTTTGAGACCGCTATTTGTAGGTAAGAATGCAATTATCTATTTCTGATTCTTTTTAGGTTTATTTGATGTTTGTTTTTTTCAAGAGTGACTAATTTTCTCGTTGATTGGGATACATTTTGTTTAATTTGACTTCAATCGAAGTTCTCAAAAATCAAGCGACCCCTTGCTTGGGCTTACCCTTGATCTTTATATGATATACAAGAGGTATATTTAAGTTCTCGTTTACATCTCAAGCGTTGAGTTTGTAAAGAAGTTAAGAACAATAAATTGCCTCTCCCTAATTGACCAGTTGACTATGATATAGTATATATTTATTTTACTGTTTTGTGCTTACAGGACAATAATTTATCCGGTCTCATGGAGTGCTTTTACTTGAGGTAACATCATTAGGAGAAGGTGCACCATTCCTCATATAGGTGTGTAGTCACACCGAGGATATCTTACTTGGGCTTCAAATACTATGTAATTATGAATATTTGGTCAGGGTTTACTTGTAGGATGAAGTATCCTCATGCTATTTTTTTTTGACAAACACTCTTACAGAGAGACCGAAGATACTCGAGTATGGTGTCTAGTAGAAAATTCAAACTTATATACATCGATGTAATCGTTTAGAAACGTGTTCAATTCTGCATTCTTGCCATTGTGAGTTTTATCAGTAGGAAATTTGTAAAATATATATTTCCAAAACAAATAGATTATCCATAAAAAAATGAGGTATTCGTAATAACTAGATACCCAGTAGTCAATACAGTTCATCTTGTAAACGACCCGTGACCCTTCGTCAAGATAAAACGCCATGAAGAATCTCTTCCCTAACATCTCTATGGTTTGATGGATGTCATTTTATTATTACTTCATCATCTATTGTGCATGGTCATTGCACATTTCTATTTAAATCGAGGCCGTCTTACTTTAGTGACGTCATCCGATGTATACAGTTATCCTCATCTTTATTAGTGGATGCTGTCATAACATTGGGGTAAACTAGATAACAGAAAAAGCACATTAAATCTATAGATTGGTAACCCGAAGGATAACATCTCGTCTAAATAAAACGTTATCAATAATAACTTCTCTTTAATTTACTAGAAGCTGCCATTTTCTGCACTATTATCCGTATCTTTTTAAAGGGATTACGCCATCCTTTAGTAATATGTATGAGGTGTGGAATAATTGGTAATTGTTTGGAGGAGTGAGTGGTCCCTCACAGGTTACTACAAGTCGGATAGGGACAATTTAAAAATGAAAGATGGAGACACGGAAACGAAATGCCAGTGAAGAATAGAAACAGCCATATCACTAGAGTGTGGTCATCTGATATCAAATGTGTCAAATTTCTGTTCATTTAAAGTTTCCTTAGCGATAATACGATATATTTGAAAGAGAAAAAAACGAAATTTTAATTACAGCGAGTTGACAAAATCATTTTAATATTTGATAATAGCTGAGGTGTTCTGTAATTAAATCTGTTTTTTTTTAATTCACAGCGAACAGTGTCGACCTTACCAATAAAGTTCAGAGATGTATTTAACTCAGCAGACGGACGTAGTTCGGTGAGTTCTTTCTAAAATGCCCGTTAATGATTATGGCAGTCAATTTAAGAGTTCCTGTCCGTATTACTCCAGAAATGCTAGCGTGAGTCACTACCATTTTAATGCTGTAATATATTTTGTTATTGGAGCTCTCGGAAAATAGCTGCAACACCGTTTTACCATACGACCTCTAACAATATTCTCGTTAACTTCCTCAAATGAGTCACACAAGTGAAATTTATCTTTTAAAAGTTATAAACTCTAATGAATGTAAACGCACATGATGGAATTATTATAAACCTTGCTATGATTATTAAGTCTACGTTCAATAGAGCTAAGAATACGTTTTATGATTGATAGAGGGTGATTCAACCTTGGGTTCACGTATGTTAGGTTTGCGATATCCTCTGAATATGGTTCGTATGTATTTTTGCTGAAGTGTAATGTGACATCTAAAAAGTAAGTTATTTAATGTTAGCTTATATGTCTACTCTTAAGTTATTTTTTTAAAATGTTCATACGCATATTTTTTAAAGGTTTTCATGCGTGACTTTTTTGACATTACTTATAATAGCAACTCCATCACCTCTATAAAGGCTGACATTAGTACCATCAAATATATTTGTGATGTCATACAAAATATATAACGGAAGATACAATGCAAATATATCGGTTTATATCTCAGCGAAATTAAAAACGATATTAAAGGGTTTTCAGACATGGATTGGTAAGAATTTGCGATGCGAAATTGTAGGAAAGTACATTTATTTGTTTTCGATATCAAAAACCAAGTATGAAGTCATTAGTTTTATTGTATATCGTTTTGGCTTTGTTTGTATATTCTAGAAATGATTGTTTCGGTAATAGTGTTAATTTTGTGTAAGAGATAATTAATTAAGCGAGTGTTCGCGTGATTGATTACATAGCTTTTACTTTTTTCCTGATCGCATATAATCTTCCTTAGATTTTAATTTACTAAATTTTTCTACCAATTTTTATTAATCGGTAATATATATATATATATATATATATATATATATATATATATATATATATATATAAATATATATATGTATATTTAAAATATATATATATATTTATAAATATATATATATATATTTATATATATATATATATATATATATTTATAAATATATATATATATATATACATATATGTATATATTTATAAATATATATATAGATATATATATATATATATATATATATATGTATATATATATATATATATATGTGTATATATATATATATATATATATATATATATATATATATATATATATATATATATATATATATATATATATATATATATATATATATATACCTAGCTCAACTCACGTATGGAACACTTAAGTAAATACTGAAAATTAATACATGAAGTTATGTTGATAAATGAAATAATAATTATAAATGTATATATGTATATTATTAATTCAATACGCTCATGAAATAAAAGTAATAAAACAATATATATAAACGTAGCATACGTCCTACTTAGGTAGTGAACAAATAGAGAGGCAATAAACATAACCCTACAATAACCAATATAAGCAATTACAAATATGCATAACATATATATATATATATATATATATATATATATATATAACACCCATTCATGGCATTTAAAGCGTACACTATAGTTAGCAGTCCAACAGTGTTCAACAGTTACTGTCTGTAGGAACTTCGCATTCAGCTTAGATTAAACGGCATTTTTTCTCTTATAAGTGATTGTCCTAAAGGGGTCTATAAACAATTATTTAATAGTAAATATTATTATAGTATTATTGACACACGCATACGTTTCATCTTGCTTAGATAATCAATTTGAAAGATTAGTTTTCAGCAGAAGTAAACCCCCCGGACACGAGTGACTTTTAACTGAAATCAGAGCGCTCCACCATGATTTCTCTCCCCCTCTCTCTCTCTCTCTCTATATATATATATATATATATATCCTTATATATATATATATATATATATATATATATATATATATATATATGTATTGATTGATAGTATCAGTTCCGATGGATACTACACCATATAGACCAGTACCGTCTTGGCCTTCGGGTATTGATTCCGCCGGTCGGTGGGTTTGTTTCGTGCAGTTCTAGGAGGTCCACCGTCCAAGGCTTTGCCTTCTGACCCTTTGAGAAAGAAGTAGGTTATTGCTAATGGTCCGAGGCGCTCCTACCAGGGAATTGCGACGGAGCTGTCCAGGTATTTTTTGTAAGCAAGCGCTCTTCATCCTCTAGGGTGCTGGCTTTTCAAATCCCACTTTACTCACCTTGTGTCACATCTTACCGCTGTGTTAGGAAGATAAATCATATATATATATATTTATAGTTCGCCATGCTGGTGACGGCTGTGAGCCAGAAACACGTGTCCATGGATTGCTTTTATGTACGTATACCATAAATAAATAAACATATGTATATATTAGCGAAAAATACGTCCTATAAAGTTAAGGGCGACTAATAATGCAATTTTCTGCATCTTAATTACTTAGGAAGTGAGCCAATCGAAATAATAGTAAGCAAAAAACAACGAACGCTGCAATCACCAATAAAAATAATTACATAAACATACATTTATTTTTCTCTCCAAGAATTCAAAATGACAACTGTTTGTTTGTATACTCGTTTCTGAGCCGATATATCTTCATCAGTACAGGGTTTAGACAACGATTTAAATACTAATAGACCGCATAAAAGCTATGGAGTGTATTCCCCCCAATTAGAAATAATGAGACACACAAGGCTATAGATACATTTAATCAGTACAGGAAGGGTAAACAAACAATATTTAGTGGTGTACAGCGGGAGTTAAAGTGGTAAAACGACAATGAAGAAGTAAAAAAAACATTCATCTTTTTCATATATAATGAAAGTAATTAGAAGGGAAATGAATTTTCCTTGGAGAATACTGCATATATATACTCATACAATATGAAAAACGTTATTAATGGTTCAAATTGCTGATTATTAGTGGTAGAGTTGTTGGCTATTATAGATTGAGGAAGATACATTATCAAAAACTAGTCCCGATGAATCAGAATTGATAAAAAAATGAAAAAAATATTTTAGATTAAAGTATTTGGAAAAATACTAATAACAGAATGTATTAAGATTGAGATTCACAGCTTTAGAATTCTAATAAAGATTTAAATTTTACATTTAAAAAAATATATGGGTATTTTAAACTCAGGCTTACACAACTTTTTGTATATCTCTCGATACCCGAGATAGAGGTAAGCCGTGTGATAACCTGTCCAGTGACAACATTTGACAATAATTATGATGATAATATTAGCAGTGATGATATTAAAATAATAACGAAAATAGTATATATATATATATATATATATATATATATATATATATATACAGAGTGATGCAAAAGTAGGTGGACAGTAAAACACATATATATTCTTGATTTACACAGCTTTTAAATCTGCCCCTTACTATACTCTATTTTTTACTCATTCTTGGCCTTTTGGCTAAGATCAAATTTTAGTATCTGGTCCGATGGATACTACACCCCATAGACCGGTATTGTCTTGTTCTTCGGGGCTTGACTTACGCCAGTCAATGGATCTGTCCTGTTCAGTTCTAGGAGGTCCACCCTCCCAGGCTTTGCCTCCCCTCTTTGGGGAGGAGTAGTTTATTGCTTACTGTCGTAGGCGCCTCTAGCAGGGAATGCCGATGGGTCTGCCCAGGCAATTATTAAACCCCACTTTCCCGACCCGACCTTGGGTCACATCTTACTTGTGGGAGTAGGATAAAAACTGGCCTTGTGCCTAACTCCTGGAGAGGAGTAAATCAATACTCTAAATAAATGTGTTTTACTGTCCAACTGCTTTTGGCTCACCCTATATATATATATATATGTATATATATATATATATATATATATATATATATATATATATATATATATATATATATATGTATGTATGTGTATAGGTGTGTATACATACATCACTTGTGCATACCTGACAGTATATATTTATTTTCGATATCGATCGCAAATCGTTTCTGAAACAATTACTGTTAAAATACTTAACGGTCCGGCTTGTAATGTTTTCCCTGTCGTGGGCATAATCGTTTACAGGATTCGTTTGTGGTCAGCTTCCTTTTAGTCGCTTCACTTGTTGAGTTTTATTACTTACCTCTAACAATTTAGCTCGTGGGGGTCTTGCACATTCAATATACTAGCGTGTATAATGGCCGAATAGATAAAGACGTTATCTTTAATATATAAGTGTTTTGATATTTTTGTTGGGTTTGCGTTTTACAATCAGGGCAAATACAGAAAATCTACTGTGGATCTTAAGTTAAACGTAAAATAACTCCGTATCTAAGTGCATAAAGGGTATTACACTTTAAAGAAATATTTTAAAATACAGCTATAAATATGCAACGTGCGTTTAGTTAAGTATATGGTATATATTAAGCGAGTAGACCCACTAGTATGTTCAATTGTTATAGAGAATAACAAAATAACAATTTGGCCGGTGTCGAGTCACTGTACTCGATGTGAAAATTGCTACAATGTGTGTATTCATGTGGACAGATATGACGTCACATTACTCAAAGAGAGAGTGCGAGAGGAGAGTACGTTTTGGAGCACGCCACAGCGTTGATATGTAAATTGGTATAGGTTTAATATTTACGATTAAAAAATGATTATCGAGCCATCTATCTTCTTCCCTCCACTGATCAACGATTTAGAACGAAGATTAAGTTAAATGAACCTTCTTTGTATTGCATCAGTTTGTTTCTCTCGACTAAGTCCTTTTGAAGGTCACGAAGGATCACACTAGAGCGCGAGCAGGATGAACATGCAGCTATCAGAGTATTAGTACCATTAATGAACTTTAATGTTACTTTCACGATTACAGCTACTATGTTTGGTTATTATATTTTACAGCATACTTACCATTGTCGAGTTATTTAATGCAGAATCTGGTCATTTTGGTATAAGTTTTTTATGCTTCAAGTTATTTACGTGTCCAAGTATTTATTCACGATGTTTTGTTATGTTGTTTTCTTAGGAAAAAAAACTCTGTTGTGTTTTGCTTTGCAGAAAATGATTGAGTTTTGTAAAGGGAAAGGAAAAAAAAACGTTATCTTCAGACAGATGATCTGGTAGCACTAGACGGCTACTTTGTGTTCTACATGTTGTTTCAGTATAAAATAGATTAAATAATTGTATTTGCTGTGACAGATTTCAACTTAAAAATCGCATAAAATAACCCACAAATAATAGACATATGTTAAGCAAAAACTCGATAATAAAAACGAAGTGTAAAACAAAATGTTAATGCTTTCATAATATGTGGTTACGTAATAAGAGTTCAGCAATATATCAGGTCATGCCATAAGGCAACCCTAAATTCTGAGTTCTGATCTGCAGAAAATTGAAGAGTTCTAGTGTAAAACGCGAGAGATCAAATTTCTTCAAATTAAGAAAGTACACCTCATAAAGAGGGATATTTTAAATCTACAATTCGACCTGACTATTAGTAAGAAAATATCACACTACTTTAACAAAATGATTTTTAGTTTTTAATGGATGAAATCCAGCACTTTTCGTAGCGATAATTTAATAATTTAAAAAAGGCGTTTATCGCGTTTTGCATTCGAACCCTTGAATTGAGAACACCAATTTCCAAAGCTCAGGAACATTAGCAATCATTGAAAATTACGATGAACAGTTGTATGATGCGAGGAAAGCTTTATTTTCAATTCTTAGACTGATACTGAACTATTTTCTGTGCGTGATGCTACAAGGAACTTAAACAGATATTCATCTGTAAAGGCGCAATTGATATTACTTAATTTACAACAAAATTTTGCACGTTCATTCATTCGAGCATTCTTTCCCATAACATATACGATCTATGAGTGTATTATAATATATCGTGTGCATACTATTTATTTAGAATATACATGCATATAAGGACCGGCGGGAGAGTTATAAAAGTGGGAGGGGCTCTCCTAAAAAGTGGGGGGCCCGGTTAAACACATGTATATATAACTTCATTATTGATGACCGTAAAGTGGAGGGCCAAGTGAAAAAGTGGGGGGGGGGGTTCAGCCCCCATCCCTGCCGCCGTCCATGCATATGAAAATATTTTATGAATAAATGGTTGTTTTGTTTTACGGCATATGCACCCTTTTCGGGTTATTTAACGACAGATCCGGTCATTTTAGTAAAAGTGTATATGCTTTAAGTTCTTTATATCTTCAAATATTTATTCATGGTATTTGGTTTGCTTGTTTTGTTTTACGGTATATGTACCCTTTTAATGTTATTTTATTCGAATACGGTCATTTTGATAACAGTCTATATATCTTCAAATATTTATTCATGTTTTTTTTTTGTTATTTTTTTCGTTTTACGGCATACCTACCTTTTTCCGAGTTAGTTCATGCCGGATCAGGTCATTTTGGTTAAAGTTTGTATGCTTCAAGTGATATATATCTTCAAATACTTATTCGTGCTGTTTGGCTTGTTTTTTTGTTTTTACGGCATACCAACCCTTTTGGCTTAATGTTGAATATGGTAATTTTAGTAAAAGGTGTTATGATTCATGTTTTTTATATCTTCAAATATTAATTCATGATGTTCGGTTATGTTGTTTTCTAGAGGAAACAGGTTGTTTTGTTTTTTTAGCTTTGTAGAACGTGATTGAGTTCTGCAAAGGAAAGGACACCAAACAATAACATATAGGTTTAGTGCTTTGAAGTCAGGAAGCCGGCATTTTCATGCAACCTGATATAGTAGCACCAGCTTTTATAAACAACTAACGGAACCCGTCGCCAGGCGTTGAGCGGGAGAAAGTACTACCTATTGCATGACGTCGAATAAAAAATAACGGCCTACTGTTTTTCTCCCCACCCACTCCTTTACCGTGTTGGCGAATGTTTTGAATTAAAAAAAAAGTAAAATGATTAGAGTAGAATGAGATCGAACGCTATAACTGGCGATCATGAAACCTGCCTTCTTAACGACTGCGCCACGGAGTCGATTTAAAAATACATGTGAAAATAGGCCAATTAACGTAAGCTTGATTATTGGCATGCGTGTTATGTTAAGAGTTAGCTTCTGCCGACCAAATGTAAAGTTCAACAATGCCGCGGTTTAGGTCATTTGTAGTTGATGAAGTAAACGGATTTGGGCAAGTTTTCTATAATATGCGTGTTAAAAGTGTATGATTTTGAAAATGTAAATGTATCGGTGTCTACTAGTATCCTGGCGCTTATTGTATTAAATAGGAAGTCGATCTGATCAAGAAATTGTAGCCGCCATGTTGAATGATTTAATGTTGAAGGAACTGTGTTCGTTAATTTAATTCACTTAATTCCGGAATTAATATAGATATAGAAGTCATAGGTAGAATTAGAAATAACGTAATTTGATATTCGCGAAAAATCATCGAAGTGAACAGGAGCGGTCATTAAATCTTTGCGTATTGCTTTATATTATGTAGTAAATTAATACCAGGCAAATAATAAATAAGAACTGGGCTTCTGTAGAAATCAAACTGTGTTTATTTGTTCCCGGTGTCGATGAGTAGAGTGACAGTACAGAATTATAGGGAGAAAAGTTTTGCTACCGCCTATATGGAGTTGGTTTGGCGGAGAGTCGTGGATGGTGGGCCAAATGTAATATTTAGTGATAGCTGGAAAAATATGATAACACATTTACTAAACCACGCTCGAGTGAATAAGCGTAATATAGTGGTGAGTTTAGTAGCCTATGATGCATGTGGTTATTTTCCTATTCTCCTAGAAGGTACAGGGAAAAATCATCTTAACTTTATATATTAGATAAATGTCATGTAAAATAGAGTATGTTAAATAATTTTAAACATGAACTAGTTTACTAAGATAACAGGATTCAACATTTAATAATAAAAAACGGTTGATATCCTTAAACGTGTGTATTATTTTAATATTTTAACCACTATTCTCATGATTGATGTTCTCTCACAAAGTTTCAGCTAATGTAACTGCCCACCTTATTCAGAGGCATCCTGTCAAACTCGGTAATCTTTATATGTACCTCGGGAATCTATACAAATTTCGAACTCAAATCTTCATATAATCACCGGGGGTAGATTGTTCTCGTTCCTTCAGCCATAACCGGGAAAAAAGTTATAAGTAACTAATTTG
>OY744526.1:108189551-108307051 GCA_963556195.1 Sepiola atlantica | reverse complement strand
TTAGAACTAACTATATTAAAATTAACCACATCATAAGTGAATGCAGTAAACTTTCGCATAAAGAATATAAACACTGGCGCGACCATATGATTATAGCAGTGCACTGTGAATTATGAAAAAACCCTGCATTTTGCACACCCAGACAAATGGTTCAAGCACAAATTCGTGACAATACTGGAAAACGAAAATCACAAAATCGTCTGGGACATGAAGGGGCAAACAAATACACTCATTGAAGCAAGGAGATCGAGTGTCATAATAGTTGACAAGAACGAACAATTCTGACAAATCGTAGATTACGCAGATCCAGCATACATAGGGTGAAGATCAAGGAGACAGAAAAGCGAAGCCAATACCCGGAAATGGGCAGATAACTAAAAGGGATATGGAACAGGAAGAAAGTCAAGATTACACCAATAATCGGAGGAGCACTAGGAACAATCTTGAAAAACCTGGGAAAAAACTGGGAGACATTAGAATCAGAGAGAAAGTTTAGACGAAGTAACGGACGACAATGATAAAATAAAATATAAAAACATATAAAAATATAAAACATTAAGAACACCACCACATGAGACCAAGAGAACTCAAACCGACAAAATCATTTTTTAATGGTTATGAAAAAAGGTGGAGAACATTGGAAATCTCGCCAGACTTTTCGTCACTTGGACTGCAGGGAACTCCATCGGTTTTTATCAGTGGGCAATCGATGGTGATTACATGTGTCAGAACTCCTTATGAGGAAATAATTGACATTGTTATCGTGTAAGCTAATATCACTATTTTAGGCATAAATTTACTTACCCAGACGCAATAAATACAGTTAAGACTAAACGTCGTAGTAGTTATTTGTTGCAGTTATGACACCATGATAATTACGCGTACTTCTGTACCACACTTTTGTTAATACACTTTTGTGTTTCTGTTGATTATTACCGATCCTACAATGCCACTAAAAGTTGCCGTCCGATGACGTGAACGGACACAAACAAGCCGAGGATTCGATCACAACAATCAGTCCGACAGGAACTGTGCTATTTCGGTGGGTAGTCATACTGGGTAATCGTTAAACGTCCACCCTCCCAGGCCTTGCTTAATTCTTGTGTATTGCTTACTGCCCGAGCCACTGCGATCAGGGAATTCTGACGGGGAATCCTAAGTGATTTTTGCCACGTCCAGAGTGGTTCTTCTTTGGGGGCGCTGGCTTGATTCTCCCAACTGTCCGAACTAGTGTCACATCTTCGTGTGGTTATTAAGATGTAAATCCCGCTGTTAGTGGTAATTATAACCCCAGAATGATGATGTGTAGTTCTGTAATATACTGTTGTAAATAGGCTTTAGTTAATTATGTATTTGTGTTTGTTTTCATTACCGACTCTTCAAGACGAGGATTCAAGAGTTACATCGCCACAACACTGACGGCAAGCATTCGAGACTTACATTTCCATACACTGGCGTTTATGATTTATTCGAAGATTACCAAAACCTGTGTTGAAAAACACCGGACGCAATGGTTCGACAGCTACATCCAATAACACTAGAGACAAGGTACTCGGACATATTTGCTCCAACATTTTTCTTCGAACATATGTCACCGAAACCCTGACAACTAGGAATTCTAATTTATTAAAACACAAACATTAGCCGTACTTAAGTTACACACAAACACTGGCATGGGAAAACTCAGATTTATGTCTACAATTGAATTGTTGGATTTTTGAAGAAAAATAAATTCGTGATATGTCCTAGTTATTTGTTAACAAAGGAGACATTAATTTGAATCATACTGAGTTTTAACAAGCAAAGTGTTTAAATTCTGAAAAAATTCCAACGTTACAAATGAGATTGAAAATAGTTGTCGTTTTCTAAGTAGCACAAAATTGTTTGAAAACAAAGTTTTGCAAAGTAGAATCGAAGGAAAAAGCAACGCAAATCAACAACAAAATATGCCAATTATATTTTGTCAATCAGAAACTGCGTAAATAAGTTGTAATGAGTTTATTTTGTGTTACTTTCCACTGAGAGCTTATGAGCTTATCTCACAGTCAGGAGAACCTACGAATCGTGTGAATTATATATATATTTTTTTAAAACACACACATATATGTATGTATATATATATATATATATATATATATATATATATATATATATATATATATAGAGAGAGAGAGAGAGAGAGAGAGAGAGAGAGAGATAGATAGATAGATAGATAGATAGATAGAGAGAGACAGACAGACATACAGAGAGAGAGAGAGAGGGAAGTAAATTGTTTCAAGTGACGGAATAAAAATGGAGGATTTCAAAAATGCAATCCTGGAAAATGTTTCATGCATTAGCTAAACCAGGCATCCTACCAAAAAGAAATCGAAACAGAAAAAAAGGAATCACAGAAAGTACCGGCATCCTACTGAAATTAAATAGAAGCAGAAACATTTTAATTACAGAAAGAACAGTACTAATACCTTAAAATGTCTAATAATTGCCCACTGATTGGTGTTGAACACAGTGGAAGAACTTAGAAGAAGTGTATTTAAATAACTGGAAAATGAGCCAGATTTAACACTCCAACAAATAGCTGAGGACTGCTAGCAGCGTATTATCCTGTGTTAAGATTCAAATGATATCGAACAGGATAGAGTGATTCTTGTCAGAAAAGTCCGCAAACAGTGAAAACAAGTTCACCAGTAAAATGTGATAGTGGAAAGAAAAATATTCTGCCACATGACCGGGTTTCTGTTGTGGACAATCACATTTGTGCAGAAGTTGCGCTTAAAAAAGAAGTAATACCTTAAAGGCTATCTAAAGGAATTAAAGTCCACATTGCAGAACAAAAAGTTAAACAGAAAAGAATTATATCAGGATCGCCAAATGTGAGAAAATTAAAAAGGTTCAGATAGTTGGCACAAGTTAAGATATTTAATAGAAACATTAAAATGCAGTTTGACTCTGGATCCGATTTATCAATTATAAGCCTGCAGAAATAGAAGAAGATGAACACGTTAACTTTATTAAAACTAATAAAATTGCAAAAAAGCTTAACTAGAGAATAAATCTAATTCAAAGACGAACTCATAACGATAGTCCCACTTCAAATGAAAAGATTTTAAACTGAAAGCAGTTCTTATGAATTATTCAAGTAATCTGCTATGCACAAATCAGCTAGAGCAGTTCACACTGTGGGATGTACCGATACATTATATTTGCAAAATTAAAGAATACATTGAAAGATACGTTTTCACAAGTTGTGTCTTAGTTATAACAAAATAATTGCAAAATTTGTGTTGAAACCAAAAGAGAAATTAAATGATTTGTTCGTGCCAGGGGAAAATAAATCAACATAGAACTAGATAGTCTCGAGAAAATGGAAGTGCTATCAAGAGTTGAAAATGGCGAATTGGCTTCGCTTACAGCTCATGTAGAGAACGTTAAACAAGAACTTCGTGTATGCGCAGACTTTGCCACGACTGTGACCCAGTCATTGAAAAAGTATCATTATTCGTTGCCTCGTCTGGAAGAACTATTTGCGAAGTTTAATGGATAACACTTTTTTAAGTTGATTTTAGCGACGAATATGTGACCATCTCGGTGAACAGAAAATGTTCAAGGTAATCGTGTATGAATACACATAAAAAGTTTAATAAATTTGAGACACTACTGGTTGGGGTTAAGGTGACACTGGCTATATTTCAGCAGGTAATTGACGCAGGACTAAGCGGGTACGTCATTGCATCGGCCTATCTAGATTATATTGTAATAATTAGTAAAACTACGAAGCAACATCAAGTGCCCATACATGACTTTTTACAAAAAAATACGAGATCAGGGTTTCAAACTAAAAAAGAAATGTGGATCAAATTAAATATCTATGGCAAATAATAGACAAGAATTGGAAAAGACCCGGCCCAGATAAGCAGGCGCATTAAAGTATATGCCAGCGCTGAGAAACATATCGTCTCTGCAGAGTTTTCTTTTGGGGAGCGACTTACCATAAGTATGTAGAAGCTGCAAACCCCTACAAATTAACTAATTAAGATGGGGAAAATGGATTTGGACGGCTGAATACCAGGACAAATTTGCGAAAATAAAGAACATTCTCATTTTTGAATTATATTTAATGATCCAGAACGCAGAAATCGTCGCAGCTTTCAATTAATACTGTATATGAGCATATATTTTACCCAGTTTGAACGACGGTTCGCTGAACTCGATAGCCTATATGTCTCGTACACTGTAAGCAGCCGAGAACAGCTACTCGCAAATAGAATAGGAAGCTCTGGGCATCATTATTGCGGTAACAGAATTTCACAATTACGTGCACGGAAGAAAGAGTTTCATTACAAACCGACCATAAACCTTTGTTAACCATTTATTGACTGAAGAAGGGTTTACATACACATAATACAAATAGATTACAAAGATGGGAAAGTATTTTCCTCAATTATAATAAGATGGAGTATCTCCATATGCTCAAAGATCAGTTATGCAGACACACTGTTTAGATCAATACCGATATCTGTTGAACACCTTAAGGACACGGCAATTGCATCTCTAGGAATAGACGTTGAGGTGAAAACACGTTGTGTACTATTGTAAGAGAACTGCCAGTGATACTTGCAGAGATGAAGAAAATAGCTACGAACGATTATTCTTAAAAATATATTCAAAAGACCATATTAGAAAAGAACTAGAAATTTCCGGCAGTATATTCTATCCGCGACGATGTAGTAATCTCAGTGATCGCGTGGTTATTCCGGCGACATTGCAAAAACGTATTCTAAGAGAGTTGTATGTCGGGCATACGGACCTATTACAGATGAAACGTCTTATGTGAAGGTACGTCTACTGGACGAACATAGCCCGATATATTGAGAATACAGAGTGTACGTCAGCAGCACAACCTCCTCTTAGAAAAGTCAAACCCTGGCCTAAAACAGACTAACGGTGATCGAGAATGTATATTGACTTTATTGTGTAATCAGACGGGTTCTATTATCTGGTTCTAGTTAATAATTTCTCTTAATGGCCAGATATACTTAAATGTAAAATAAATATATAAAATAACAACGTCAGAAAAATAATTTGGGTTACTGTATGAATTGTTCGCACGTTTCGGAGTCGTGAATTGTGTAGTATCGGATACCGGTACTCAAATAAAGTCCGATAAATTAAAATAAAATTGTCAGTCGTTTATAGTAGAACACCTTACAATCGCGCAGTATCATGCTAGAAGCAACGGTCAAGTTAAGTAGTTAGTCGATACTCGTAAAAGAGCGGTAATAAAAGCGAGGGATACTCCCACGGATAAAGCGGTACATGATTTTCTACAAGTGTATAATATTACGCCAACTAATAAAGTACTATCTTGCATGTCAATAGACTGTTACCGTCTCATAAGAAACCGGGACGAAAATAAATTTCACTAAAGAACATTTTTTAAATTTAGAATTTAGAATATGCTCCATATAGTGAAAAAGATATTGACTATTTACCGAGCAATGGTTAAAAAAGGAGGAGTTGTGGTATGAGCTGAGTACTGTATTTTAGGAATAAACAAACTCAATCTGACACAATGAATACAGTTACGACTAAACGTCGTGGTAGTTATTGGTGGAAGTTATGGCCCCAGAATTCTGAAGCGAACCTTTGCAACACACTTTTAACAATACACTTTTGCTTATTATACTACTGTGTTTGTGTGGGTTATTACCGACCCTGAAAGGGCGCAACGATAATGATTTAATAAAAACAGATAGCGACAAAAGTATCACCTGAAGCAATAACAGATCAATAACCTGCCTTTTTTCTTGGATTTTTTTCAGATGGGCAATTATTTAATAACAATGGATTATTTTGGGGGGAACAGAAAGGATATGTGAAAGATCCTACAAAATATCCCAAAGGAAGTATGAAACAGAAAAATATAAAAGCATGGCATGAATCGAGTAAAAAATGTAAGAATCCACCAAACATAATTAAATTATAAAAAATCTACCAAATATCCGACAAAGTTATTTGTCTTAAAAGTGATGGATATATGGACACTTTAATCGATGTAAACATGGATATTGGAACTGATATCTGGAGGACAAGACTTGAGTTAATGGCAAATGCAGAGAGGAATTTTCATGGATATCTCTCTCTTTCTCTCACACACAACTAGTATTTAATATAGTCATGCACCATCTTTAAAACATACCCAGAATGTGTGACGCCGTATACAAGTTCAGAAATACTGAGAAAAAATAAACCATCTCATGTATATCGTAACAGTAAATGTATCTGCAATTACAAGCACGAACTAGACAATCTGGTAAACAAAACCACAGTCTTTATTCACGACATTTGAATATAATTCGAAATAGAAATGTGTACTATTCGAATTGAATAGCTGAAAACTCGTTATACATAATGGCGTTACACTACCTAATAAAGAGGAAACGAGAGTGCTTAGCGAAAACGATACTTATCTGAGCGTTCTGAAAGCAAACGACATCTAATAAATACCAATAAGAAAATAGATTGCAAAATATTAGGCGAGAAACCAATGAGATAGTATATACTTTGAAAGTGTCTCAAGTAAAATATTATTAAGCCTTCATAAAATTACTAGAACCTGGACGAGATGTATACGAACGTAAATGCCATACACAATGTACTACAGCAAAATGTATAAAAAAATAATGTACCCATGTTACTCACTGGTGTTCATCAAAAGTAATAAATTTAAAAAAAATTGTATATATATATATATATATATATATATATATATATATATATATATTTGCACCCCTTAGATGTTAACCTTTACAAAAAATAATGTATCTATAACGCCGTATTATTTGGAATAGTTATTCAAAAGTTCATAATGATCCGCTTATTAGTTTAAGAAATTACCCTATACACACACATACACACATCATAAATATGTATATACAAATATACACACATAACTAACTTGATAAATATATAAATTTAATATTAATGTGTCTATAGCGAAAGAAAAATGTAGATGTCAAGAGAGAGAGAGAGAATGAAAGAGTAAGAGAGAAGAAAAGTAATAGATTGTAGAAGATATATAGTTTGAGAGATAAGAAGAGAGGCTAAACTGAGTCACCCACGATTTTCCGACAGAGTAATTCACCTGTGGAGTTGAAATTAGGATTTCTGTACGCGATTACGTATTTCTTTAAATTTACATTGACAAGGCGATGGTAGCCTTATCTTTTGTCAGCTACAAATTAAAAGGTTGCCATGCCCCATTTTGAGGAGCCAGTAACTATAAGCACTGACACGAAAGCCATTCCTCTGTGTATATATATATATATATATATATATATATATGTGTGTGTGTGTGGGGGGGGTGTGCTTGTGTATACGAAATGTGTACATTTTATTAAGTGCATCCCCTCCACAGCACACAGGCTTACATTTAGAAGATCCTTGTTTATTCGAATTCGGTTAACTAGCACTATAAGACCACTCGTAATCTATGGTTCGGCTCATTCGAAATCTAGTTAATGAGATCACACTCGACGTATGAGTATATTCGTTTACATCAAATGTCGGTCAGCTTGATATATATATATATATATATATATACATATATATATATATATATATATATATATATCAATATATATATATATATATATATATATACACATTTGTATATAAATAGATAGAACACGTATCTACGGACGCGTGTTTAAGCGTTGCTGCGGCTCATCAGCGAGACGAACTATGACAGGATTCGTACCCTCGATCACAGCGACTGTACTCAAGTGAGTTAACCAGTAAACTACTTCATAAATTACGTGATAATTTATCGCTTATAAATGTATGACCTATTTTTGTTGGTGTTGTCAGCGATAAATTGCTGTTCTACAGAAACTGTCGTTTATACTCCCTGAGCATTTCCCTATTTACATACGTAATGTCGCCTTATTTTTAGGAACGTGTACAGTAGCTTTATTGAAGCATTGCTGGGAAATTACTGTATATGTATTTAATAAGGTTGTATAAGCAATCCGAAAGAAACAAAACTTCGAAAGATGAGATGACCAAAACAGATAATTGAAAACAATATATGCGATATTTAAAAAAAAATCTTATATATGTATCTTTCAGTAAATCTTTCCCATAATCTTTCAATAAATGATGACTAAATTAAGTTCTCGATGGTGGATAATATTTTTATATTTAAGAAGAAAACCAACCTCTTCCATAAAAAAAAACAACGTTCTTTCCGTTTACAGAAAAGAAACACCCAAGATGACGAGTATATGAATATTGAAACGTTCGCAGGAAATATTAGGTTCAGCTGATTATTGATCATAAACTATTTTATTTAGTTATTATTTTATTTAGTTTATTATATTTATTATTATTGTCTTATTTATTTATGTATTTTTAATTGCCTCATAACATTATAACTTTTTTAATTAATATATTTATTTGATATTAATTCATAATTATTTTATTTTTAATTCATGTTTGAATTCATTACGAGTTTATTTAGTTATCATTCTTTTATAAAGACTTAGTATTATTCTTATCATAATGTTTACATATTTGTTTAACATTAATTATTTCCTTTATTTAATTCATCTACTAACTTGCTATTAATAATATTGTTAAATATATATCTAACTATATATATATATATACATATATATATATATATATATATATATATATATATATATATATAACTATATATATGTAACTATATATATATATATATATAACTATATATATGTAACTATATATATATATATATATATATATATATATATATATATATATATATTTATTATTATTATTTGTCGTTCCTAGAAAAAGTAGAGCACGGTAAGTGTAGTATTAACACAGCATGACGTCATTAGCTTTAAATGCATCTTTCCTTTCATTAAAAAAATAGAACGCTATCAGACGTTAAGCCGCAAATAAAGTGTTAAAATTATCACACTTTATTCGCTGTTCAAAATTGGTCGAGTGGTTAAGGCGTCGGATTTGTGTTTCAAAATACTCGTAATCCGGGGTTTCGAATCGCATGACCGTAAGTGAATAGTCATATATCTATGCTGATGAGTCCCGATTATTAAGGAGGAAACGTGTACGTACTATAGATAATAAACAATAACATATATATATATATATATATATATATATATATATATATATATATACTGTACTTGGTTAAAAATTAGTAACGGACGTTTAAAGAAGTGGTAAAATGCGGTAACCATAGAATTTGAAATACATATCTCTCTTTTTAATTATTTAAGAGAAAAAACAACGGGTGTTATATAAGGATGCGTAAGAAGCCACAAAGAATTTGTCACTAATTAATGTTTTTTCTTATTATTTGTTTATTTACTAAGTATTATACTTTTCTTTCTGGATTATATTTTTGTCATATTTTTTTATTAATATGCATTTTATATTAATTTAGTCTTATTTTATCATTGTTTTTATTTTCAAATCCTTAACAAGTGATATTTTTAAATTGTAATGCTTATTTATAAATTAGTTTACAGCGACTCAATATACATTCTTATAGATTTAATAAGTTAGTGTTATATTAGTATAATAATAATTATTAACAAACGAATAGATATTTAAGCATTAGTAACAGGCGAATCTATTCATCCTTTTTGTACGCAGTGAAATCAAATGAAGTAAAAAAAAGCTTATTAACATGGGTGCTCTACCTTGAATCATTGAAATGCGTAACTCTAATCACACGCATTTTTGTTATGTTTTTTTTTCTAAGGATGTTCGGATCATTAATGAGACCGGTATAATAATCGCTTCGAACGTGATTGTTCGATTACATCCGTTTGATTTTTACAAGTATATCCTTTTATTGCAAAAATAATAAATAAAAGTTTGAATGCGAAAAATATAAAAGTATAAATACTCTCGGCCAATGCTAGATCAGGACAGCTAATTTTCTATAGGAAGTAAAGTCCAACCGCCCCCCCCCCTTCCTCTATTTGTTGTTGATAGATTTCTTTAAATGTTACATAGAAAACTAGTTTTGTAATCCAGATAAAGCATATCGTGGTTCGTGTTCGTACTAAAAAAATAGTTTCCGTATTTTTATTCTATTTTTATATTTAATCCGATCGACTATTTTGGTTGTAAGTATTATCATAGTCACATAACTTATATGACATTGTATTTAACACCCGATATTTGCTCGGTAAAATCTGGTAACGTGGTACATCAGTCGAAAGGTAAACTCCGAAAATTAAACTCTGTTTTTTAAACTCGTTTTCCTGATACATATTTTCATATAATGAAAAAGAAAATGAAAATGAAAATAAAATATATATAGGGCCACGGTGGTTAAATACAGTTCATTACTACTAATATTTGTCTGACGTGGTTGTAGTTTTATTTTACGGAATATAAATGAAAAAAACATACATCTATTTATAAGGAGAGTTAGTTTGCTTGAAGCATTGCTGCGGATATTAATATTTACTGCGTTATAAGCAATATTGCCAACCACACGTTTTTCAAATTTGAAACACCTACCAATTGACAAAGAGGTCTAACTCGAAATATATTATGGAACACGGTCATGCAGATTACATCAGTGTCAATGTCTTGCCTAATCAAGTAAGATTTTCTATATGAAAAATATTAACAAAGTTTTTGAAAAATATATAATTAAAATCACTTGTGTTTGTCTTACATCTCAACGCCGAAATATTCCCATTTCTTGCATTGTGATATCCGTCTTTGTAAAACGTTCTCCTGTATACTTTACATATTTTAGATTTGTAACGTAACGATTAAAAAAATATTGTTCAAAACATAAACATATACACCATGAAATGTTAGGTTTGAAAATTTAAAAAATAAAAAATGGCATACGTTCGATTGCGCTAATTTGTAAAAATGAACCGGGGATGACATGTTATATAGTGACGTGCTTACCTACTTTTCGTTGAAGTCGACCCCCGAAATAGAACAAGTCTATTCAATAAACACACCAGACTGCGACTCGCATTAATGAGAATTTAATTCGCGAGATATCATTGACTGGTCACGAGGATAATTTAAAACGAATTTGTCTGTTTACTGAACTCTAGGGCCTTTACTATGAATTATAGTCACACCCAAACGTACAT
The DNA here is from genome assembly GCA_963556195.1 of Sepiola atlantica. Lineage (NCBI taxonomy): Eukaryota > Metazoa > Mollusca > Cephalopoda > Sepiida > Sepiolidae > Sepiola > Sepiola atlantica. The sequence goes on along the minus strand of OY744526.1, from coordinate 108,295,904 downwards.
ACCCCCACACAAATACACACAAACATATATATATATATATATACATATATATATATATATATATATATATATATATATATATATATATATACATATATATATATATATATATATATATATATATAGTGTAATATACATATGTGAATATGTATATATGCAAATATATATATGAATATATATACATATATATGCATGTATTTTAATATATATATATATATATATATATATATATATATATATATATATATATATATATATTGAAGAGACAGAATGAGATAGAAGAGAATGAAGTCAATTATTCAGGCCTATATCTGTATGATAATTAATTTCTATCCTTAATCGTAATGTCGGTGTTTAATTCAACATTTGTATAGTTGACTAACAGATGGGCCTGGGTAACAATCTAGCTACATGTGTTGGGCGTCAGAGTAAGAAAAACTCTGTCTGGTCGGTTGTCCCAAGATGACGCCATCAAATTTTCACTTGAATCGTAGTGGAAAAAATACTCTTAAAACTGAGTAGAAATTAACCTATATATATATATATATATATATATATATATATATATATATATATATATACGTACATATATCTAAACACACACACAAATATATATATATATATATATATATATACATATATATATGCATATGCATATGCATATATATTGTTATACTTATATTATGTATAAATATATGTATAAATATGTATATATATACATATATATATATATATATATATATATATATACATATATATAATATGAGGAATAAAAAAACAATGTTTCAGACAAAATGTAAAAATAGAAATGGAATAAAGGATTAGCAAATCAACAACTAGCAAAAATAAAGTCAACAACACATACCATAATGATTTAGAAATATTATAGAATCGTGGTCTTTGAATAATTGTGTTATTATGACGTAGGATAACTTCTACAACTTTGACTCCTTATTCCTCTTCCTCCTCTTCCTCCATTTTGTAATTCCTGGCTGTCAATCATTTTAAATTACGTCTGATCTTCCTTCACAACTGTATTAACTTACAGCGTTTTCGATCGGTTTTACATGCCAACGTTTGATTGTTCTTGTTTCTTTCTTTTTCTTTTTCCTATTTAACATTTCTTTCTTTCTTTCTCCCTTTCTACTGTTTATTACATGTGACTATATTTTTTCAAACTTGCGTTATTTGTATAAATTTGAAAACGTTTCTGCTTTTCATTAAAGTTCTGCTACCAATTGATTGTGATTGTATTTTAACAATTTAAATATTTTGGTAGAACTATTCAATATGTGCTTTCGAGTTTATTTTTGCTAGTTGTTGATTTGCCTATCCTTTATTCCATTTGTAGTTTTACACACACACACACACACACACACACATATATATATATATATATATATATATATATATGTGTGTGTGTGTGTGTACGTGTATGTGTGTGTGAGGGCGTGGTTGTGTGTCTGAATAGAGGTACATGATGCTTTTTACAATGCGGAAAAAACGCAACTCTTCAAAAGAAGTCTCAGTAGTCGAAAGTGCTCGAAAAAAATGGCCGAAGAACTATCGGAGAAGTACTATACGGATTGCAACCTGAAACCAGAAAGATAGCTCGACGGTTTGAGAACCTCACGAAGATATACAAACGCGAAAGTTCCGTGACGTTCAACAACACTTGCTTAGATAATGACTAGCTGCCTAAGTATATATATATATATATATATATATATATATATATATATATATATATATATATATATATATATATATATAGACTCATGGGAAAGTTCACACCCTGCAGGTAAAAATGATTTAATATTATTTAATTCAAATTAATATATATATATATATATATATATATATATATATATATATATATATATATATATATATATGTATATATATATATATAATATGCATCACACTGTTTTGTGTTTGCTTATGTAATCCCGTGAAATATACGGTTAATTTTGTCCACGGGGTTTCGAATAAAATAGATAACTCACAAAATGAAAATAACAGATTAATATACTCTTCAAAATGTCGTCTCTGAGCGCGTGACCAATGTTAACTATTTTCTAAGCGAGGTAATCATGAATCCCTCGTCAGAGCATCGATTAGCGAATACATTGATGTTGTTGTGAAGTTAACGTTGCAGTAATTTGCGACAGAATATCATGTATTGGTTTGTTTAGAATGAAATGCTAACTTGTTCATAACGAGTGGATCATTCTTGACACTCTTCCGAGTAGATCATGTTTACCTCGTAAGTAAAATTTATCATACATTTTGGAGAGATAAATACAACGCTACTGAATGGCGGAACACCAATGAGAGTGTAGCATTACCTACCCATTTTCTACACACTTACGCATATATTTACCAGGGGGCGTTTCAGCCCCGAAACCTTTTTCGATGGTTGAGGGTGGGACACTCTTTTACATGAAAAGGGACGCACAAAGAAAATTCCATTTTTGTCTCTGATTAACATACTTACCAGCACATGTGCTCAACGCACACACATTTCACGGTATGTATCCAATTTCCCTTAACTTCTACACACACATCTGTACATATCCTTTTCACGACTTTATTGTACACATTTTATAGACATAATTTCAAAGCCCACCCTGTCAGATTAGTGAAGAATACATTTTTGACATACATTATGTGTTCGTGTTCTTTCTTTGTTGTATTTATAAATTATTCTATTGGACCATGTAAAAGATAAAGGCGCTGCCCGAGTGGCGGCTCATCATCATCAAGACGAATAAGCGGGTCAATCATCTGTTTAGTGTTCAGTTACGTTCTGTCTCATGAGGGCAATTTATCGAGGTAATGACTTCCCATATCGTACCAGGCGAATCCTTTAATGTATTTCGTCTTGAACAAGATAGTTTTATTTGCCTATAACTTCTAGCGTCGGAATTCCCTCATGAATGGCAACGTGACTGACCAGGCTATTTAAAAAACTTCGCTGTTTTAACGTAGTTGAATTCTAAAACTAAACTGCTCTTGTGTAGAAAGTTTTCGCTGGTGAAGCTAGATAAACGCATTTGTTCTGTCAACGAGAAATCCTCGTCAACTGAGGCAAAATTTAGAGTGTTCTTTTTTGTGATTTTGATGTTCTCCACAATGAAAAACGATCTTGTGTCTAACTTTGCCTTAAGTAGGCAGAGGGTAAATATCAAATATTCGATCATCCTGAATTATTTCTCCGTATGTCATATTGGCATCATATATTTACGACAATGCCCAAAGTAAAGCATATAAAAATGAAAATGCTTACATTTGTTCGAAGATTATACTTTCGGGGAACGAAATTATAATTCAATACATCATAAAACGGAATCCATTTCAACTATATTATATTCGATTATTTATCTCTGTCTGAGATCAGCTACAATCATATTTATGGAAGTTACTCTAGACGAGACATTCATCCACTTGTTGTAAGGGGCTAACAAAATACTAGGTCAATGCCCAAAACAAGCCAACGATAAGTGTTAAATGCATAGATTGCGACCCAGAAAGCAGAAAATATTCCGCCTTTGTTAGAAACATCGCTCATGGAATGTGAGGACTAAAGCACAACATAAGGGAAACGACAGTTACGAGGTAACTGCCGAAAGTAAACCCAAGGTCCAGTTTCTACGCTCGTGAACTCAATATATTGTAAAGCGATTAGCTGCACATATACGCATGATTACTGCTAGAGAAATTTTGATCGCGTAATTTCAATCCATGTATAGTTGAAATAGACCTTTGTGCTCATATATTCGTATACAAAAAGTCACTTATCGTACGTATTGTGTTTCCTCACTAAACACTCCGAGATAGTTCTACCTTGTACTATAGTACGTGATACGATGGGTCGTAGCGAATGTATATCGTTTACAGAGTATTAAACTAGTTTAAACTTCATTTTAATAACGCTAATATATTACACAATCAGTTACATCGGGCAAAACTAAACTGAAGCCGTTCCGCTAAATTGCAAAACTATTGTATTATATATGTTTCTAGTTTTTTTTTAGATTAAAGGTCCTCGCTTATCAAGGTCCAAAGCCCACTCGAGGATAAGGGTTAAAGAGTTTGACACGAGGATAGGGTTTAAATAGTTTGACTGGTGGATTGTGAGACACCATCGCGTTCATCGGCACGATTGTTATAGCAAGGCAGTAATGCATCATTTACAGAGACGGTTCTATAAGAACTTGTTTACATTGGACTTGAAGACGGTCATAGTGTAGTCAGCAACGAGGCAAGCTCGCGGCACTGTGTTCCACAAACGGGCAGTTCTAGGAAAGAAGCTTTGACCAAGGAAGTTTCTTTTCAACTTGAGCACACAGAAGGAGAATGAAACTGATATGCAGTGGTAGTCGCTAGTTGCAGGGTTACTGTGAATGTTTTACAGGGGTGATGGCATATCTTTGGGCTCAGTCAAGCACCTACCATAGACAATAACGGTAGAGCAAATACAGACTAGCAAAATCTATTCTGTGAGAGAGTGACTGTATGTAAGAGAAGAAGACACCTCCCACTACATTTCGAAGTCGGTGTTGGACTCTGTCAAGGCAGGTAAGGGTGCTCTTAGCAGACCCCATATAGTTGATAACAGTACTCAATCTTATGACGTATTTGACTCTTGTACAGTTTGAGGATGACGTCGGGCGTGAGATCCCTTCTGGAGCAGTAGAATGATCCAATCACTTTTCCAGCGGATTTAGCAACATATTTGATGTATATCTTACATTTCAAGTGTGTAGAGAAGGTCAGTCCTAAGAGCTTATAAAGGCAGTGGGCTTCCCCAAGGGGATAGCCGTTAATTTCAACTGGGACACAGTGGGGATCATAGCGTTGGTTGTGAAAGGAGAGGAGATTGGTATGTGACGCATTTAAACTAACCAGCCACAGTTTCCTTAATTCTCTTGAAGGGGTTTCCATAGATGGTTGTGTTATCAGCATAAATGTTTACGAATGATCTTAGAATGTGGTTTGGGAGATAATTTATGAATATCAAAAAACGGGTGGGCCCAGAATTTAACCCTGATGCACATTGGTGTTAGTACTATGTGCCCCAGACTTCTGTCCATCAACGACTACTTTTATAACTCTATCATAGAGAAAGTGATTTGATGGTTGAGAGTACATTTCTAGATATCCTTTAGCTAACAAGTGTTTTTAAAGTAAACAGTTATGCAAAGCCCTATTTTTTCTAGTTACGAAAATGTCAAATAAGAGCCTGGTACAAATAAAAGCTAGTAGTAAATATGTATATATAATTTATATATAACCAATATACGAACAATATCATGATATTGCTTGCTTGGTTAGTAGATTGAACATTGACTGTTTTAGAAGTGGGAGGCGAAATACATGAAACAGGTATCGGTAGGAGAGGCTTAATAGAAGTATTATTAGTAGTAGTAGCAGAACAAGCGTAAGAGAATAAGAATAACATTCGACGAAAATAGATAATGGCGTAATCAAAGAAGAAATAGTAGTACTAGAAGTAGCAGAGCATACGTGAATAGAAGCAAGGGAAGAAACAGATAAGTAATTGACCTAAATAAAAAAGAAACGGAAAAGGAATGTAACAGAAGCAGTAGCAGAAGGGCCGCCTAAAGTAAAATGCTTTCTCACCGTGTCACTGGATTTAGCTATGTTATAGAGTCAGAGATATTCCGTCTGGAACTCCGGCTGGTATTAGGGTTACAACACGGCTTACTGGACTTTGTAGAAAATACAAGAGGAGTCAACATCAGAATTCGCTGTCCTCTAGTCGTCTCTGTGTCGGTGCAAACCAGTAATAAATACATTGAGAATTACAATCTTGCTTTTGCGCTTATGCGCGTGTTATTTCTTCGTGTGTTCAGAACGACACCTTTCCCGACTTCGTATGTAACATTTTTTTCTGTTACCCTCGGCGTCGTTTGTAAACCTGGCGTTTTGCCGGTCTAATCAATAGTTACGACCAGTTATGTCACTTTTCAGCAGAACATACAATAATGGGGAGCGATCCCCGTGAGCTCTGTGCAGATGTCCGATATGCTTAACAACAGTAATAACAACAAGCAGCAACCGATCAAGTTTACCTATGAAGTATATAATCTGATAAACTATCTACTTAGCTACACAGTCGGTTAAGGGCACGAAATGTATCCATTGATGCGCAATGTATCAACGTCCACATGACGGATCAAGGGCGTTATCTTTATTGTATAAACTTCAAAGTTTGATAATGTATGCCCATTAAATGACATTGGCCATTTCTGGGTAGGGTCACGACGCAAATGACTGATTCAAATGAACTACGGTTCAATTCTGATGCAAATGTAATACATATCCAGCTTTTACTCAGTTTCGTGTGCGTGTCAATACAGTCATGTATTTTAGAATCAGATTAAGTGAGTTTTGATTTTATCAAATCTATTGTGCTAAACCCCACACTTATACTGTTATGAATAGTATGAACTCACTACTCGTAAAGGTTTAAGAAAAATATTGATTCATGTTCAACTTATCGTATAGCATTAATCATTGATAATCTTTTGCGCTTCGACATTAAAGGACTCAATCCCGAAAAGCAGAGTAACCAAAAGTAAGATAAACAGAAAGCTAAAAACTAAAAATGGTATTCACAAATAAAAGTAAAGAAACATATTTTTTCTTCAAAATAAAGTTATTTTTCACTTTTATATTTCTTTCATACTTTTCGGAAAAATATGGAGATTTCATTTCTTCTGTAAAGTATTGAAAATTAAACTTATCTTAATCTTATACTGCCCGTATCCTTATGAGATTTTACCTCATGTATCGCATAGATCGGAGTTCCTAAATCGGTTTACCTTTTGACGCTAAAGCAAATTATCATATATTTCTCATTTTATTTTAATTCTAGTCTACGTCATAATATAATGTTATATATTTTTAATTGACTTACTTAAGGAACACTGAATAGCCATTTGTAGAATTTTCCGGTAATGCTAAATTAAAGAAATACCGTTCGTGTATAATACTTCATAAGTGAGTTTTAATTCTCAAAGAAATTCCGAATTCAAACATAACAATAAAAATAAATAACCTATGTTGTACGAGGATGGGTCTCCCTCTTGTTGAATTTGGATTGCCCGACATCGAAAGTCACGTATCTGACTTTGCCTAATTGGCGAAGTGAGTTAATCGAGACATTTGTTTTATTTCATTAGCGGTAGTTTGGTTAGACGACACTTCAAATGTCAGCATCAGCATTGCCAAAGCCATCTAGGTTGATGGGTGCATTGGATAGGACAAAGCTAGAATAAACTGTTACTTTGCACTGGAACCTTGTGAATACAATACACCAAGTATTTATATCCCTCTTTTTTCAGCATATGTATCATTGCCTTTTTCTTTCTCTCTTGGTGCAAATACCCCCTCTCTCTCTCTCTTTATCTCTCTCTCTCCTCACTGTTGACTGAAGGAGAGAGGAGGAGCTAGAATTCAGCAGTTGCTCTCTTTTTATCATCGCGCGGCGGTCGTGTTGCGACCCATCTCTCGAGTGTTCATGTTTTTCTATATGAATAAATTGTAGTAATATATTTTTTATTAAAGTTGTACGCTTCTTTATTGCAATGCGTTCAAATTACAGCAGGGCGTCCCAAATAAGTCTAGCAAATTCATTCTCTGGAGAGAATTAATGATGCCTAGCATGCTGAACAAACAAAACCGTATAGCGGCGGAATCATCTATTCGGCTGGCACAAGGCTAGTATGTCTAAGGATGTAACAGAGAGTTAATAAAATAAAGACTGAGTTCAAACGGGAAGTCGAATTGTCTTTTTTTGTCTTTTCACTATCAACAGTCCAAACACGCACGACAACGACGCGACGTTTACAATAAGACTTTTCGTCCAGAATTTGATTCCTTTTTTTCTTTTCTTTTTCTTCTTTCTTTTTCTCTTTGCACTCGACGTAGTCACAACGTCAACCTTTGTCGCTCTTCCCCCAGAGCAAAGTGTCTAAGTTTTTATCACGACGAAAATTAGCCCATGCAAAACAAGGCTCTTTTGCATATGTGAAGTCTCGTCGCGTGACCAAAAGCACACGTTTCAATTTGGTGACTAGAACACTCTGGGTTCAATCCCAGATGTACAATGCACGGTGCAACCCTCACTCTTTTTCCTTGTGGACCTGCATGATGGCTGCTACAAAGGATCTCTGACAACATAGGCTTAAACATATAAGTAATTGTATTGCTACTGTTTGAACCAGATAATGTAACTATTGTACCCCGCGCGAGCTGAGGGTCCGTGACACAACGATAAGAGCTCTTCCAGAAACATCACCACGGCACATACACAAGAAAATACACTCCAAAGCCAACGAGAGTGTTATACCAATATGATAAACATATAATATGCATTCCCTATATCTCTCTTTTATCTCTCCCATCTAGTTTTCTCTCTCTCCTTTCTTCCCCTCTCGCTCTCTCCCCCCTCTCTCTCTCTCTCTGACGCAATACTCCATTTGTTAAATTATATTTCTGTCTATGGCTTCCTGTAATTGACCATTTTTTTAACTAATAAAATTTCTATTGAATTACCTATCTGTGTCCCTGGGAAATGGTTGTAAGAAATAAGTCCTGGGCTATCGACAAGTGTGTATAATAATTTATACACATCGAATACAGTCGTTATGTAGCATTTGTTTACGTAGGAAATATAGTACATATGTTTGAATAACTGGCTTGAAAAATAATCAATACTTCTTTGTAAAACGTTTCGGTCATGCAACAAGATCATACTAATTCATCAGGGAGTTTTAATTCAGAAGTAAAACATTCTAAACTCAAATGAAAAACATAAATATAAGTGAACAATATGACATACATATGATCTATATTTAAACATCGAAATTAGTTCATATATTATTTAGTAATACGTAAATAATATTGACTACAAAGGCACATTATTTTATATATTGTGTTGTTGCTGACAGGGCTCCAGAAAATATCTAGGAAGAATAAACATCAGGACATGTCGTAGTCTGGTCGTTTGTACCTTTGAATCTGTGGTCTTAAAATCCATGAAGTTAAGATAACAACATGTATTCTCCGTATGTGCAGCCACCATTCGTATGTGCGTTCTGGGCAAATGTTCCTGGGCTTCGTCTGCAACAGTGAGCCTTGCTGCTGTCTGTATCCTTAGAGATATTTTGAGGCACGATAAGGTTTAATCGAATCCTTATCTGCGTAAGATAACAATGGCTTGTTAAGATACCTTGTATGACAGCGCCCCTAAAGTGCAATCTTATCTACTTTTTGTGTATTATCCTTGAGATAAATACTTGACGGAAGTTCTATGAATAGCGTGTTGGGCGAACACAGAAATACATGTTCAAATGGTTCCTTCTCATAGTTTTCTTTCTTCTACGTTTGTATTTTTCATCATCACAATCGGCTTCTACTTCGTCTCCTCTTTCTTCTTCTTTTTTATTTTCAATATCTTTTTCCCACTTCTTTTTTCTTATATATCTTTTACAGGTTTTTTTGTTCCTCGTAGTCTTCTCTGATGTGTTTTCCTCACCATTTTTGTTTCATATTTCGCTTCATCATCATCATCATCATCATCATCATCATCATTATTAAAATTGTCATCATTATTATTATTATAATTATTATTTACATTCTACATCTTTTTTCTTCACCCCTTTCCCACCTTCCCGGTCTTACTCTTCCTCCTTTATCTACTTCTCCTTCCCTCTCTTCCGCGTTTTCTTCTTCTTCCTCTTCCACTTCTTCCCATCACCATATTTCTCGTCTTTTTCTTCTTCTTAACTGTTCATGTTCGTTTATCTCTCTAATGTTCTTTATCCCCTCCCTCTTCCTTCTTCCAGATAAACTTTTCATTTACATCCGCCCATTTGCCCCCTCTCTCTTTCTCTATATATCTCTCTCTCACACACACACATTCTACCTCTCTCTCTATATCAGTCCGCAGCACGGTGTTGACATCCGTCTTTAAAATCTCGGTTGACACATCGCCGATAAACGGAGATTATGAATCCCAATGCATCAGTAAATTTGATTTACAAGACAAACAAGCGCTGGATAAATTCTGACTGTTCGAATAACACGGACGTAAGCGGCTTTCTTTGGTCTAGGGTGGAAAAGAGGGGTAAGGACTTAATACGCCCAATTCACACCCGGCGTAGATTGGGTTGACAGAGGGCGCTCATGCAGCAAACCGTTGGCAATCTAGGCCCTAATTTCATTGTTCTCATCACTGATACATTCACCATCTTCTTCCTGTTTTGATTCATACTGACTGTTGAAAGAGAAGAACTTCGGCCAATTTGAAGAGCCGGTTCCAGTTCTATTCATGTTGTATGTATGTGTTATTGCGATGCTGGCTCTAATACGCGTGTAACGCGGGTGAAATGTTTTTTTCTATCTATTCATATATAGTTATCAATGCGTATAGGTTGATACATTTGTATATACATGAATCGTTTCTAAACTATTTAACCGATCATTATAAATGTTGTAAAACTTCATACAGACGTAAGGGGGCATACTGCGGTATATAAAGTTGCACTCAATTTCATGCAAATGGGTACAAACACGCGGTGTAAGCATTCCGATACCTACCTTTTTTGCGATAATATAAGAGATATTATATTAATAAATATTACACACATATCCGTTTCTTTTTAGCACTTTAACGGGATTTACGGTGGGGGCACAACTTTCCATTTGAAAATTCAAATATTTCATACTTTCATTAAATTTAACCCATAGTCAGTAATTACAAATTTACCAAGATTCTCATGATGGTGATTCATTCTTAAAATCCCTGAAGCTCAAACTATGCATTACAGGCATTTTTCAGAATCAAAATCATGTAATTGAATCAAAGTTGAATATGGATTCTAGATATAATATTAAGGATTATATATCTTGATTTTAATTTGCGTAAGTTCTTTTAGAACGGCCGGTGTAACAGTGAGCATAAAATTGTTACACAACTGTTCTGATGGGGAATTTATTTCACTCGTCCTGAGACGGATACACTTCTAATTATAATTGTAGCAATTACAGAATGTACATTCATTTCATACCTTCAATAAACCGAGTAGAAGCCTGATTTCATGATTTATATATACTAGTGGTAATTGTCACCCGATGTTGTCCGGGAAAATTTAGGAAAACAAGAATCATATGCCATAGAAATAAATTGACCGGATATGTAAATAACAACTATTTTCACGGAAAATGCTTAGCATGTATTCACTATATAGAAACTATTCGCAAATAGGAATGTAGGAATTGGTAAAATAAAATCAATAATCGAATAAGAATACAACAAAAAGGTTACTTAATAAATGAGAGTTAATTTTGAAAATTAAAATGCAAATGACTTATCCGCTGGGTGTCGATGACTGTGTATATGAGAAAACTGTTTCCTTTCTCGTTGATAGAAAGGGTTCACTTGTTTCATAAAAGTTGGAGATACGAGTTAGGTATAGTCTAGTTCAGTGCTATTTGATACACACTCCCAGGCTTTACTCTGAAAAGTGGTTGGCGTATTGCCAATCAATTGAGTTGCTTTTACTGACGAGGCTGATCAGTATATGTGTGTAGAGCTATAGTGTACTACCTTTCTAGTGCGCTTACTTTTAATAGAATCGCCTTGTGCCACACCTTCCTGGCGGGACTATTTTTATAAATAAATATACAGTCGATATATAATAAGTTCTGCAAATAGTTTCAGTGCCTTTTTCTGAGAGTTTCTGTGACAATACTTGAGCTTTAACTCTTTTATGCATGTTTTTTACAGAGGTTCTACGTACCTGATATAACTTGTTATTGCCTCACGTTTCTGTTAAGTTGAGCTGACTTCTAAAAGACCAGTAACGATTAATATTGGAGGCAAAACGTACTCCACAATGCCCCTTTATCCCACACAAAAATATAATGTGTCAAATAAAAATTCAGAAATTTATGACAAATGTTTCTAGATGTGTTGTGGAACAAGGATATGAATGAAAGGGCGTATTATCTACTTTAGTATATACTATCATTTTGATATTTCCCATATTCAATTATTTAATTTGGAATTTGGTGTAATTCAATTGCATAAATCAATGGACCATGTTTAGTTCAAATACAAATAAATGGTTTTATCTATCTATAAATTTACATGACTAATTATTTATATGAGGATACTTAAACAAGATGTGGTCCTAAAATAACATTTTCAAACATGAAGTTGAATCCTTTGAACCTGTGTTACTTGTTTTGATCATATATGTTTTTTCTGATCATCGTCTTTAAATGTGTATTTTAACGATTTCTCTTAAGAAACATCTATCTATAATTTTCACTTTCACTTATATGCTTTTGACTATTACTTTATACGGTATCTATCACTCTCACTTCCGTAACTCTTTGCTATATATGCTTATTAACAGTCGAAAGTAATAAAAGAAGGTAATAATTAAATGACCGGAATAGTAATTATAAGAAAAGTGATGTTTACCATAAGTAGTAATACTAGTAAACCCGTAGCTTTAGAGGGGCGGAGGGACAGAGAAAAGAGTTTTACGGCGATCAGAAATATATACTTTTGGGATTTATTTATATCTTTAAGTATCACACACTCTATCTCTGTTGGCACATTTTATTTATTGGTATATTGATGTTATATGTTAAAAAAGTGATGTTGCTGACCACTATTTACTGTATCCCTATGTTCGTGATAGGTGCACGACTGATCTCCAATCAATGTAAGGGTTAGGGCAAATTATTAACCGAAAAAAGGTCGTATAGCTCCAATTACAGCCAGGATCTTTCCTTTCTGTCTCTCTGTATTACAAATCCATCGTTACTTTCATGAACAACGTTTCTATTCCAGAACATTTTATCTGTTGAACAAATAACACTTTGAGCCGTCTTTGAGTAATCTTCTTCTCATCCCATCAGTTATGTTCACTCATCTTGTGATGATGGTCATCACCGAATTGAGAATGTTTGTAATCTTTATCCTCGAGTGGTCCCGCGCCTTGACAAGCAGTAGCCTAGTTGTAAAAGAGTCATGGATAGACGGGACATCAGGAGTTAAATAGTCTCAATTTGACGCATATGAACGGAACACACAAAAAAGAAATTATAATTTAGTATGTAAAAATGTTACTCTTAACATAGCCAGTGAGGGTCTCCGACTGTATCTGCCTGAGTAATGTAAATGAGAGAATTCAATTAAACTGGTTTTATGGTAAAAGCGTGTTCCTGTCAATTGTTGCATATGTACCAATCTCTCTTCAGACAACCGACCTCTCAAAGTATCGCTAGCAGCCTTATCCAGTCAAGCGCAGAGTAAATTCCACGATGCGACAGAAAACATTTAATCTCTGAATCTGGTTGTTTCATGTAAAAAATTTCCAGCATCGTTATATCGCATTTAATTATTGAACATTGGAAAAGTATATTACATGATACATGATAATAACTTTATTCATGAATTCACACAGAATCTAACATGTTTTCGTTCTGCTCGATTATGATATCACAGAAATATATACGTCTTTCTGTCTCTCTCTATATATGTGTGTATATATATATATATATATATATATATATAGAGAGAGAGAGAGAGAGAGAGAGTGAAAAAATAGAAATATGTAAATATCTTACGAACGAAAGTAACACTTCAATCGAAACATATTTCCTCTGTGACTGTTCATGTCTGTTTAATAAAGTTATACATACCATGAATTGCGTGTAAAATATATGAGACGATGATTGAATCTAGGTTGATAGTAATGGCATTGTAACAGTATTTTTTTTCTGTAAATCCTTTTTTAGTTAATTAATGTAGAAGCACAATTCTTTTTCGGAAACAAGTTATTATTTACGACTAGCAGTGCAACTCGGTATTGCCGGAAAGCATTGACAACAAAACAAAAGCGATACAAACTGTGTAACATCTTACTCTACTATTCTCAATACCCCTCTCGTGTACTCTCTCTATTAATTCAAACTATGTCTGTCCATCTCTCATATATCTCCTCTTTTTCTTCTATCTCTCTCTAACCCTCTTCTCCCAATAGCTACTCTGCTCCCTCCTTCTGCCCTTGCGTGTCCTGTTCTTTTCACCATTCCCCTCCCCTCTGCTCCTAACTCTAACCTCGTCCCCACTCAATAAAGAGTTTCTTTCCTCCGACCGAGGAGAAAAGACAAACTTCACATTTATCCTGGGCCAAAGAACAGGAAAGTGTATTCAAGTGGGAGTTTTAGACCAAAGACGATGAAAAAATCACTCTAATATCGACCTGGCTAATTTTGTTCTTGTTGAACATAAAAGAGCATGAATATTAAAAAAGGTGCCTATATTCACCCCGGGCTAACTCTGGAAAATGATATAGCAGCTTTCTGGGTATGTCTTTTGTCGTATTTTTACTTTTAGCTCGAAAAGTACACAGAAAACCGCCTTTTATATGATGAATTAAATAAACCCATAACCGCAGTAAAATGTTCCTACTTTTCCAAATAATATTAGTATTTAAATGACCGCAGGATTCAACAGGATTTGAACTTATTAAAAACTCCTAAACGTTGTTCATTATAGAAATCGCACAACAAATTCATTTATTTAATTAATTCAATCCAATATTACTCTATTGCTCTTTCGATTATGACTTTTACACATCATCAACATTATTGCATGCTTATCGGAGGGGTTAGGTAGTAAAGCTTACATGGAGTATGTCTTAAGAGCATAACTGGTCTCGTAGCCGTATATTTACCTGAGAGAATGTGCATGGCTCTCATACAGTGCAAAGGAATGAATTGTTTAGCAGTAGAGAAAAGGGCGCAGGAGCCAGAAAGATGTAAACGCTTGCTTCGTGTCTCTGACCGGAATGTTGACTAGTGGCTTCCGGCATTTGATTCGCTTTGTGCGATAGGCGCGAAAGTCAGGACCGGAAACGGAAGCTGTGATAGGTCTTTCATCTGATACCTTTTGTCTCTCCCTGACAGAACTTCATCAATAGAATTGGTCATCCTGACCGTAACATTAGGGTTTCGGTGCGAATCAAAGAAATAATTAGTCAAATAAAGTTAGAATAATGGATTCTTTATAACTGTTAACTACTGATTTCACAACTTATACGAATTTCATGAAAAAGGGGCATGATACAAAACATTATATATATATATATATATATATATATATATATATATATATATATATATATATATGTGATTTTATGAAGGCTTACCAAAGCATTCCTTTCAAGACACCAATGATCACCATTAAAGATATTTTTTCTTACAAATACTATTTATTCAAATTAAATGTTTTTTCCTACACGTGTTTCACTACCAAGCAGTTACTTGCTTGGCAGATCATCAGGGAAATTAAACGTGAAAAAACCGGTGTCAGACCATCTGACACCGGTTTTTTCACGTTTTTCCGACCCTCTCGGTCTTCTATTGTTGTCTTCTGATAATGAAAGTTGTTCTTTCGAAAATTTAAGATTACCCTTTGCCGATCTGTTACTTACCAAAAAAAAAAAATACTATTTGGTATTTAATCAGTTTTCGTGAAATTATTAATAAATCGTTTTGAGTTTCACTCTCTCCCTGCGTTTATTTCTTTTCACTTTTCCATCTCACGGCAACCACATCGCATTGCTATAGCCTTGGACGACTAATTTACACTTACATTTACCAGCAATGCTTCAAGCAAACTACAATCTCCTTTTATATATATATATATATATATATATATATATACATATATATATATATATGTGTATATATATATACATATATATGCATATATATATATGTATGTATATATATATATATATATATATCGGGTAATATATATATATGTATAGCCATATTGATGAGACTGAATTAATATCTATTCATATAAATGATATTTATTAAATAATAATATAAGTTCTACTAAGAGGCGAAAACTCTGAAGAAAAAGATAGTTTATGTAGGTATAATTTCGTTCGAATTATATTTACATATAGTGTGGCGTTCCAAAAAGCTGCATAGTTAAAATATAATTTCTTTCACATGATAGGTGTCTATCCCAAATCCCTTATGATGAGGCATATGTATACATAGATATCCGTCTATTTCTGTCTATCTGTCTCTATATGTCTCTCTTATTCCCTCTCTCGATGTATATATGTGGGCGTGATGATATAAAAAAGCAATTATTTATATAGTTCAGATCGATATCATGGTAAAAAAATTATACGCTTAAAAAAGCTCAATATTCAAACCTTCAAATAGTTATTTCAGAAGTTGTAATGAAGCTATAAATAAATACATTAAGATATAACACCTATGTTATACTGTACTTTAATCAAAGTTTCGAAGCTAAGAATAGCTTACAGGTGTTTCTCGGAGAATCAGAACAGACTTAAACAAAGTAAACAACAACACACACGCCGCCAGAGAATTGTTGAACAATAAAAAACGTTAACAATCAGATCGAAACTTCACCCAGAAAATATTTAAAGGGCCCGAAAACTACAAGCAAAAACACAAAAACACTCGAAATGGAAAATAAATTACTTTAAATGAGTTGAAATAACCCAGCATCGTACGTTTAGAAAAATACTGGATTGAATATGGATCATTGGGAAAACTTGTAAAGTCAATACAATATTTAGTTAGAGTAACTGAAAAGATGTATTAAAAATAAACTCTTAGATTTGGCATTTTAAAACCGATAGTTTGTTCCATTAAGTAGGTTTTTTTAATCATAAACATTCACAAAAGAGAAGATAGTTCAATAATGGAACTGTTGAAAATAGAGACCACGAAATACATGTCAATCATGGCCAATCTTTTTTTTTACTGAGAACTAAATTAATTAATGCAATTTTTACAATAGGATGAAGTAGAAAATAAATCGCATTACGTGAATTAAAAAAATGAACAAACAGACAATGAATAAATAAAAATAGTTTTCCAATGCGAATTATGACAAAGTTAAAAAGAAAATGATAAAAAATATGTTTTCTATCTTTTCAGAAAATGACACGTATGAGAAAATCGTTCACTCAAAATGAAAATTTGGCGAATTAAATAACATCCGAAACGAGTGAAAAAAATAAAGTGATCCTAAAAAAGAAATAACATACGCATAATTTTATATGCTTTATATAACAAGCAGGGTTACCCGGCTGTACCCTTTCAGGCGCAGTGAATATATCATGTAATGTTATAGTAGTGATTATAGAGTAACCTTTATTAGTAGTCATTTTCAAAAACGGTTACTGATTTTTTGTTCTCCGTGTAAGGAATTTACACGTAGCTCATTACACTCCCATTCATGTGTACTATTATAATTCCAAATCTTATTAGCTATTTTTTAATCCATAGGTAATTTTCTTTTAAAGCGGTTTTCCCATTTTTTGCATATTTTGCATGAACCTAAATATAGCCCGAATAGTACTCCACACACACATATCTATAACTAAATGTATGCGTACACATACATAACTAATAATAGAGAGAAGGTTATGATTAAATGAATGATTTGTGACTAAATTAAATTACTACGACTATATTATAATGTGGATATTGTGTCTGTATGAGTGTAACAAATTTAAAAAAATATTATTTGAAAGAAGTATTCATTGCATCTGACTACATTGATATACTTCTATACGTGTATATACAAAACTCGATGCTAAACAATATAAATCAATTAGAAAACTTCGCTAAGGAGGTTATGTTTTCAGTCGAGGTATTTAGTTTGTCACAATGTTTGCTTTTCTACAGCTTAGCGCCACTATAGATTGACAAATTATCACAGTACTAAATTAAAATATCGCTCATGGTCTCACTTAGAACTGATTAATTATGTTACAACAAAATAAAAAGTCACAGTAGAAGTAACAG
Source organism: Sepiola atlantica (assembly GCA_963556195.1). Taxonomy (NCBI): domain Eukaryota; kingdom Metazoa; phylum Mollusca; class Cephalopoda; order Sepiida; family Sepiolidae; genus Sepiola; species Sepiola atlantica. Next base: position 108,277,985 of record OY744526.1, on the reverse strand, counting down.
GAACAGTTAAAGGGCACTTTAAGCGGTAACTCCGGCTCTATGCATTGTAAGGACTCGCTACTTTGTCCATATTATAGCTATAAAGTTTCATCACTGACTTATTTACTGATAAGTTTTGTCAGTATCCACATTTTGTACGGAATTAAATCTTCCGATTTAAAAAATAAATGATGTATGCATCTGATTCATTTTCATGACTGTAGCCTCCATACACAATTTCCGCGTGATCAGATAAATAGTGATTGAATTATCAACGTTTCTGTGACATTTAATACAATATAGAGACGTAATTTCAGTTGTAAGGCGGAGGCATGCAGTCACTCGACTGATGTATTTTCTTGTTTAATTAATGATGTTGTCCATAATTCTCTGTCAGTAGGGTGTAATAATAAATACGAGAGAGTGTTTAAAATAAAAATGGGGGTAAATATAATATAAATATGTATGTGCGTTTAAATTAAAAAAACTTAAACGACATCTTCTTAACATAATAATTAAAATAATAAAAAATAAATATTTTTTGAAGAAATCCAATATTGTTACATGTTTCTGAACCAAAGAAAAAATGTAAAGAATCACTGTTACAAAGGTCACTAATAAGATATCTCTATTATACGTAACACGTGTCCAGACCTTCATCTATGAAAGTGTATACATGCATAATCCATTATTGTCAATATTGTCGCATTATGACATTTTTCTCTCAAAACAATCATCGTTTTTACTGGTGCAGTGAAAGAACATCTGTGCAACTAAATAATTTAGACTGCCACAACCGATAATTCACATATCACAGCAGCACTTAGTCACCTCAAAATATCGGTATGAATGGCACAGGAAAACTAAAATTCATTGTGCTTTTCCGCATGTACGATACCACCGGATCGCTTGAGGTTCGTTGCATTGTACGTAGAATTTCGTTGGGTTCTTGACATAGTTCAAAAGCTCATCCGTAATTTGGTTGGTCCATATCATTAATCTCACTCTGCACCCTCTTTCTCACAGACACTATGTTCCAGGCTGTTTCATAACTACAATTACTGCATGTGTTTTTTAGAAGTTATTAATTGGACCATTTTTCCCGCACTTTTGACTTGTTGGTCTATAGGAATCCTCTGCCTTGGTATCTTATTGTAATACATATTATCCCATCATCTACTTTCTAAGAATTGAACACCTGTAGAACTATCTTCCTGCTGATTATTCTTTCATACCTATACATTTTTTTTATTTCAAAACTGAAATAAATAAGCATATTCCGCCTTTGTGTACATTATCTTTCGTTCTTTGATTACTGTTTTATAGGATGACTATATCTTTCGTCCCGTTAATTTTTCATCATGCTAATTAAATAGTCTATTTTTCTTACAAATCTGTGTAATGTATGACTCGTGTAAGCGTTGATAACTGACTATTGGTTTACTATTAGATTACATGATTTATGAGAAAGACACATTGAGTGATCTAAGATGCACAGAGGAAAACATGATGATAGTATAATCATGCCAGATGAGCTCAAAGAGGTTTCAGTATTTCTTTTTCGTTATGTCAATAAGCGCTGTGTTGACTCTAAAAGTAATATGCATACGCTATGTATACGTACACTATATTACGCAATTTACGCTGCAAAATAAAATAGGCGGTTAAAAATATATTAGAGAAATAAAAAAGACGTCAACCGTAAATGTAATGTTTAATGAAGTATACGAGAGACTATAAGAAACATGTTTCGCCTAATATGTATATAATTATCTCCTTGGATAAAACTTTAGTAACGTAGACTACAGCTTCTAAGTAACTACGATTGGTCCTATATATATATATATATATATATATATATATATATATATATATATATAGTTTTGGAAGGTTTTCAACCAGTTAAACTATATGGAAACACACAAAAAACACTTTTAGTACCATGTCCTTTGTAGAAAAATTACTTTGCTAGTACGTTAATTTACATATATATATATATATATATATATATATATATATATATATATATATATATATATATATATATACATAATTTCACATGATGAAACGTTTGTTAGAAAAGCTACAGCCTCAAGGTAAAAAGTAATATACATATATATATATATATATATATATATATATATATATACATATATATATATATATATATTATAAAGAATATACTTTTTTTAACTATATATTTTTGTGTAAAAACACATAAGTATTTTACTGCTTTTATTTCCGAGCTGATTTTTCACTTACATATTCCAGTATGTTAAATAAAAATGAAATAACATTTTCGCTTGAGAACATTGTAATTCTTGACCACAGATCCTACATAATGGATTTTTAATTGGTAAAAATAGTGTAGGTGATCGGTTCGATTTAAGTCAATAAATAACGAGATGATTCATGTTTAGGCCCCATCGGGATAAAACACGGAGTTTGAGAGAGAGAGAGAGAGGGGGGGGGACTTAACAAGGATTTTCACAGTTTACTTTGCATTATCAACTTACTGGTCAATTTCATCCGTATAAGTTGCATTAGAAATCATTTGATTACATAAAAATATTAAAGTCACTGCCTTATAACAAATAAATTTGCTCTTCAGCGAATAGCCACATAGTCCTTCTATATCCTTCAAGTGTTGAATAACATTTCTGAACAAGGGGAATAACTCATTAAGTATTAATTACAAGAGTCATCTTCATGTCTCTGTGTAGCTAAATATCGCTGTTGGTCGATGGTCGATCATATAGTTTAAAATAGAACAATAAAACAAACTCTCGTTTTAAATCCAATGCGATATACTTTTATATTTTCTTCATTTAAAAACAAAATCAAAATAAATGATTAGGAGATATTTGAGATTCTCAATGTTTAGTATTACAACATTAGAGGTTCCGCACTTCATCTCTGGTTTTAGAAATATCCTTATTAGACACTTTGAGATTTTTTAAGTAATAATTTATGATACCTAATACAGAAACATCATTTACTGATTGTATCTGGGACTTCGGGGCTCTTTTCTTCAAATATAGAAATTTCGATCTACTAGAAATAATTATTTAGTTTAAGTTTGTATATATAAACTTTGGTGCCATCGTTTGGGAAATCTGATTCGTATGTTTCCCTGAGTGTGCACATTTTATTGGGGGTGGAATCTTTTCTTTTTAATCTTTCCATATTAATTCTCACTTGAAGAAGTCCTCTAAAGTAACGCCTCTGATTTTTTTACATATACTACGTTCCAGTGTTATAGCTACACCAGATCTTTTATTAAATGTGTATTTGTTTTAACAAAATAGGTAACAAATCAGTAGGTAAACCCAAATACGTAGTTTTTGACTAATTTCCCAACTGTAGTTCTATTCAAAATAAGTCACGTCGCTAATAGTAAGTATTCCCGCAAAGTGTCATGGAAATCTACCCCGTGCCTTTTAGTAAAAAAAGAAGATTTTGCTATTTGTACAAAGATTAAATAATGTTGGCCAGACATACAATTTAATCGTAGAACACTCAGACAAAATAGTAAAAACGCCATTAATTTAGTGAACCGGAAGTCGATGACCATCCAAAAATGTGTTGACGGAAACCAATTTGAAGTGCTATTACAAAATAAGGAGTTTGAAATGTTGAAAGGTGTAACCCGAGCCCTTAATTCAGGGTGTGCTTGACAATGGCTGCATCCACTCCCTTATACTTGTCCCAACGTTTCATCTGTTCTGACCCAAAAAAACAACAAAAAACAAACACCCACACGCCCTCTTTTGTATTCTCATCAATCATGGTTTACAAATTCGGATATAATGTATTTCAGGGCCAAGAGGTAAGGGGCGGCCAAATAAAGATTGAGCTACTGAAAAAGAGACTGCTAATATAATCGGTCTCTCGACTTACAATCGGGAATAGCAGCTATAATTCAAAATGCATGTGAGTTACACACTTGTTAGAATATCTATCTATCTATCTATCTATCTATCTATCTATCTATCTATCTATCTATCTATCTATCTGCATATATACATATATGTACATTTATATATACACCCCCCCCACACACCCCCCCACACACACATATATATATATATATATATATATATATATATATATATATTGTTGAATATAAGATACAACTCATGTCTAGATATCCTTTGGTAGATCCTTCTAATAGTCCGAATCAGGATCTTAGTTTCCGAAACAAGGATCCTGCTTCGAAATATTAAAAGGATATAACAAAGGATATCTAGACATGAGTTGTCTCTTATATTACACAATAATTGTCTGCAAGAGAAGATGCTGCCTAGATATACATACACACACACACACACACATATATATATATATATATATATATATATATATGTATGGGGGTGTATGGGTGGGTGTGTGTGTGTGTGCACAAGAAGAATACGAACCTCAGTAGTGGTACAACCAATTCCCCGAACATAACAGTCTTGCACCAAGTTTATATTCCCTTACAAAGATTAAAATAAAAATATAATTCTACTAAAACTTATGTTGAGAATGATTATTCAAATTATGATCAAAATCACTTAGATGATTTACATTCGATAAAGTGTCTAAAATTAAAGGCTTAAGAGTGTCTTAAGAAGAAATAACAATTCAGGGAATCTTACTTAATTGGTTTCTGATTATGGATAAAAGTAAATGCACATTTCATGTATTAGACTTTTTAAGGTGATGTTGTTCCTTGGTTATGCTCGCTAAATAACATTTAATATACTTAGAAAAACTGAAATCCGGTTAATATATATTAATTGAAGTGTAATAGTATAGTTAACATTTCACAAAATGAACTAAATATAAAATAAAATTAATATCTGATTTTTCTCGGAGTGTTTACATCCCCTTTTACCCCCTTTTGCATTAAACTAAATAAAAGTAAAAGATCGTATCTGGGCCCGTTACGCCAAGCAGTTGTGCTTCTAAATTAACCATTAATTAGTTTAAAAGTAAACCATGTATATACAACTATATAAACAAATACGCATACCTAACTTTGTATATGTATATGTATATGAATATACTATTCAGTCCCAACTTATTACGGCTAACATCAACTAGAGGACACGGATAATGAGATGAAAAAGTATTCAATTGAAAGATGAAGAATATTATGCGAGTATTGATTTACTCCTCTCCATGAGTTAGGCACAAGGCCAATTTTTATCTTACTCCCACAAGTAAGATGTGACCCAAGGTCGGGTCGGGAAAGTTGGGTTTAAAAATTGCCTGGGTAGCCCCGTCGGCATTCCCCGGTAGAGGCGCCTCAGGCAGTAAGCAATAAACTTACTCCTCCCCAAAGAGAGGAGGCAAAGCCTGGGAAGGATGACCTCCGAGAACTGCACAGGACAGACCCATTGACCGGCGTAAATCAAGACCCGAAGGCTAAGACAACACCAGTATGGGGTGCAGTATCCATCGGAACATATACTACACTTTGATCTTAGCCGAAAGGCTATGCGAGTAATACAAATAATTAATAGAATTATATAAGTTTTGATTAGTAATGGGACTGTTTTAAACATGCATTTGTAAACATTAAGTTAAATAAACGATATGTTGTAATATGCAAGGGAGCAGTTTCGCGGTAATGTGCCCAAACGGATGGAAACCCTTGCAAATGAGCTATGTTAATTAAATGCAGTTTGATGTTAGATACATTGAGAAAGAAAGAAATGTTTTCCTCAGTTGTGACTGCAAGTTAAGTTATTGCAGTGAATGTTTTGTAAGACAAGAGAGTGGACATAACTCGAGCAATTTCCCTGGAATTAACTATGAAGTAAAGGGTTAAGCAATGTTTCCACTGTGAAAAAGTGGTTGTGAGGAATTTCTCTTAGTGAGTATTCCCCCCCTCTATCTCTCTCTCTCTCTCTCTCTCTATATATATATATATATATATATATATATATATATATATATGCATATATGTATATATATATATATATATGCATATATATATATATATATATATATATATATATATATATATATACATACATACATATATATATTATTTCCTGTATCCACATAACATTTTATAAGGAGATATATTTTTTTATGTATCAATTTTCAGTATTTACTTCAACAGTGTTGGATACCTAAGTAGAGCTAGGTAGTAAGCTATGAAAATATATTTATGGCAATTAAGCTACACAGAGGCCCCCGCGTTTCATCCCCGGGGGGGATCTTCAGGCTAAAATGCATGGAGTTATTTTTGTCGGGTGTTTTCATATACACGGCTAGCTAGTTAACCAATCAGATTCTTTGTTGTTCTCTCAGCTGGGCTTCCCATGAACAAAGGTGGGGTTAGTATTACTGCCCTCTTATATTCTGTTCTATTGTTCTGTTTTCCATAGATTTGCCTATATCATGTGCCCTTTGTTGTGTCAATATAATGGGTGAATTTATTTTAACACGTGGTTCCTTGTATTTCTATTTTAGGTTTTTATTTTTAAATTGTAAAGTGTTTGTTTAGCTTATTTGTTTTTAATTATTTAATTATTCATCGTTAGCTTAAGGTAAATGTATTTCTGTATAAGCAGTTGTGTGTTATCTCACGTCTACAGTTTAATAAATCTCGAGATTCTTTAAATTTTAGGATTTCACATTTTTCATTCAGGCATAATCTACACAGGTCGTCTAAATTTCTGCATGTACTTGGCTGTCGTATTATTTTCCATTCAATTATTGGTGAGCGCCCATTTGCTTTGAGCTCCCAATAGTGGTTTGCTAGTCCTTTTTTTAATTCGACGTTCTCTGTTTTTAAATCTGCTTTTGTTGTCATAATATCTAGTTTTAAAATCTTGGGAGTTCATATCCACGTAGTATTTCTTGCTATTCGGTCGTTCCTTTGCAAATATTGTGGCTTGGTATACAATACATTTGGTAAGGCATTTATTTTGTAGTGGACAAAGTGTACGATTTATGCAGTTACATCTTTTCTCTTCATTGTTAACTTTTTCATTTCTATTAAGGTGGTTACTATTAATGTTTAATTGATTTCTATTTGTATTGTTTATTTTCCGGGGATGAAACCCGGGACCCTCTGTGTAACTAAATTGCCGTAAATATATTTTAATAGCTTACTATATATATATATATATATATATATATATATATATATATATATATATATATATATATATATATAAGTTTGTTCGTTATGCCACATATGCGTCTACAGAAGTGTGTTAAGGATGATTATTGATGTATGAAGCATAAACACGATGCTGTTGTGTTAGTAAATATTATATTTTATTCTGATATTTCGAGCAGACCTCCGCTCTTTGTCAAGGATGGTACGAAATGAAGAAAATGAAGAAAAATGATAGATGAAACTGTTGGGAAATCAAGAATTTTCAAAAGCGTGAAGCGTTCATTTTTTTTCAACGTTCCAGTCAGTTCACGCGAAATTTCTTTGTCGATAGGATAAGAAATCCGTTATCATTTAAAAAAAAAGAAACGCGTGTTCGTCCGTACCGTTATGCATGCCTACTAAGTGCAACTGACTTTCAAAGATATATAGTTTAAATGTCACTGAGTAATTGAATTGGGCAGAGTAGAAGAGTAATAAAGAAATTATTGATAATAAGAATTATAATAATAATAATAATAATAATAATTATAATAATCGATGAATAAATAAATAATAAATGGTAATATTTATTGATTTATTAAGGTCTACTTGAAATATCAGAATAAAATATCATATTTACAAAGACAAAAACATCGTTTTATGCTTCATACATCATTAATTCTCCTTAAAGCATTATATATATATATATATATATATATATATATATATATATAATTATAAAAAAGAAAAAACTATACACACATTAAGGTTGTATACATTATTACTTATTTCGACCCCTTAATTAGGTCTCCTCAGATTTATAAACAACCACGTCAAAAACAGTTTGGTTTTTTTCCCGTGGTTGTTTATACATCTGAGGAGACCTAATTAAGGGGTCGAAATAAGTAATAATGTATACAACCTTAATATGTGTATAGTTTTTCTTTTTTTATAATTCTGTTTTGCTCTGTTTGAATTACATTGAGCTCTGTTATTCAGATTCTCAACACAAAATTGAAATCTAAACACTATATATATATATATATATATATATATATATATATATATATATATATATATATATATATATATATATATATATATATATATATATACTAGCAGGACCCGTGGTACGGCATTGCCCAGGATAGATATAAATTGAATTACAGTATTAATTCATCAAAAAGCTGTAAATTAGGTGATTAAAGTGTGATTGTCCGAGTTTTTTCAATTAAGCAAAATAAATCTCTTTATATTTTGGCTGCCTCTTCTCCCTTACGATTGTAAGTAGCGGTGTATTCGAAAAAAAATTCACTGCCCCCTCCCAAAGTAAATATCATCCAAGAATATGCGTGAAGCTTTTCTAAAATCAGTGAAAGCTAAAATACTTCTAGATTGAGGCAATTTTTATCTAAATCATTAGTACCTATTTTGGTGGGAGATTTAATTTACGAACATTGGAAATCGATCTTTTGTCTAATTCTTGCCTTTATATCAACATATAGCGATTGATTTAAGGAATTTGTTGTAGTAATTTGGCGTTCGATTTATCGACTGTTAACTAATGTACACTTTTACGATGGACTATGTGTTTGCTATTCCGTTGCCTCTCCACGTCTTCGTTACTGACATATGATCATGATAATTAAAATATACTTAAATACATCGACAGATGCTAATTTAAATCAAATGTGAGGAGAAAATATGTACGTCTTTGTTTACTGTGTATTGCATTGAAGATATTTTAGCGTGATGCGATTATTTGAGTCGGCGAAAATCAAAGCATGTTATTTAGAAAGTGTTGCGAATGAATTAAGAGAGAGAGTGAGCGAGAGACGCGGAAAGGGTGAGAGAGAGTATGGACGGTTATAATAGGCAAATGTATAGAAGAAAAAAACGTCTTACGTAAAATACCCCCCCAAATAAAAAAAGAAGAATACCTAATATCAAACGTGAAAGGCAAACAAAGAAGGTTGCATACATCTTATGGTATAGATTCATAATCAAAAGTGAAACAACGAACTTGCACTGTCTGTTAATTAGAACCGGATAGTTTGTAGAGAAACTGATATTGCCTGCTTCCATGGAATTGTTAGCAACACTTGAATGTGGTCAGAATGAACACTGCAGTTTGTTTTACGCTGTATATGTAAAATCTTAAATGTGTTATGTATTACACAGTGTAAGTGTTCAAGTTTAAATACTATACATGGTTCATTCTGTTTTCAAACCGACAAAAATAGCCATTCTCGCATTCGCTTCCAAACACTTCATTTGTTGAGATCAGCTATAAAATACCCGTTTTAAAATCTTCATTTGTAACCCATGAAAACACTACTCTGCCTGGAAGTCGAACATTAGAAAATGACCACTTCATTATTCATCGAACTTCGATCGATAACCTTCATCTCCGATGCATTGGATTCGATACGTTTACTCACGCGTCTACGCATTTCGCACGGACTTCTACGCACACAGAGTGCACGAACTTTTTTAACGTTCTTCTCAACATTTTTATTTTGGAAATAGATCTGTATTAATTTTCAAAGTAAAATGTTACTGGTAATATTTACAGTTACATAACCGAGTGTTATCCTTTGATGAACAGAGTCTATTTTTGAAAATACATGAGTAAAGGATAATGATACTCCTTGCGTTCGAACTTCTGATGTCTTAATAAATATTGAATTCATACAATTTTCTTATTCTCATCTTTCATTTTCTGAAGTTTATTGCTCCATTTCTGATATCGAACTGTATATTATAACGATAGCTTGTAATTTAGGACACATCACTTATCTTTTAATTTGTATTAATGATATATATATATATATATATATATATATATATATACAGTACCGTCCAAAAGTAAGGAACAAAAATTAAATCTTCTGAATCTAAACAAAATTATATATTAATTTTTTTAAAATCTCACTGAATATACACATTATGTAGTTGGACTTTTACCGAGATTTTCAGATGTATTAAAATAGTATTTTAAAATGTATCTACCATTTTACAGATTTCAAGTGTCAAAAATCAAGGAACAAAATATAATTTTTAACAAAATAACATTAAAAGGCAATAAAGATTTTATATTTGGTACTTTCACATTTTATTTCGATAACTGCTGCGCATCTACGACTGCAAGATTTCACTAAATCTTTGCATTGAGCAACAGTTCTCTTGACCCATTCATCTTTCAGTTTCAGCCACAAGTCCTTGATGTTTTCCGGATTCATTGCTATAACATTCTGTCTTAGTGTCTTCCATAAGTTGTTTATAGGGTTCATGTCAGGACCATGAGCAGGCCAGTTCATTACCTCTACTTTTTCATCAGCCAGATAATTTATGACCAGCTTTGCCTTATGGCAAGTACTATTATCCTGCATACAAACAGGCTTTTCGATACCAGAATTGTGCAAGACTTGCTATCATAGTAAAAACTATCACGCTACTTCCACCAAATTTAACATTTTTTTGATGCAGCTAGGATCCAAATTTTCAATTTTTCCTTTTACAAATGTCTTTCCATCACTGCCAAATACATTAAATTTCGATTCGTCACTGAAATAAACTTTTTTCCAATTTTCTACTGACCATATAACATGCTTTTGGGCGAATGCCAATCTAGCTGTTTTGTTTTTCTTACTTATTAGCAGCTTTTTTTTAGGAGATCTTGCAAAAAGGGCTATTTCGTGAAACATTCGTGACACCTTTCATTTGTTTAGAAAGTTTGCCAGCTGTAAGGAAACGGTTTGTTAACACTAGGCGTTGTATAACTCTGGCCCTTTTGCCGTTGTCTTTCTTGGTCTACCAGATTTCTTTGTGTTACTTAACCATCCAGTTACTTTATAGAGTTTGAGAACTCGGCTTACAACACTTTTTGAACGTTTCACACGTTTTCCGATCTCTTCTATTATCAACTTTTCCTTTCTTAATTTGATGATTTTTGCGTTGTCGCTTAAATCAGTTTGTTTCTTTGACATGATTGATATTGCGTGACTGGCAGCAGTGATGATAATGAAAGTTTAGAATATTTATTTTCATCCTTTTATACAAAAAACCCTACTGTTTGGAACTGTAAACAATTGTTTTTCCTTAATGTTCCTTAATTTTAGACACTTGAAATATGTAAAATGGTGGATAACTTTAATAATATTATTTTAATTCATCTGAAAATCTCGGTAAAAGTGCAACTACATAATTTACATATGTAGTGAAATTTTCACAAATAATAAAATATAATTTATTTGAGATTAGGAAGATTTTATTTTTGTTCCTTAATTTTTAACGGTACTGTATATGTAAGAGCAATTCATTACTAAGTTTCGTTTTAATATATTTAATTAAATTTTTAATACGAAACGAATAAACACATTTTAATATATTCTAGATTAGCCATTGGTTTTAATAATCTTTTCCCATTTACCAATAAACTTTTGCATGCCATCCGAATAAAACAAAGACGGTGTTTATCCATAACTGTTATGGATGTGCTCTCTCATTGGTTTGTCTTCAATGAAATATCCGCGTCTAAGTTCATTTTGTAAAAGTCTAAACAGGTGAAAATCAGACGAGGCGAGGAGGTCCTTGGATTTTATAGATGTGGTAGTACAAACCACAGAATTATTTTTTCTTGCGTCACGTTTGCATCGTGTCGTCTTGTGTTGTCAAATCAGAGGACAACTTTTATCAAATTGACAAGAGGCGGCTTTTTCTTCCACCGATTCCTGTCAACACGTTGACATTGCGCAACATACAAGTAAGAATTTAATGTTTTGTTGCGGCCTAAAACCTCATGGTGGATAATGCAACGCTTATCCCGCGAACCGTACACACCACTTTTTTCTTTACATCAATCTTACGTTTTGGGTGGATTGTTCAGATTTATCTTTACATACACAGTGCTTTTTAATATTGTTCTAGTAAACTCAGTTTTCATCGCATGTTATGACACGAGCAAGAAAGAATAGTCATGTCGTTGCCTGGGAAGATTACTTGTTGTAATGGAAAACATGATACATATCCATGATACATATCCATGATACATTTCTATGATACATGATACATATCCATGATACATATCCATGATACATGATAAATATCCATGATACATATCCATTATACATGACACATATCAATGATACATATCCATGATACATGACACATGTCAATGATACATGATATATCAATGATACATGGTGTATATCACTGATACATGATAATTGACACATGATACACGATACATATCAATGATTAATGATACATATCCATGATACCTGATACGTGATACGTATCCAAGATACATGCCCATGATGCGTATCCATGATACATGATATATATACAGGATACAGGATATATCCATGATACATGATATATATCGATGATGCATAATATATATCCATAATACATGATACATATCCATGATACATATCCATGATACATATCCATGATACATGATACGTATCCATGATACATATCTATGATACATATACATGATACATGATACACATACATGATACATGATACATATCCATGATACATATCCATGATACATGATACATATCAATAGGTACATATCTATGATAAATGATACATATCCATGATACATGATACATATCCATGATACATATCCATGATACATGATACACAACCATAACACATATCCATGATACATGATACATATACATGATACATGATACATATCCATGATACACATCCATGATACATATCCATGATACATTATATGTATCCGTGATACATGATATAAATCCATGATACATGATACATAATATAAATCTATGATACATGATACATATATACGATACATAACACATATTAATGATACATCATACATATCCATGATACATATCCATGATACATCATACATATCCCTGATACATATCTATGATACGTCATACATATCCATGATACATATCCGTAATACATGATACATATCCATGATACATATCCATGATACATGATACATATACATGATACATATCCATGATACATGATTAATATGCATGATACATATATGTGATACATGATACATATTAATGATACATACCCATAATACATGATACACATGCATATACATCTCTATGATACATCTATATGATAAATCTATATGATACATGATACATATCCGTTATACATGATACATCTACATGATACATGTCAATGAAACATACCAATGATACATGATACATATCCATGATACATATCCATAAACCATGATACATATCTCTGATATATATCCATGACACATGGTACATATCCATGATACATGATAAATATCCATAATACATATCCAAGTAAACATATCCATGATATATATCCATGATACATGATACATGATACATAGCCATGATACATATACATGATACATGCTACATATACATGATACATATACATGATTCATATACATGATACATATCTATGATACGTATCCATGACATGATAAATACCCATAATAAATATCCTGGATAGATATCCATGATACATGATACATATCGATGATACATGATACATATCAATGATACATATACATGATACATGATACATGATACATATCCATGATACATATACCTACTAAATATCAATTACAAATATCACTGACACATGGCACCTATCCATGATACATATCCATGATACATATCAATGATACATGATACATATACATATCCATGATAGATGATACACATCCATGATACATATCAATAATACATGATACATATACATGATACATATCCATGATACATATCCATGATACGTATCCATGATACATATCCATGATACATATACATAATACATATCCATGATACGTATCCATGATACATGATACATATCCATGATACGTATCCATGATACATGATACATATCCATGATACCTATACATGATACATGAAACATATCCTTGATACATATCCACGATACATACCCATGATACATGATACATATCCATGATACATGATACGTATCCATGAAGAATGATACATATCCATGATACATATCCATGATACATGATACATTATATATATCCATGATACATGATACATACCCATTATACATTATATATGATACATATCCTTGATACATGATACATGATACATGATACATATCATTGATAAACATCCCTGATACATGATACCCATCCCTGATACCTGATATCTGATACATGATAAATGACACATATCCATGATACATTTCCATGATACATGATACATGATACATATACATGATATATATACATGATACATATACATGATACATATCCATGATACATTATACATATATGATACATATACAGGATACATATCAATGATGCACATCCATGATACATGATACATATCAATGATACATATTCATGATACACGATATATATCCATGATACATATCCATGATACATGATACATGATACATATCAATGCTACATGATACATATCTATGATACATATCCATGATACATATCGATGATACATGAGACATATCCATGATACATATCCATGATACATATTAATGATACATGAGCCATATCCATGATACATGATACATACCCATGATACATATCCATGATACATATCCATGATATATATCCATGATACATTATACATATGCATGATATATATCCATGCTACACATCGATGATACATATCCATGATACATGACACATATCCATGATACATGATACATATCCATGCTACATGTCCATATACATGATACATATCCATGATACATATACATGATACATATCAATGATACATATCCTTGATACATATTTATGATACATGATATATATCCACATATCCATGATACATGATACCTATCACTGATACATATCCATGATACATATCCATGATACATGATAGATATCCATGATACATATCTATGATACATATACATGATACATGATACATACACATGATACATGATTCATGGTACATATCCATGAAATATGATAAATGATACATAGCCATGATACATATCTATGATACATATCATGATACATGATAACTGAAACATATTTATGATACATATCCATGATACATATACATGATACCTGCTACATATCAATGATACATATCCATTGTACATATCTATGATACATGATACAGATCTATGATGCATGATACATATCTGTGATACATATACATGATATATGATACATATTCATGATAGATATACATAATGAATATCTAAGATACATATCTCTGATACATGATACATATCCATGATACATATCCATGATACATGTCCATGATACATGATATATATTAATACCCATGATACATGATACATATCCATGATACATGATACATATCCATGATACATGATGCATTATACGTATCCATGATACAGGATACATAATACATAGCCATGATACATACACATGATACATGATACATAATACATATCCATGATACATATACATACTACATATCCATTATACCTATCACTGATACATGATGCACATCCCTGATACATGATACATATTCATGATGCATGATAGATGGTACATGACACATATCTATGGTACATATCCATGATCCATGATACATATCCATGACACATATCCGTGATACATTATACATAAACATGATGCATGATACATATACATGATATATATGCATGACACATCATACATATCCATGATAAATGATGCATATCCATGATACCTATCTATGACACATAATACATATCCATAAACCATATCACTGATACATTATACATATCCATGATACATGATGCCTATCCATGATACATATCCATGATACCCATCCATGATACATCACGCATATACATGATACATGATACATGATACATATCCTTGATACATGATACATATCCATGATACACACTCATGATACATGATACATATCCATGATCCATATCAATGATACATAATACATATCCATGATACATATCAACGATACATGATGCATATCCATGATACATATCCATGATACATATTCATGATCTATGATACATATCAATGATACATGATGCATATCCATGATACATCTCTGTGATAGATGATACATATCCATTAACCATATCCCTGATACATGCTACATTTGCATGGTCCATGCTGCATATCCATGATACATATCCATGCTACACATCCATGATACATTATACATATCTATGATACCTATCCATGATACATCATACATATACATGACACATTATACATGGTACATGTCCATGATCCATGATACATATCCATGATACATATCCACGATACATATCCATGATACATGATACATAACCATGATACCTATACATGACACATACTACATATCCATGATACATGATACATATCCATTATACATATACATAATACATATCCAAGATACGTATCCATGATACATGATACATAGCCATTATACATATACATGATCCATGATACATACACATGACACATAACTTATACATAATACATATCAATGATACATATCTATGATACATGATACATGCTACATGACACATATCGATGATACATATTCATGATCTATTACACATATCCATGATATCTATCAATGATACATATTCATGATACATGATACATATCCATGATACATGATACATACCCATGATCCATGATACATTATACATGACACATATCCATTATACATATCCATGATCCATAATACATATCCATGATACATATCCACGATACATAATGCATATCCATGATACATGATACATAAACATGAAACAATATACATATACAATATACATATCCATGATACATATCCATGATACATGATACATATACATGATACATGATACATATCCATGATTCATACCCATGATTCATGATACATATCTATTATACATGATACATATCAATGATACATGATACATATCCATGATACATATACACGATAAATGCCACATGATACATGCACATGATACATGATACATGATGCATACCCATGATACATGTACATAATACCTATCCATGACACATACCCATGATACATGATACATATCCATGACACATATCCATGATACATATCCATGATACATGATGCATAGTCATATCCATGATACATATCCATGATACATGATACATACCCATGATACATATCTATGATACATATACATAATACAATTCCATGATACGTATCCATGATACATAATACATATCCATGATACATATACATGATACATGATACGTATCCATGATACCATCCATGATACATGATATATATACATGATACATGATACATATACATGATACCTGATACATATCCATGATACATGATACATATCCATGATACATATCCATGATATATGATACATATCCATGACACATGATACATGATACATATCGATGATACATATACAGTATACATGATACATATACATGATACATATACATGATACATGATACTTATACATGATACATATCCATTTTTTACACGTTAATCAGTAGTAATTTGGAAATTATCCAATGTATTTATATGTAATAACTTTATTAGAATGCTGACTCAGTAAACATGCCCGATACTCCCCTGCCGGATGTACCCGGTCTTGCTCTAAATTGTGTCGGGTTGTATCCGGTCATCCCATAACTTCTGTCCGGCTAAATCAATAACATCATAGGAAGGCTACGTTAAGAGTGTGTTGTTAAATAAGGGTTACTCAATCACATCCGCACCTGACAAACGGTAAGAGTGATGTCAGTAGTGCTCTGGAGGCCTACTTGATGTTCAAAGGAATGTAGGTGCTTCTTATGTATAGCAGTCCCTAGAAATATTGGTGCTGCTAAAGTATAACGGTCTCACAGGTATGTTGGTGTTTTTAAAGAATAATGGTTCCCAGGAATGGTGGTGCTTCTAAAGTATAACGGTCCCCACACATGTTGGTGCTTCTAAAGTATAACGATCAACAGGAATGTTGATGCTTCTAAAGTATAATGGTCCCTAGAAATATGTTGCTTCTGAAGTATAACGGTCCGTCTCCAGGATCGTTGATGCTTCTAAAGTATAACGGCCCCTAGAAATATTGGTATGTACAAAACAGTGAAACAAGGGTTGCTCAATCACATCCACACCTAGCAACATAAACTTACTTCTTCTCAAATAAAAAAAAAATCTTTGGGGGGAGGAGAGGGGTGCTGGAGTGATTGGGGGTCGGGGAAATTTTTAGGGGTCAGGACAAACTTTTAAGGGGTCGGGCCAAATTTCTTCTTTTTTTTGTACTAAAAATATTCCTCAGGGGTGGGGGAGAGTAAAAAAAGTTGGGGCGGGGGTAGGGGGGCTGGAGAGATTGGGGGGTCGGGGAAATTTTTAGGGGTCAGGACAAACTTTTTAGGCGTCGGGCCACATTTTTTTATTTTTGGAACTAATAATATATCTCAGGGTTGGGGGAGGGTAAAAAAAAAGTTAGGGGGCCTTGAGAGATTGGGGGATCGGATACATTTTTAGGGGTCAAGACAAACTTTTAAGGGGTCGGTCCAAATTTTTGGTCTTTTTTCATTTTTTGAGCTAAAAATATTCCTCAGAGTAGGGGGAGAGTAAAAAAAAGTTTTGGTGGGGGCCCGGAGAGATTGGGGGTCGGTGATATTTTTAGGGGTCAGGACAAACTTTTCAGGGGTCGGGCCACATTTTCATATTTTTTTATCGTTTGAACTAATAATATATCTCAGGGTTGGGGGGAGGGTAAACAAAAGTTGGGGGGCCTGGAGAGATTGGGGGATCGGATACAAATTTGTATTTCTTTTATTTTTTTAACTAAAATATTTTTCAGGGTTGGAGGAGAGTAAAAATAAAGTTGGGGGGGGGCTGGAGAGATTGGGGGGTCGGGGACATTTTTAGGGGTTAGGACAAACTTTTTGGGGGTCGGGGCAAATGTTTTATTTTTGTACTTTTTGAACTAAAACTATTATTGAGGGAGAGTAAAATAAAAATAAAAATATTGGGGGGTGGCTTGAGAGATTGGGGTGTCGGGGAAATTTGTAGCGGCGATATGAATGTATTTAGCATTCGCGCCGGGGCGGCGATAGGTACGTATTTAGCATTCACACATCAGCGGCAATAGGTACGTATTTAGCATTCAGCGGTGGCGATAGGAACGTATATAGCATGGGCACATGGGCGGCAATAAGTACGTATATAGCATGCGCACGGGGCGGTGATAGGTATGTATTTAGCATGGGCTCTGAGATGGCGATCGGTACATATATAGCACGCGCACCGGGGCGGCGATAGGTACGTATATAGCACGCGCACCGGGGCGGCAAAAGGTACATATTTAGCATTCGCAGCAGGGCGGCGATATGAACTATTTAACATTCGCAACGGGGCTGCGATAGGTACGTATTTAGCATTCAGGGGTCTCGATAGCTACGTATATAGCATGTGCAGTAATAAGTACGTATGTAGCATGCGCTCTGGGTCAGTGATCGGTACATATACAGCACGCGCACCGGGCATCGATAGGTATGTATTTAGCACGCGCACCGGAATGGCGAAAGGTACGTATTTAGCATTCGCACTGGGGCGGCGATAGGTACGTATTTAGCATTCCCACCGGGGCAACCATATGTACGTATTTAGCATTCGCACCTGGCCGGCGATAGGTACGTATTTAGCATTCGCACCAGGCCAGCGATAGGTATGTATTTAGCATTCGCACCAAGAAGGCAATATGTACGTATTAAGTATTCGCACTGGGGCAGCGATAGATACTTATGTAGTATGCACACCGGGGCGACAATAGGTATGTATTTAGCATTCGCACCGGGGCGACGATAGGTACTATTTAGCATTCGCACAGGGGCGGCGATAGGTACTTATATAATATGTGCACTGGGGCGGCGTCTGGTACATATATAGTATGCGCACCGGGGTGACGATAGATACGTATATAGTATGAACACCGGGGCGGAGATAAGTACCTATATAGAAGGCGCAGATAGAGGTGTTACTTTTTATAGAAATATGTCATACTATTGCCTGGCCAACATAGGAGAAATGGTGGGGATAAAACAGCTTTCGCAAAAGACAATATTAGAAAGTAGCGGTAAAATGGGGCGACCAGGAAAGAGAAAGGTAGAAAGATAAAGAGACGGCTATAGAGAGACGGCTATAGAGAGACGGGGAGAAATAGAAGTTTGAATATAAAGATGTTACACACGCGATTTTTCTTCAATTATATGTTTTTATGACCCCGAGCAACGCCGGGTAGCCCTGCTAGTTATATATAAAAAGGACAATTGATATGCTTTGTTTTGCTTTTAAAAAAGCAATCCAAGGCAGGAGCGAAACAGCACACTCGTGGTTTTCACTCCTAATTTTTCAATACTGAGTAATTGAATATTTGTTATCATTTTAAATCCAACTCTAAATATCATTTCTATTTCCTGTGCGAAATGCTAGAAAATGACCCATAACTTATTTAAAAGGACCACAAAGTTTAATGACTAATCTTATCACGTGTGTAGGAAAAATCCACGCGTGTATAAGCATGAATATTTTACAAAAAATCTTGGGTCTGTTTTTCTATAAACGGCCAGATAGACCCACCACTTATCGATTATTATATAATATATAAATATTGATATATAGAGAGAAAGGACGAGAGAAGAGGCAGATAAGTGTACAGACGGGCAAACAGACATACATATAAGTGTTAATCACTTACTTGTCATTGCATTAAAGAAAATAAATCTTTGGCAGAATCCAAACACCACATTTGAAATTGTCAGTCCGAGTGTGTCCCAACTTAGCAATTAGAATCGTTTATTAGTCGTCTATGTTAAATAACACTTAAAATTATGTTAGTATTATTCGCGAACAATTTTGGAAAATATCTCGTTGCCTTGTAAACAGAGCTCGGATAATTTAAGGAGTAAATATATAATGTTCTTAGGAAAAGTCTATACGTGTATAACCTTTTATATTTCAGCAACACTTTCTAATCTGCTTCTCTATGACACACACACCAAACGTTATTTTTGATTATAACACACATATATATATATATATATATATATATATATATATATATATATATATATATATATATATATATACCTACCAAACTGTATATATAGTTTGGATATAAGTAATTACAGAGGCTTAACGTTTGAGCCTTTTGAGTCCTTATTAAAAAGTGTCTTAATTATATTAATCTTCATCGCTGGAATAATTATTTTCGTTTACAAGAACATGCTGCAAGTCAGGAGCAAATGTCGGGTTGTTACATCAATTGCTATTTGGGTACAAACATGGGAAATCCGATCAAATAACTTCATATATTATATGATTGTTAAGATACGCAGGTGTTGAATCAGCAAGCAGGCCGATAGAGAGGAAATATTGATTACATGACGGATGCAGAGTAGAGGCAAATGGCCACATATATATATATATATATATATATATATATATATATATATATATATATATATACGTACCAAACTTTCTAGAGACATATATGATTAGAGGAAAATGAGAACTGAATCGATACAAGACATGAATCATATTATTTTGTAATTTGTTCTCATTAATTCTTTCCTGAGACAAATTTAAATAATTTTGTTTGAATCTGAAACGATAACACTTCAGCAATTATGTGCCCTTCAATTCACACATTTTCTAAGCATTAGATAAGACACTCTTTTGTCCACCTTGTATAAGAGGGAGAGACTAGTTGCTTGTGTCAAGCCAAATTTTGCAGCAATACTTCTTGCAATGGCGAATGGTGGTTTTGTAAAGATATATTATACTGCCAGGTGTGAGATGTTTGTTAAGCACACTTTCCTTGCAGAAGCCTTTGCCTTATCTTCTTTGTGTGTATTCCACTTCATGTTACCTGTGAATGTTTGACTCCTAGACAGCGTGCTATTAGCCATTGCAATTGGTGTTTATAAAAGAAGCTGTCTTCGTAGCATTAAATGTTACCACCTATTTATGCCCCTATTAAACAACTTATATTCTGGTACAAGAATAAAAGACAACATATTTTTTTAAAGAAATGCAAAAGCAATATGTAAGTATAAATAATCCCGGGCCACGTCGGGTATGTACATCTAGTATATATATATATATATATATATATATATATATATATATATGTATATATGTGTGTGTGTGTGTGTGATTTTTTAAGGCTTACCAAAGCATTCCGTTCAGGAGAGCAATCATAACCACACAAGACTTTTTCTTTCAAAGATTATTTATTTGTGGTGATAATTGGTCTCCTGAACAGAATGCTTTGGTAAGCATTACAAACGCAGGCTGCTCATGCCAAGACAAAAACAACTGCCCCCTGGAGGGAAATTGCAAAATCAATTCAATCATTTATGAAGCAACCGTCACAGACCAGAATACCAGTAATGCAGAAAAATATATTGGGATGACGAAGGGAAATTTCAAACAAAGGCTATATGCACACAGAAACTCCTTCAGATACAAAAACAAGGCTAATACGGCACTCGCGACCCGAATATGGCAGCTTAAAGAAGAAAACACACCCTTCACCATCAAATGGAAAATAATTGAGAGAAAACCATCCTTCTCTCCAGCCATAAACAGATGTCCTCTATGTGACGCTGAAAAATACCACATTTCAAAAGCCATCATCGATCCGAATACAGCCTGTTTAAATGTCCGCGATGAAATATTCAAGGGATGTGTACACAAGAGACAAGCATTGCTTATAAACTGGTCTGACCGATTCACATAATGTCTAACTACCCCCCCTCTACTAATATAAACACAATAAAAACGAACAAACACCTCATCAACCTATATCCACTTAAACTTCAAGAGCAAAAACTCCGACCTTCACAAAAATACAAAAATATTTAATTTAATTAATCATCAATCACTAGATTACTCTACAAATCCATTTAAACAAACTATATCCACATAAATTCCAAGAGCAAAAACTTCGACTTTCACCAAAATGCAAAAATATTAAATTTTTTATTTTTTATCTTTTATCAACCACCAGATTAATATACAAACCCATTTTAACAAACTCAAATATTTCATATTTCCATCTTAGTTACCTCCCTTAGTTCCGAATTTCTTCATTAAAAATCACTCCATTCTGGAGAAAAGATTCTTACACACCAACGGTTTTTAGAACGCATACCTTCAAAAATATAACGGCTAATGATACAAATTCATAATTTGGCTCACGGGAATTTCAGAGAAACCCTTTCTTTATTTTTATTATTTTTATTATTTTTAATCTTTAATTTTTAATTTTTAATTTTTAATTTTATTTTTTTATTATTATTATTTTTATTTATATATTTTATTTATATATTTTTATTCTTTCTATTTTTATTCTTTCTTTCTCTCTCGCTCTTTTTTATTCTCTACATTTTATTCTCTATATATATATATATTTTTTAACCCCCTTTTTTTTCTTCTTTTTATACCTTTTTATACTCTTTTTCTCTTTTCTCCTTTTTTTTATTCCTTTATTTTTTTATTCCTATATTTTTTTATTCCTTTATTCTTAGTATTAAAATGTTTTTATATATATATATGTTTTTTTTTTTTATATTTATTTATATATATATATATATATTTTTTCATATATATATTTTTTTATTTTTTACCCCCCTTTTTTATTCCCCTTTTTATTCCCTTTAATCTCGAATTCTCTTTCTTCTCCCGTGTTTTAAATCTCAACGGTCTTATGACACTAAATTCAAATTTAAACAAACACACACAACACACTGAGCAAATAACGCGTCCCAACAAGAGTGTCATGTGACCTCACATTTCCAAAACAGATGACAACAGAAGCTGAAGAGAGCCGGATGGGTAAGACCTTCCGTGCTTGAAACCGACGGTACGAATGTTGTACTAATTTTTCTGTACCAGAATAAATAAATATATATATATATATATATATATATATATATATATGTGTGTGTGTGTGTGTGTGTGTATTTGTATGTGTGTGTGTGTTACAGAACTTAAGATTTAGATGTCACCTCAAGAACGAAGAGCGGCATCAGTCCGAAAACAATGTGGTTTCTTTCGGTGTAATTATATACCGCTCACTCATGATATGGCAACGAAATCCAGTGAGTGGCCTTTACTTGAAAACCCAGTATTTTTCGCCTGAGCTCGCTCCGAGTGCTTGAAACCGACAGTACCATATTGATCTTAACATATAATAATATATATATAAAATAAAAGTATATATATAAATAGTTACATACATTTTCGTTTCTTTAATTAATTATGTTAGAAGACATTATAATTAAATAAATAGTGTGTGCTTGTAATTAAATAATCAGGCAATCTAATGGATATATTTCTATCTAAAGAAACAAGAATGTATGTAACTATTTATATATATACTTTTATTTTATATAATATATATATATATATATATATATATATATATATATATATATATATATATATATATATATTACGAAAAACGGTATGACTGCTTAGGTTTTTCTCGCATATGGCTACATATATGTATGTTTGTTTTGGCTATACGTTTGAATACACGTATATATGTATTATTTGTGTATGATTATATGTGTGTGTGCTTTGTGAAAATCATGCTTCCGGTCGGCAGTTAGATGGTGACCCAAGACATATAACAGCTAGTAATTTTCTTCTTCCGGTAAACATTTAACATGTCATTTAAGGCATTATTCTTATTTTCAATTGCCCCACCCACCATTTATTTCCAGACTTTTTCGATAGCGCCTCTCCCGTCGTATTCTACCCCCCCCCCGGTTTCACCATTCCCTTCACACTTTTCCACCTGCTTGCCTACATCAGCTTTCATCTGAACTTCACATGGTTTAATGTTGCTACTTGCGGAAAAATACAAGGCTCTTCTGAAAATGTTTATTATTGAAAATATTCGAGTAATTCAAAAAACTGTTACGGCAACATCTTTAAAATGTACTATAATTAAGCTTTAATAAAAGCATAAAAAAGCTTACATGACTGTCTTTAAACATATTTCCATTTCTCATCGGATACTTTTTACCTTTTCCGAATGCTGACTTTATTCCATAGAAACAGTCTACATAAAAAATATGGTTATTCTTGTAATTTGTACCGCATTTAAGAACTAGTCATACAGCGACTTCATGTATTAACAATGTACACATATATATGTATATATATATATATATATGAAAATATACATATATATATATACATATATGCATATATATATATATATATATATATATATATATATATTAAAAACTAAGAAAATCGAATCAGATATGAGGGGGAAAATTGTTTCAGTTGGGGAAAACGATTGAGAAAAAAAAGTAAATCTCTCAACGTTATGGTGGCTTTGAATCATTAAGGATCTCCAACGGATGCTTCAAAATCTTTTTTCTACACAGGCTAGGTCGAGAATTGTTAATGACTAACGCCTCAATAATATTGAGATGATAGTTCGACCTGGCACTATGTAAAACAGAAAACCACGCACGTGATATTCGCTTACACAAAGTTTCGAGATTATTCGGGAACTTTCAGGCACAGGAATCAGCCATCGGTAATCACCTGGTTAGTACAAATAGTTGTTCGGACAGTTATTCCGATGGGTGGCTTTCTTTTTTACACAGTGCCAGGTCGAACTACCATCTCAATATTACTGAGGCGTTAGTTATACACAATCCTCGACCTAGCTTGTGTAGACAAAATATTTTGAAGCATCAGTTGGAGATCTTTAATGATTCAAAGCCACCATAACATTGAGAGATTTACTTACTTTTCTTTTTTTTTCTCTCTTAATCGTTTTCTCCAACTGAAAGAAATTTTTCCATTCATATCTCATTCGATTTTGTTAGTTTTTAATTTATCATTCTGACGTTTCCTTATAGTGGGTCAGACGATAAGACCTTAAGGAACAAATTTAGCAATTTTCTTTTTTCTCCACCCGCCCGTTTAATTGATCAAAAAAATGTTTTCTCTGAAATTCATCCTACGATTTTGTTGTACGCGAAATATACTTATATATATATATATATATATAATATAAATGTAGAGGCAAAAGGCCTTCAAAGTAACCATGTATTAAATGCGAGTTATTAAATCAAAATAAAAAATAAAAAATGTTTCAAAACATTTCTCAAAATATTTCAAAATACCTTCCGTTTTTTTCTTCATCTTGATTTTTTTTAGCTTATATTTCGCTTGATAAAAGAAGCTTCGACAGAGCTTAGACAATTAAAAGTATTACCTTTTTTTCCATAATATCGTTCTTGGTCTTGTAGAAGTGTCTCGTCCGATGTTGTGGATTAATGGTGAAAATGTCTGTTTTAAATAGAACTTGATTGCGCATGGTCGCTGGTTCCGTTAAATTTATTAATATTACTATATTTTTTTTTTTTAATATTCGGTGTGTGTTAGATAAATATTAATTATTGGTTATTATATTAATTTATTTCAATATATATAAATATATTAACATATATGTTCAATAGAAGTATGTTATTTATAAAAACATAAATTGGTTATACATTTGAAAACATATTTAACTCACATCTATAAGGGGTCTGATATCATTAAGCTAGCATACTCTTATTTTAGGCTTACATTTTTTGGAACATTCCTTTTGTGGTTCAACAAAATGAAACCACAAAGAAAGGGCATCCTGGCTTGAGGATGTAAAACTGTTTAAGGCTGTGGCTGAAACATGTTATTAAATGTGTAACAAAATTATGTTCGTATAAATAAATAATGTTATTACCAGTGAAAATAGCTCTTTTTCTTACTGATCACTATCATATTTATATATATATATATATATATATATATATATATATATATATATATATATATACATGGACGGCGGCATGGGCTGAATCCCTCTCCCTTTTTAACTTGCATACCCCCCACTTTCCGGTCATCAATAATTAGGTGTATATTCATGTGTTTAATTTTCTCTAATTTGCTTATCTATTTATTGAGTGTTGTTCTTATATTGTCATCATTACAATATGAGACCAACAATCAATTTTATCTCAAATTTGCGAAAACCATCCTAATGGGTGAGTTTTTGTTGAAGGTCCGTATTCTGTAGGTATATTTACGGATTTTCATTTTCTTCTCCAAAAAATCGACACTCCGAAACAAAACACGTGAAACTTGAATTAAACTGGTTTTGGCATTTCTTTAGTTTACCGGTGAATCACAATTTATTTGCTTTCCGTTTTTGAAGACAGTGGCAGACAATCAACCGGAATAACAGAATTAGGAGTTTTTATACAAACTCTTCTTCTTTTCTTTTTTCATGTATAAAGTAGAGATGATTTTTCCCCTGCACATATTTGCTTAATAGGAAAATAACCCCATCCATCACAGGCTACTAAACTCACAAATTCATTACGCTTATTCAATCGACCGTGTTATAGTAGTTTTCATTATTGTTTTACCAACAAACACTAAATATTACATTTGGCCCACCATCTACGACTCTCCGCCAAACCAACTCCATATACGTAGTAGTAAACACTTTTCTCCCTAACACGTCTCTACTGTCACTTCACTCATCGACACCGGGAACTAATAAACACAGTTTAATTTCCACAAAAGACTCCGTTCTTATTTATTAATTGCCTGGTATTAATTTACTACATAATATAAAGCAATACGCAAAAACTTAATGACCGCTCCCGTTCACTCCGATGATTTTCCGCGAATATCAGATTACGTTATTTCCATTTCTATCTATGACTTCTATATTTATATTCATTTCAGAATTAAGCGAATGAAATTAACGAACACAGTTCTTGTAACATGTACTCATTCAACATGGCGGCTACAATTTCTTGATCGAATCGACTTCCTATTTAATTCAATGAACGTCAAGATACTCGTAGACCCCGATACATTTACATTTTCAAAATCATGCACCTTTAACACGCATATTATAGAAAACTTGTCCAAATCCATTTAGTTCATCAACTACAAATGACCTAAACCGTGTTAGTGTCGAACTTTACATTTAGTCGGCCGAAATTGAAATTTCTGTTTGTTCTTTTGTTCACCAGAAGCGACTTACTAATGTGCTTCAAAAATATCTCAACCACTATCAGAAGATGATTTCCTTTCTAAATTATGTCAAAAAAGGTATTTTTGATCCAAAATGCCCTAATATGCTAGTTTGGGCCCAGACGCTAAAAGATTGAATTTTATTTCATGTTTCTTAATCTATCAACAAGAGTATTCCATTTCGCTTCTAATGTGAGGTCAACCACGACCAGACAATCATTTTAAACCAAAATATGGCCCCAAAAGTGATTTTTCCCCAATATGCCCAAATAAGGTAATTTGAGCCCAGACGCAAAAATTTGAAATATTTTGATTTTTTCTTTTTCTATCACCAAGAGAATTCGATTCCACTACTAACAAGCTCTCAACCACTATCAGACGATAATTTTTTGTCAATATATTGAATTTATTCCCATATTTGGCATTCTGGGCACAATGTAGGGCCGCCCTCCCACCTTTTAAGAGAACACCCCCACTTGTATAACTGTCCCGCCGGCCCTGTATATATATATATATATATATATATATATATTAACACATGAACATTTATACGGATTTATTACACTGTGAATACAAACTTTACATGCATTACTACACACACACACACACACACACACACACATATATATATATATATATATATATATATATAAATATATATATATACATATAAGTATATATATATATATTAATATATATATATATATATATATATATATATATATATATATATATTATATAATTAGAGAGAAGGACAGCAAACGTGTATGTGCGAGACAGTAAGACTGAAAAAATAATGACCTTAAAATGTTGTAATCGTAGTTTCAATTACAAATTGGTCCGGATATCGTTGTAGTAGAAACAAACATGTAGACAAAGTAAACTGAGCCGTGACCTTCGTAAAGAGAAGGATTTTTCATTGAGTCTCATTTTTCTGTTGACGTCACAGTTGCTGGTGCTAGACGTCGCATAACGAAACTTCAAAATACCTGAGATTAACTTTTATTTTTAGAGATTAATAGAGGTGTTTTAATACTATTTTTTGTTTACTATCGTGATTAAAATCACAGTATTGACAAACACCTAGAGAGAATGCTGGTTTTGACCACTTTAAATTCTCTGTTTAATTTTATTTGTGGTAAAAATGATAATACACCTATGAACAAATTAAGCAGAAAAAGAAAGTTTCAAACATTCCACTAACTTATCCGAAATATTTTATCATAAGTTTTACTTTTCAAAGTGTATTTTTTGCTCGAGTTAATTTATTGTTTTTCTATGTTGAAATTATTTTTTGAGTTTTTCTTTATTCAATTTTTTTAATTGTCCTTCTGTTTTCATTTTAAATAAACTTAATTGTGTTTTTTTCATTTTAAACTAACTTATTCACTATTTAATTTCATTTTAAACGTTTATATTGAAAATGTTAGCTTCTAAAATAACTGTCAAATATTATTGACTAGTTTTGTCTGATTTGCCACGCGGTGACAAGACAAATTGACCCAACGTTTTAATTTGTTTTATTCTGGCAAATTTCTTCTTTTTTGCTTGAATTTTTATTTGGAAAATATTAATTCCTAAATAATGAAATCAATCCTATTATTAACACTCTTGACACTAGACTTAGAGTGTTTGGAAAAGTTAAATGAGGGTATAGTTGTTGGTAAGAAACAAATAATACTATCAATAAATGTTTCTTAAAAATAAAATTAAAATATATTTCAAATTAAACATAATAATAATTACTAACTTATATAGAATAATACCGAAATAAACTGTCTTAAAAATATAATTTTATCCGCAAGAACACACAGAACACTAATAAATATTTCTAAAATAAAAAAAAAACATATCAGAGAGCAAATTAATACAGTGGAATTATTTACGCTTTATCCGCTTGGTAAATCAGAAGAACAAAAATAGTAGATGAAATTTGTAACCCAATATAATATCAAACCGCTTCATTATAAAGCAATCCCCTAAATTATCGTTTGTTTTTATTTTTGTAGATTATTCTATCGTTACTTTTCATTTCAAAATGTTTTATCGTTTGTTATGAATGTATTTGTTTATTCAATAAGTTTTGGTTTGCCCAAAATTGAAAATAAAGATTTAGCAGTATTTGATTATATTATGTTATAGAAATACGAAATATTCCATACATTTTAACCAGCAACATTTTCTACAAAACAAATGTTAGGTTGATATTATTATACATTTATAAGATTATAACTTGACAGTTCATGCTTTTTTTTTTATAATTGATGTAAAGAGAATTGTTTTCAGATTGTTCACAATCAAAACAATGAACGAAACTTAGTCTTTAAAATCCATGAAAATACGTAGTGTTCATTTACTTCAACGCAGCATTATGGAATAACTTAACTATTCATTTTGCATTCTTGTTTTTCATTTAAATTAATATTGAATACATTTTAGTTTCAGTGTTTTTAGTTAAATAATGCGTTTTAAAAAAAAGCTCTTATTCATAATTGACAATCTGACTGTTCGACAGATCTAGCTTACTTCAATTTACTAGCATGACGTCACATTCCAGTGAACATGCCTTACTTTTTACGAAGCCACGCCTGAGCGCAACAATATGGTAACATGAAAATAAACACATATTGACATGTTTTTATCACTAACCAGATAGAGGATAATCATATACTAATATTGATTTATCACATAAATAGGGAACGCTCATTTGAATAATCAATTTTACCAAAATAGAAACTAAATAGGTATGTACGTCCAAAGAGTGCATGCAGGCAAATAGCGGTAGTATATATATACATATATACTACCGCTATTTTTGCTAACAATAGTAATAGTAATAATACGAATAACGCTGTATATACTTTTATTTTGATTTTCACACAGATTCTTTTGGATTTACCAATTACATTTGAACCCCATACCACTTGGATTTTTGTTTTTGGTGACTTTCATTGACATTGAGACATACCCCTTTAAACTTTTAAAACCTTTAAAAAATGTTTTTTTCAAATTTATAATATTGACTGTCCTTATCTGTCAACTTATCAATCACCACTTCCTCTAATGATAAGATTTTAATCTTTGAAAAACCTGGCTAAAGGAATTAAATTGAAAGAGAAGAATAAATATTTTATTTACTAAATGCTCCTTGTTCTGAACAACTGAATATATTGATTTGCTTCCATTTGCAGGTCTAACTATATTTCATTGACTCATCATATATATATATATATATATATATATATATATATATATATATATATATATATATATAAAACTGATGTTTATTTAATTGATTTTATAAAAACTCTGCTTTGTATTGAGCACTTTTGAAAACAAATATTTGTGTTCAGTTCATGTTATCAATATATTTGAATGTAATTAATCAATACATATGTGTATACACACACACACACACACATATATATATATATATATATATATGTGTGTGTGTGTATATATATATATATATATATATATATATATATATATATATAATATTCTAATTATCTTAATAATTTACAGCGATTTTCCTGCCTTTTAACAACGATTCGGGCTTTTTAAACACAAGACGATGAAACATCAACATTTGGAACGTTAATTGGTACGACATTTAATTTAATTTAATAACTTCGGTTTTCCAATTTTTTTTTTTGTACATATGCGTAACAAATGATTCCAAATAAGTGCATATCTGAAATAGTTGGTTTATCGCCCGTAAAATAATCGTATGGCGTGCTGTTTACACGTTTGTTGTAACATCTGTTACGAATATACGCTGAGGACATTACAGCGTATGACCACATACATTTTGGAAGGTTACCATGTTGTAGCATGCACCTAGCCATTTAAAAAATTGTGCGCCATGCTCTTCCAATCATAACAGAGCTCCGGTTTTTGATGATGTATCTTATTCTTAAGTAGTAGCTATTCGAAGATTTTGAAAGTAAATTCCGAGCTCTGATCGCTCCTTACTGTTTTTATATTTCCATACGAGGCACCATCAGCCACAAGTCTTTCGAAGACTTTCACTGCGTCACTTTTACTTTATAACATGTAGGTTACTATGACACCAGAATAATAATCTATACACCCTAATACGTGCTTCCAATCATCCTATGCTATGGGATCTATCGGTCCTGCTAGATCAATGTGTATTAGTTCAAGTATTTTTGTTGCTCGCTTGTCAGATATTTTATTTTTGAATTGTGACAGTTTTGCCTGTTGGAATACTTTGCAAGTAAATTGTATTTTGTCACTAATTTGCATACCTGAAACTTTTTTTTTTTGTAATTTAAGTATATCGTCGATGTTGCAATGTCCATTATGCTATGCAACTTTTCGAGCGAATGTTTTATTTTCTTCGGAGAATTACATTATTTAAGTAGTATAGTTTACCTTTCTTATATATATTACATTTAGTTACATTAGTATTTCATCTTGCAGAGTTAGGTTTAAATTCCACGTAATCACCTTTTATTGTCGCCGTTTGTACTAAAAAGATGTTATCATTGAAAGTAGGTATATATATATATATATATATATATATATATATATATATATATATAATAATGAGATTTAAATTTTACAACAGTTTTAGAAGCGCCGTTATAATGAGATAACTTCGAAATGTGAGAATCAAGTTAACATGACGCGAGATTTTGAAATGAAATATTTATTAAATCATTTTTTTTTTATATCCAAATTTTCGGTTTTATAAACCTTCTTCATGGGACAGAAAATATTTTCCTTTTTTTTCGTCTTTTTTTTTCATAATCGAAACTTACGGCTTTAGCCGAAGATCGCTCTTCAGGTGTAATGAAGATAGTGTTTTTTTTTTTTTTTATATGTCCGATTTGTAGTATACGCGCACTGAAACGCATTTGTGATAATGAGATTTAAAAAGAAGAAAAAAAAGGAAAATATTGTCTGTCCCATGAGGAAGGTTTATAAAACCGAAAATTTGGATATAAACAAAAAATGATTTAATAAATATTTCATTTAAAAATCTCGCGTCATGTTAACTTGATTCTCACATTTCGAAGTTATTAACAGAAAAAATATAAGAAGTGTGCTTATCTGATACGTGTTTTCTCGTGTTCTTTTCGGCGTTTGAGTGTCCGTCTTGCGATTTTCTGCAAAAAAATTGTGCCATATGTTCGTGTTTTACAGTGTTTGCACCAGCGTGCAGTTTTCGGATGTATGCCCATATTACCCGCATTCGAAACATGATCCATCCATTACATTTGTTTTTGTTATATTATTTTGTCTGGATATTGTTGCTGATTGACATTTATTTTCTCTTACACTCATTACTGCGTTTGCAATTTCACCTTGTGTTTTCTCAGTTCTTTCAAAGTTTCCGAGGGCAGTTTTAAAGTTTTGGAATATCATAGGTGTATCTCCCTGCGTTATCACTGTTGTGAATGTATTATATCCACTCGGTAATTCTTTTATAATCATTACGATCAATAATCAATCGCTTATCGTTGCTCCGGCATAGTTTAGGAAGGTGGCGACATTTTCCGCTCTTATTACATAGTCTGTAATATTTTATCCGGCCTGTTTTGCAACGATGTTAACTCTGTGTACAAATAAATTATTCGTGGCTTTCCACGTGACAGGTAATGTTCCCTTAGAATATTTAAGGCTTTTCTGCTGTAATTATTCGCGTATCTGATGATCAATGAAATACATCGGTATCGAGGTATTGTACCAGTTCACCAAAAGCTTCGGTTTTGTGTTGTGATTTATTTCAGCATCGCTCTCTGCGGTAATGGTGCTGTACAGTTTTTGAGTTCGCATGTAGCAAAGAAACCTCACCTCCCATAATTCGTATTTTATCTCATCTCCCTGAAACATTAGTATATGGGTTGCATAGCTGAGCCAATAACCTGTTAAGCTGTTGGGGGGATAGATCGCACCATCAGGGTTGACTATGAGTCAGGTAGATGTAGAAGAAACGACATGGATAACCACTTTTATTCCCGGACTAAGGATACTAGACAAAATAACATATTTCGCGCCTAATTTTATATTGGCGCCTAATTTACATGTTAAGTGATAATTCTGTGGCGCAGTAATTATCTAGTAGTGCAGTAAGCAGGTCGATGGCCTTATCACTACTTGACTGAGTCGAACTACATTCAGTTGATAATTCAGCTATGTACCTTACTGCATTATATATATATATATATATATATATATATATATATATATATATATATATATATATATATATATGTATGTACGAAATTAATTTATTGTCATTAACCTGGGCGACTGAATGGTTTCCATTTACTTTTCGCTAAGGACAAATGCCACTTGTCTTAGATTAGACCGCCACAGTTAATATCATATGAGGTGACCAATCTAGAGGACACAACGTGAGATTAATAACATGCCACAAGTAAAGAGCATCTTGATAGAATATTCGAATATCTATTTATTTCATATAGAAATCACGTGTTCGCTCCAGGAAGAGGCCTCTTTATTCATGAGAACTTCGACTGAAGTAAAATGAAATACAAAGGATAGACACGCAGGAAATGTTATTCATATAAAAACTAAATACCACATTCTATTTAATCATTATGTCCATATAACTGTACAGTAATCTGCGCTTTATGTATCGGCTTCCCAGTTCTTCCTTGCGGATTCCGAGAAGGATTCTTAAAGGCACTTATACCTTTAAGTGAAAGCTATCCTATGTATGTCCTTAATAAATCTGAAATGGAGTTTTGCCTCGAACGATAGTCACTATGAACAATCCGTAACTAAAATTCCAACCTCATCGAAAACCAACATCAGTGAATCCCTGTTTGCTCGACCATGATGCATTGAAATGACGTTGACCAGTTATCGTGGTTTTAAAACGAAACCTTTCAAGCATGAAATGGCCAGAGGAGGTCACCGGCAAACGAAATTGGGCATGCGTTTTATCGTGCATCACTGGAAATATTTTACAATTCCAATGAAGTACTGTCGTAATTTGCGGTACAGTCAGTGTACGTGGTCAGTTAGCTTTAGGGCACGCAATTTAAATTCTGATTCACACGCAAGATACGTGTATGTAAGATTGGAACGAAAGTTATGTCAGTTTTTTTTCTTAAAATTAGTCGTAAGAAATATTTAAAGGTGATTACGTTCTAAACTATATTTGAAACATTTCGCAATCATTAATGCATTCACTTTTCTTTTCGGTTTTCATAAATGTTATCTTAATTGAAGCTGGTATACACCTTATAAAGTAGACATTCTTCAGGGGTTTCATTATGAATTACAAAAACGGAATAGTGCACAATTCCGGCAAAAGCCTTAAAGTATAGTCGTACTAATTGAAAGAATGCGCAGATGTTTCACACGATTCAGAAAAACTGAATAAAGGCTGTAGGATAAATCGATGGCAAGGCGTCCAAGCTGATTGATTTTTGGGTATATGGTAAGTCTTTTTGCAGCAACCGCAATGGATGTAGTTTTAAAACTAGGTACGGACCTCCGACCGAACTTAAAATGTTCGCCATCAATTTAAAAGGTTTGATTTAGATTCAAAGAATGGAAAATGCGTTCCCTATGATCTTTTTTTTTCTTTTATTATTATAATACGAGGTCTCACATTGAATAAAAAAGAAAATATCTTGTATGTCTGAAAAAGTATTATCATCCACTATATTTCCTAAACCTCACCTGAATAGACTGCTATATTTTTAACAGTCAGCGGATTAAAAGTTAATTTAAGATTTTAAAAAATGACTTCATTTTCTTCTTTGGTTAAACACTTTATAAATATATAGAACTATCGGGCGAAATATTTGACATCATTTTATCTTTATATGAATATTATTTGAACATAGTAAATGTATTGTATAATTATTTTGTTAAAGATTTGTGTTATTGTAAAATAATGATGCAGACATGTTGAGTAATCACGCATAAGACGTCACGGGGAAGCTAAAGGCATGACCCCGCAATAATGAAGAAAAGCTGAAGACTAAATAGATTGCCAATAAGGCTAAAAGAACAACGAAAATGAATATGTGAACCATCTTAGATGTGTGAGGTCGACGAGTTAATTTCGGAGTATGACGTCGTGAAAAAACGACTCGGTAACCATAAAAGTGTCAGGTACACGAGGCCAGAAGAAGGCACCCAGAGTGCAAAGTCAGAAATTAAAACGTCGATTTTAAACGAAGGAAGAAGAAGCGTTTACGTAGCAGAAATTGAGCTGGGAGTATATAGAGAAAAACTTTTCGTGGGTCAGACCTGAAGAGAAGTACCCCCACCACGGTCGAACTGCCGTAAACAACTGGCGTGGGGATCACAATCCTTCTCTAGATTCCTGGAGCAGACTGCTACAGAACGTATTGTCGTGTTTCTCTCTCGGTTTCAAGGTAAATCACTCTGCCTTCTTCTCGTAAAAATACCCTTCGATGAGTAGAGTCGAAAATCAACCGCCGTCAAGGTAAAGGAAAATGTGTATTCATAAGACAAGGGAAAGAACAATAATGCCAAAGGACTTTTGCTATAAAAGTAATATTACATTATATATATATATATATATATATATATATATATATATATATATATATATGTGTGTGTGTGTGTGTATACCCAACTTACATCAGCTGGTGGTGAAGAATAAAGAAACAGATTTCTCGAGCACATCCCTGTCATTATCGGTGTGTTTTGTTTGATGCTACTGGGTCCCTTGAAGGAACGGGTATTGCAACATTAAGAAGATTGGTTAAAAGAAAAATGTTAAAATATGTATAATAAACAAATAATAATAATAATAATAATAATAATAATAATAATAAGAAGAAGAAGAAGAAGAAGAAGAAGAAAAAACAAAGAAAAGAAGAAGAAGAAGAACAAGAAGAAATATGGTAAAAGGGAAAGACCGAGGGGGTACATCACTATCCAGATATTAACTGAAAATGTACGGAGGGTAATACAAACTTAAGGAGACTTTTGTCACTCAAATTCCACAAAATGCCAGCGATAAATCAGTGGTAAACAGCTATTGTGAAAACGTAAATTGATTTGCAACGGATATCAAACGAAGCGGATAGTACTGGAAATCTGGGAATAAATGTTGTCACTCAGAGTCAAGGTAATACTGATTGTTGTTGCCAGTTAGATAAATCTGATAACAACTTGTGTGAGAACGCTGATCGAATAAATAATCATATAAACACCACTACTACTACTACTACTACTACTTACAATAATAATAATAATAATAATAATAATAATAATAATAATAATAATAATAATAATGATAATATTAATAATTATGCTGATAATGATACCGATAATGATACTGATAACGATATAGTTTCTGCCGATCGATCGATAAGATAGAGTGTAAATACAAATAGACTAATAAAAAGAACGCATGCCACGTTTACATCCATGACGTGAAGTTCTTTATAACTAAGTTGGATAAGATAACAATATAACGCGTAAAAATACTCAACTAGACATGTGAAAGACAATAACAACACTGTACTCTCTAAATACATGTTTTCTTTTACTTTAGAGTCACTTTCTTTTAATTAATTAATTACTTTGTTCTAGGTAGAAAAGGTCAAACATAATAAGGACTGCGATGTTCTCTTGCAAAGCATTACGCAAAGTTACAATATGAACATGACTACACGTTGCATTCAACAGGAGACTTGACTCTAATAATACTGAATTAATTACAAACTGTGTTTTATTTATTTTAATTTAATGTATCTCATTATGCCGACCGAATTATGAAAGTTGGACCAAAATATTGTAAATAAACATTGATTCTGAGTAGCCAATTTCCATTCGTTATTTTTGTACTTGGTTATTGACAGTTAAGTAACGTACTTCGCTACCATTTATCAAAATCTCGTACTTAATCTGATTTGGAAGTTTACTAAGATGAACACATTCTAAAATAGATGAGTCAGTTAGGGAGGATGAAACTTATTTGTTTTGTAAGGTTTAGCGTCACTTGTTTGCTTTTTTAGCTGAGATGATTAACCTAAGAAAAAATGAGTGTTTCTATGAAATACAATTTTTTTTAAATGCGAACGTTATGGATTCCAGGCAACGCCGGCTCGGTACTTATCGTGTTTATCTGAAATGTTAAGAACGTTAATTTTTAAGTATTCACGTGTGTCAGAAAATGTATATTTTCCATTTAATACATTCTATTATAATTTACCATCAAACGACATTCATGAAAATGTAAATATGCAATTAATAGTATAATGAAGGTAAAATATGATTTATTAACATGATGTCGCGTAATTGTGTGTGACTATAAAAGCATAGGTTAACTATAGTCGATGCACTGGACCTTACCTCAAATCTGTTGCTAAAGTACTGGGAAAATTATTAGATCATTCTAACACTCCAGACATTACCTGAATCCTGATAAAATGTTGTATCTATATAAGACTCAGATACGTCATAAGATGGAATGGTGCTGCCACATAAGTGTTGTACTAAGCACTATTATATTGTTTCGCTAAGTACAAAATCGACTTATAAATCTAGTGGGAGATGAACTCTTCTCTTCACTGTTAAAATTTCTTAGAGACTGCATAAATAAGGTGAAATACTGTAAATCCAGGAGGAATTATTCCTATTGATGCAGCCTTTACGAGGTCTTTTCCCCACTAACTTACCAATCTATGTAATTTCCTTTGCATCTATCTATCTATCTATCTATCTATCTATCTATCTATCTATCTATCTATCTATCTATCTATCTATCTATCTATCTATGTTTAATTGGGTAAAACTAATTTGAGCTCCCGGCGCTTTACAATGTTTACATAGCGATACCACTAACATTCAGTCAGTGTCGTATGATAGTGCATGGGTAGAGGCGCCGATTGTCAGCTCGACAGTTGACTTCCAATACCGCTTTGAGGAACTAGCCGCACTGAACACATGTGATACTATATTATGTCCTCTGTATCTATCTATCTATGTTTATCTCTTTCCGTCGTCCTCTCTCTCTCCTCTCTCTCTCTCTCTCTCTATATATATATATATATATATATATATATAGAGAGAGAGAGAGAGAGAGAGAGAGAGAGAGAGAAAGAGAGACATACATACATACAGACAGACAGACAGACAGGCAGACAGATAGCCATACAGACAGACAGACAGACAGACAGACAGACAGAAGCCTGTTAAAAATAATTAATAATACGCTGCCTATCTAGCGTAATGCGAACTTCCGGTTCCGCCCTACCACACAGTTATGGCCAGCTTATTGTGTATGACAGCCAACTCGATATCATATAGAATTTAGTTATCTTATTTACAATGGTACTTCATGGTGGTTGACTGAGTTGCATACCAGGCTACGGAGAGAAAGTGGCTTTGTGACTGGGGTTGATTCTTCCAAACGGTAGTAAATATCATCTCCTACACCGAAGAACTCATAAAACACATACAAAATGAAGATGTATATATATATATATATATATATATATATATATATATATATATATATATATATATATATATATATATATATATATGAAACGGACCGTTAAATATATCACACAGAAATTTGGAATTTTTGGAAATGTGAAAAAAATAAAAATAAAAATAATAAAACAAACCATGGTTATTGGAATATAATAAAAAAAACTCTTCTATATATATATATATATATATATATATATATATATATATATATATATATATATTAATTGTTAAATTGTATATATATATACATATTTATTAGGCAAAGTTTTATTATAGCCTGCAAGAGTAACAATCACTTACTATCATGAAAAACACATAAAATTTAAGGAATAACCTCTCACAAATTCACTAAAAATCAGTTTTTATTCGAATACATTTTTTCGGCTTACCAACAAGATGTATACGATGTTCGAAATGCTTAAAGCATTT
Source organism: Sepiola atlantica (assembly GCA_963556195.1). Lineage (NCBI taxonomy): Eukaryota > Metazoa > Mollusca > Cephalopoda > Sepiida > Sepiolidae > Sepiola > Sepiola atlantica. Next base: position 108,237,962 of record OY744526.1, on the reverse strand, counting down.
ATTTAGCTTGAAGAATTATCATTAGTGCTCGTAAAATGGGAAAGGTACCCTCAAGATCAGAAAAACTCTATTGCATACCGCATTCATTCTTTTTATATTCTGTTTCACTATATAATAATTCTTGTACAATATTTTGTATTTTAATGTGTCCTACATATCTCATTATTAAATGGGGGTGTTTACAGCTGTTCATGCGAACTGTAACCCTTTTAACGAGCACTGATAATAGCCTCTTACAAAAAACATTTATGCATTTTCAACTTCATATATATATTGTTGGTAGGCTGAAAAAAGTGTATGCGAATAAAAACTGATTTTTAGTTCATTTGTGAGTATGTATTCCTTACATTTGATATGGTTTTCATAATATTAAAGTATATATATATATATATATATATATATATATATATATATATATATATATATATATATATATATATATGTGTGTCTGTGTATATATTTATATATCTATCTATCTATATATATATGTATATCTATATATATATATATATGTATATGCATATGTATATATATATATATCTATATCTATATATATACATATACATCTATATCTATATCTATATCTATATATATCTATATCTATATATATCTATATCTACATATCTATATATCTATATATCTATATATCTATCTATCTATCTGGGCGTTTTATAACTGTTGTGTTTATAAATCTCCGCAACAGTGATATTCTCTTTCTTGTTTTTGTCTTAGGTCGCCTTCTTAGGTTTGAAGGGCTAATTTAGAGTTGGCCTTTTGTAAATGGTCAAGCGGTTAAAGCGGCCATATATTAGTGCTAGGATAGTACTGTTGTTTCTCGGAATATTGAAAAGGGTAACACGTGTGTACTGTTAGCAGTCGGAGCCGTGTTTGGTTCATTACGTTCCTTATTGATGTATAGTATCAATTGTTTTGGATAGCTTTTGTTATATTATTAATGGTGTATAAATATATATTCTTTTCCTTCATGTATAAATGACTAACATCTATTTTGAAGTATCTATATACATTTATATTTATATATATATATATATTCATGTATATATATGCAAATATATATATATATATATATATATATATATATATATATATATATATATATATATATATATATATATATATATATAGTCTGTTTTAATGAAATACATTCGAAAAGGTAATCCGGGTATAAGAGCTCAATGTAATAAACAGAGCAAGAGTAAAATAAAAAACACAGAATCACATAATCATATTTATATTTTTTATTATTTTTTATTATATATATATATATATATATATATATATATATATATATATATATATATATATATATATATAAACAAGTTTCGCATCGAAGAATATTGGTTTTACTTGAAAAAATAACAGCTGGTACTTCAGAGTACCACAATCAGAGATTGGTAATTACAAAGTCTGACAATTACAGACAAATAGTTCTTCAGATTTACATAGAAAACTATATATCCAGAGTATATCAAGTATATATATATAGAGGTATCTTTATTGTCTTTTTCTATGTTATAATATGTTCATTTACACCTTGAATTCAGAGATATAAAATAATCACAAACCACAGAGAGATTCAAGTGATTAGGTATAAAATAAATGAGTTAAGAAAATACAATAATGAAAGTGGACCAGGTAAGTAATCGCAATTTTTTTCCATAAATACACCAATACATATAACAGGTTAAACATATAATCTTTTCGAAAATTGCAGACAAAAACTATGTGATTTTCAAAAAGTAGTATTACGTAATAAAATATAAAGTTACGCAAGTGACTCGAATCATATTGACGTTGTCTGACAATAACAACATGAAAAATGTACATATAAATAAATGTGGGAATATGAGAATTAAACAGGGAAAATGAACAACAAAATAAGAAAATCAAAACTTAACAAGAGAAACATGAATATTAATATAGTGAATGATAATTAGAAAGCCAAATTCAAAACAAAACAACATCACAGATTACTTCATCGTCAACCTTCCATCGTTCTATTACACAATTTGTCAACGTGCGCTCAACCCATGTCAAATAGGCTGTCTTCATTTTTACCATTTTTCATCAGATATTCTTTTCGGTGGGGTTCAGGTGTTTTTCCAAGGGAAGCAGCAATTAGTGCACATTGGATGCAGCTAACAATCTGGAACGTGCTGCCCGGTTCTCTGTGACAGTTTCTCGTGAAGAGCCCTGTTTTGTCTTCATATTTATTCATTAGCAACCGAAAATCCTCCTGCGAATATTGTGTCAGCTACGATGATTGTCAGCAAATTGCTTGGTTATCGCGATTCAACACCGTCCTAATACTCATGATGTGAGTGTTGAAGTAGGCGTTTTAGCAGCTGGATGTAGCTCTTCAGCAAACTAATATTTAAGAAACAAATGAATCCATTATGAGAAGATCTTAAGAAAAAATAGAAAGAACTTCCTATGACAAACAATTCGTATTTCTTACAAAGACAGAAAAGCGTTTTTTTATGCAATGGTACAATTTTCTATTTCACACCCACACACACACACACACACACACACACACACACACACATATGTATATACACACACCCACACACACAAACACACATATGTATATACACACACATATGTACATACACACACATATTGCTGTTTTTCTCCGTACTGATTGCTAATCTATCCTCTTGATTTCATATCTGAATCTAAAGTGATGAAATCTATTTACTGATGAAGAAAATCAGAAAAAGTGTTCCAGCTTTCCTCCGATCATATAGTGATAATACAATAACTTTTTTTCAAATGAACGTTCATATTGATATGCATTGTTAAGTGTTGATTTTTTATGCTGAATTATTATATTTCAAATTTGAATTTATAATGTCATATGGAAGCTATATTTTACATAACATCTTAACCATAGAGCAAAGATTTATCAATATATACTGGTAGAATAATATCTGAATTGTTAAAAATATGTTTTGTATTATTTGATCTCCTGGAACTATTTAAAAGCGTTCTCATCCTTTAACTGATACTTTCCATTGCACACACACACATACCCACACACATGCACCCCCATATATATATATATATATATATATATATATATATATATATATATATATATATATATATATATATATATATATAAATATATATATATATACATTTTTGCGTATATAAAAGTAATCCATGAACATTGGTGTCCGGATATCAGTCGTCATCAGTATAGCTAACTTAGAAAAGGTTCGAACGTTCGACTAAATTGTCTGTAGTCAGAATCTATACAACCTTACTACTACGCCTCTCCAGGAATATTTACGATTATGTAAGTCAAAATTTATAAAAATATATGTATAAAATAAAATCACGTCCTATCAAAAGCCATAATGCAATCTTATGCGTACCAATTTACAACTTAAGAAGTGGGAAAATACATAAATAACGTTGGTACTATCGCCAGTAGAAACAATACAAAATATGTAAACATATATATATATATATATATATATATATATATATATATGTATATATGTATATATATATACAAATATATATATATATATATATATATATTAAACATATATATGTTGTTGTACATATATATATATATATATATATATATATATATATTCAAACACCTTTTAGACATTCATGCATAAAGAACAATCATAGTATTGATGTATTTTACATGTATTTACAAGCACAAAAATCGAATCTACAAGGAAAACTATTCGCAGGGAGAAAAACCTATTGCTAGCGATAAAAAGGCCGTCCCCTTGTCCGTATTCTTAGTGACGATGATACACTCTTTACACTAATACACGCTCTCCAACAGGTTTCAATACTTGATATATCAACTAAGTCCGTATATTTAAGACTGAAGACATGTATAAGTCGATTTCACTGCTAGATTATTCACAAAATATAGAATGGGCCAATCAATATCAGGCGAGAGCGTTTGCAACGAGCCTAACCCTAAAAGGTTACCTGGAAATGTGGATGATCAGTTTTAAATTATTCGGAGATTTTTCATCAGACTAGAATGAAGACACGCCATTTACCGAAACTTTATGAGAAAGATTATATATTTTTTTAATATATTAATTTGGTGAAAACCAGTATTAATATGTAGGTATATTGACATTTATAGAAATAATTCTCGGTGTATTACTAGATATTATTTTTCTCAATGCCCACTTTCTATTTCCGGAGGACTTCTGCGCCCCCTGCTAAATGCATTGATTCCTATATTACAATTTCTATAATTATTATCTCATGTTTGATATTTTTTCTATAATTTTAAAGTTAAAAATCAAATTAAGTAATCATTCGTATTTTCGTTTTGTGAAAGTCTTGCGCCAAGACAAACACAGCTATATTATTAAATTCCCTTTAGTCAAATTGAAATATACTTATCCAAGTACTACTCTTTTCTTGCTAGATTTAGGATGTTATTCAAACTGCTTTCCACCTAGGTTGCCTCTTTATAAATCTGCCTCTTATAACACTAGTCTCTTACGCTTAAGTGGCAATATGCCTTGTTTGAAGCAAATAGAAGTTATATATATATATATGTGTAGTAAGGTATGAAGCAGCCGAGAGGCTTCCAGGTTTCATCCCCGCGCGGAATTATCAGGCTAATATACATATATATATATATATATATATATATATATATATATATTGATAACATTATTTTTTGTTATCTAAATACGTATACATTTAACCCTTACGGGAGACGTCAGTGTAGAGAATAATTAATGACACCGGTCGCCGGACTCGAAACTCGGAAAACGAGCAATATTTCGAACTCAAATTCCAACGTCTTAGCCTACACAGCCGCTGTCACGAATTCGTTAAATCAGCGGCAGATGTACTCTATTTAATGGCAGCTGTCGTAAAATGTTCTACTATTTAAAGGAACATTGCATTAAAGCCACGAGGGTAGCTGTGTTAATACTACTCTCGACAGAGTATATATATATATATATATATATATATATATATATATATATATATATATATATATATATATATATAATCAAACGCTAGAATTAATCAGCAACAGCTGCCTGAAGTATTAGTGTTTTAGTAAACGGAACAGCAACTGTATGGCCATGTGCCTTTACTTACAAACGTTCTAAGTAATCTGGAAACAACAAAACGGGTGTGCCGTTTATAAGATTAGATATCATTAGTAAAATACTAAAGTATTGAATGGTTTCGAAGAAAAAAACCTAAAACATGTATTTAAAATGACTATGAAAGAAAATGGTGAAGTAAAATGTTGTCTTACCGCAATACCAGTGATCACTGTTGAAATTCCACCGTTGTAACTTTAACCTGTACGATATTGCTTCGCTGCATTCTATGGGCATCCAGCGCGAACATATTATTCTTTAATTTTAATGTGTGTCTTTTCGTCGTTTAATTATACTTTTTGATCTCAGTTAAAATGTTAATCACGTAGAAAGATTAGTTACACCAATAGGACGTGCCAGCCGCTGTACATTTCGTTATTCAGCAGGTGTATGGTTTATTTAGATAGATGATGTTTGTGTATGTGTTTCTCTATGTCGTTGGTACTCCTCTTTTTTTTAAGTAATCAGCACTTATCAAGGATAAAAGCGACTCAATGATATAGATCAATGAGATGACCAGATTGCCAGTAGAATGATGACGTCTATGATGAGAGGATTGTAAATAATGAATGTGTGGACACATGTGATTACTTATGAAGGCGGTTTATAGCAAGTTGATGTTGGCATTGTATTTAATAATGACAATGGTATACCAAGCAGGGAAGCATTCATGTGGTAATGTGTTCCACAAATGGGAAATTCTTAAAAACAATCGATGTGCATGGGAATTCTGTTAGATGTTTGGCAAATGGAGGAAAAGTGTTTCTGTAGTCGTATTAGATAGTTACCGCTTTTTAGTGTGAATGTCTTACCAGGAGGATCCGGAGATTGGACCTCAGTCAGGCACTTTCCATGGAAATATCGATAGAGTAGAGATAGACAAGTGATGTTATTTTCCGTGAGAAAGCGTCGATTATGTACACTGTCAAAACAAACAAGACGACGTTGAGCGGCGTCTCGCCAGATATCGCAGCAGTATTACATCATAGGAAGTATATAACTCTTATATAAGTAGGGAATTGCATCAGGTACTATATAAAGCGATACATTGACCCAGCCTTTCTTCTGTGATATTTCTCCATATTTAGATATGAGTAGTGTTTATTATTTGGGTGAGTGGGTATAACATGATTAAATCCGATTAAATTATTTTGGTTTCGTATTTAAATATTACTGTATTTGATCATTCTATTTATATTAATGTAGCTTGCAATTTGAAATATAAGTAAATTATAAGATCAGTGTAGATCAATAAACAACAATAATCAAATTAGAATACGAAAGAGAATCATTATAAGGAAAACAGATTGGAATAAGACTGGGTCTAACATCGGCCGAACTGCAACATAAATATATATATATATATATATATATATATATATATATATATATATATATATAAAAGTGTGGGTTTGTCGTTCAAATTTCAAAGTATTGCAGGGTTAGTTAATAAAATTGAAATATAAGCCATATTAGCAATACAAGATTAATTTATTTATTATTTATTTATTTTTTTACATTAATCCTGTCGATTTCGGAATAAAATTCCTTCTTCAGGGGTGACCAGTATTGAGTCATTTTTTATTTTTTTTAAATGACTCAATACTGGTCACCCCTGAAGAAGGAGTTTTATTCCGAAATCGATAGGATTAATGTAAAAAAATAAATAAATAATAAATAAATTAATCTTGTATTGCTAATATGGCTTATATTTCAATTTTATATATATATATATATATATATATATATATATATATATATTTAAAAGATTAAATACTTGAACATTAGAAGCTTTGTAAATGCAAGCATTTTCTTTTAATTAAATGTTAATTTTTTCGGATTAAAATTTCTTCTTCAGATATGACGAAAATAATGTTTCTCTAATTTGTTGATGTCCCCTTGGTGGGCTGGCGGTTATTACTTAAACTCCTGAGTGTCTGAATAATAAGCATGGGGTATGCTGTTAAATGAAGAGGTATAACCTCAACTTAGAAGCATGTGTAAGTTTGAAATATTAAAATAATTGAAAGTTAAGAGCCTGTAAAATGCAATATATTTTTTACTTTAATCTTAAATATTTCGGAATAAAATTAAGATGTGATCGACATTGTATTATGCCTTATTATTTCTTCTGATTTGTTGATGTTATTCACGTGATGGCAATACTTCTACATAAACATCTTATTCATATTTCTTCTACCGCGGTATGATTAGACACATCGTCAGGAAATTAGGAGTTGGTAAAGCGATGCCCTAGAAGAAAACTCTGCCGTCAGCATTAGCAAAAAAACTAACCTTTGCTCAAAGGGCGCCCATGTAAGTCCACTCAGCACAGAATGTTCAAAACTTTGTTGGTCTGTTTTTTTTCATAAGAAATAGCAACCCCTGGGATGGCTGTAAACGTGAACAACTTATATTATAATATTTAAAGAGTATGTCCCGTAATATATTTATATATGGTGCATGTTTGCGCATGTTTGGTTTTAACCAACAACCACATATCAACTTTAACATCTCACAAAATATAAAATATGGATACAGACATCAAACACTCTTAAATATTTCATAGGATTGACCTAAAGCGTGTCCCTGTTAATTCATTTTTACTAAGTTTATCAACATTATTCGTAACATGATACACATTCGAGCTATTTTAAACCTGAATTGGATATTCGTTCTAAAATTACATCAGTCGATTGTAATAGAATGTTGTGCTATTATAATTATTTTTTAAATATTTCTTGCCAATAAATTTTTGGTAGGAAAGATATTCCAAATGTGTGAAATCCCATTAATAATTTTGAACATTATTAAGTTACTCAATTACTCTTACAAGTATAGTATTTAAACTTGTACATTTCTATCTTTATAATTACTATCCTTTCATCTTTTTAGTATTTTCATCACTTATATGCACACTTTCTAATTCCAATGTTATATCATGAATCCTATTTCTAGCTTATAGTACAACATGGTTTTGTAATCTGATTTATTTTATTCTATTCATTTTTCAATTTGCATCGTAAAAGTTTTCAACATCATATATAATCTTACTTTCCCTCTTTATTTCGGTCTCTCCCTCTCCTTTTCTCTCTCTCTCTCTCTCTCTCTCTCTGCATATATGTATATATATATATATATATATATATATATATATATATATATATATATATATATATATAAATATATATATATATTTCAGTTTCCCCGTGCAATTTAAGTCACTATTAGGCTTAAATCGCATGCGCCATATAGAATTATAATACACACACGCTTTACGTCAATTATTAATGCATGTTTTCAGAAATTGTCAGTTAGTTTCAGTCTATTACAGTCGGAGTATTTTTCATTCCCACGCTAAAAAGTAGTAAGACTACTACCATCTAACATGTTCTGTGATAATGTATTTCACCTATTATTACTTACTTAAATAAATACGGATCGCTCCCTTACATTTGACAACCTACATATATAAATCTTTTTTTGTAGTTTGGAATACAAAACTACAAAAAATAATTCTATATGTTTACGGTTTTGGGGATTATCCGAGTTCTTTCTAGGCTTAAGTGTGGGTATTCTCAAAAAGTAATGTTTTCAAGGAACAATGTATCCTAATGATATAAATAAAGATCCTTTTTATAGAATTATATTTAAAAAACTTGAGTTAGCATTAAATTACCGAGGGATGGTGGATATGCTGTAAAACAAATCTAAAAAAATTCCCTGAAAAAGTCAATCGATAAAAATTGCCTCAGTTTATAAAATGTTCTCTTTCATGGATCGAGAATAGCCTAGTAGTAGAAAACAATAACAAGCAAATATAACGAGAACAAATAGTTTTCGCATTTTCGTTGTTCGTTACTATTTCAGCCTCTGCTATTTGTATTCACAAGTAAACATAAAATTATTTGGCGGCACTCATCGCGAAGTCAACAATTTCTACTAATTAGCTCGATTTTATTCGAAAATTAGCAAAAAATCAACAACAACAGTGAAATACAAAACATATTATAATACTCTTTATTTTACAATTTACACTTTCTTCTTCATACTCGATAATAATGGTTAATGACATTTTCAGTTGACAATGACACACTGAGAGGATAACATCACAAACACAAAATATTTAAAAATACCTATTAAAGTATTACTTCTGAAATGAACATTAGTAAAGGAATCTCCTATCAGTAATTTATGTGATTTAAATAAGGTTTACACACCCGGTGTAATTTACCCCACTCACAAACTTCAAATAGTACGCGTTTACGATTATATGTAAACGGTTTGCCAAACATATCCCCCAAAAATAAGTGTTAAAAAATTAAATAATTTAGATTTACATTTGGAGAAATCACTTTTCGATATTCATTTAACGTTAAATGGGAATCCGCGTCCAGTTATTAGTGAATCGAGACATATAACTGAATGGTTTTCTAGTTTTGGGACAACATAATTAACGTTGTGTCATTTTTCTCACATACAAAACACTTTCTTTTCTGTTTTAAATATGAATAAGGGCAGGGAAAGGAATTTTACTTTTTTAACATTTTCAATATTTAATTTTTTTTTTTGTGGGGAAGAAGGTCGCTTTAGTCAACTTCGAAAGTTACGACCAATTCACAAAAAGATAATTGACGGTGATAGAAAATATCCGTGTTTGGATGAGTAAAAGTGACTATAACAAACGTTAAGGAACTTCACCGAAGAATCTATACAATACGAAGAGAACTTCGTTTTTCATTATTTTCACACCGTACCCTAACCGAACACTTAACTGAGTCTACCCTAATATAAAACTAACCATAACCTAACCCTAAACTAATTCTTACTTTTGATTTTCGAAACACAGTTTAGTTCGGTCTATATTCTGTAAAAGCATCGGAGCGTGATTCGGCTTTCTACAGAATATCGAAACTGCTTATGTCACGACTGCACCTTTCTGGATACCTATTTCTAAATACCACACAAGCAATTTACCCTCCCCTCCATACACAGTTATCTCCGGGCAATGTTAGTTTTCTATATTTCGATCCTTTCTCCTTATTATTTCAAAATGCGTATTTAATATTATGTTGTGGTAAATATAAAAATGGAATGTTAGGTAACATACAAGTAAACGACATTGCAACACACGTTTATCGAATAAAAACGAAATATCGTAAGTTTCGTGCGGTTTAGAGACAACTTCATATATTCTGAAAGTACATTATCTACCTTACATAAATAAATATATTTATTTTCACAAAAATGGATACAACATTTTGTGGAGTCTGCATTCGCGCTTAACATCCGTAAAAGTACACATAGGTGCGCATTAATTTCCGATAAATGATGTATGCCCTTAAATACTAAACATTTACCAACACTTATTTCAACAACTGTCATCTAATTGTCCCATAACGAAAGTCCTCAGTTCAGGTAAAGAGAATGATTGACGGATAAGAGGTCTAAAAGATGACCTCAGCGAGTTAGCGGAACTAAACTGTTTGACACCAATCTCGTAAAATAGGTGTTCTCTCTTTTAGCGGCCAAAGCCTCGAATGGGACAGTCACGTAAAATCTGCTTGTTCCAGAAAAATCCAGTAGGGCCTAGGCGGACGTATACTGTGAGCTAACATAGTATGGCGAACCAAGCTGATGTTCCCTTTTTCTCTTTCTTTCTCTCCCTAACACAATTACCTAACTTTTAGGAACTCTCCCCCTCTCTCTATCTCTCTCTTATTTCTGTTATTTGTCACTCTGTTAAAAAAAACTATCAAAAGAAGCTTCATATGCTCGTGTGAATTGATGATCTGATGATGAAAACTAGAAACGGGTGCAAGCCGATTTGTGTATACTTGGAGTATACACCCCCTCAGAGACGAAACATCGTAACATAGTAATAGACCCTCACACACGATCAATTCTGAGCGCGTCCTTTTCTCTCATCTATAAAATTACATATTATAACATGTTATAAAAATAAAAGTAGAATAGGTATAATAAGCTTGGGATGAAAATTGTTTAGGATGAAAAATATATTTTATTTCATTCTTACTAATAATTTTTCGAAAGAGAACAATTACACTTATTCAAACAGTCGGCTGCTGATGACATTTTATTTCTATCTCTCTATTATATTAAAGCAGTTAGAAAAAGAACAATAGTTTAAAACAATATGACTGCGATAAATGAGTTTTATAATACAGATGTAACATACTTATATTTAGTATTCTATTTTGTTTTCCACCATCCAGGGCAACACTTTATAGCCCTGCTAGTAAACTACATCAAGAAAAGTCATAATTTTGTCTGTGTTTGTTTCCAGACGAAAGTCAGGAAGCTGACTTGTAAGACCTTACATCATCGTATTTAGTGGCATCCCGCTTTGGTTATGAGGGATACTGTACTGATCCCAACCAAACACCGAGCTGAAAAAGTATTGCTTTTTCATACGCACTCGTAGTTGTATCAAAAACAATACATGTAAATATGTCAGGCATTCATTCAGTTAGCTGTTCATTTTTTCGTGCCTTTTCTCTTTCTTTGTAAGATCATCTGTTGCTATTTATGAAGACGACACAACTTTCTACAGCGGCACGTCGAAGAGGACTGATAATCTTTCCTCCGATCTGAAGCAAGTCGTACAATGGGAGGAAATGAGGTGTTACTCTTAACACCTTAAAAAGCTGGCTACTCTATCGTTCTTGACCTTTTGGCTAAGATCAAAGTGTAGTATCTGTTCCGATGGATACTGCACCCCATAGACTGGTATTGTCTTGGGCTTCAAGGCTTGATTTACGCCGGTCTATGGGTCGGTCCTGTGCAGTTCTAGGAGGTCCACCCTCCCAGGCTTCGCCTCCCTTCTTTGGGGAGGAGTAAGGTTATTGCTTACTGCCTGAGGCGCCCCTACCGGGGAATGCCGACGGGGCTGCCCAGGCAATTTTTAAACCCCACTTTCCCGACCCGACCTTGGGTCACATCTTACTTGTGGGAGTAAGATAAACACTGGCCTTGTGCCTAACTCCTGGAGAGGAGTAAATCAATACTCTCATTTCACAACCAAGCTCGAATTCCTTTTTTTCTCAATTTAATTAGATAGTGATCTCCTTAATGAAATCCGTTGCTTTGACAAGATCCTGAGACTGACTCTATCCCAAACTTAAAATGTAAGACTTGCATCAAATCCGTTGGATCATTCTACTGCCATAGAAAGTACCTACCTCCTAATTATATCCTCTAAATATATAAGTCCCCGCTGCCACATCTTAAAAGGTTCTGCCTAGATCAGACTTTCTTTCCTTTTCCTTGTTTTTGTAATATGTTGAACTAGTTGGGAGAGCAAGAGAGGTAGGAGTAACTTGAGGAGAAAGAAAGGGGTAGTGAGAGAGCGGTAGAGAGTGAGAGAGAGGGGTGGAGATTAGTAGAAAGAGAGAGGGAGAAATATTAAAAAAAAATTTTCTACGCACTATCTGCGGAATATAATTCTACGGGACTGTTTACCAGCTGAATACAACATAGTCGTTTTAAAATCTAATGCTAACAATCTTGTGACGAACCGCCCTCTTAAATAATAAAATTCTGATCATTTAACACATCGTGTCTAATCTTCTCAATATGCCATTCATCGCCAACTGACAATCTACGTATATTCAATGTACGTATATTCGAGTGATCTTCGGGCCTAGCTAAACGGTGACACATTGGTAGAAATACACCCAGAAAACTCTTATATTTTGAAATACGTATATTCGGGCAACGCTGGGTTGACCTGCTTGTATACATGAAATAAAATATACGAAGCACTAACGAATAGTATAGCTCTCACCACAGACAGCAGGGTAAGTATAATGCAATGTGTTATAAAATGAATTTGAATAAAATAAGATTAACACTAATATAAGGTATACACAGATGATGTAAAGATGCGAGTAACGTGCAGTTATTTCCCTTGCCAAAAAAATATCAGTTAAAACATTGGCCCACTCCAACGCACGCAGACACACGCACACACACAGATCCAACTTTGATATTTAAAATATCCGATACGGTTAAAACTGTCAGAAAAAAGGATATACACTCAAGAGAAACTCATTTTTGATTTCTGCATCATTAATCAAACAAGGAAAACAAATACATGTAGTTCAATTAAATGAAATCGACTATTAATTAGACCAATTATTAATCGCATTTAACTCCTTGTACTGTGATTTTTTAAAATGTGTCTATTTTGTTTTTTTGGTATTTACTCTTTATTTCGTCTTTATATAGACATAGAATACATCAAATGTAGCACTTATCCATTAGTTATAGATGTGAGGGTTCACACACGCGCGCACATGCAGCCCCACATAAACACACACACACACACACACACACACACACACATATATATATATATATATATATATATATATATATATATATATATATATATATATATATATATTATATATATATATATATATATATATATATGTAAGGTTAGCGGAAGAGAATCCCGGCAGAGTGCTCGATTAATAAGAAAAAATAAAAGTAAGAGCGTAATATGTATTAATATTTGCAGTGCAGAAGATCAGAACAACATCGGTACCGTCGGTTTCAAATCCTAACGAAGGGGACCTATGAAGGCCTCTTAATCAGAGACACTATTCTACCGCTGTCTAAAATGAAGTCTGAAAATAGTACGATAAAGAGGCTTTTATAGGTCCCCTTTGTTAGGATTTGAAAGCGACGGTACTGATGTTGTGCTGATCTTATGTGACACAAATATTAGTATATATATATATATATATATATATATATATATATATATATATATATATATATATATATATATATATATATTAAGCTGAGTTTTTGTTGACGCTGTTGTTTGCGCGAGGTATATTACGAAACAAACGATTAATTTAGTTTGCAGGGATGGATATTAACAACGATATACAACAACGTCAAATAGTATAGTTTAAGTAATGTTATTAATCGTACATTACTGGGTTTGAATAAAGATAGCTTCAGGATTTTTTATTATTTTTATAAATTACTTTCCGAATGTAATAGTTTCGTGTTGTTAACTAAACTAAAGATAATTAAAAGCAAGCAACGTGCAACAACCAAGAAATACGTGTAAAACGATCTAAACTATTTGAGAATACTTAACATCAATACAATTTTATCTTTTGACGTTAATTCTGGCGTCCCGTAATTGTAATTGTCAACGTTCTTCTGGAACTAAACTTGTTGTTTTATCGTTAAACGACTTTATATATTGCGTTCTCGGTATTTTTTTAAAATCCTCTTCTTTTCTCTAGGTGTTGGTGCATTTTTGTTTTGCCACCTGAAGATAATTCGACGAAAAATCAAAAGTGCTCATGATACTTATAGAACATTACTTATTTTTATTTCTTTTGATACAAAATAAGTATCAGGGAAATCGAAAATCTAAAAAATATATAATAAATCAGATTTTCTGTAATGTTCACAATGTTATTTTATCTTATACATAAATATATAAATATATAAATATTTATATATATATATATATATATATATATATAGACATATTTTATATAAATATATATATATATATATATATATTTTTATATATAAACCTTTTCTATTAAATAAATATCATTTTTTAATTATTATTTTGTTTTATTCTTGTTTTATTACACACATATATATATATATAAATTATTCATATTTAATATATGTTTATATATATATATATTTGTATATATATATATATATATATATATATATATATTATATAGATATATATATACATATATGTATGTATATATATACATTTTATATATATATATATATATATATATATATATATATATATATATATATATATATATATTTAATATTTTTATTATTATTATGATGATTATTATTATTATTATTATTATTATTATTATTATTATTATTATTATTATTATTATTATTATTTGAATTTTTCTTCCTGGTTCATTAACTGTAAATATTTTAAATATTTGATTTGCTGTTAATAATGTATTTTCAATTGCTATTGCCATTTTCACCTTACTGATAGACTTATATATGTTGGCATAATGTGTTGTTATGTCTTCAATATTGTCTAAATATATGATTTTTGAAATAATAACGGATTCTGATTTTTTTTCTAAAATTACTTTTGTATGCGATGTTGTAGAAGGCGCTGCTTAAGTACGGTTTGGAGTCATATAACGTATAATACAAAATATATTTTTCAAAACAGTTGTACATCAAATATCGTTGCGTTTGTATTATTGGACCTAATATAGATAATGTTAACATTTTCTTAATCTAAACTCACTTGTATATATATATATATATATATATATATATATATATATATATATATATATATATATATATATATATATATAGATGTATATATATATATATATAAATATAAATATATATATATATATATATATATATATATGTATAAATATAAATATAAATATATATATATATATATATATTTATATATATAGTATATGTATTATTTTTTCTTAGATGTTAATCCAAAAAAAATTCCGGTGTTTATTAACTGTGCTCACAAGCAAGTAGATGTGTTGTTTTGTATACTTGTTAATTTATACAAACATATTTTGTTTACATATCTGCATATATGTTTCAACTGCGCCCTCTTTCGACAGTCAGATTCCTCGTGTCTTTAATAAAAATTAAACCTCTGCTGATCTTTTTATAGTATATTTTCATTTTTTTGTCAAGTCTGAGGTATCTGGCTGTTCACCAAGCAAGAAGCTGAGCCATGTATGCATCTAGGTAACTAATTTTTTTTGTATAGATGAAAGGTTCGCATTTATTCATTTATATATATATATATATATATATATATATATATATATATATATATATATATATATATATATATATTATAATATAAAATGAAGTAATAAAATAAGGTGTCAATCAAATTTTATTAGAATTCAAAGTTCATGCAAAGCATCCTTTTATTACTTCATTTTTTATTACTTCATTTTATATTATAATATTAATGCTCTATCCAGTATATTGAGCTTCAGTTTTTTTATCCGGATGTTTCACTAATTATAAGATATTAGTTGACGCTTATATCTTTTGTTGGATTGCTTCATATATATATATATATATATATATATATATATATATATATATATATATAAAGGAATACATGCGAAAGAGGTGTTCATCCATCCTAATTACAGTCATATCAAAACAGCTTCGCTCTATCTAATTGAATTAAACACAAATATATTTCACACACTGTGCATATACTCACAGAAAACCTTACTAAACACTCTCAAGGCTATAAATTATTTGCATATTTATTTTTTAAACATTGCCTAATCAATTCATATTCAGTACTATTTACTTATACTTTGATTCTGGTATTTTACTTTATATACGAAACACTTTTCGTGATATTAATTTTAAATTATTATAAGTACTAATATTATTAAAGGCGATTTAATAAGTACATTTTAAAATGCAAAACTATAACTTCCTTTTCATTATTTGTGTTTTTGTTGGTTACATAGTCGCACGCGTATATTTACACATGACAAGAAATTCGATAACTTTCAAATAATTACTTTTATAAAATAAAGTTTGCATCGAACACAATAAATATTATTAATAATTAAACATGTGTTTATTATGTTTTTAAAGTCGTTGTTGTAGTTGTTGTTGTTGTCGCAGTTCCTATTTACTTCGAGAGCAGAGTTAGGCACAATGTCAATATTTAACGTGGGGGCATCCAGCTCTCCAACATGGTCACTCTGGATCGGAAGAAAAAAATCAATTTCCAAGGTCTAGAAAGATTTCTCAAACACTGACTGAGGACATGAAAACTAAATGCAGATTGAGATACTATACTTTGCTCCTAGCAAAAGGCCAAGGAGTCAACATTTTGGTAGTGATAATTATGATGATGATCATCATGATCATGATGATTATTACGATGATGATAGTAACTTTAATATTTGTCATGGAAAAAACCTCTCTAATCATTCTAAATTACAAAGTAATATATTATCTTTCTTTAATAGTCATAAAAAACTTCTTTCTGTCTTTTATAATAAAAGCGAAAAGTAAAAAGTACCCATTTCGAATTACGCAATCATTTAAAATTGGTTTATTTTACCAATCGATTTTCTACCCTTATGTTTATTCATGTTATTATATAACCAGCTTTTAATTAGGGATTTTATCATATAACCAGCTTTTCATTGGGAATGTATTATAGTTTTCTATGCTGAAACAAAATCAAATTATGCGACTTTTAATATATTACTGACACTATCAATTAATTTGGTGTTTGTTGTTTGTTATTTAAATGAAATTTGACTATTTTGATGCACAGTAAATTTCCTCCAAATCGGAATATATAAGTAACACTGTGACAATTATCGTTTTTTTTTGTTTTCCTCCAAATCACAAAGATTTCACTTGAGAATTATTTCTTTAGTTTCTGTATAGAAGACTACAGCGTCAGTAATTGCTTTGAAATACTAGTCCCAGTACTATTAAAACTAATTACCAGGAGCAAACCAGTTTTGAACCACCTGTATGTTTTTACGAAGATTAAAATATAATGATACTAAACTTACGTTTCGAATCTTTATTGCAACAGTTATGTTGTAAAAATATTCATTTACTAATAAAAATGTGTGCAAACCTATTAATGTGATCTAAAAATAGACTGTTATACAACATTATTTTAAAAAAATATTTATATATGTTAAAGAATCTCTTTTAAGTATATAAAAGCATGCCTAAAGATATTTAGATGTTAAAAAGGATAACACAATATTTAAAAAAATAGTTACTGTTTCGTATTATGTTTTAATTGCGACACCCCAAGAATATTCCACGGACCTTTTTACAACAATCTTTATAAGTTACTATTATTAATAATATGCCTATTGAAATAATAACAGTTTGTCAGGGTCAATGCTGTCAACAACATATTTTATTTCATTCCGTAAAAGCAATCACCATTGTAAAATAAATAAGCTTTAAATAAATAAAAAAGAATATGTATCTTCTATATTTAGTTATTTAAAGTTGTGGCAATTTCATTTTTTTACACAATAAATAATATTTTTCTTCTCACCGAAAATATAATTGCCAACTCTTCAAAATAAAACGAATGTCACTTTTTGATGTTTATTTATTTAAAAGTATACCGTTGTAGTCGATGGGTTAGCATACGTTGATTTTGGAATAATTCATTTTAAAATGGGTATAGTCAAAATTGTTCGCCTAAGCGTCATCAACCAAGCATCATATTTGCTTAACGAACGATATAATTCATTTAAATATATGTGAAAGTTGATTACGTACGTACGCCCATGAAATGACTTAGCGTAATAATAATAACTAGCGGAACCCGTGTAAATTACACGAAATTATGTTTTCAGTACTAATTATCTTGTTCCTAACCTATACATGTTTGAATAGAATATGATAAGATTTGACTCATATATTACTTTAAAAATGAATAATACATGAAGCAATTTACAAAACTTCTTTATATACAATATTTCTAGTGAAGGTGATTCCTTTTCTCTGGCCATGAGTAGGATTATTCTGAGGAAAAATGTCCACTCTTACACTGTTCATAGACCTTGCTCTTGAGAAGGCTACATAAAGTTGCCCATGAGTAAAGCAAGGTTGTGGTAGGTAGATCTCAACATTATCGAAAGTCTGTCCTTGAGCTTTATTGAATATTGAATATGATAGGCGGATGGGAAATTGAGTCCTGTGCAAAACAAATGGAATATTTGCGTAACTGGGATTAAGTTTAATTCTTGGAATTAAAACTCGCTCCTGAGCATGAGATCCACTTATGATTGAAGCTAGAATACTGTGGTTATGAAGCTCCAATACTTCTAAACACGTTCCACTGCATAGTCCTTGCGTTATTGACAGGTTTCGAAGCAGCATAATAATAGGTCCAACTTTAAGATTGAGACGATGAGGAGGCATTCCCGAAGGCGTAAGTGAATTTATGAATTCCATTGGATAATTATTGGCTTCCATTTCATTGTCTGATGATACTGAATCTATACTTAGATATGTTTTACTCTCAGTTGGTAGTATTCTTAGAATATCTTCATTAACTTCCAAGCAATCTGCATCTTTTGGTGACAAAATAATTCTACGTTTCATTGCGTCTTGGGTGCAATTATCAAATATGTCTGATACTAAAGAGTCATAGCATACACATTGTTCTGGGATATCGATAGTATCATCAGAAACGTTATCAAGTGAACTCTGCACTCGACCATTTCCGATTTGTAAGAGCCATTGTGAGAAAACTTGTTCGTTTTCATTAGTTCTCATATTCTGAGAGAGTTTAAGTTGATGAAAACTGTGCCACATTGGAAACTTCTTTAAACATACATCCAATACTGCAGCAGGGGGAGCTCTAGGAACGAGAGGCAGAACTGGCCCGAAGTCTCCTCCTAATATGAAGACTTTACCACCAAATATGCTATTATTATTCATAATATCTTGTAAACAATTATAAATGGCATTTAATGCATATCGAGGGATCATCGACGCCTCATCAATAATGAAGAGCTTCATTTGCCTGAGAATATTTGCTTGGTCAGAATTAGGCGGAATATTGCAGGTAATTGTCTCAGTGAAAGGAACAGGAAGTTTGAAGATACTGTGAAGTGTTTTTCCATTTTCCAATAGTGTCGCTGCAATACCTGTCCAAGCAGAAGTACTAACAGCCACATTTTGAGCCACCAGGTAATCATGAATCATGTTGAATAGAAAAGTTTTGCCAGAATCGTCAGGTGCATCCAAGTAAAACAGTCGATGGTTAGTCTCCAATCCTCTATCTAGTTCACTAACACCGTTAATGACACTATTAAATACACCTCTTTGCTCAGTATTTAGTATTTCAGGATTCACTTCTTGAATTTCTTCCATATGTTGAATGTCAGGAGGCTCACTGATTGGTTCTGGTAGACCAAGCATCGCACAATTCATGCCGGTTTCATTCAAAATCATGTTTATGTGATGCAGAGCTATATTCTCTGCAACATTATCATCATATTGGCGTAAAAGGTCCTCTATCATAAGGTGTGTGTTATCATTCCATAATTGTAAGGCATTTTGTGGTGTATTGAATAAACAAATCATTGCAAACATGTTAAGAAGCTGTCGTGGCATTTGATATATAGCTGCCTCACTCAAAGCCATTTCAAGTTCGTTGTCATCTTCAAGCAGTTGCGATCGAATACAGGCATCCTTAAAGGTCGGCAATTGTTCACCTCCTACAGTTTTCAGGTTATTAAAAGAAGTTGTACCTGGTATATGAAAAAGAAGCATCCTTAAATAACATTTCTCAGCATTTCTAGGACTGGCAGAGTACATTCTCGTTACAATCTGGCGGTGACGTTGTCTTCTGGTCCAAGTGTTGCTTTGCTTATTAAATACATAATATTCAGGAATATCAATATAAAGGTTGGCTCTTGCATCAACATCACTTTGGTTAAGTTTGAACCATGCAGTTAATTACGTGTCTCGTCCTTCTGCGCGGTAAGCAGCTTGTCCTTGTTCACCCGGCCTATAATAAACTTGTTGCTGGTCAGGTAAATGGAGAGCGAGTCGGTAAACTATGTGTGACTGTCCATGCATTTTGTATTCTGACAAACGCAAAAATGATTCAGGCGGAGATAGGTATATACACGAAATATATTGCTTAATTTCATTATATTCATTTGCATTAGTTTCATTGTTATTCATATTCATTTCCTTCATTGCGCAATCATGTCTTTTATAGACATATTTGAAAAGATATTTCACACTTTTCACTGAGATACACACCTCTACATTAATGTGAGCACCATATTATCTGAGTAAATACTTATTATATGGTACTACAAACCTGCAGTCAACCTCATGGACACCCACTCTAACAGAATGTTCATTATTTCTGCGTCTTTAAAGAGGATATCCAGAAACATTTGTAATAGTCTCCTGCTGATATGACATTGGAAATTTCTTCTGACACTCTCCCTCTACCATGCAGATTGAATTGGGATTAAATGCACCACAGGGTCCATGAATCATGAGTGTTTTCACTAATTCTCTTAATTCTGGATCATGTTCTGATGGTAATTCAGCTGAAACAATATTATCAATGTTTCTCTAGTTCTGATTTTATATTCTTTATGCAGCATTATTAGCATGTGACAATGCAGGAGACCTCTTTTCTGAAATTCAATTACATGTATCGCAGCAATAGGTACCCCAAGTACATGTCTGTCCTTTATGTCAATCATTAAATCATTAAGATGTTTGAAAACTCGTGCCAATAAATCTGGTCTGTTCTGTGCTGTTTCATGAGGTTGTAAGTTTTCAGTTACTTCTCGACATTTTGGATTGCAAGTATACGTTATAAATAAATCAGGCCTTCCATACTTGCAAACTATTGCCATTGCATCTTGGTAGCATTGTTGCATATTTCGTAGGCTCCCTGTGAAGGATGATGGCAAAATGACAGGTACTCCAGGATCTTCATTTTCATTATTTCTTGCAAGGTGATCCATTAAACCTGAATACATTGCAACTCTTAATTGTGCTTGATTTTCTGCAATGAATTTCAAACGACAACCTTCTACTTTAACATAAGCATCGACTATATATTGCTGAAATAGTTTTCCACCACTGTGTATTGGACTGAAGCCACCTCTTATAGATAGACGATATGCATAAAATGCCTGCATAGTCACCTTGTTACGAACTCTAGTTTGCCTATTTGCTACATGATGAATGTTTATATGCCATCCGAATTCACCATGAAACCAGAGAAGAGGGTAAATCATTGCATCAAGGTGGCAAGAGAGGTAGGATATCCTCTCTCTCTGTTGTCCTTCAGGGTACACTATAATGTCACGATGGACAGGAGGTGCTCCATCATCACCGACAAATATTGCTGCAATTTCATCATTTGTTGGATTATTATATCTCCTCGCATAGGGCCGGCAATAAATTGCATGGTTATTTTTCTGGGAGGAACATTTTGTAATGTAGCCCTCTGTTGCTCTTCTAGTTCGACAATTTTTGTTCTTCTCATGTTTTTATATGTCGCTACATAAGGATTATCGACCATTGCTTCAGATATTTTTTCGAAAACTGAATGTAATCGATTAGAATGTTGATTAGCATTTAACCTCAGATCTCATGCTTCATTTTTTTCAATTATATAGAGCTGTCCATATTTTCTTTCTTCATTTTCATTTGGATGTAAATTTGTTGCGTAATGATATATTTGTCCTTGCAATCGAAAACAATATGGACCACGTCCTGAGGGTGGCTTCACTGCAGCACCGAAGGAAGCAAAGGCAAAGGAGGAGTTATAATTCCTGATGTTGTTTCTTAAGTCGTTTGAATCCCTGTCATTTCCTTCAAACAACCCCCTTAGAATGACTGAATATTCTTGGAGGGGCTCAACTAAAACTTTTCCATTATGACAGCAATTCAGAGGTTCTCCCTGAAATCGGAAAGTCTGGACGTGTTCACAAATAACATTCATTGGACCAGTATAGAATCTGTCAGGATTTATAAATTGAACACTATCTGCATAATTTCTTCTAATATTATTTCTATTGCTCCTATTTTAAAGGTTCATCAGTCGTTCTTCTTCAGTCATGGCATTTCTTCTAACTCTCATCTATTGTCTGCTGATGCTTCGTTGCGCTTGTCTTTCTTCTTCATCCATTGCATTTCTACTAGTTCGCATCCGTTCTCTTGCTTGAGTGTTATGCAGTACTCTTTCCTCTTCGCTCATTTGATTCTTGGGTCTTCTCATTTGTTCACTGTTTCTGTTTCGTTGGGCTTGTCTTTCATCCGCTCATAACTGCTCCCGTCTCCTTCTTTGTCGGTCTCTGGCTGTCTCTCTTTGTTGCCTTCTTCGTTTGTCCATACTGAAGGTAAACAAATGAGGAAGAATTAATAACCATTTTATGATAATAATGCATGTATAAATTCCATAGATACATATTCACAATAATGTGTTTATTTCAATTCTGCAAGTTGTGTTGTAACTACATACTTTGTATATTATCTCACCAAAAAACACTGCTCATTAAAAATTACATAGGTATTTCACAAGTTTTAAAAGCGTTGCAGCAATCCCCGTCCATGCAGCAGTGGCTGTTTCAATATTTCCAGCAGTGAGATAATCATGGATCATATTGAACATGAAAGTTTTTCCTGATCCGCCTGGTGCGTCGAGATAAAATAAACGATTAACATTTTCTCCTCTCTCAACTGCTGCTGCTACATCAATGATAGCATCAAAAACTACTCTTTGTTCATTGTTTAATAAGTTTGGATACAAATATATGTTTTTGAGCACCGTATTCAGTCATAGGGAACTGCCCTACTGGTTCCAGAAGGCCTCATATTGCACAAGTCATGCCACTTTCTCTAAAGATAGCATCCATCAAATGCAGGGCAATATTCTCTGAAGTGTGGTTGTTATTGTTTCGCAAAAGATCCTCAATCATGAAATGCTTATTGCCATCCCATAACTGCAATGCATTAAGTGGTTGATTGAAAAGACAAATCATAGCAAACATATTTAGCAGTTGTCGTGGCATTTGATATGTAGCTGCTTCTGAAAGAGTTTCTTGGAGTTCATTGTCACTATCCAGAAGCCTCAATTTAATGCAAGCTTCTATCTTCGGTTGAGTCATAGCAAAGACGTTAAAAACCTTTGCTAAAACTTTCAGTATTATAATGTCAGGAATCCTGGGAAAAGAGTGGCACCCTCCCTTACATCTCGGGTTAGTCGCTGATCTAAATAGATCCTTCGGGTCGCCCTCTATTATAATCGGACACTTTAGCCTTTTATAGTCTAAAATTAGCGACCATCTCACCTAAAATAAGCGAACGACATTAATAATTGACGAATTTGACAAAATAACTAAATAAATATTTGAAATATAAAAAATAATTTCTCAGATGTTAACTATATAATATCATTGACCTTGTCTTATTTTTACGTCTCTATTTGGTACTTTGTTACATTGGGACCGGGTTAACTTTAACCCTGACCCTAACTTTAACCCTAACCCCAATGACCCTAAACTTTATAGCTAGCCCTAACCCTAAACCACTGACACTAACTCTAAAGACGGGGTCAAAGTAAGCGCGGGTCCTAATGTAACAAAGCACCCTCTATGTGTTAGTAAGTTACGCTTGCTTTATTATGACCCCCTCCTCTTTTGGATAAGAGTGAAATGAAATTTAAAAATAGTAACTCGTGTGCGATGGACACTGCGCATATCTACTAAAAAAGGTTGATATGCCATCCGTTCAAAAAAAATAAAATAATAATAATACTGGCCCTCTCTACAACCAAAAGAAAGAAAATAAATGGTTTTCCCGTTTTAAGAAATACCAATTATACCCTACTTTTTAAGCAGTTAACGTAATCTAATAGGCAATGCCCTTAAAAACGCCAAAATAAATAACAAAAAA
Organism: Sepiola atlantica; assembly: GCA_963556195.1. Classification (NCBI taxonomy): domain Eukaryota; kingdom Metazoa; phylum Mollusca; class Cephalopoda; order Sepiida; family Sepiolidae; genus Sepiola; species Sepiola atlantica. The sequence continues at coordinate 108,213,312 of OY744526.1, read as the reverse complement.
TAGTTTTAAGTTTTAAGCAACACGAAAAAGTACTTTTTAACCAGGTGATAAAAAATAAATGCAACAAATTAATAATAAAATTGTATTTATTGCCACTTGTTGGGAATTGTTTGCTAAAAATAAATAAACACATGTTTTATTTTTATTTACACTGTGTTGTGTTCGTTTTTTTTGTTATTTGCAATGTTTCTTGAAAATAAAACTGAAAAAGTTGACGAAAATATCGTCTGCCACACTGACCCTAACTCTAACGCCGGGATCAAAGTTAAAGCGGGTCCTAATGTAACAAAGCACCCTCTATTTGTTAGTAAGTTACGCTGGCTTTATTATGAACCCCCCTCCTGGATAAGAGTAAAATAATTGTTTTAAATAGTAATTCGTGTACGATGGACACTGCGCATATCTACTAAAAAGGTTGATATGTTATCCCTTCAAAAGAAAACAACAAGAAATTAATACTGGCCATCTCTATAACCAAAAGAAAGGAAATAAATGGTTTTCCCGTTTTAAGAAATACCAATTATACCCTACTTTTTAAGCAGTTAACGTGATTAAATAGAGAATGCCCTTAAAAACGCCCCCAAAAACAATAGTTTTAAGTAACACAAAAAAGTACTTTTTGACCAGGTGATTTAAAAAAATGTATTATTTCTTCCCCTTCCCCTCGAAATGTAGAAAAAATCTTAGAGGTTGGTTGTGATCGAACTATAAACCAGTCGGGCCGAAGACAAAAATACTTCGTCGCTTACCGTTGCGCGAAAGGGAAATACTTCACCATGTTGAAAAAGTTAGTGTAATTAAATTTTTTCCAATATTTCTATGTACTTGCATGTCATTTTTCTTAAAATTATACTCTTGAGGCAGTTTTACAAATAAAGACGAAACGTTGATGAATACATAAAAAAAACATCGTTTGGTTTTTCCTTTTTCATTTCCCAATAACAAGTATATACCATTACAGACTATATTAAGCGTAAACTTCGAACATGCGCGTACAATTATGAACATCGCGATTCGTGGAAATAATAATCGTACACAATCTGCATTTCTTTGAACAAATAATATTCGGTGATGTTTTACTTTCCTGACTAAAGCAATTTCGTGTCAGTTATACACCGGTTTCTACCGACGTGTAGTCAATTTTGTACTCAATATTAACTATTTGACAACAAAATCTCGCAGCCAAGTACATTTACGATAAAATTTGCCGTGATATAGCTGCATTTAATTCTTCTCAATATCTTTCGTTCAAAAATGTTTTATCTCCAATAAATACATATATTTTTTAATGTGATTAATTATTTTAAGCAAATAAATTATTTTCCAAACAATTCTAATAAATACTTTTTCAACACATTATTTATCCAATAAATTGTTTTCAAAACATTTGTTATGGATTCCTAACCTTGCGTTTATGTTTACATAAGTCTAATCTGACCATTGTCTTAAACCAGTCGGACTTAAGTAAAATGTTAACTGCTCTAAAATGTCAGAATGGCGTAGAAATTTCTATTTTTTGTGTAGAATCTATGTACAAAAATTATCCTACACTCTGAATTCTAACCCATATTTTTCCGTTTCTTCTTATTCACACCATATTTTTCGAGGTGTTCACACATAATCGTTTTGAAAAAAGATCAAAATATTTTTTTTTTGTAGTGTGCTAATCTGCAACTGTATGAGAATGTGCTGCTGCAGCTGCTCGTGCTGCTGCAGATGATGATGATGATGATGAGGAGGATGACGATGGTGAATATGATAGTGGCGATAGTGGTGGTGGTGGTGGTTATGGTGGTGATGATGATGATGACTAGTAAACCAGAAGGATGAATAGAGAAGATAGGAAGACACGAGTGCATATCATTATTAAGAAAAATAAAATGAAACAGTACGGACAAATGCAAGACTTTAACACCGACTGTGAACCAATGATACGACTGATGTTTTACTGTAGATTTTCGACGTCATCGCTTGTCGTTTTTGTGAGCCCGAAGCGAAGGACATCATGAGATTGGCTGCTATTTGAAAGGCGCCTACCTGTGTTCTATGATCTGATATGCATGGCAGGTGCACCGGGCACAAATAAACAAACAAAAAGGAACTGATGCCCCGGGAACGTGGGGAATACAATATGGCTAGTAGCTTCTTCCAAAGATTGCGGAAAACAGCCAAAGGGGCCGACACTGCCTTCCTTCGTTGCTCTATACATAAACGTACGCACGCGCTCACGCACAGATAATGATACACGCTCATACACGCGTATAGCTAAAGACACGTACACATGAACGACAAGATATACGTACATAATTATAAATAAAGATAAACACATATACGCGGCCTAACAAATATATATACATATAAGCATGCGTGCGGAACAAATTCTAAAACTCTTTGCAAGTAAAATGATAAGTGAAGATGGCATGTACGCATAAAGGCATGAACATCTTCCGACATAATTTCCTCCTCACGAGGACAAATGTAGACATAATGTTAGTGTATGATGTAAACGATATCCTGTTAAAAAAAATCGGAGTATTCTATAGATGGAAAAACAAAACATTGCCCTAGTCAAAAAGGATATCTCTTCTTATAAACGATAACAGAAGATATACTACCCTTTGATCACAACATGTAAGCAAAGAACATTGCAAATAGTCTGAAAGAGAATTCACTTTAATTTTTTTATTTTCGTATTTTGAACTTCCGGATAACGAGGGTAAACACTATAAAATCTGAACTTCATGTTATTTTATGGTATGAGTGTCTAGATTAAATTAATTTCATAACAATTGTAAATAGTGTATGCTTACATTTTTTAAAAAGTATACATACATATATATATATATATATATATATATATATATATGTATAACATAATATATCAGAGTCCTATCATTCATGTTAATTCACGAATTTACCAAAAAATATCCAGTCTCTAGAGTATGTTATCAAATGAAAACCATTCGATAGCAATGCGAAAATTAATGATAAGAAGCTTTCAGTAAATGTTCAGCAAAAACCATCAACATGAATAGGGAAATCGGGTAGCCAAACGTGATTCTCTGAAAATTCCAAAGACGAATGTCAAGAAAAATGTTCAGATGTATATCTAAGAGATCCACTGAACAAGCTCATTAGTAATCAAGATATACTAAGTCAAAATAACAAAGGAATTATTATTATGTATACTCGAAATTCATTTATACTCGGTAAATAGGTATATGGAAGTTTTTAGAAAAATCAACAGAAGATAATTTAACATTACATGAATGATAGTCAAAGGTATATACAAATGTTAATTTTATTCTCAATTAATACATATAAATTAAAAGTTATAATTATTTCAGTGTTTTACTTATTAGTATTAATTAATTTTTCACAAATATCAAAATAAAGGAAAATGTAATTATGGAGATGATGTATAATGTTAAGCAATCATATGTTCTTTACAAAATCATTTAATCTATGAATACATTTAATATATAAAAAGGGGTCATATATATAAATATCCTACACATGCATTAATGCGCGCGAACACACACACATACACCCCCATATATATATATATATATATATATATATATATATATATATATATTTAAATACTTTATGTAATACAACATATATATATATATTATTATTTTTATTAGAATTCAAAGTTCAAGCAAAGTATCCTTAAGTCCTTAGCTCATGAGTTTTCAAAGATAATTCTCTATATATATATGAATATATGAAAGGGTAAAATAATCCGTCAGTATGAAATTAAAATGGAATAAGCGGAAGACGTACACATCTCAACGTGTCGCCCAAATGTTATATAGGCTTTGTCAAGAGCGAACGAAAAAATGCAAAAAATGACAAAAGACGAGAAACTATATCTAATCAGAAATATATATAGTGGTAGTGTTCATCTAGAGAGGGAAGATATGTAAATATGTATAGAGTCAAAGATAAATACATAGCAAAAAATAATTGGTTTCTACCTCAGAGCACTTAGAATATGTAGCAAGGAACATCGAAATGAAGAATATAAATACATTGAACACACCCTCAAAATACTACAGTACCCAATGTATTTTATACAAAACTCCAAAAGAAAAGCTCTGCAAATTCACTCAAATCTCAAACAAGACAACTCATCAACCAGCCCTATAATAAATAGACATATAGCTCTACCGACTAACTCTAATAACAACTCCATTTACACAATACTTAATAAACTAGGCATACGCATAACACAATTAACTTCAGCAAGTATTATAAATTTAATCAACACATCTAAACTTAACACTACACCTAATATCAAAGCTGACATATGCTTCATCTCTTGTCTATATTGTAATAAGGTCTACATAGGGGAGACGCAGAGTAGTCTGGGCAGGCGGATTCATGAGCATACAAGAGCAATTAAAACCAACAACACGCTTAACACCTTATATGCTTACACTATGGAGAATCGGCATTGTTTTGACTTTGATAACTCTACTTTTATCAAGATACTACATAATAAATCAACACGTCGACTAATTGAATCTGCGCTCATGGTCCTTTCCACAAATAAAATTAAACAGAGAATGGGCTTCTACTTTATCTCCCTTAACTTATCAAAAACAATTAATCATGAAAATAAGATATATCAAGACACCGGTTGATTCCCTGAGTGTTTAATTAGTCTTCGTTTGGACCCCCTTTCTACTCTTTATTCTTTTGTTTTCTTTCCAGTTACAATTTTTTTTATTTATTTTTATTTTATTTTATTTTTTTGCTATGTATTTATCTTTGACTCTATACATATTTGCATATCCTTCCTCTCTACATGAACTCTATCACTATATATATTTCTCATAATTAATAGACTTTCTCGTCTTTTGTCATTTTTTGCATTTTTTCGTTCGCTCTTGACAAAGCCCATATAACATTTGGGCGAAACGTCGAGCTTTTTAGATCATCCACTTATTCAATTTTAATTGCATATATATATATATATATATATATATATATATATATAGTGTTTATTTAGGCAGCATTTTCTCATTCATTCAGACATTGTTAAAATAAAATAATTCGTCTGTTTAATTATACTATTTTCATTTTTTTCAATTTTTCTGATGGTCGATGTTGTATTAAAATCAAGACAATTAATAAATTATAGTTGCGGAATATAAAATCACCAACGACTTCCTGGAACAATCCTGAAAATCTTTTTATGCGCGTTTCTCAACGTTTTTTTTTAATTCTCTTCTTTCTCCAATGTATTAGTTCATTTGATTTTGACAACTGAGGATGATTCGACGAAGAATCCCAAACGTTCGTGAAACCTGTGAAACCTATAGAATCTTTATTATATTTTTTTTATTTTAATACAAAAAAGATCATCAGAAAAATTGACAAAATAAAAAAGGTATAATTAAACAGACGAATTCTGTTATTTTTAACAATGTTTGCATATATATATATATATATATATATATATATATATATATATATATACACATATATATATGTGTGTGTGTGTGTGTTATTGTCTATTGTCTATGTACGTATACGTATCGTCCTTAATAATCGCGACTCATCGGCATAGAGATCCGACTATTTACATACCAGCACTTCTGCAAGAAGAAGAGAGTAGAGGTTGCTGCACAAGTACAGATTTGTCACTCATACCCCATGTATCGACCAATGGTGACTTTAAGGATTTTATATATAAACACATTGTCGGGATTACTTCTCGGCCAGCGTTGACTAGTAACACGTAAATTAAACCAGCATGATTCCTGTTTTTTAACAATTATTTTACACCACACCGACTGTATTTGATTTATTTTACGTGGATGTAAAATCTCTATTTTGTACGTCTTACTGCATATGATTATTTAAACACACCTGTATGTTTTAACAATACTTGTTGTGTCAGAAATTTTCAATTTATTCGGTGGCCCTAACCTAATATGATCCGCACTGTCTACACAGCTCAATCTCATGTCTCATCGCCGCAATGTCTCACTCATGTGTTTGTTTTACAAGTACTTCCATGGAATGTGCTTCGACGAAATTACTGCAACTGTACCTCCTCAATGAAGATGTCTACTACTAAACCAACAAGAAAGAAGAAGCAAAATGCATACGCCTCAACTGTAGAGGTGCGAAGATGTCTGAACACTTTCTACTCTAATAGCTTATTTTCCCGAACTGCTTGCATTTGGAATTCGACGCCTGCTCCTTGTTTACCCGACTTTACGAGCATGCAGAAATTAAATGTAATGTGAACAAGAATCTTGCAGCACAACTTATATATATATATATATATATATATATATATAATTTACGTATATCTATATATGTATATTTATACACATGAACAGACGAAAATCTCCGATGTAACACATGTGGTGTAACTGACTACTGGTCATTGGACTTTTTGTATATCACCGGGTACATACTTTACCGATAGTAAGAGACTGGTCGTCGTGTTGCACAGGCGTTGTTCACTATAATCATGCTGCTTTGCATATACTTTTTGTAGTATGTAGATTTCCGCATCATAAACATCTTGTGACCTACGGCGGCGAAGGTTAAGTAACTATAGCTGTCATCTGAAGATTGCAATTTGGTAACCACGTAACGTGTCGTCTTGGTGAATCACTAACTACTGCATGCGCAGCAGAATGATGCACAGTAAATTCTTCAATTCTGACATCCAATCAGATTTATACAACACATGCCAATTTCTGTAGTATAGCCTTTAAAAGACTATCAGGCCTATAAAGCCATATTCGCGCAACTCACCGTGAGGATTTACACTATAGAATGAAACTAGCAATCGAGACAGTAGCAGAAACTCGCTATGAAGCGAGCTGACAACAGGATATATTATTGTTTGGAAGAAACAGCTTACCTATATATATTTTTCTCGGATGTTTTACGGGTGGAATACTCCATTTCGGCCTCAAGGAAAGGTCGGATCATCAGGAGAGAGTACGCACCGTTCTGAGGCATTCATCCAGACGGGTGTTTGCGTAACGGCTCTCCTCATTAATGTAGGGCGATATTATCTGACTCGCATTTCAATCTAATAAACTGTTCAATGAAATAAAAACAAATGACTGTTCAACGGTTTAGCGTCTCACGTGTCGTTTGAAGACTCAGCATCTCGTGTGTTTTTATTTTTGTTTTATTAACAGCTGAGCGTATTACATCTTAGTTGTATGAAAACGTTCTCTCATATCGAAGAGAGAGAACAAAAATATCACTGAATACATAAAAAATGAAATAAATAACATAAAATAAATAAAATAAAATAAATAGTTAAATAAATAAATAAAATAATTATAAGTAAATAACTAATCAAATAAATTGCATCCTTAACATTATATACCGAGAAAGAATTCAACGGAGATAAATTATCCAAATGGTTCAGGGGAGAGAATTCATAAATAATATTAAGTAAATAGATTAAACAAATGTGTTTCTCTAACAGAGAATATTATACAGTTGGCCACTTGCTATTATATGACCATGTGATATTCCTTTTCGCCTAGAGACACATTGCACATTGTTCGGTTATCTCTATGAGGCGTTTGCTGACTGCAACTCTTTTTCGGATGTTAATTCCAAGTTGACTTAGGAGTAGACAGAGAGCCTGAAAGGGACCCCATGCTCCAATTTAAACAGCTCAAAGACTAACGTTATATACTTCACGTTTCAGCTCCTGCTTTAGGATTTCGTATTTCTTTATCTTATATTGGTGTTGCATTTCTATCTTTATTCCTACGGTACTATCACTTCAACCGAGATGAGTATTTTGCTTGTTCTTGACGATTGAACAGTATCTGCTATTGCCTCTTTTCACTAATAACCTTGGGGTAATTATTGTGCCAACCATGGAGATATGCGGCTACGACGGACTCGCCATCCGGTCCAAGAATATTTGGGGCGTGTACTAATAATTGGCCTGCTGTACGCATAGACCTGATCAACATTTTTTCTCCCCTTGCAAAACACTCTTGGCTGATGTTAGCTGCTTCGAGTTTAATATAATTGCTAATTGTTGGCGTCAGTTCATCTAGTACCCGGTTGTGTCGCCCCGTATATCGATCATTAGCAAGACCCACTATGCATGAACTAAGAATATGTTCAATTGTTTGGGCCTTTTCTTTACATAAAACATAGGTTTAGTTATTCTGTTTCTTCCATTTGACGAGGTTAGACAATGACGGAAGCACGTTGCAAGTTGAGCGTATCATGAAGTAAGCGGCGCCACATGTCAAATGGTATTCCATGTAAGTGATATTTCGATACTTTCTTCCCAGTTCGTCCATTGTCCCTGCTGTGACTTTTGGACACTTTTTACGAGCCGTTTGCTTTCCTTCATTGATCCTTACTTTTAGAATGACCAAGTCACGTCGATCTTTGACTGAAGCCGCGGAGCATCTTTGAATGCTGCTCATAACCAGGCCAAATCTTCCTGTCTGAGTTATTCCGATCACTTCCCTGAGATATAGGTTCTCCTTAGCCTGAGTTATAGCGTCACTGACTTCCTACGCTCTTCTCGTGTCCTTGGAATCGGTCAGCATCATCTGGAACCTGACTTTTCCAGCTTTAAATTCCTCTGCAATAGACTTGAGCGGTAATTTTAGTTTGGCATGTTAGCTATATAGTGCTAGATTTGACGGCAAACCTAGTCATTTTCTCGAATATCTACTGATCTTTGCTTCTATTGACTTAACTGTGCTGATAGTGAATTCATAACAGAATTGGATGCGCATGTGTTTGCGACACCGTACCTTGCATTTTAGTTTGCAGTGGGTTGCGCCCGATCGTTTTTAGACTTTCATCAACTGTTCTTACTGTCACTTTAACCTGCTTGGTGTCTTTCAAAGTCATACTATCTACCCTAGCTCTTTATTGGTCCTTCTGAGACTGAATTGATTTTCTGACCACCCACTGAAAAGCAAATATCCCGGTGTCACTTTCGCCTTCCTGTGAGAGATACTTTTGGACTTCTTAGGCTTGAAGGTTATCGTCGACCAGATCATCATATCCATTATACTGAGTAACTTGCGCGTCTCAGCTTCTTTTGATGTGAGGATGGTAGTATCGTCCATTAAAGCCTTTAGTGGTTACATTTGGCATCTACCCCCTAAAGTAGTAGGGTGTGCATTGCTTTCTGCTTCTTTTAGAATTACTTGCATCGCTAAAACGAAAAGTATAGGGGACACTGTACATCTCATTGCTATTCCCACATCAACTGTCATCCAGTTTGTGGTATAGTAGTTTCTGGTAAACCGCATATGGAACCCATCGAAATATGTTGCAAGCATCGTCCGTATCTCCTCTGGGATGTGTTACATCTGAAAGGATAGTTTAATTATTTGATGAAGCCCAGACCCGTATGCATTAGCCGAATTGAGTCACATAACATCATATTCAGTGGTGTTAACTCTCGCTCTTCTGATAGCCTCCCATATCATGCTTCCTTTTTTTTCACGGGAGTTTCAATAATTCCATTTTAGATTAAGTATTTTGTCAGTGTTGAAGCAATTATAGCGAAAACAATTTTTCTTCCACATCAAGGAGTAAAATTGGTCGAATTGATTCATAGCCTCTGAGTGTTGTTCCTTGGGTGTGTACACACCGTTTGCTTGCATCCACTGATTACTGACATGAAGGGTTTTCCATGCCAGCCTCAAATTCGCATTAAGACATTAAACCACTTTATGACATCTTTTATAGAGTAAGAAAGGTATTCAGTTCTGACCCGGGGCAGATATTTTTCTGGCTTTGTTGACAACACGTCTTACTTTTTTGTGCGTTATTATGTTTATGTTGAACTTCGCATAAAGAATATATCGCCATATCAGGTTGCTATTCTGCTCCAGGGAGGGGGGGGACGTTGGTGGTCAGAGTATGCATGCGTTTCTAAAACATTTGTAGGACTCCTGATTAGTGCAAGTATTAGACTAATAAGTAATTAGTACAAAATGGTCACACTCGAAAACGAGTAGGCACCCATAACTATATATATATATATATATATATATATATATATATATATATATATATATATATATATACATATACATATACATATATATATATATATATATATATATATATATATATATATTGATCTCTATACGTGACTATTCCAAAGGAAGCAAACAGTCCGAAAGATGCACAGTATCTAACAAACTTATAATTGCCCATGTAAGAAAGCCAGCGAGGTCTATACTCATGAGATATAGTGTGTTGGTCCATGTGTGTATTTGGATTAGTGTGTACCCATTGGCATCAAAGTTATTACGATACATTCACTAATGTCAGAAGCATCTAAGCCGCATTGCGTCTTTTTTCTTACATCAATCGGCAAATGATCAAGTTAACGCGCAAGTCGAAATCGACGCCAGCAATGCCATTCCAAAATATCTGTTTATGACTTATAATAAGGCATCTCTATAGTTTATTCTGTTTTTTTTTGTTCATTTTCATGCTGTCCTTCTTGAAGCATGCGCTTCTCGCAGTCACATTGAAGTTATCTTCCGAGTCTTTTTTGGTGCATCAACTTTTTAGTATTGTTATTTTTTTAAAATTATTTTCATGATTATCTCCTTTTTTGATTCTTTTATGATCATCTCCCTTTTTCAATATTGCTTTCAGTTACCGTATCCTCTCCAGTTTTCTTATTAATTCCATATTTATTTGTGTTTTTCATTTTTCGCTTAAATACGTTTTTAGATCCTTTTTTCTCTATTTGGTTACAGTCTACATTATTATATTTATCTTTTCATAATCCAATTATGTACGTTGTAGTCTACATGTTATTATTACCTGTTTTATTTTTAACTTTACAGATCATTTTCATCCGAATTTCTTTTCTCTTTTTATTTTACAGTTTTTCACTTTCTCTGATGTATCTTTTACTCTGAATATCGATTTACGGTATTTTTCCTCTTTCTCTGAAAGAGTTCCACATAATTCGATATTCTGATTCATGCATACATAACCGATATGCTATTTTCATGTTGCCAATTAATATACTTCCTTCGTTGTCTTCATGTTACCCTTTCCATATTCTACCAATCTAGGTTTCATACTAAGAAACAACGTTGATTCTTTACTCAGTATATTTAGAGTTACACCTCTTAAATATATTTCAAATTATTTCCCTTAAATTATACTGGCTACTGTCAGAAAGTTATCCTCCGATTTTCTTAAGTATAATAAAAACTCGCATATGCGTAGTGTAAAATAAAAAATCGATGCGCAATATGTGGCCTATAATTGAGTTGAGGCCAACTGAGCGCATCTACCTAAACGCTTCGTTTTTACATGCTTTGAAATCATGAGGCCAACGGATCATAGCTCCGCTGACCTCTCTGACGTCAAGATTCATTTAGCGTCTAGGCAATTAGACGGGATCAGAAGACAGCTCACTATTTCAGCATTGTATGTTCTTTATACGATACAGTTATATATAATTTTAGACGCCTATACATTCTCCTTGTATACCCTGACAATTTGTGTATATTCTCGGTGTTGTGTATGGTATGTAAACGTAAACTGGTACCTTAGTAATTATGTTTTTTTATTGCACTCTGTTATGTATTAATGTATTATGTCCCTCGCATTTTTGTCTAGAGCCAAGGTTTTGTGAAAGTATAAATGTATGTTTTTCATGTGAATATAGTCGTTTGCTTAACATTACAGTTTTTATTATATTTCTTTTTATTGTGCACTTCCCACTTTCTCGTGTACCTAATAACACGCTTATCCAATATGGCGGCCTATGAGATTGAGAAAAGTCTCCATCATGGGCGTCGCCATGGACATCTATAAAAAAGGAATAAGCAATCTTCTCATTGTAGGTGACTCTCTTCGGCCAGTGCCAAGAGTGATGACTTGTAACTTTATGTTTTTGGGCAGCTGGAAATTTAGAACTTTTTAATGCTATTGTTTAACAATATTTTCACGACAAAATGTTCTAAATAAATATCTTCAACATTTCTCACCTTTACTTTAATATTTTATATTGAAGGAAAATTCATTGATAAAAAAGTAAGAAATATATTTCATGTTTCGATATATTTGAGACATATACAGAATGAAACACGTAGAGACACTGGTTTTCGGAAGATCACCGAAGTTAAACAGTGGTGGGCCTGGCCACTACCAGCTTGTTGGAGGTGGGGACCGCATGAGCATTTGATATTCACTAGAAACATCCTCTTACGGTGGAAGCTGAATTATCCCCAACCCTAGAGCGTATACAGCACTCGGTATTACCGAATTAGTAAAAATGTTTGAGATGAATATTGATAATTTGTATTAATTTGCTGATTCGGATTACTATTCATATCTCGGTTGTTACCTTTTACAACGTTTCGGCTGATGTAACCCCGACCTTTTTCAGGTGCATCTTCTAGAACTGGGTAATTTTTACGTCAAACTCGGGAATCTTTACGGAATTTTGAACTGCACCTATCTGAACGTCATTCATTTAAATTCACTCTTTTAATTTTTATTTCTTGTTTCCATTTCTCTCCGTGATTACTTTAATTTCATTTTTTACTTTCTACTCATTTCCTATTTCCTAACTTATTCTTTTATGCTTTGATTTCATTTTTATTTCTTACTTTTCATGTATTATTTCATTTTGTATTCTCCTTTTGGTTTCTCTTTACTTTCATTCTCTTTACCTTATATATTTTCACCATTCCTTCTGTTGGGTGAGTGTTATCTGAGTTATTCACCTTGGATGTTTTGTGTGTAAACGTTAGCGCGCTCTCCTGTGCTTGAGTTTGTTATCTCAGGTGTGGAAAAATCAGAACAAGATTTTTCCACATACGTACGCGGATTTCAATACGCCTGGACGCTTGACCGAACTGCTCTGTCGTTTTCAAAACGACTTTCGTCAACAGCTTTTACGTGACAGCGTTCGTGACATGACAGGCTACAATATCTAAATATCTACTGCATCTACATGTTTTAACAACGACCGTGAAGACTCGTGTGCATATCTGATTGTATTGGAAACTAGCATATTTATTCGTACACATGCTTGAAGCCACTGTATTGTTTACATATTGTATGTCTTGTGACCCCCTTTTACGTTCAACTTCGAAAAACATTTAATTAGGAAACAATATATACGCTATTAAATACAATTGTTTCTACGCTATAATTCTGTTTTGTTTTTCCGATACACGTGTGTGTTATTCACGGAATCACAACACGCAAAAATGGTGACCACTTGCGCCAGTACGATATACTCGAGCACGTGCTGTGCTTAATGATTAAGTTAGAATATACCAATTCTAGATTATCACTTCTTTGTTGAATTTAAAATTATATACTTATCAGTATTTTCTCTCTTTTGTCTTTCTTCTCTGTGTTCTTGTACATTCAGGGATAACGAGAACAAAAAGCGAATTCCAAAAGTAAGCGGCGCGAAAACAGTAGCTCTGAGAGCATTACAATTTCCGGCTTAGAGAACTTCTCCAGTGAAAGGGATGATAATTGACTGATTGTTGGGTAAGTCGGGGGTATTTAACGTTGAGAGAGGGAGGAAGTGCAGTAAGTTCCGCGGAGCCAAACACGTGGAAGTATTTGTAAATAAAGCATAGGGATGCAAGATTACGGCGAATGGAGTTTGGCTGGAGATGGATAGACAGTTTGGAGTCTATTTGGTAAGATACTCTTTTCTGAAACCTGTCCGAGAGGGAGAGTCTATTGGTTGGTGCACCAGCCCAGAAATGCCAACAATATTCCATGTATGGGCTAATAGTGCCGTTCCAAGGATATAGGAGATGTGAAGGCGTGAGAAATGTTCTAGCGCAATAGAGTGTGCCCACATATTTTGTATCTTACTTGGAAGTATCTTCTATGCATTTAGTCTAATTCATATTAGCTGTGAATGTTAAGCCGAATACGTTATAACGCCGAACTTTCTGGAAAGCTGCAATCAACCAACGGAATCGGTGTTTTTGAAAGGTTTCTTCTCTTTATATTATTTCTGTGTTCATATCATCTTGTTATGGCCACTCCTTTCTTTTATTCACTCCCCCACTTATTTCTCTTTATATCACCATTCCTTTTTATTTGTTCGGCTGCATTCATTAGTCTTTTTATGGCTAGTTTTACTCTATTTTCATTCTTTCTGACGGCGTTATTTGATCATGTTGTGAACGTGTTCTTTGTGCATTCACTGTATATACCGTAGTCGTCCGCTCTTTGTGTCGGTCAAAACTCATTGTAAGATCCCGACACTGATTGTAGTGTAAGTTGGTCTTTTTAGTACTGCATCAGAAGAATTATCTCTCCAAATAAAATATTAACTCCCGTTGACAACAACAAAATTTGTTTTTCTTTGGAGGTTACAATGATACTCGTATTATATCCTTTGAATATTAGACTTGCAAATGAGAAATATCAACCTGACAAAATTATTTTAATAAGTCTACTTAACACAATTCATTAGCAAAGTAAAATGGTGCATTCTGCATGGGGAGAAACACAACCCCCAACTGGCTGTCAGACCTCAGAAAATCAAACTTATAGTTAGACGCCCAGACAAACTCTGACTGACCCATTTGCCCATCTGTTATAATATATATATTTTCAGAGGTTGTATCTCCTTGCATGACCAATCGCAGTAAATACAGTTTTAACAAATATTTTTCAGTCCTTCGAACTGCTGAATCTTTTTTGCTAACACACCGAAGTCAGTATCGCTTTAATTAATTGTCTCAATTTAATAAATTTTACGATACAGTCAATTCGCAATTGCTAATATTCATCTGCTGCAATCTGATTGGCTAGGCGTTTCGCCATGTTTCGGTTGTTTACGTAAACTTCCGGAAGATGCCGACGGAAAGTAGGTTTCAGCATGAACCATAACCTGCGCCAGTACTCTTTCATCTACCTGCTTTACTTTCTTTGTCTTTGTTTTTTTTAATTCTTAATTTTATTTTCATTTCTCTCTTTCTCTCTTCGTTCATTTTCCATTTCTTCATTTATCTGTTTCAATTTCTTTCTCTCCATTCGATCATTTTTTTTTCGTCGTTTGATTTTTATTTCTTCTATATACTTTTTTTTCTATTTACCTTTTCCTTGTTTTGCTTACTTTCTCGATTTAGTTATTTTTCTTCATTCCCTTTTATGCTTTTCTTTCTCGCTTATTTTATTTTTAACTATCACTTTTTCATACTTTATTTTAACTTTAATCATTATTTCTGTTATTTTCAAACCTTCTTGTTCTTCACGTTTTGTATTATTTGTCTTCATATATATATATATATATATATATATATATATATATATATATATATATATGCCTTTCTCTTTCTCTTTCTCTGTTCTATTTTAGTTTTTTCTGTTTCCTTTTCGTTTTCCAATTATTTCTTTTTTCAGTTTTTATTGGTTTCGTTTTTTCTTTCGCTTTTTTTCTTTCATTCTCTTCATGTTTTCTATTTTTCTTCAGTTATTCTGTTCATTCTTATATTTATTTGTTTCTTTCTCTCTTTTCTTTTTTATCATATAAGTTTCCTTTTAGTGTATTTCTCTTTTTCTTCCTTATCTCCTGTTTTCCCTTATTTCTTTTTATCACTATTTCTTCTTTATTTATTTATGCATCCTATTGATTCTTATTGTTTATTTTTATCTTTCTTTCCTTTTATATTTCTTTCACATTTTCTTTTTTTCTCTTCTTTCATTTGATTGCCAATTCTTCTTTACCTTAGTGATGTTGTCCATTCTTCATTCATCTCTTTCTTTTTTCTACTCCATATTTTGCATTTTTCTCTAATTTCGTCCAGCTTTTTTCTGCTAGGCATCGGTTTTTCTCGCTTTATGTAATCCTTTCATCTATTATTTTTATATTTTCCTTCTTCTCAATTTGCTATTTGTTGTGTATACTCATTCGTAATATCCTCGTTTCATCTAACACCTTTTCGTCGAATCGTCCTTTTCTTCCATTAACCACCGGGGGTGTTCCAAGGCGCCACCCACACGACAGACAAGAACACTAGAAATAAATAACTACAACGCAACCATCAAACGAATGCTACATTTCGCTCCTTGATAAACCGATAATAATAATCATGACGACCCTGACGACGATTAAGATGATGATGTGCTTATCAGAATACGCAACATCTTTATCAATATATACTATTTAGTTAAACGGGGGCGTATGTAAATTCTGGTTTTAAACCATGTTGCAGTGATTACCATCCGCAGCAAAATGTACTTATAAACTGTCTCCTTACAAATGTATGTGTGAATAATTCATTTTGTTGTTTAGGTCGTTGCAAAAATTGTTAGATCATTCTACTGCTCTTGAAAGTACCTGACTCTATGTATATAAGAGTCAAATACGCCCAATGGTAGAATACAGCTGGCACATCACGAAAGATGCAACATATCACACTCTCCTGACTTAAAATAGTTCAAAACTAACTTTAAATCTAGTGGTGATGATCTTTTATTTTTCCCTACACCCCATTGTACGGATCAAATAGATGAGAGTCACCCAAAAATGAGCAATAACCACAAGAAAACATTTTGTTTTAACGCCATTGTATTACTTCTGTTAAAATAATGAACGAAAGAAAACGGCGTATTTAAGATAGGGGATCTATTTATAAAACGTATACTTATAGCCTTAAATGCACAGTCTCATTTGCAACTGTTTCGTTATACGAAACATTTTAATAAAAAACAGTTTCATTTACCAAACGTTTTGTCGCGTATTTCTTTTAGATTAAACAAACATGCATATCTTAATTTACAGAACGTGTTGTTTAAGCCAAATGCATAACCAAACAAAACAAACATTAAAGGGAGAAAATTGAACCAGAAGATGTAAGACAAAAATGGGCTGAGATAATTTTTGAAAAGCGTATTTTTCAATTATTAAATTGTATTAAACAATATTTTGGATGTGTTGCTATTAAAATCTTACATTTACATAAGCCATGACACCAGAAGTCAACATTAAAAAGTGTGGTGTTAAGGGCATATGTGTCGTTTTGGTTTTTGTTTATTCCGGGGTGTATAAAAAAAGATTGACCTCCTTGCTTCCAGAAGATACGTTGTTTCCATTGAAGTTGCTAAACTGAGCCCTAGTCTTTGCCTCCTCCTCGTAAGCCATTCACAGAAAGAACTCCTCTCAACATCACATGGAAAATTGACATTGTTTTACTCTCTCTATGTAGGTATAGTCAAGCTGAACTTGTATTGCTCTCCTTGGTATTACAACTTGCTCGTCTTCAAATCCAATGATATCAAATTCTTATCATAGTCCGAACCAAACTAAATCAAACGCAGTTCATATTATTGATAAATGTAAGCACTCCCATAGTGTTCTTCATCTGTCGGCTGACAATCATTGCCGTCTAATTAACCCTTATCCTGTAATGTTTTTCGGCCTTTATAAGCGGTGACATATATAGGCATCCTCATAACTTACCAATTACGGCATTTTAAAATATTACATTTATCTTGAATATTTTTAGTAATGTATGTACGATGCCAGTGTGAAACCGCCTTCACTGATCAGTGCCTACTCACATAATGGGCCATGTGCATGACTGATTCATGTATTATTATACTCATCAAGTAAAGGACGCATACATAGTATACATCAATAGTGTATTGCGTATAGATAAACAACTCTCATTCGCCAATAATAATCATTGATTTTATTTTCAAGCAATTATTCGAAAATATATATCATACTATTTACCATGTAAATTACGATGAAAATAAAATTATGATTATGTTTTTTGCGCGGGGATTCTTTGAAACATATTGTTTATGGATTATGTAAGAGTGAAATTGTTGAGAACGCGGATGTGGAGTGAGATATTTGTTATGGAAATAATCGAAATATTCTTTATTCATTGTAACATTTACTCTATCTGTTATTTGTGACGAATGTTTGGTCAATGTTGAGCAAAAACGAACGACCAAAGGCCGTCTTTCGTGAGCAGGCAATATCTAATTTTGTCCGAGACTTCATCGCAGCGGATCCCGGCATCTTGTTACAGTAAGCATCTCACCCCGTGTTTCTGGTTCTTTGTGAGAGGTGGGCGTCTCATTACTTCACCGTCATGTCGGCTGAATCAATGGCGACAGTCACCCTGGTCGATGATAGCAGCTAAAATTAGTGAGTTCACTCGTGTATGAAGTGCCTTAAACATGTAACTTGTATGCGAAAATTATACGCATGTTTATTAGAATGTGAGAGCAGTCTACATAAGTGGGGTTTACTAATTCTTAACTAGTGCACGCCCGCTCTTTGAGCGGTGTTGGTACAGTACTTGGCTAATATACATGCCCATCTTTAACTAGCTTCTATCGCTTTATAGGTTATAAATATTTGTGAACATTTTTGGTCAAATTCGCTAATTGTATATGGACGAAAAGAG
The DNA here is from genome assembly GCA_963556195.1 of Sepiola atlantica. Taxonomy (NCBI): domain Eukaryota; kingdom Metazoa; phylum Mollusca; class Cephalopoda; order Sepiida; family Sepiolidae; genus Sepiola; species Sepiola atlantica. The sequence goes on along the minus strand of OY744526.1, from coordinate 108,194,884 downwards.
GAAATAACTCGTGTTCATTTGAATGTATTAAGATATGGTTTCATTGCCAAAAACCATCAGGGATTATTTTGTAACACAAATTATTCGGTTTAAATTAATACCGGATCATCAACAAAAAAGTTGGCCGACTAAAGATGATCAACAGTGATCAGGTGAAATCTGTAGTTGAAGAAGATTGTCGTTTCACAACCAGACAAATCGCAGCCATTCTCAGGATGCCTAAATCGAACATGTAATATAATTGCATGAACTCAGTTATGTTTCTAAACTTGATGTGGGTCCCTCCTTCTTAGAAAACGAACAAACTTTTAGCCAACCCAATAACTATCGTATACTCTTTCAGATAGTATTTGTCTGTTTTCCGTCATATACGTTATTTTCCGTTCTTTTATACAAAAGAATTTTGATATGCTATGGTACACAGTAAACTGAACAAAGGCGAGGGTATTATTAACTAGACTAATCGTGAGCCGTCGTATCTCAACGACTATCACTATTTATTACAATCTGATATATTTAAAAAAGTAATAAACTGTTATATATCTGGCAATTAATTTATTTGCAAAACTAAGAATAATAAGTATAGTTACTTTTATATACACCTTAAGGATAGTATAACAGTAAAGATAAGTCGTATGTTGCTTTCTACTATACATATGTGTTTACTGTGTGTAAGAACACGTTATGAAAACTAGATGGACAAAATCAGGCAATTAAAATACAACACTGAAAACAAGAGTTTGCATATTTCTCTAAATGTTCACAGAAACATAAAAAAAAAATATTAGAGCAGTTGACCCCTCATTCCGTGAGATAGGGCAGGGCAATACATAGATATATTAGCATGAGATGGATGACGTAATCATTTTATTTTAAAATTTCAATTAATAAGACAAATTCAAACAGAATTTTTAAAAATACCTGAATCCCAGAACTCACGAATATTTTCGCAAGTATTGCGTGTCATCAAAGTATGTATAATGAAGCCCTAGGGAAGTAACAGTTGATGTGTGTATATGTACCTTTCTAAGCTATTTATCTATTTACTATTAATTGAATATTTATTGAAATGAGGAAAATAAAACGAACTTTTTAAAATACTATAAGAAATTAAATGTAAATATAAATATATTTTAAAATATTTTTCTCTAAGCCCACCACCCGGCAATATGTTCCCGTCCGCGCAACACACGGTAAATTTAGCTCTCAATACACTACTCGGGCGAAATGACGCTGAATCTCGTTCTCTCTATATAAGTCAATGTGTGTTTGTCAGTGTGTTACAGAAATCGATCTGTTAACAGTTAAAACATTCATATATTTTTCAATAAGGGCCCATGAAATAACTAAAATATTTTAGGAAGTAAAATAACGATTTAAAAAAAATTGAAATATAAAAATAAAATGAAAATCAGTATATCTAAGTGAAGCATGTATCAACAAAATTGAATATTCATTTTTATTGATGTTTTAAAATTTTTAAATAATTACAGAAATAAGGAATTTATTTCGATTCGTTAAAGTCATTTGTTGTTTTAAAGAAATGTTAAGGAACACTGCACCAACAAGTACTTGTTTTAATACCATCGCGTTTACCCCTTTCTTTTACTATCTGACTAAGATTGAAAACTCTTCTCTCACGCCCAAGTTTGTAAACATAGCGATAGTTTAAATTGTATTTCCTAAAATAAAACTTCCGACTAGCACTATATCTCTACACGGGGAATGCAGGGTGAATACCGTTCGTACCTAATAGACGGTAAATGACCTCAAAATCGATTGGGTAACGAACACTGCAATCTTTACGTCATGACGGTATCGACTAAGCCAATCAATGCCACAATTATGCTAACAAAATTATACCCAGAACACATCAAAACTAATCACACATAAACAAAGCAGTCACGTGCTGCCACTTTTCATGTTTTTCTCGTAAATGCCCCGTCCGCCATATATGATGTGAATTAACTACTAATATACATTTTTTTCTTCTTCATAAAGAAATAGAGGCGTAAAGCTAATACAACCCCTCCCAGTCTTGTCACGGACACAATCCGCACAGACACTCTACCACTAATGATGATGAACGAATACACATCGTGCAAGTCGCTGAACTACCATTATCACCGATATCGACAAGCATTTGAACTAGCACATACCTCACAACAAAGACATACACAATAACACACAAATACATACACACACACACATACATATATATATATATATATATATATATATATATATATATATATTCATATACATGCATATACATACATATATATATATACATATATATATACATACATATATATACACATATATATATGTATATATATATATATATATATATATATATATATATATATATATATATACAGAGAAAGAGACAGAAAGAGATACAATAACAGCAAGCACACGCGAACATAGGCCTATACGATTAACACCTCCTGCTGTGTTCGCAAATTAAGGAACCAGCCGTCCGATTTGCCCCTCGGTCAGTGGGCTTATGTCCAGCGCTGCGAAAGAGTAACATTGAGGCCAGTCGAGGAGCAGATAGCACAAATCCAATATCCAATTAATGCGATCAGATGAATCGGTGAGTCAAGTTTCGTTTGAAAAACTAACATTTTGGCAGCAAAAAGCCAAAGCTTCAGTGTTCTCTACGCCCTCACCGCTCTATGTCGATGTGTACTTGTTTTTCTTTTTTTAATTCATGCTCCATTTTTATGAAACTGTATGGTATGTAATTAGTAATTGGAGGAGTTGGGTGGAAGAAGTAATTTACTCACTCGTGTAGATATTATGTATATTGCTTTTAGATATTAGATAAAAAATAGTTATGTTTGTTTGTATTAATTATCACTATGAGTTATCACACGAGTCATTATTAGTGATTGCCTACGAATAATAAAAGTTAGAGTTCCCTGAAGTCCGTGTGACAACACATCACCCGATATTTCCACAACTCTTGACGTTTTCTTTGATTCCAATTTCCATGTTCTAGTATTTCAAAACTGCTCCTAGTGCTCCGACACTTATTTGTACTACCGCATTTTATATGTTAAAAAGACGTTCCGGTTCTCTTGTAACTTATATGTATGCATTTTTGTATCTTCTTCCGCTTCAACTAACGATGGGCTGAGACATGCAACTTGTCATAGCTATGAAGTCAATATAAACCATAATGAAAAATACCGTAATACAATATAAACAAGGAAACTGATGAAAACAGCTGAAATAGTAAGACAGATTGTAGAATTCACCAACCTTCATTACAAGGTGGCACTGAATAACTGCAGCTAAACTGACATCAAATGGCAGGTCTTCGTCTTTCGTTTTCTTTAATTCGGTAATACATGTATCTGTATTCTTCTAGGGCAGATATTAGACTTTGATTCATAGATGAAGCTTCTAGTGAATATTAAATTTAGATACGGTATCACGACACATATATATCTAGACCAGGAGAGATGGAAAACAACAGCACACCTCTGGTATTTAGCATATTAAACAGCGCTTAATTCCAGTGAGCTAATGAGACACAGTGTGTTAACGTGATGACGTCGTATACTTACATTTCTAAAACGCATGCAATATAGATTGTATATATTAATACACTGGGTTGTTTAGGTAGATGCTCCCGGGAAGGTTGATATCACAGAAATTTGCCCTGAAGGATCAAAGCAGATGAACACGCCGAGAAGCGAGAAGCTGTATTATCATTCAGTCCTTGTCGTAAACGGTACGGAGCGCGTTGGAATCCTAGGGATGCTTATTATCACTCAAATTAACAGGAATGCTATCAACGGTTATCAAGCAGAACATTGTGGTAATTGGCTGTTGCAAGGAATTGCGAAGTGAGTTGCAATTGCGATCTGAGGGAACGTAGTGTCCTGGAAATGTGGGATGGTGTGTTATAAGTCGGATACGAGAGAATAGCATATGATTTGGGGGAAACGGAAATAAGGATACAGGAAAAAGAAAGTAACACTGTATAAAGCAAGTCAATTATTGTCAAGACATATCTCGCAGTTGTGAAATAGTGATCAAGAATAGCACATATGTTATTGTGTACTAACGAACTTTTAATCTAAGAAGCTATAGGCTTAATAATCTCTCTCTCTTAGTATGTCTATGATACGATTACGACCCATGTACGAATATGAGTTGATATTATAAATTTATGGTAATATACTGAGATAGTGTGACTGAATAGATCGATCTTGACACAATCTTGTCGAATAATCAAGTAGAACACAATGTTAATCCGCTTGTGTGAACACTGCAAAGATAGTTATAATGGTGATTGATAGAAGCTGAATGTACTGGGAAGTTAAAAAAAAACCTTATGGTAACTAGTGATAGAGCAATACAAGGATTCGTTTAGAAGTAAATGATAATGGCAAACATGTAAGTTAAACTCGATATCGAATAAACATAAAAAGTAAATCATATGATCCGCTGGATGACTGAAAGTGCTTGAACTCCCATGAAAACAACCCATGCATGTTCTGGCATAAGCCTCGACTGGCACACAATAAAGTGCTCGTAAGGGGTCAAGGATCATGAAAAGACAGAGAAAGTAATTTCACCGTTACGATTTCTGATTGAAGGGTGCAGAAAGTACTGGAACCTGAAAAGGCTCTTTGCCATTCCAACTTCAGAGTAAACCAACGACTGTTGCTCGCGAAAAAGCAATGGTAAAATTATGTTATGATAACGCAAAATTATTTGCAATGGCAATCAATAAAAGCGGAAAGTTCTAACAATCTAGTTATACTTCTTGTTACTCAGACTTCGTGGAACATCACTGGTTATCATCGATGAGATATCATTGATAATAACTTGTGTGAAAACTCCGAGTGAGTAATAATTTGTATTATGCTACGTAGCGAGACTAATGCACTTGTGTTTCGATAATATCTCATTGACGAGATCTTGATCGAAACACGACTGCATGTGTGTAATGACTCAACATATCATTATTATTATTATTATTATTATTATTATTATTATTATTATTATTATTATTATTATTACTCACTAGTAGTACTCACTCAGATCACCGTTAGTGATTGCTCACCGACAACAACCAGTAGTATTTCCTGGAGTCTGAGTAACAACAAGTCTCCCCAGATTTCCAGTAATATTCACCTCTTTTCGATAACCACCGCAAATAACCTTGCGGTATCGCTACATCCGCTTACCATTAATGTATCGCTGGTAAGAATCATATGTCTTCTCTGGAATGTGGGTGGCAATAACGTCCCAAGGTCCCAGCATTCTTTTCACTTTTCCAGTGGAGGTCTGGTTTGTGCTCATCCTCCTCG
>OY744526.1:108169551-108187051 GCA_963556195.1 Sepiola atlantica | reverse complement strand
GTCTCCAGTGCTAATTGTACAAGTACAAACTAAGCAAACATACAGAAAAACATGAAAAACTAGGCGAGTAGAGCTTAATTTACAATTTGTAGTCATATCCAACATTATATATATATATATATATATATATATATATATATATATATATATATATATACATATATATATATATATTTATGTGGGTGTTATTTAATGTTTTTACATGGAAATATGGTATCGTAATATCCAAGTTGTAATATATATATATATATATATATATATATATGGAGCTCCCTAGAAGTAAACGTTGCACAAAGTATATTGTAACAACAATAGTAGTATAAAATATAAGTGTTGCGGAAGATTTTCATGAGAATAAAAATGAGTGTTAGTAAATTTCTATTAATTATATAGTGAACTTTGTTTGATTTAGTGTGTCTGTCTTTTTTACGGCTGATAAACCCGTTTTGTTTTTTTATTTAATGCTTGCACAATACCTACTGTAACTAATTCATTACATGAACATAATTTATTATATGCTATTATACTGTGGCCTTGAAAACATGCAACTGCGGTTAAAGACCGAGGATGGACATATGAAGCCCAGAATTACTACTAGATCATAATTACTGATATTAGTTTTACGAACTAATTTCTTAGTAATGCCCAATTATTAGCAGCTATAGATGTTAATAGGAAGCAACTGATAATTATAGTCTTACTAGCATGAAGACACGACTTTACTTTTTCACTTTGCTAATGACACTATATTTCATTTTTGTTTTTTTTCACCGACCCCCGACTCCCTTTCGATGCTTACTGAAGTAATTCATTAAAATTCCTTTTTCATAATTAAATTTTAGAATATTTTCATTGGTTATGATATATTTAAGAAATATATATAATTGTTGGTTTCCGTGAATTAGTTTATCGAATTAATGTAACATTTTATTAATTATAGGCATTAATATTATAACTTTAGGCTTAATTGAATCTAGTTTAATTTTGAGTTTAACCGTAAGACAGCGCTGGTGTAAGGGGGATAATTGTGCTTGATACTAAATTAAGTATTAAATGAAAATGAATTCATTGATTCAATCGATAGATGTCTGTGTATTTAATTATTTACTTATTTATATATGTATACATGTACTATTATCATTTATCTATTTTGTTTTTTGTGTTTCATTTATTATTTATTTTTTATTTATTTGTATATTTATTAGTTTATATATTATATGCATTTAAATGTGGGGTAATATTTCCTATATATTTAGATTGGGGGCAAATTGCTTAATTTATTAATAATGCCAGAGTATGAAGTGAATTATTTTAGTGGGATAGTAAGAGTAGGGCAATTATGTTTTTTGGTTGTTAGGGGTTGTTATTCTCTCTGTGACTGAGGGTGTGTTGAGATACATGTTTTTATGAGGGTGGAGGATATGTGGTCAGTGATTAAAGTTGTTAAATATTGGAGTGGCTTAACTATTATTCTACTGACTATATATATTTCTCTTGCAACCTAGAACTCTTCAGAATATCACCTACTGACATTTACAAACTCCGATTCATCATCATCAACAACAGCTACTTCACTATCCAGCAACACCCATTTAAACAAATCACCGGCCTCCCTATGGTCTCCTAGACACCACCTACATGAACCGGCTAGAGTAACGAGCACTAATAACTTGTAAGTCCTATATATTCTTCTCCAGATATATAGATGACATACTTATCCTCATATCCTCTCGTGATGAAGCCACTCAAATATTTAACACTTTAAACAACACCGACCCCACATAACATACACCATAGAACACCCCAACGATCAAGGGTCACTCTTTCTCTTTGACTTTAAACTTAACATTACTGAAAATGGCTCCATTCATACCAACTTCTATAGGAAACCCACCTGCAAAAACATATGTATACATTTAAAGTATGCCCTGCCCCTGAAAGCAAAAATAAGGTATGCCAACAACGAGATCAGCCGCATACGAAAACAAAACCCCTTCTACTACTGAGAAAATAACACAAACTAACAACTTCCATCAAACTCTTAGAACAAATGACTACCTTGCTTCCATTATCGCCTACCTAAATAAGACCTAAACACGCAGACACCGTACCCTCTCGAACACCTGTTTCTTAAAATTTCCTTTTTAGTGATGAAATCACTACTACAATACGCAATGCCATATACAAAGAAGCACTTAACATCCAACTAATCCACAATGGCACCTCCTACGCCAGCATCTATCTAGAACTCATACAACCCACACACCCTAACCCTGCTCCCTGCCCAATTTTCCTATTCCAAACACTGACCTATGAAACCGCAGCAACTGAATATACAACTTACAGTGTACCAAATGCAAGCAATTCTACATAAGAAGCACTACAAGACCGCTACACCTATGCATCATATAACATATAAACGCCCGTATATCATCTTTTAATAAACACACAAGCCTATGCACAACTACTCAATGCGACATGCGAGTCTATATTTGCCTCTATCAGAAACATCAGGGATCTAAAAATCACGGAATAGATCGTTATCTCCAGATTAAACCCCTCCCTCAATCAACGCCACGAGCTCTACTCACCGTCCATTATATAATGTACCCTCTCAACAACTGACCGACTCTCATATATAACACTAATTTTATTACAATTTCAACCTTTCACTCCCGCTCAATTTCATCACTGCTTAACTTCTACCCACTACTACCATCACCAATACACACCTACAAACAGTTATCTCAACACACCCTCAGTCACAGTGAGAATAACAACCTCTAACAACAAAAAAACATAACTACTCTTACTATCCTACTATAATAGTTGCCCTCACACGCTGGAATTATTAATTAATTAAACAAATGTGCTATCAATCTAAATACATCTAATATATTACCCTACATTTAAATACATATAAAAGGTATACAAATAAATATACCAATCCATAAAATAATAATAACAATAAGAAGATTAATAATACAAACACACACACATATATATATATATATATATATATATATATATATATATATATATATATATATATATATATATATATGTATATAAATAAATAATTCAATACACAGATTTTTATGGATTGAATCTATGAATTACTTCTCATTTAAAACCTAATTTAGTATCAATCACACTTATACTCCTTACATCGGTTATGTCTTACAATTAAAATACAAAGTGAACTAGACTCAATAAAGCCAAAACTAAATTTACCAATGCCTATACTCAGTAATACGTTAGATAAATTCGATAAACTAATTGAAGGAAAACCACAATTGTATATATTTCTGAAATATATCATAACCAATGAAAACCTTCAAAAATCTTATGATAAAAAGGAATCTTATTAATTAATTGATGTTAAAAACAAAAACAAATATAGGAAAATAAAAATACACATACACTGAAACAAATAAAAGAAACAGTTGATTAATAGCCATACAATACCCAATTGATGTATCTACGATTGCACACCTATTTTTCAACACCATATTTATATACAAAACATAATTTTAGGAAATTAAAAAAAATATTAATTTTTATTCTCTGCGGGACTGGTTTGTTCCACCCCTACTATCTGGCATCCACATGAACTAAATACTAACAACAACATCCCCTTCCTCGACGTAATTACCGACTCTAACAATCCTGTCTAATACACAACATCAACATATAAAAACCCTACAAACAATAACCCTAATTTACTAAACTACCGTATCGAATGCTCCCCAAAATATAAAACTGCCCTAATAAAAAAAACGTCGTTTACCGCGCATACACGATATCTTCATCCAATAAAATATCCTACAAAAAACCAACATCAAACAAACCCTAGTAAATAACAATTTCTCCAACAGAATTGTCGACCAACAAATAAAACTATATTTAACCTCCCTACACCAAAAGAATCAGACAAAAAGCACAATAAAAAAGATACACTTCCATTGTACCATAAAAAACAAATGCATTCTACCTACAAACTCGACTAAAAAGCTATAATGAACATAATAAAGCGACATACTAACCCGCCGATTAACAACAAAAAATAAAACTTACAATTTACTACACTAAATTCAAAACTTCTAACTTAATAATCAAAAATAATAACACTAATAACTTCCACCTAAACAAAAGAAATGTACTATATTTTTTTCCAATTCCCATTCGATGTATGTTTCCCCAAGACCCAAACAGACAAAACATAGTACTTATATTGACCATACAACTACAACCTTCTCCTTACGCATCACTTAAATGACACTAGTGCCATCCAGCGACACATTAACACACATAAAAAAGCATAAAATCAACCGAACTAAGACAAATATTAATAACTAACACTAAGACCATACATAAAAACAACTTCACCAAAAGACTACAAATCTTTGAAGCCCGACACATAAAAATTACAACCCACAATTAATAAAATAGCATTTGCCACCGGTACTAACGCCTTATCAGTCTTTAACAATTAATACACCCGTATAATAATAATAATAATAATAATAATAATAATAATAATAATAATATATAAAAAATAAAATGAATAAAAACAAATTACTAAATAAATGAATTAATAATTAAGTAAATAAAAGAATATATATATATATATATATATATATATATATATATGTGTGTGTGGGTGTGTGTGTGTATACACATATGCTAATAATTAGATATAACCAAAAATGTAACCATAAATACGGCTCATTACAAACAATAAAGCACAACCTCCTGAAGACGGTCGCGAGACCGAAAGCGCTAGAGAAATGGCCCAATATACAACATTACAATTGACACCGGACACCTGATAGATGGATAGATAGATATAATTTTTCAGGCAAAAGAAACGTTAGCTTTTCTTAAAATAAACATTTATTTTAATGTCTTGAGACATCCAGTACTTAACAGTACCCTTTACAGAATTATATAGGAATGTAATTCTTTGTTTTCTTTTTTTCTACATAATCCGTCTCGTCCGAGTTATGTTGTCTTAGACGAGAACGTGTCGCGGTGAAGGTTTAAATTAATGTGTGTGCAAGATAACGTTGACTCGTGTTTTTTGAAAAGAAATGGAATGGTTCACACTTAAAAAAAAGTTGTATTATTTGAATATAATTTTTCAAGCGAAAAACAACGTCATAACTTGAAAAAACATTTATTAATTTTAAGGGCTTGAGACTTTCGGTAGGTAAAAGTCTCCTTTTCAAAAGTATATAGGCATTTAATACATTTTCTTATTTTTCTTCTTTTCAATCCTCCTCGTGTGAGTCAGGTTCTCACAGGCGAGCAAGACTCCGTATCGCGGTGATGTCGCGGCTTAGGTCTTAAATGTACGTGTGTGCGAGATCCCGTTGGCACGTGTTTTTGAATAGATGGAAGGTTCACGTTTAAAAAACGTAGTAGTATTTTAATAAAATGTGTGTGATGCAAAAACAATGTTAGAATGTGTTTTTCGTAAATACGCATTTATTAATGTTAAGTACTCTTTGTGACAGTATAAAGGCTTTTAATACCTTTATTTTTTCTGTTGTTTTTTATCATCTTCGTCTGAGTAATGTGTTCACAGAGAAGCACGACTCCGCATAGAAGTGATGTTGCGAGTGAGGTTATAAATGTATGTATGCGAGATCACGTTTAGCGTGTTATTGAATAAATAGAAAGTTCCACTACGAAAACGTTGTAGTAGTTTAATATAATTTTTTACGCCAAATTTATGTCAGAATTTTGTTTGTAAATACACATTTATTTATTTTAATGTCTTCAGACTTTCGGTAAGTATCAGTACCCTTTTCGAAACTGTACAGGCATTTAATACATTGTTTTTTTATTCAGTTTTATTCTCCTCGTCCGGTTAATGTTGTCACAGGCTATCAAGTCTCCACATTGTAGTTGTGTCTCGGTTGAGGTTTTAAATAATATGTGTGTTCGAGATCACGTTGGCATCTGTTTTTGAATAAATATAAATGTTCACACTAAGAAAATGTTCTAGTATTTGTATAGAATATATTTCAAAGAAGAAAAACAACGTCAGCATGTTTTTTTTCTTCAAAGAAAAGTGTATTGATTTTAAGGTATTCAGACGTTCGGAGAATAACAATACCCTTTTCAAAAGAATATAGGCATTTAGTGTCTCTTTTTCGTTTTTTCTCCGTTTTAATTCTCTTTGTCCGATCACGTTGGCACATGTTATTGAATAAAAAGAAAAGTTTACAGCTCGAAAAATTATAAGTATTTGAATAGAATATTATTCTAAAGTTAACAAAACGTTATAATTGTTTCTGAAAATTAAACATTTATTGATGTTAACTTCTTGAAATTTTCGGTACAAAGCAGTACACTGTAAAAGAAGTATTTAGGTATTTAATATCTTTTTCTTTTATCTTTTTCTCAATCTTCCTTTGTGGTAGGCATGCTGTCACAGGCGAGCAAGGGTCCGCATGGTGGTGTCGCAGTTGAGCTGTTAGATTAAGTTTTTTGGCTTTATAAATATATGTTGTTCAAATGCTAATACATCTATGAAGAAAAAACACGTGCCAACATCATCTGGCAAAGATTAAAAACCTCAACCGCGACACCACCACTATGCGGGATCTTGCTCGCCTGAGACAACATGGCTCGAACGAGAAGGATAAAAAAAGAAAAAAAAGGTATTACATACTATATGCTTTTGAAAAGCTTACTGTTATGTACCGAAAGTCTCAATACCTTAAAATATTTTTTTTAATATAACATGGTTTTTGACTTTAAAAAATTCTATCCAAATACTACAACGTTTTCAAAGTGGGAATTTTCCATTCATTCAAGAACACGTGCTAACGTGATGTCGCACAGACGCAGAAATGTAAAACCTCAACTGCGAAACAACCATTATGCGGAGTCTTGCTTGCGTGTGATAATATAGCTCAAACGAGGAGGATTAAAAAGAAAACAAGAAAAAAAGTATCACATGCCTATATGCTTTTGAAAAGGGCACTGTACAATACCGAAAGTCTTGAGCCCTTAAAATAAATAAATGTTGATTAAAAAAATGCTAACATATTTGTTTTATTAATATATATATATATATATATATATATATATATATATATATATATATATATTTAATTCCCGAAACAGTTTTTCATGATAAACAACTGATGATCCCTTAAAATAGTGTTAGAAATAAACTAATATAATAACTGTAAAAAATAAATTGACTTACATGAGTGATTTTCCACTGGAAGACTTGGGACTATAAGTTTTTTTTTGTTTTTTTTAATATAGTTTTAATGGTTGAGAAACTTCCGAGACTATATATATATATATATAAATAAAGATAGATGAAAGAAGAAGGGTAAACATGTATGAATGACAAATTTATTAAAACTTCGACTGTGCAATGATAGGTGTACTCAGTAAAACATGTTTATAATTATTTCCTAAAGCCAAGGCTTTTCAAAGATTAAAATCTTATCATCAGAGGAATTGCATAGATAGATAAGTTGGCAGTGGAAAAGCCAAAATTCAAAAATCAAAACAAATATTAAGTAATTGAGCGTGAGGATGTGTGTGTAAAAAGATATGGGGTATGTACAGTTGGTAAATGCCCGTTGATAAGGTGTCCTGTGAAAAAATATTTAAAGATGGAAAATAAGGGTATTCGTTAAGGCAGCATTGAAAAGGTTCAAGAATGAAGTAAATCCAATAGAAAGATATTTAGTTCAATCGTAGGTGGAACGCAATTATTCGGAAGTAATTTTAAAAATTCGTGGTTATATCGTACAGAACAAAGTAATAGGAATACAAAACGATCAATGTTCTCTTCAGATATGGCCAGAGTTGATGGGAGGAACTACGTAGAAAAGCGACGTTGAATATTTAATTATTTTTGGCATCCGTTTTTCTCGAAAGGCAATAGTTTTCGGCGCTTCAGATAAATCCGTTGCTTAATTGCAACATCTTCTGTGACTGTGCCAGTTTATTCTGGATCAAAAGGCTCAGTTGCAGTTGTTGGTCGTGTCTGGTCCTTAAAGAGATATGCGTAGATAGACATATAGATAAATCAATAGATATTGGCAATACGAGATAGATATGGTAAGTGCGTATGACGATAGATCGATAAATAGATATTTATGATCACTATCTACCTATCTCTCTCTCTCTCTCTCTCTATATATATATATATATATATAAATATATATATATATATATATATATATATATATATATATATATATATATATATATATATATATATAAAGTATAAAGGTATACTCAAAAAAGAATAAAAGGGAAATACCAGCAGAGTTCTCAATTAAATTAAATTAAGAGCGTAATATTTTTATTTTTAAATACAGATTTTAATCAGACATGGACCAGTGGTTTCTGACAAGAAAAGGGTTTTAAATTCCCTATTCCGTCTTCTTCAGCATAGTCTGAAATAGTAAATGATGGAATTTCTTCAAAAAACATTTATAACCGTTATAAAACGCTCTGGACAAAGAATTTGAAATGAGAGGCCGGCCAGACGCTAGGTCAGAAAAATAACCGTTAAGTAAGAGATTCTATATTTAGAAGTAAAGAACCAGAGAGAAAGAAAAGAAGAAAGAAAGAAAGAAAAGAGAGAAAGAACGAAAGAAAGAAGGAAAGAAGGAAGGGAAAATAAATTAAAATGAAATTAAATTTATAATAATAAAAAAAAAAAAATATTATTAATTAAGAGTAAATAAAAATGTATATTTATATTTAGAGCATAGTATAAGGAACGTAACTCTAATTAATTAAATTATCTAAGCAGGGGAGGTAACTATTTATTGTTATATAAAATATATATATATGTATATATATAAATCACGATGGTTTCAATTAATAAATGTCAAATTAAAGTAAAAATATATAAATATAATTAAAAATAAATAAATATATAAATAAAAAATCAATATATAAATAAATAAAATATAAATAAAAAATAAAAAATCAATATATAATTAAAATATCAATATATAAATACAAAAAAATCAATATATAAATAAATAAAAAAAACAATATATAAATAAAAATTCGATATATAAATAAAATCAATATATAAATAAAAAATCAATATATAAATAAATAAATATATAAATAAAAAAAAAAAATAAAAAAAAAAAATATAAATAAAAAATCAATATATAATCAATATATAAAAAAATTCAAAGAATAAATATATGCATACACACACGTATGTGCACACACACATACATATGCATATATATATATATATATATATATATATATATATATATATATATACATATATATATATATACATATATACACACACAAATGTATGCAAGTATAAATAAAAAATCAATATATAAATATAAAATATCAATAATCAATCAAAAATCAATATATAAATAAAAATCAATATATAATATGAAAATTTGAAAAATAAAATTTTAAAATTTAAAAATTTAAAGAAGAAAGAGGGAAAAAATGGAGAAAAAAGAACTGTGATCAGGTTCGTGGAACGAGAAGTCTGCAGTAGAAATATATAAGTGTCTAAGAATGTATGTAGGGCTCTAGGTAGGCTTAAGTCACTCGATCCATCCAATAAATAAGGAGTGCTTGTTTACGATGTATACAGCCTTTAAAAACCTCATCGCGCACATTGAAACATCTGGTGTTTGGGTTCATGATGGCCTTAAAAATATGAAACTTCTCAGAATTACACAAATGGCAAACATTAGATATAGGTGAATAAATGGGTTTTCTCTCTATGATTTTCCAATTTATAGAAAAGGGAGTTCCTTCTTTTAATTACCAAATTCGTTTAGCCAAAGATGTGTTTGCGCGATCTTTGTTTCTAAAGGAATATAGGTGTGAATAATACCTTTGTTTAAAGGAACCTTGTGTCATGCCGTGGTATACATCTGTACTATTATCAGTTTGACTCGTAACCACAGCTTTGTATACAACTGAGTCAACTTTACAATTTCCCTCGAGGGGGCAAGAATTTTTATTTTGGCATGAGCATCCGGTGTCGACTGCCGTGCTTTGTTCTCTGGTGATATAACTCCTTATAGGCCGCATGGTTGAGTAGCTGACCTTGATGGTGTTTTTATTGAAAAACTTATGTAAACTGTGTGTTGGAGGGAAATGTTTGTTTAATAAAGAGAGAAAAATATGACCTACTCTTGATTTTGTTCTGCTGGAGAAGGGCGGCGAAAACCAGAGCCCTACATACATTTTTCAGACACTTATATATTTCTACTGCAGACTTCTCGTTCCACGAACCTGATCACAGTTCTTTTTTCTCCATTTTTTCCCTCTTTCTTCTTTAAATTTTAAAATTTTAAAATTTTATTTTTCAAATTTTCATATTATATATTGATTTTTATTTATATATTGATTTTTGATTGATTATTGATATTTTATATTTATATATTGATTTTTTATTTATACTTGCATACATTTGTGTGTGTATATATATGTATATATATATGTGTATATATATATATATATATATATATATATGCATATGTATGTGTGTGTGCACATACGTGTGCGTATGCATATATTTATTCTTTGAATTTTTTTATATATTGATTATATATTGATTTTTTATTTATATATTTTTTTTTTTTTAATTTATTTTTTTTTATTTATATATATATTTATTTATATATTGATTTTTTGATTTTTTATTTATATATTGATTTTATTTATATATCGAATTTTTATTTATATATTGGTTTTTTTATTTATTTATATATTGATTTTTTTGTATTTATATATTGATATTTTAATTATATATTGATTTTTTATTTTTTATTTATATTTTATTTATTTATATATTGATTTTTTATTTATATATTTATTTATTTTTAATTATATTTATATATTTTTCCTTTAATTTGACATTTATTAATTGAAACCATCGTGATTTATATATATACATATATATATTTTATATAACAATAAATAGTTACCTCCCCTGCTTAGATAATTGAATTAATTAGAGTTACGTTCCTTATACTATGCTCTAAATATAAATATAAATTTTTATTTACTCTTAATTAATAAAAAATTTTTTTATTATTATAAATTTAATTTCATTTTAATTTATTTTCCCTTCCTTCTTTCCTTCTTTCTTTCGTTCTTTCTCTCTTTTTTTCTTTCTTTCTTCTTTTCTTTCTCTCTGGTTTTTTACTTCTAAATATAGAATCTCTTACTTAACGGTTATTTTTCTGACCTAGCGTCTGGCCGGCCTCTCATTTCAAATTCTTTGTCCAGAGCGTTTTATAACGGTTATAAATGTTTTTTGAAGAAATTCCATCATTTACTATTTCAGACTATGCTGAAGAAGACGGAATAGGGAATTTAAAACCCTTTTCTTGTCAGAAACCACTGGTCCATGTCTGATTAAAATCTGTATTTAAAAATATAAATATATATATATATATATATATATATATATATATATATATTATTAGTAGTAGTATTACAGTAAATATTTGTATTTTACCCAGTAAATATTTTTATTTTACCCACATGCATATATGTTTCCTCTTTCCAAAGCTCTTTACTACGTATGAGATAAATCTATGCAAAGTGTTACTGGGTTCGAACGCCGGACTAGTCAACTTGTTTTTACTTCCATCCAACATCATTGTCTCTACTAATAAAATCTTATAAGAAGGAAAGGAATTAAGTCTTCTAAATTTTCAAGACAGTGTGTAAACTTTCATTTTATTTAATGAAAGGAGTGAATAACACATGGTGCGCACCGACGTTAGGTCTTAGCAGACCTCATCACAGTTAGCAAATCTATCAGCAAGTGGTACAAATAAGCAGAAATCTATCATCTTCTCAAACGGATTCAACTTAACGTCAAAAGACACTTGTATTCTTTATTCTAGAATCAAAGAATAAAAATACATTTCTGTTATATCAAATTACACTTCACCCCCTTTATTTTTTACTTTCGCCTAAAGTCAATATAGATTTCGCTTGCTCTAACTTTTTTATTATTTTATTTTATCCTTTTCCCCCACTTAGAAACTGTTTTGCTTGTTGTTGGGTCTCGAAACAATTAATTAGCATTATAATTCCTACTATTTTTACGAGTATAATTATTACCATTGTATTGATAATTATTATCATTATTATTGGTATTATTATTATTGTTGTTATTATTATTATTATTATTAGTAGTAGTAGTAGTAGTAGTAGTTGTAGTAGTAGTATTACTATTGTTTTTAATATTTTCTTTACAAATACCATTGTATGTATATGTAGGTTTCGTTTGTTTACTGTTAACATTTAGAATGTTTGTAAAATAAGTCAAATATGCTGATGTGCTCATTAATGTTAATTTCTAACCTTAATAAAAGCCGCTGAAGAAGTTACTTTGTGAATTAATATATAAAAAAACAATAATAATTCAAAACATTGTTGACCTTAAATTCTTGGCACTATAATTAATAATAATCTATTTATTTATTTATCACTATTCATTCGCTATCTATCTCTATCTCTATCTAGCTTTTTGGGTGTATATATATATATATATATATATATATATATATATATATATATATATATATATATATATATATATATATATATATATATATAGTTTTCGTTTTCATTACCTGATACTTTCTCAAACAGAGTTTATTGCACAACACATATGATACTGTGGAATTAGCATTCTAGTAAGAGTATTCACCACTGGCGATAATGCACATTTTTTGTAACATAAACAGGATTGCTAAGCAACTGAAAATGGTATGTATTCATTAACCTGTAGTTTGCGTAGAAGCTGATAATGGTTATGAGTAATATTCGATATCTATGTATCTCATATAGAGCGCAAGTGTTAGTCCCAGCAAGGAGACCTTCGATTTCTGAGAACTTCGACTGATGTATATTAAACTAAGAGATGCGCATATTTACACAAATGAAAACCTGTTATAAATTATTAAAATGGAATAAAAAGATTTAATTTTTATTTATTATTTCTTATGTTTTTGTAGCTTCATTATCTTTTTATTTATTTCTCATCGAATATACTCTCAATTGCGAAGCTATGAACGTACTTTATATTCTGATTGCTCATACATTATTTTGAATCAATAGTAATTAATTAACGCTGTTACCTGTGTGCTATTTAGTTTTTGATATTTTATTTAATAAAAAATTAATATTCTTTACTTTAATCTCAGTGACCTTTGGAATTCTAACTGAAGTTGATCAGATATTGATATTAATATGTATTACTTATCTAGTGAACTTATAATTGTTAGTCTTAATGATAATTTGCGTAATATATTTACATTATCTAATAGAGTTTATTTTAATTTGTATAATTAAAAGTTGTAATGATATTATATGTTTGCTTTTATCTAGTCATCCAAGGTAATTTGTGTTAAATGCCTAAACGATATTTGGTTAATTAATTTGTCTGCTTCTGGGTATCTGATTATTGCTTATTTCTTACTGAGACAAACATAACACGTAAGTGTACGGCAGGTGATACCTATATATTAATTTATTTATTAGATTTGGTATTTATATATACACATACACACACATATACTGATCTACTAATAAAAATGTTTGTCTCCATTTTAGGCAAAGATGTTGTATTGTTCGCGTGTTGTATTCCATTTTATTGGAAACAGAAAAAATATAGTTTCCTTCACCATATAAAGTTTCCCACAGGCTGTTAAATAAAGAACAACACAAATATATGAAAGTATAATACACAGCCACACATACACTCACACACACACACACACATATATATATATATATATATATATATATATATATATATATATATATATATATATATATATAAAATATTATTTTAGAACAATAAAAAAGGATAAAAAGTAAATAAACATCTTCGCCAATGAAAATTTCTGCTTCAATGTACTTCTTTCCTATTTGCTTAAATAATCTCCGGTTACACATCCGCCTAATGTCATCGCTGTGATGTTTGTGTTGCTTTCTGATGTTCGTAAGAAAAAAAAACTTTTTCCTACAAATCTGTTCTCTGTGTTTGACATCCATAACGAATTGCTGTATTTTTATACGTATTCTTTCGCGGCGTATTTTACTTTCGAGGTTTTCTTAAATTAGTCGTTCTCTTTCGTTGTTGTTCTATCTTAATTTACAAGGGCTAATATCAAAGTGTAGTTTATGTTCCATTTTATCTCAAAGATTATTCTCACATGTATTACCTCCTCGCTTGGACAACGAAAAGCGAAATATTACAGTCGGATTTTCAAAACTGGACGAGGAAGATGCGTCGACTCGTGTGAGAGTCCGACACGCGCCTAGAACATTCGAGTTACTAATTGTGTTCTTTTCAGAATATATAAAAAAAATAATATTTTCATATAAAAAAAAAAAAAATGTCTTGTTCCATTATTACATAAATCTTTATATTGCATCACAGCCGGTCCCAGCTTAATGACACAGCATGCAATGCAACCAAATACCCAGACGTGTATGAATTACACCGTCATTAAGGTGATGTGCCTATCGTTGCTCCTCTGAGAGCTTGGTACCACGCCATAACTATAAGAGTCCTTCTACAGACGTCTCCACGACGTGGATTACCAAGTCACACTCCCCGGAAGAGACTTTCGTCCAAACGATGATTGCTCACTAGCGATAACAATAGGTACATTTAATCCTGTCGTCACACCCCCGGCGAACGGTCGTATCACAGTGGTGCCGGTACAAAAATAACGAACCCCGCCAAACTATAGTCACACACTTGAAGCCAGTTCCCCACAAGATCGCCCCATGAATACTGTTACAGAGGGAGTAGTGTAGTACATATTCGCTCGTCATTATACAATCCTACTAGGCATTACCATATACATTTTTGAGAAGTATTATAGTATATGTTCTCTGGTCATGATATTGCCTCTGCTTTTGGGTGAATAATGTAGTGTATGTTTTGTTTTAGTCAATATTCATCTCAGGCATAACCTACACATTTTTGGGTAGTATAAATTATGGTGTGTGGTCATGAGACCATCCTCTAATACATTACTTCTTCTTTAGTGAAGTAGTACAATATATGTTCGTATGGCATGGTACCATCCTTCCATATATTGCCGCCTCCTTTAGAAACGCAGTGTTGTATATGTTACTTTGTCATGATACCATTTTTTTAGCTAGAATATATATGCGACCGGAGGATGTATCTATTTCTTAGTAACAATAATATAGGTGGTGAAAGCTGAAAATACGAGTACACCGGAGTTCTTATACATATTAAGGTAATAACTAACACGTGTTTCCACCTGAAATTAACGTATAATAACACATGGACGCATCCACGATCCAAGCAATGCAATTTGATCGATTGTGTCATCACCCGTACACGCGATGTACAAGACATCTGCAATTTTAGAGTCTAAAGGAATGCCGTGTGTTTGATATATTATCGTCCGCTGTGTACTGAGATGAGGTTCATAATTAGGCGAAAGACGCGATTCGGCAATATCAAGTCTCCTCGTAGAGTAAATTTTGCAAAGCTGAAGGACAAGAAAACTGCTCCAGACCTACAAAATAGGCGTCAGCAGATATCGTTTGATGATACATGAGGGTGTTTTTAGAAGTGTGTTTACGACTGTTGTGATGGCAATAGTGCTCATATCTTTCAACTGCTACACTAAAATCATGAACATCAAAAGCAGATTGATAGCGGATTGTAACATAAGGATTTGAAGGCTATAGAACAGCTATGCATAGCTATTAAATTAGAGTATCAGAAATAACTCAAACGGATGATGGATGAATGGTGGCGAAAGAATGCTTGTGATATTCGGCATGCCGCTGATTTTAAGGACAGTAAATAAATGTATGACTTAATGAAAACAGGCTTAGCCCATGACAATCTAAGGATGGCACACGGTTTATTATGGATAAAAAAAAAATATTAATAGATTGGCAGATCATTATACTGATCTGTTCACTAATCCGCCGATAGTCAGTACTGGTGTGATAAATAGCGTGCCTTAGACGGCTATCATTGCCGAAAGGGATTCTGTTTTTTTTTTAACTCAAGGAATTGGAATAGGCTATATGGAGCACCCGGTAGAAATGGTATACATGTATTAGTCTTCGCCGTGGTGGACGACCATTTGCAGTGCAAATTAAAGTGTTGTTTAACATCATCCTGTTTGACGGGCCTTTTTACCAAGATTGGCGTGACTATATCATGGTCTCTTTGTACAAGCATCTGTCCTTTTATGCTTCCTGAGAGGCAGTGTTGCTTTAAAATAAATGAGGGTACCACTGATACGAGCTTTACGGCGAGCCAAAATCTATGAAATTGTTATTAAACATCGTCTAGACATCTATTAGGTATGTGTTGATTTAAGTATGCGTTTCATATAATTAATCGGAATGCGCTGTGGAAAGTATGGCGTAAGTTAGAATGTTCTTCTAACTTTGTTATCACGTGTCAATTGCAATGGTTATCTATCTGAACTCATTGCAGTTGCCAATTGTCTTAAACAGTGTGATATATCTGCACCTACTTTATTCTGCATATATATTTAACTGTAAAGTTATCATTGGCGTCCACTAACTGTGACAATAGTGTGTATCTTCGAATTCGCACATCGGGTTGGCTGTATAAGTTAGAGCGCTTAAATACTTTGTACATAGGATTCCTCACTTTTGTTCGATAGTTTATCTATGCAGATGATGCGGATCTCGTAGCTCATACGCGGAATGCTATGCGGGATATCATGGATCGCTTTGCCTGACCATGTACAAGTATAGGTCTCACAATAAGCAAGGCCAAGTCTATGTTGTCCCGGACCCTTACACACCCGTATCAGGAATCGCATATATTTGTTGAAGGCCAGAGACTGCCTGTAGTGGATCGTGTTGTTCATCTGGGTAGGATTATTTCGAATAACGGGTTGTTGGATGCTGAGATAATTAGGCGTATTTTACATGCTGGTGTATCGTCTAGTCATTTAGAAACCACGTGAGATCAGGCTGCAAACTAAGATTTCTGGATATAGGGCCTCTGTTGTATCAACTTGGTTATATGCTTGTGAGACATAGAGAACTTACAGAGCTCATATGTCCTGTTGAAGCGTTTCAAGCATAATTGCCTTATGCACGTGCTTAACATCCGTTTGGATATGTTTAAAGCTGACAGCGAAGTGTTGGAACAAGCTGCTGTTCCAAGCATCGAGTCTCGTATATGTAAACGAACACTTCGTTCAACTAGTCATCTTATTCGTCTTACTGATTACATACGATTATTTATGTGGAATTAACTGGGAATACTACCCCACAACATAAACCTCGTAAGCGATTCACAGATGGTGTCAAAGACAATTTGAAATGCTTCGTAATTGATTTTAATGGATAGGGCCGTGGTTGCTGTAGATGGGTCAAAGTAGAGAAAAACGATATTTCAAGTAAGCAAGATTTTTGAAAAGAATAGGTTAAACACCAGGAACAG
>OY744526.1:108117051-108167051 GCA_963556195.1 Sepiola atlantica | reverse complement strand
GAGACAGAGTCTATAATTCTCTTGACGTCAGATGACAGGAAATATCCCTCTGATAAAAATATTCCTAGATTCCTTTATTTCGATTTCCCTTTTCCTCATAGAACTGAGTATTTTTCTCGCCTTTTTCACAAACTATCATTCTTCAGCACGAGAAGGAGGGATACAACAAAACAGAGCCAGAACTTTTTCTTTAAATCGCCATTTTTTATATACCAATTCGTTTCGAGTAGAATTATCATTTCATATAAAAGAAAAAAAATCAACTGTAGTAAAATGCTTTGCCGAATATTTCATTAGATTTTGTGCACATTCTTTTAAAATGATTTATATATACATTTTTGATACACAAACATATATGTATGTACAGGTACCTCCACTGAGCCATATGTAAGAAACTGAATATCGGGAGGCCCTGGGAAAATCTACCTGAGAGAACTGTGGGGACTGAGACATACACCATCCATTATGACCATTAAATCCCCACAGCTACCTATCTGGAAAACGCAGCTGTCAAACCTGACATTGTCATATGGAACAAGTGAGAGAGAGTGGCACCTTAGGTTTAGGTTAGCGTCCCTAATGATGGGGTCCTAAACAGAGCTGAAAGGGAGAAAATAAAAAAATATCAAGGTCTAATGTATGATATGAAAAGAAACTGGGACCTCAAAGAGATCTCCGTCATTCCAGTTATAATAGGAGCCACTGGACTCACGAAGAAGAACTTGAAAAAGTATTTGGCAAGTATACCTGGTGACCCAAGTGCAAGAGAAATCCAAAGAACTGCACTCAAGGGAACAGTCAGAATCATGAAAAGAGGTCTCAGTTGGAGTATGTAAATAGCGGGTGATCCTATAGCATTTGTAAGTATGCCCCGTCCACAGCAAATGAATGAAAAGAAACAACAAAAAATATATATATATAATTGTTATTAATGAATAAATATTTTTATCTAGACATATCTATGATTTGCGTTTTTATTTTACGCTCGTCGGTATGAAATTGCGTAACTGCATCGCCGGTTGACCTATTATCACGCGTGTCCACGAATTATGAACCTCGGTTTCGTAAGCTTTAGGCTTACGTCGCGATTACGCTTAGAAATGCCTGAAAAATGCGCCTGGTATTTTTTTTAAATGTCAACACAAGTATTGTGATCCTAAATATGTTTCTATCTCCCCAATAGAGAGAATTATGCAACGTGGCTAATTATTAAACATCAATTTATTATCTCGAAAGGAGCTTAATATATATATATATATATAATTTATTTGAAAACTATATATTATATGAACGTCAAAATAGTCCAGTTAGTATAATCTCTGAGTGCAGATGTCAAGGTTTCGGCTTTTATTTCCAGACGCGGCATCCACTGTAATTTTTGGAATGTATTTACTATTAATGCATATTTTCTATTTCTAAAAGTAGTTAAGATCTCTTATGGTCCGAAATGAGAAAAATTATGTACTCTATTTATCACGTTTAAAAACATTGTGATTGACAGAAAAATTGCCACTGACGGAACATGTTTTTGTTTATATTAGACTATACAAGTAATAACTTGTTACATGCGGTGCTGCTTGTTTTAAAAGTACTTCGATTAAACGTGGTTCAATGAAGTAACTGAATTGGACCCCCTAAAATAAAATACTTCTGCCTACCCGATTAGTAACAAAATCACTTTCACTGTAGAGTTCTCTAGATGCGGAAATATGTTTCTTACATCGAACTATTTGTTCCGGAAGTCCTTTTCTTTTCCCGTTTCTCTTACTATACCAACACACCAACATTTTATATTAAGAAACATATTGCTGCTCACCTCTCCACCCAGGTTACATGCATATAAATATGGCCCTATCACAGTAGCCGACTATAGTTACGTCGCTATCCACCTGGTTTGGAACGAACGAAAGTAAAACAACTTATTTAATTATCGTTAAAAGAACAATTGACAGGCACCGTTACGCAGTTTCTATTTGAAACGGCGGAATGTAATATTCTCAATGTTACATACGAACAGCAGATTTCTTAAAACAGAATAATAAAAAAAATGATATATGTAGATAAGTGTTAACATTTACAAATCAGTACTTATAAGGAATATATACTCAAACAATTTCACGACTTACTGAGTTAGTTACGGGTTTCGACAGGGAATTTTGACGCAGTCCCGAGTAGCTTTCAAGGCTGATTACAGACGATACGAATAAAAATGTGCGGTTACGTTTGTCGAATTAGGCAGCGGATACGTAATTAAAACAGCGAAAAAAAGCAAACAAAACACTTATCGTACGACTAGGTCATCGTAAATTTGTAAACTTTTTATATAGATAGCTAAATTCAACCCGGTATTTGTTTTTCAAAATACTTAACGACCATTAATGCATGTAGTTTTAAGGAAAATATATAATATTAAAGAAGGAAGAGTGCCCTATTTTAACCTGGTGTATCCTATTCTTAAAAAAAACAGCATATTACACTATTTTTACATAGCATACTAATTAACTAAATTCATTATCATTTGTACAAAAACATACGAAAAAGTATACATAAAAGTTTGCTGAGAAAATAAATAATAGATTTTAAAGTAAACACACCTATTTTCTTGTCTTTTATTTACAATGTTTTATTTTTTTTATTTTTTAAAATAAAATTAACGGTTTTTTATTTACAACGTCTGTTGTTTATATTCAGAATAGAAGTACGGTTAAAGTGTTGCATGTTTGGATACTATCATTTATATTTAGTCTCAAGATAAATAAGGTAAATAAGAACTCTTTCTAAACTGCGGCAACTCTTATTTTCGTCTCAATTCAAAGTACTCCTTTTGGGGGAGATTGATATCCCCCCATGAAAAACTGGATGCCTATTCCTAAAATATACCATACATCTATTAAAAAACAAACAAACCATTTTTGAACAGAATAATTAAAAATATATCATTAGTTAAATTAGGGGTGGGACGTAATGTGTGAAAATTTCAGATTCATGCGAGTAGTATTTTTTTGTGTTCATTTATACATAAATAACACTAAACAATTAAACATTTTGAAAATGTTGCAAAATTCAGAAGGTGCAGGCCACTAGTTTTTGGCTATTTTACATTCATGAAAACCCTTTCACAGCCTGAAAATGGTCCTATATTAAAGTACTATATCAGATTTAACCATCTATATCCATTCATAGCTTTTAAGGATGTTTTAGGACCTGCAGTGTAGCCTGAAACCACTTTTTCACCGACAAAAAGATGGATTTTGAGTCCCGGTGAGCCCTAACGGCTATTTCTGGCTTGCACCTTCTGAATTTTGCAAAATCTTAAAAATGTTTGATTGTTTAGTGTTATTTATGTATAAATGAACACACAAAAATACTACTCGCATGCATCTGAAATGTTTACCCATTACGTCCCACCCCTAGTTAAATGTAACGTTTCTTACTTAATAAAAAGAAAAATTCAAGATGCTTGCTATTTTTTTAAAAATACATTAAGTAGACTGGATTATTGATTTAAAATTAATTAGTTATCATATTCTAAACACTGAATGCCGGTATTTGAGCCTAATCTGAATTAAACACTTAAAAACATTGTTCTCTACTGGCTAATAAAGAAAAGTTTGTTTTCTGTTCTCTCCATCTTTGACGTCAATACTCGGCACTAACTCAAAAAGTTTTGTCGATACTTTGTACTGACTCTAAAAGTACGGGCATCCCCTGGATGCCCATTCCGAACATATACCTTATAATCTTTTAATGGCTGTTTATATTTAATCAGATTTGTTAATCACGAATCAGAAGAATCAAAAAAGGAAATTTATAAAAATACATTTACAAAATACAAAACGTTTTTAAGCCAAGAGTGTCTAGTTTGGAGGCAATGAAATAATGTGACGTTATCTTCGTCTTAAAAGAAACACCCGGCACCCCGATAGGTATGAATTGCGTCGGTGTGTATTTTGTTAATAATTTGACATTTGAGATAAACAAAGTGTTACTAACAGGCCAATGAATGAATAATGCTTCAAGCAATTTTTACTTCATTCAGTTTTGTCTGATTCCTTTTTGTTAAAACCTTTTTGTTTAACGGGCTAAATTAACCGTCTATGAAAATAATGTGGTTATTGCTAACAACATAATCCCCTACTCATTAAAAACAAATGACTACTAATTTGCATATATATATATATATATATATATATATATATATATATATATATATGAGTCTAATCAATCGATGAAAAAGCATAAGCCCAGTAGGAGGTGTATAACAGGAAATAATAAATAAACATATGAATGTTAACTAACTATATCGCAACCATTTTATAAATATTACGGTCTTTTTATCATTCGTTTCATGTTTATATATTCTATAGATACTTCTCAGAAAATGTTCCCCTTTTCAAGCCTTCAATGAAATGTAAATATAATTTTTGAAAATGGTAAAACCAAATGAATGTTTTCGGATCTGGCTATCAAAGCGCATATTGCGGTCTTATGGGTGAGTGTGTGTTGTCTGTCTCTATTCCGGTATGAATGAAAGAACGTAGTAAAATAGGAAAAAAAGAAGGAAAACGAATGTAATCTAGTTAAATCTGATTGTGTGGTGTAAGTGGCCGTTATTATTGATGATCGACAAGGATTTTTATGTGCATGCATCTGCTGTATATATATATATATATATATATATATATATATATATATATATATATATAATTCTAGTTCGTCGTTTTCAAGAGCCCTGTTCACACTTCATAGAAGGCTCTAAGAGGAAAATTGTTCACGAAATACAGACTTCCCCCTCCAAAAAAAATAAAATAAACAAAAATTCGGAATTATGTTACTTTGCATCTACAATCGTCAAATAAATTCTACACGAAATTGTCAGTTACTTTTTTCTTTCTCTTTTTCTTCAATCTCCCGTCCTGATGAACCCTCCTAATAAAGGTGAAACGCCAATACATATTTAATTAATATTTCGTGTCCCTTATTTTATTTTCAATTACGTCAGAACATTTTTCCATTTTTATCATATATATATATGTGTATGGTGTTCGATAAACTTTATATAAAGTTTATCGAACACCATACACCTAACCAACATTACACAAATATTCGAAACACCAATCATATATTTAACATAATATTAAAATAAAACTTAACTTAATTTATATTCCCTGTGAAACTGCTTTTTTGCTGCGGTCTATATCTGGCAGCCATTTTGTTTTTGTATTATTCTCTACACAGTCGGAGAAGAATAAAATATTATTCTTCTTCTGGTCTAATTATTTTTGAAAAAGGGATGTCTTTTCCCGAAATATCAAATAGTGATTTTTAATCACCCGGACATCACACGAACAGCTAAAACACTCTTGCTGTTATGTAAGAAAAAAAAAAAAAAAAAGGGAAAAAAAAGGAAAAATAAATAGTAAGTCTTATATCGTATTCGATTTATTGTTATTGTTTTTGTTCCTTTCCTTTCAACTTGCATCTTACCCGGAATTGCATTGCCCACAGCCTTTCAAAAACTTACTACTACTATACCCAACAATGCTTCAAGCAAACTACCATTCTCTACTATATATATATATATATATATATATATATATATATATATATATATATATATATATATATATGTTGATAAAGGTTTTATTAAATAGAAGTTAGTGCTCTGTTTATTATTTTTCATCCAATGTGTCGATGGTCATTTCATCTCACCTCCTCTCAAAGTTCAATGTATCAACATCTAAAACTTCCGGAATATATTAAGTAAAACCACTGCAATCTTTGCATTTCAAATTCTAACCTCATTATTCCAATACTAATATAAACACATTATAGAAATGCTTAAAAGATTAATACCTACGTAGTGGTTTTCCAACTTTCCCCCTTCTCAAAATCGATCCAGTATTACAATTTCTGTTTTGTTACATATATCTCGACTATGTAGAAATGTACACCAAATTGGGTGCGTGGGTTTGTGCATGTATGTGTACGATACGTGTATCCAATATTATTGTATATTCTAGTCTCTCAAGAAAGTATTCTGTAGACATTTACTATCGTTATTCCTCTATTTTTAAAGAAGTATGCATGTGTAATTTATTAAGGCTAATAAATAACATGACCCATTGTTTGATTGTCTTGTTTATTTATTGAGAGTTTGTTTTAACAAGTGTACGTATATATATATATATATATATATATATATATATATATATATATATATATATATATATATATATATATAATTCGACTTCTTCCAGCTTATCTATTGAGAGTAAACGAAAACCAGCCAAGGCGTTTGGAGTTGGAAGGGCCGTTTGTTCTGTTCGCACTCAGATACGGTAGCATTTCACACACAGTAAACAATGAAACCTGGTAGTCTATAGATAAAAAAACTAAATTGAAATATCGGACGGTGACACGGTAGAAACTATTCAGAAAATAGAAACCAAGCGATGCTGTTGACAATAAGCGTTGTAAATGGTTGACTTTTAAGAGGGTTTTATCTGTAATCGGTGATAGATGTTAACGGTTTATATTGGCCTTCGGATATGGAAGGCGTATAAACAGGCGTAAAATAAGGGAACAGGGCCGGAGAGGAAATGGGGTGAAAATAAAAAGGGAGAAGTACATTACAGTTAATAATTATAAGAAGAAAAACAAGAGAAAACAAAGAAGAGTAAAGAAAAATGGTGTAAAAGGCTGATAGGAATTAAAAGACTGTAACGCGTCAGAAAAGAGCCGAAAGATATATTTCAAAATAAGGGGAGATGACGAATGGGGAGGTAAGTGATAACAAGGGATTGTAAATGTGCCTTTTCAGGCATATTATTTTAAAGTGTGCACAGATTTTAATAATCTTTTTAATATTTTCAATCTTTTATTGTAAACAAGCTGTTCCTACCCGGCGTTGTGGTAAAAACATTTAACATACAGCCAAGCAACACATCCTTATATTAAAAAAGATGTCGTACACCTGAATCATGTTAAACGCTTGATAACCAATATTCTAACGGGACTCTCCACGCTTAAATACGGCTCCAAATACTAAATATGTTCTAAGTTGAGCAGCGGAGGGTGCGAGGAGACTTGATGCTTGTATACAAAATCATCAACAGGAATATTTCAACTCTAGTTTTCGAGGAGTTCATCACTGAATCGCAGTCTCCGCGGGTACTAAAAGAGATGTATCACTGTCGCTGTCATCTCAATAGATAAAAAAAATGCAGCATTCTTAGTCCGTATTTCTACTCCGTGGAGCAGCCTGTCAGAGAAGGTTGTGACGATGGCTATCATATTTAGTTTTAAAATAGCATTGCGCAAACATTCAGACTGTATGTAGATGTAAATATTACTTACTTATCTATTTGCATGGCTTGTTGCACTTTAAAAAGGTAAAACGGTGAACACATTGTACACTACTACAACATACATTAAGAAATATATATTTTTCTCTAAGATGTTTGTTCAAAATGTTTTATTGGATAAAAAATTAAAAGTGTTTCGGAACCTAGTACATTAAGTCAATATAATTATCATTAACTGATCCTATCAAACACAGTTCATTCAAG
Organism: Sepiola atlantica; assembly: GCA_963556195.1. Taxonomy (NCBI): domain Eukaryota; kingdom Metazoa; phylum Mollusca; class Cephalopoda; order Sepiida; family Sepiolidae; genus Sepiola; species Sepiola atlantica. Next base: position 108,159,480 of record OY744526.1, on the reverse strand, counting down.
TAATTATTTTCATACCTTTCATAATATTCTTCATTTTACAACAGGAAAATAATTCCTCTTCTCAACCCTTAACCTTGAGTGGCTTTGAAGTTCAATAATTAAAAATATGTTTTCGATCACAGATATTTTTATATCAATGCATCTTCAATTCTCAGATGTTTTTTCGTTGATTTTTGTACAGAAATATATTCAACACCCTTTAATTAATCTTAATTAGTGAACTGGTGTGGAACTCGTCCACATATCAAACTCTCCATTTCTGAAGCGCAAAGACGAACAAACGTGATTATTTCTGCCATTGCTCTTTCTCCTCTCAGAGCACACATCTTATTTCTAACATTGCCTACATTTTCTCTTCGATAGATGCAAACAAAGCAAATAGGGTCAACACTACTCAGTGTTGCCCACTATTAAATAAATACAACGTACTCTATTGTAGAGCAGATAATTTTTTTTTAGCATAATACATAAGTCTTACGTAATACGTTTCTTTTGGGGTGCATTTTTATATTTAGAAATAAAATCATATTCCTCAGTCACAGAAAAGTATTTACGAGTAATTATCAGCGGAGAATGTGTTATACGAAAAATGATTTTGTACAAATGGGTTACCATTTATTAAGGTTCAGATGCTACTTGAGGATAACGGTAAATAAGATTGTCAATTAGATACTGAACAACACGATGCGCGATTTGTAACGATGGTTGTAATGGGCAGAATTTAACAATTTAAGAAGACGGCTAAGAAAGTATTTGTTTACATTCGACTTGAAAATGCCCATTTTGTAGTCACTTGGAAACATCACCGTGGTAACTTGTTCTGCAGATGTGAAATTCTATGGAGAACACTTCGTTCATAGGAGTTTCGTTCAGTTTTAGGAACATAAACTTAGAAATGAAGTCAAGGAGCAGTATTTTGTCTCACGCCAAGCATAACAGTTAAGGATCCGTCCTTGACAATCAGTCTTGCAGAGACAAGGACCGCTTTGGTAGCCTTGTTTTTTGTTTTCTGTCTTGTGATATTTATTCTGTGCAGCTCTAGGAGGTAAACCCTGTCTTCTCGAGAAAGTATTTATTGATAGAATGCTGCCGAAATCGCCCGCAATTGGTTTATAGAATGCTGCCGAAATCGCCCGCAATTGGTTGATAGAATGTTGCCGAAATCGCACGCAATTGGTTGAAAGAATGCTGCCGAAATCGCCCGCAATAGGTTGATAGAATGCTTCCGAAATTGCCCGCAATTGGTTGATAGAATGCTGCCGAAATCGCCTGCAATTGGTTGATAGAATGCTGCCGACATCACCTGCAATTGGTTGATAGAATGCTGCCAAAATCACCCGCAATTGGTTGACAGAATGCTGCCGAAATCGCCCGCACTTGGTTGATAGAATGCTGCCGAAATCGCCCGCAATTAGTTGAAAGAATGCTGCCGAAATCGCCCGAAATAGGGTGATATAATGCTGGCGAAATTGCCCACAATTGGTTGATAGAATGCTGCCGAAATCATCCGCAATTCGTTGATAGAATGCTGCCGAAATCGCCCGCAATTGGTTGATAGAATGCTGCCGAAATCGCCCGCAATTGCTTGATATAATGCTGCCGAAATCGCCCACAATTGGTTGATAGAATGCTGCCGAAATCATCCGCAATTCGTTGATAGAATGCTGCCGAAATCGCCCACAATTGGTTGATAGAATGCTGCCGAAATCACCCGCAATTGGTTGACAGAATGCTGCTAGAATCATCCGCAATTGGTTGATAGAATGCTGCCGAAATCGCCCGCAATTGGTTGATAGAATGCTGCCGAAATCGCCCGCAATTGGTGTATTGAATGCTGCCGAAATCGTCCGCAATTGGTTGATAGAATGCTGCCGACATCACCTGCAATTGGTTTATAGAATGCTGCCGAAATCACCCGCAATTGGTTGACAGAATGCTGCCGAAATCATCCGCAATTGGTTGATCGAATGCTGCCGAAATTGCCCGCAATTGGTTGATAGAATGCTGCCGAAATCACCCGCAATTGGTTGATAGAATGCTGCCGAATTCACCCGCAATTTGTTTATAGAATGCTGCCGAAATCGCCCGCAATTGGTTTATAGAATGCTGCCGAAATCACATGCAATATGTTGATAGAATGCTGCCGAAATCATCCGCAATTGGTTGATAGAATGCTACCGAAATCACCCGCAATTGGTTGATAGAATGCTGCCGAAATCGCCCGCAATTAGTTGATAGAATGCTGCTGAAATCGCCCGCAATTGGTTGATAGAATGCTACCGAAATCGCCCGCAATTGGTTGATAGAATGCTGCTGAAATCGCCCGCAATTGGTTATAGAATGCTGTCGAAATCGCCCGCAATTGGTTGATAGAATGCTGCCGAAATCATATGCAATAGGTTTATAGAATGCGGCCGAAATCACCCGCAATTGGTTGATAGAATGCTGCCGAAATCGCCCGCAATTGGTGTATTGAATGCTGCCGAAATCGTCCGCAATTGGTTGATAGAATGCTGCCGACATCACCTGCAATTGGTTTATAGAATGCTGCCGAAATCACCCGCAATTGGTTGACAGAATGCTGCCGAAATCATCCGCAATTGGTTGATCGAATGCTGCCGAAATTGCCCGCAATTGGTTGATAGAATGCTGCCGAAATCACCCGCAATTGGTTGATAGAATGCTGCCGAATTCACCCGCAATTGGTTGATAGAATGCTGCCGAAATTGCCCACAATTGGTTGATAGAATGCTGCCGAAATCACCAGCAATTGGTTGATAGAATGCTGCCGAATTCACCCGCAATTTGTTTATAGAATGCTGCCGAAATCACCCGCAATTGGTTGATAAAATGCTGTGGAATCACATGCAATATGTTGATAGAATGCTGCCGAAATCATCCGCAATTGGTTGATAGAATGCTACCGAAATCACCCGCAATTGGTTGATAGAATGCTGCCGAAATCACCCGCAATGGAGAATGGTGGCACACTTCCCGGGTCGGGGAGAATTAAATACCGGGAAAAAAAGAAAATATATTAACAGTTGTCGTAGTTAGAAGAGTTCTTGTTGTGAATGGTTGACACAGGGGAACTAGAAGAGAGTGAGACTCAGTTAAGCGCCTCATACAGAGAGGGAAACTAAAGGCAAAATAAGATATAAATAGAATAGAGACGAAAAGAGAATAAAATAGTGATATTAAAAGAGAAAAGACAGAGAAAAAGTAAGAGAAGAGCAGGACAAAGAAAGAAACGAACATTAAAGGAAAAAGACAGCGAGGAAAAGTAAAAGAAAGTGAAAATAAAATACTTTGCTTAATATGTATGTAGATTATAACGAGTTAAATAAATGAACATTACTCAAAAATATATTACGTAATATATATATATATATATATATATATATATATATATATATATGTATATATATATCACGTTCTAACGACAGACACATGTATGTGTTTACGATTAATAAACAAATATCAGATTTATATTATGTAAATGTAGTCACCATTCGTCTCTCAATATATACATCTGTAATTAAGTGTTTTTTATGCTCATAAGATCTTTTAGGTTTTGAGAAAAAAATATATTTTCTCATTTTCAACTTATTTTGAAATAAAATCAAGTTTAATCAGTTATTTTTTTAACTCATGAAAATACGGCAATCTGTTTGTGCAACGTCTGTTGTATTTGGTGGGCGATACATTTTTTTTATTATTTCGATTATTTGGACTCGTATTCTTATTCTGATTGTTACATTCGCAACGTTTCCCCTTTTTTATTCTTGCTTACGTCTATCGTACATAAGCCGTTGCCACTGAAGCTCAAGAAGCTACTTTTATAGGGTCCAGATTCATAAGAGAACAGCCGGATTGGGTGTCGCGCAACAAGATGTTTGTGCGTTATGATAGATGGTATCTTCTACCTTATTCTGATGCATCTTTTGGAACTTTGGCATCTATTCCTCGAATTTGGGAACCTGTACCGAATTTAGAACCGAACTTCTATTTATTTGTTTGTTTGTTTTAATACCGCCATCCATGACTGGGTAGAAGTATTACCTTTATGTTATGCTTAATTATTATTGACTGAAGTGTAAGTTGAACTAGAAACCTCAAGAAACCTGTCACTTAAAATTAATTGATAAGCAATGATTTTGCTTGTTACGCCACGTGTCCAACTGAGCAATTCTAGTATAAATTCTGGGAGCCTTGAACGTAAACATCTCTAAGGGTGTAGTCTTAAAATATATTTCTACTATAGTTTTACACTATTATTTATAATTATTGGTCGTCATACTGTATTTAATACGATATTAGTTTTAACCAAGATACCATGATCGCCCGACATATATGCTGCTTGCTGTAGACGTCATTCGGTCTTATTACCTAATGTTTCCAAAGAAGTCCACGGTGCCTGACGAATTGGCTTCCCCTACATATTATAAAATGCATTTTCATACGAACAAACTTTTCGATCGTATATGCAAGTAACAGAAATTAACAAAAAGTCATGCCAAAAGTAACACACACAGGAAGCAGATCTGAACTACGATGTAGCAGTTTGAATTTGTGTATATTTTCTAGCCTCAAAATAGTTTACACTTGGAAAGTCATTATTTGCTCGTAACTGTAATGCACAACTGGATAAACGCGCACACGTTCACTTGAAAAAAAACAACGGTTTTATTTGCGCTTCGGTAGAGAGACTTCGCCTTGACTGACTTTCATTTGAGACAGAAAATAAACGCTCCACAACGTTGTAAATTTACGATTTTTCATAATGGTATGTTCTTCATTCGATTTTATATAATAATATATGTTTGATAAAAAGCAGAGGACTGCTCTAAATAAATAAAAGTAAATTATAATAAGACCTCTTATTTACATGCTTCTATAATTCAAATAAGTCTCGATTTTTATCAGATGAATTCAAAGAAATTCATTATTTTTGCCAAAGAACACACGATAAAACAAAACCTACAAGGATTTACAATATTAACATCATGTACATATATATATATATATATATATATATATATATATATATATATATATATATATATATATATATATATATATATATACATATTTAACAATAATAATTGTAATAATAATGTTTGAATTGTAATCTACATACGTATATGTTTAATCTTTTCGGAACAATCAGTGTAGAGATAACCATTCACGCCAGTAGCATGATTCAAAAGCCGGAAAAAGAGTCCCATTTCACTCCAATTCCGAACGCCCTAATTAGTGAGGCTTCTGAATGTATTAAAGAGGCGGCCTACACGTAGGGTGTACACACACACACACAAACACACACACACACACACACATATATATATATATATATATGTATATATATATATATACATATATATATGCATATATATAAATATATATATACACATATATATAGATATGTATATGTATATAGATATATATATGTATGTATATGTATATATAAATGTGTATATATATATATATATATATATATATATATATATATATATATATATATATATATATATATATATATATTAGAAGAATACCCACCCCAAAACAGAACAGTTTTTAACTACATTAATATATACTTTAAAATAAGAAAATCAATATATACATATGATACCAAACATTGTGTATATTATTTTATTCCAATTTTAATCAGAATGTATTACATGATTGTTTTAGTGTAGAAACATTTCAAAGTGTAAGGCTCACCATTTAAACAGTTTTAGGAAAGAATTGAAATGAAGAACATTTTTCAGAATTTGTGTTTAATTACTATAGATAGAATTCAATGCAAATCTGACAAATTTGAATTCTCAAATATAGATATTCTTTATATTATTCTCTTGAACACCATTGAAAATACTCCAAATCAACTGCGTTGTGGGGATACTCAGTTATTCATTCTTAATGCCCTTTATTTAAATTCCACAAAAATTAGGAGGTATTTCATTTTTTTCTAATAGTGTCTACCCCCTCTTTCTTTCTTTGCAAATAACTAAATACAAAATAGTTAGAGCAACCTTTTGAAAACTTACACCTACAAGCTCTGTACTAAAATTTATAATGATTGCTTTATTTGCTTATATATGAATGCTTTACATTTAAATATATAAACATACTTATATATATATATATATATATATATATATATATATATATATATATGTATATATATGCATTGATGATATAACGAAGAGTTTAGAAATACTAAACATTTAATATATCCTAAAGAAGTGAAAATTAAACTGTGAACACTAGCTACATTACCTGAGTTGGATATAACAATTGTAGATAAAATATTTATCTATAAAATGTTTGATTAAATAAATGCTTTCCCTTTTTATATCGTTCGTATGCTACATAAAAATAGGACCCGCCATGTGTATCTGTTTTTACGGGAGCATTATGTCCTAAATTCTGAGAATTGCTCGTGTTACCTTAAAATTCGTAGATTTTATACACCCAATTTCTGTTTCAATAATTATAATAATGATTAAACAAGGTTGCGATCAAAATTAAATATTTAGACAATTCAATAATGGCAAAAACCGTTATCGTGACGCCTTTAAGACATATCAAATTAATCAAAGTAAATTGATAGAGCAAATCCAAAACTATCTAAGGAATGATGTAGAATATGCATAAACGTATATGCATATAACACATATAGTATATACATATATATATATATATATATATATATATATATATATATAAATACATGTATATATGTATATATGTATATATTACACTTTTTAATATTTTTAATATGAAACTAAATATAATGAAATAATACAAATACGTAAACTATAAATCACCTAATAAGTAGTGTAATCGATTCGTCCGAACACTGTAGAATACAGACTTTTTTGTAAATAACGTATACATTTTCTTAGAAACAAGCGAACAACACAGGAAAGGGGGTCAATTTTTTAACAACAAAATAAGTTAGCAAAACATTAATCTGAAACAAAACGTATATCTAATATATGGAAGTTTATGTTAGTGTCATTTAAGGAAAGTGGGGTCTGATCAACTCTGCTACAAAATATTTTGGAATAAAAATATTCTCTTAATTATTCTGATTTCATCAGCGCTTCGATGTAAGGTAAAGGTAAAGGTCGCATAGCCTGAACGCGCACGAGTGTCGTTGCCGACATCGCACACAGCCCATGGCCGTAGCGGCGGTGATTTGTTAAGAATCGCCGTGTCTAGGGCACAGCATATGTGACCTCTCAAAATACGTTAATCACGTTACCGCGTGCTGCACAAATAATAAACATTTCAAATTTCGCCGTCATCAGACGAATTTCAACTTGACTGGAATAATGTCTCAGTCAGGAAGAAATACAAAGAAGAAAAAAAAGAAAATGACTATGCTTCCGATGAAGATATCTCATACCAAAAGTGCTAAAGATTAAACAAAACAAAAAAAAGAATATTTTTTTAGATAAATAAATAATTTATTTAAAATAAAACAAATTTCTGCGTTGTTTCAGGCTTCAAAATATTTTTTTTAAATTCTCTTTGTTATTCTGATTTCGTCAGCGCTTCAATGTGCGACCTCCCAATATATATATATATATATATATATATATATATATATATATATATATATATATATATATACACACATATATACATATATATATACATATATACATACATATATATACATATATATGTATTTATATATATATATATATATATATATATATATATATATATATATATGTATATATATATATATTCCAACTGTTTTTCTTGTTGTTGAATACTGTATTTATGTGTACTATAGAGCTCGCCGATATGGCGTGTATATAATGTAATTTCTGCTAATGTTCGTACTAATTGGTCGCGGCCAAGGGGTAAGATACCTGACTACGAGACAATAGTGGCTTAGAAGCCGGGTTAGAGCAATCCGACCAACAACAATTAACATCTCTATACTGAAGATTGCGTATGCATGACACATCGATGTGTGTAGGTAATAATAATTAATATTTATTTAAAATATTGGTATCTCACCATTTACAAGATATACTTTCATAATAAGCGGTTCTACTACGGCTTAAATAAGATATACGGACCTCTTGTGGCTGTTGAGGACTATCATCATGTTTACTATAGCGCTGGCCGATTTGGCGTTTATAGAGTTTAATTTTCGTGCTGATGGTGACGGCTAAGGAGTAAGGTACCGGTAAAGTACCGGGCTACGAATCAGTAGTGACTTGGAAACCAAATTAACATCTCTACACTAATGATTTCGTAAACATGAAACATCTGTAGGTAATAATAATGAATATTTATTAAATATATATATATATATATATATATATATATATATATATATATATATATAAAGTTCTTCTCACGAAACAAAACTGCCGCTATTTACAAGATTAAGCCTTAAAATTCCATTACCTGCTATGACGTGTGAAGAATTCAATCTGCCCTAAATGTTTAACGCCCTGTGTCTTTCGGTCTCATTACATATTGTTTCATAAAAAGTCAAAATACTAAGCGTGAAAAAAAATGGACATTGCCGGTTACTGAAAAAATAATGAATTATCAAGATGGACACGTACGTGTATTAAACTAAATTAAAAGCCATGTGTTTGTTTCTGTAATATTGGAAATAGAATATTTTATTTTTATAATGTTCATTCAATAAAAACATGATCGGTTACTCGATAATCTATTGTAGGTTTGTATGGATTACTTTTATTTTTTCTTAGAAAGTGAACATTGGGGTATAGCAAGGATGTAGCAAAGTAAACATACGAGAAATCGAAAACAAAAGACAAATATATAATGAATAACTTCTACGAAACGCAAAAAGTTGAATTTTCTATCAACATGATTGTTTTTTCCAGTCCTGAATGTTTGTCTGGGTTATTTTTATTTCAGAATTTGTTTCAAAGTCTCAAAAGGTGTAAAACAAGCCATGTTCAAACACATGCGACGATAAGCTTCGAGATATAGCAACTTAATTTGAAATGAAAACAAACTTATAAACAGTTTCAATAAATTAAAAATATACAGATCAATCGAAGATTAAATTTAAATGTGTTTGGGTTTTTTTGTGGTTATATATTTTTTTCAATTCTTAATTTATCGGTTCTTATCTATAAGAGATCTGATGGTGGGCATGCTTAATGTTTAGCCAGAAAACGTACATATATAGATTAAATCGTATATTGAATGAAAAAGTTTAAAACAGTTTAAGAAATGTACAACTATGTAAGACGATATAAAATTAAATGTCTTTGTGTTTTGCAAAAGTTGTTATATATGTTGTTTGGTTTGGATTTCTCGCCTGTTCATAAAACTACATGGTTTCGCAAATATATATGCTAATATAATGTATATTTGAATCCTTATTCCAATTCAGATGAAAAAGCATTGCATTACTTTATTTCTAGAAACATTTCTAGCGGCCATTTGTACTGCATGCAATTGTCTTGATACACACGTGGAAGACTGTTTCAAGCCAGAATTATAAGTATGAGGCATAAGATGAAGTGTTAACAAAGATGGAGAAAAAACAATGAACACGTCTAAAAGTATTCTGCAATAACTATATATATATATATATATATATATATATATATATATATATATATATATACTTACAAACAATTCAAATAATTGTTCATATGTTTGCATATTAAACAGGTTACAAAACTGTGTACTCAAACGCAGACAGATAAATACACATTTGATTGGTTATTTAAGCCTCGGTTTACCAGAATAAATACATATAAAACAATTAAAAAAAATGAAAAATGAAAAAAATAAATGAATAAGAATAATTTAGTAGTCGCTCTGAGTTTACATATAATCTTCAATACGCATATCTTTATAAAACACGACACTTTCTCGTGTTAATAATATTTAGACACAAAGGAGTATCTTAAATAGTTTAGGGTAATATAATAATAGAATTCAATGTACAAGTGAATTAAGTTGAAAGTGGACCTTGAGTTTACTTTTGGCAGTCTCGTAATTTTCGCCTCAGTCATATTTTCCTTAAGTCCTTACATTTCATGTGTAATGTTTCTGACATAGGGGGAATAATTGATGTTTACCGGGTCAGAACATATCCATAACAATTATCGTTGGCTACTTTTGACCTTAAAGTAGTATAAGTTTTTAGCTCCTTGCATCAAGTGGTTTCATGCCTAGTCTAGAGTGATTTCCATTAAAAACACAACAAAAACCTACGCGGTTGCACAATGACAGAAAAGCAGATGTATTCTTGTGCGTTTTTCTTACAGCTAGTTCGAAGTTGGTTCCAAGTATACCTCTTAGGATGAATATCACTTTCATTTTAATGTGAATAATTCACATTCATTTCGTGGGATGCGAAGTTAACTTGTACAATTTAAATTTTTTTAGCGCATTCAACAAGTTATAATAAACAGTGTATCGATTGTGGCTGATCGAAGTTTATCGACCGACTTTTATTGAAAGCAATGATGGGGAAGACTTGTGCTTAACGCTGACTGAGTTTGCATTTTTTTGTAAACATTTAATACAAAAATCATTAATGGGATCTTCTGACAATATTTAGAAGAAATAAAAAAAGAACACCATTAAAATGCTTTGTATGTGTCATACAAGATGAAATTGACGAGAAGATCAACGTTGTTCAGCAGGATTCACAAATCCTCGTTTTGATATGGCGTTATGTACGGTTTATATTAATATGTTAATACAAGTATATGCTTACCTACATTTAACTAGTTAAAGTATTGGTCTCAACATACACCATAATAAGTATATAAAATTATCTTGTCAATTTCTCGACTTTTATTACGTATAGCTTTAACTAAATCTAAGAAAATAACTATATTTTATTCAGATTTGTTACTTAAACTTGCTGATCGGTGTAGCATGTTGTAAAGAAAAAAACAGTTTAATTAGCTTTATTTTCTTCAAAGTTTTTTTTGTTTATCCAGATGGCATTTTCACTTTAGTGGGGGTCACCCTTAAAAAAAAACTTTTTTTTTTTAAACATAAACTCTTACCTGTATATGTAAAACATATGTTTCAAGATATGCATTGTTCTTGCAGAATTTTCATGAAGTAAACGAGTGATGCATGATTCTTCAGAGGAGTAAATGGTTAAATACCATCTATGGCCATAGTAGATTATATTTTATGAAATAACATATAAAGGGATTCATAGAAAATTGAAATACTATGCCCAACGCTTTTAGTCTGGCACAGTAGAAAATAGTATAGCAATTCGATAAACAATGCGATATTCAACAAACACAAGGATGCAAATCAAAGCGCATTCAGAAACAAAACTGACCTAACTCGATCTTCGCGTAAAAAGCTGAAACAGTATCAACAACTCGACTAAAAGGTCGAAATTTTGTATAATATATATATATATATATATATATATATATATATATATATACGCAAGAACATTTTTACCTGAATACGAGTTAAAATAAATAATTGAAGTCGTTCAAAAATAGCGCAAAATAAAATTAAACAAATTAACGATATCTATAAAAAACGCGTGCAAGCACTAGCGCTTGTTAGCTCAGTGTTACAGAGTCAGGCCTCAGACTCTGGGGTCATAGTTTCGAATATCTCTCTCATCATATATATATATATATATATATAAAATGTAATTAATCACGGTCAAGTATTTAGTCGTTTGCGACTCAGAGCGTGACTGATGAGAGAGATATTCGAAACTATGACCCCAGAGTCTGAGGCCTGACTCTGTAACACTGAGCTAACAAGCGCTAGTGCTTGCACGCGTTTTTTATAGATATCGTTAATTTGTTTAATTTTATTTTGCGCTATTTTTGAACGACTTCAATTATTTATTTTAACTCGTATTCAGGTAAAAATGTTCTTGCGTATATATATATATATATATATATATATATATATATATATATATATATATATATATGTGTGTGTGTGTGTGTGTGTGCGCGCGGGTGTGTGTGCGTACGTGTGCATGTGTGTGGATAACGGTAGAGATTGAAATAGGCCGTATATCTTTACACTTGTTGGGTTACAATTCCCCTGTCTCATTCTTTGTAAAGAGTGTTTAATGGAAACATTATGAATACTAGTAAGTGTTGTATGTACAATTTAATCAACATTCTCAAATAGAACAGAGCAACAATAGCAGACAATGCAAACTTACGAATCTGAAACATTATTTTATAAATAAGAAGCTTCCCGCACAAATATAAATGAACACCAAATGTATTATATACAATGCACAGCCATATTCAAATCGATTTGGATGATGAAGACATATTCTTGATTGGCTCAACATCTGTGATGTATACATCCAGATATATGCAGCTTTTGTACAACTAGGAGGCAGAATATATCTATTTAAACTTGAACCTATCCATTATTAAAATACAAAGAGGAAATGCTAACTAGATGCGGTCATATATATATAGTCTAAAGAAGCTTTGAGTTATTTTAAACAAAAAGACAAAAAAAAGGAAAATGCAGTTTAAATTTCCACAGAATCTAACTAAATCCAAAATAGTGCAGACTTAACATTCGTTGGAAAATTCATAAATAAATAAAATATATAATAGTAAGTAAATAAAATAAAAAGGGGGATTAAGTATCTAACAGTGAAACAAAAACAGGAGACCGTAACGTAAGCATCTAATATTAACACGGGGATCATAGCATCACCATTATCTACCCATATATTCAAATCGTAGCATCCTATACTTTATCCTTACGAATCATTCGTCGAATTTTATTTAAGTAATAAGATCTCTGGAGTTCTAGGAAATGTGTACCATTTTGTTTACTTTTCAAATAAGTAAAATAAACATTTTCATAGTCATTTAGTTAACAAATGAAAAAAGTATTCAGCAGGTTGAAAGGTTATTCGTTAATACAAAGAACCCACTAACGAATTACTTGAGATTTCTAAGCGGTCATTGCTGACGGTACGCGAGAAAGTTAGATTAATAAGGGTTCGGTTTTAAATTCCGTACAGAATCTCGTGTTTGACATAAAGATTTCTCAGTCCGGCAAAACGTACCTGAAGATTTTCAGAGGTTATATCGACCGAAACGTTGTGAAAATAACATCCATGATTATAACAAACGTTTGAACAATCTAAATAATAAAAAAAACATATGTTTTAATTGATTTTTACGAGACTATATTGAACGATCGTTATCACTACCAACCGTTTCAGTATCAAAGCTACGATTAAGATATAGACATATCTGAATTGTAGCTTTATTCTGTCTTACACTGAATTATTTAGCGAACAAAACTGGAATTAAATTAAATAAATCAAAGGTGTTTGCATTATTGAAATACGTAAAAACAAATTGCTGATATGTTGGCAATATTATTAAGCTATACAAAGTTATCTGAAGTAATAAGACACCTCTTACATATTCTATCATAAATTTGCTAGCAGTGATGCCAGTGGGGTCTAAAAATGATTAAAACCGTCAGCCCTATCCCTTTATGTTATTGTTTTTGTTCTTAGTTTTTTTAGTTCTTATTTTCTATTGACCCGTTAAAAATAAAATAAAATAATTGGTTCAGAATAAATAACTTGTGAGTTGACGGTGGTTAAGTGGATAACGACACGGACCTGGGTGTTCCATGTTCGAATCCAGTCGGTTCCACATTATCACTTTCACTTAAGGGTGTTTGCAACCTTCTTGTGGTCCGTATCGTAAGTACCCGATGTCTTTCCAGAAATATGTATAACTAGAAAAACATTGGAGAAACTAATGCCAACCCCAGAATCATCTGATTCACACGAAAGAAGAACAAATAATTTTAAAATCTTCGGAGTTGGTTCCTTTGATTTCTTTCATTTCTGACACCAAGTTACCAAAATAGTCCTAGATGATACTAAATCAATACATTATTACAGTATAGTATTTACTATTACAACACTAATCGATAAGAAGACAAACATAATCGATAAAAATAAGCAATCAGAATACAAAAAAGTAGCGACAAGTAAGGCATGAGAACACAAAACAAATAGCTAAAAAGGAGAAGACACAAATATCCGATTAAAAAAAATATAACTAAACAAATCGATAAGAAAAGAAAACAAAACCAATAGATGACAAATCATGCAAAAACTGATCGATAAAAAAATAAAATGATCGTTCAGGAGACAAATCTAACTGATAAGAAAATAAAACTAATCGATAAGAAGAAGAGGGCAAAACAAAACATGAATATGTGATGTGCATACATTATTATTCTTTCCATACTTTGTTATTATTATTAATTATTTGAAAGATTAGACTTCCTCTTTTCTTCTAATAAAATTAAAGTTGCATACGTGATTATTCATACCACGAAGCGAGCCGAACACACGTACGTTTACGTTTATTATATAAGATAACATATCTTGCTATGTCAAATGTGTATTTTACGTGTTATAAAACATTTTACTTGATTTAATAGAATTATGTAACGAACTGTACCAGTTGTCATTTAAAAAAAAATAGTTGCCATCATGCGTAGATGTTTTTTTTCCACTCGTATACATATTACTGAAATATATATGCGAATTTTATTTGAGGTACATGCGATAATGTGTGTATATATGGGCTTGTTTTTTGTGCATATTTTTTATGTATGCATGTGTATGTATTTTCTGAATGTGTGAATTTGTTATTTTGCTCCGTATATATATATATATATATATATATATATATATATATATATATATATATATGTATATATATATATATATATATATATGTATATATATATATATATATATATATATATATGTATATATATATATATATATATATATATATATATATTACATATGTGTGCGTCCATGTAAGCCTTGATTTTGACTTGGTTTTCAGCCTGACGGATCATAAACACCGCGATGCAACCGTAAGAAACGAACCAGCAAGAGAAATGGAACAGAGGACGCCGATAAGCATCACCTATACACCACCCACAATGCCGCACTCCCTAAACGATGGACGCTTGGGTGGGTGTGGAGTTTGATCAAGGGGAAACAGATCAGGTCGGGCGAGTAATGGACGTTCGGAGTAAGACCGAAAATCCTGGACCATTCTCGCATCGGTTCCAGCTCTTTTTGTTTGATGCTGAAGTCTTGATATATTACAACCCGGAAGCTATTGGCATGTATCCGGTCTCGAGCGGCGGAAGTGACCTGCAACGCCGCGCCCTCAAATCCTAGCAACATGCGACGAAACCGACCCATGAGCCGGAATCACGTTTTATAGGAGTTTTGTTACTTTTTTTTCTTTTCAATATTGTTTTATGTATTTTCCTTTTTCATTATTATTTTATGTTTAAACTATGGGGATGATCTCCTCTTTTTCTAGAGACAATGGACATATTCTGAAACTATGGCTCCACGATGAGTATTATATAGTTAAGCAAGTGTTGCAGAAAATTAACCGCACATCCTGATTTACTATTGCTAACGATCGGCGGAAATAATAAAACTACATATTATATGGTTATTTCCATGGAGGGTGTTCCTTTTTCTGAGACATTCACAGCGGGCACTCCTTTCTACCACAACGGAAAATAAAAATCCTTTAATCCTTCGAGTACCTAGCGTACGGCGAAATCCCCCCGAATATAGTTATTCACAAATAATTCTTATATGTAGAACAAATTATGTATATATTTATATATATATATATATATATATATATATATATATATATATATATATATATATATATATATATATATATATATGTATGTATATATTTTCGAAAATAATTTCATTCATTCTGATAATTTTTATCGGATCCGGAAGGAAAAATACCTGAATACATGACGTCGTTTTAACTTTATTCGAATTGGATTTACCGGAGATTTTATTTGGCCAGGAAGTTATGGCTTATACTGTTCCGATAACCTCATAAGAACTTTGCACTTTGAACATCATAATTATTCAAATCCAAGTGAGTTTTCTGAACATTTCTTATGTTTTGGTTTCATTATCGTTTTATTAATTTGCATACAAATTGGTTACATTTTTCACTGTCATTAACTGCATCGATTGCAAACGGTTTTCCTGCTTGGATAACTTCTTCGTTTTTGGAATACCCTTCACAAACTGGATAACTTTTTAATCAACAACTTGGGTGTCTTTCCTGAATATGTTTTAAATTGTTTTACTTGGATGGACTGTATAGAGTTAACAAAAAAAGTATGTTTTGGGCTGATATATTTGATGTTTTATATACTTTTATGTATTTTTATATATATTTTTTTATATTTTCAAAGTTTAATTTCATTATATGCAGTAATGGCATTGTGGTGATGGTCCTTTGAGGAGAAGAATTTTCTTTGAAAACTCATGAGTTAAGGACTGTAAGGTAATTTGCTTGAACATTGAATTCTAATAAAATTTGATTCGCACCTTATTTTATTACTTCATTTCATATTATGCTATTAATGCTCTATCCAGTATATTGAGCTTCAGCTTTATCCGGATGTTCACTAATCAAAGATATTAGTTGCCTCTTATATTTTTGTTGGATTAACTTCATATATATGTATGTATATATATGTATGTATATATATATATATATATATATATATATGTGTATATATATATGTGTATATATGGATACACATATATATATATATATATATATATATATATATATATATATATATATATTTATATATATATTGGTACGTATCTATACATACACAATACACTTATATGTATACATATATTTATATATACATATGTATATATGAATATATATATATGTATATATATATACATATATATCTATATATACATATATATATGAATATATATATATATACATCCATATACATGAATATATACAGATACATATATATATATATATACATATACATATACATATACATATACATATACATATACATATACATATACATATATATATATATATTCATATATACATATATATGCATATATACATATATTTAGAAATGAATATATTAATATACATATATATATATATATATATACACATTTACAAATAAAAATACATATGCATATATATTTGTATACATAAATAATGATGGTTGCGCAAGATCAAGGCTTGATTACCAATGTTTGTAAAAAGGTGAGTGGTCTCAGCAACAATAACAAGTGCAGATTATGTCCCACAGAAGTAGTGAGTTTGAGCCACCTGACATCTTGTTGTAACGTTATTTTGGGGGATGGCTATTATACAATGCGACACAACGGAGTGTGTAAATATCCCTACTGGACTGCATGTAAAAAGTTGAATATCCAGTGTAGCAGCAAGTCCTGGAAGAATATACCAGAAAGAACAGTTGGAAATAATGTAAACACCATCCTCTATGACTATTCAATGCCTACAGCTACATATCTTGAAAATGGAGCTTTTAAAACTGACATCGTCATATTGGGCAAAAGGGAGAAAGTAGCAACCCTAGTTGAAATCAGTGTCTCTAATTATGCAGGACTTAACAGAGCTGAAAGGGAAAATATTAGGAAATACCAAGGTCTAATGTACGATATGAAAAGAAACTGAAATTTTAGGAAAATCTCCATCATACCAGTAATTATACGAGTTACATGACTAATGAAAAGGAATTTCGAAAGGTATCTGACGAGTATACCCGGTGAACCGAATGCAAGAGCAATACCAGCAATCGCACTTAAAGGGGTGGTTAGAATCTGCGAAAGATTTCTAGGCTGGAGTGTCTGGAATAGCCGGTGAATGTCTGGCATCCGGCAGGATGCCCCATCCCCATCGAAAATACAAAGAAAACACAATTTTAAAAAGAGAGTATATATATTTGTCAAGTAAATATCATTTAAACAAATGAAACTAATGTCATTAAGATATTTATTAAAATGAAATTCAAATAGAAAAAAATCCAAAACAGCTTGTTTATAAAAGAGGTTAAGTCGACAGGTCGACAGAATCTGATATTAGAAGAATTAATTTTAAAATAGATGAAGTTTACCAAATTTTACCTAAGCGAGAATAGTTAATTTTGTTTTATATATTTTCATTGCAGTTTATATTTGGCGACTGGACGGTCTCATTTGTAAAAATGGTTGTTGAAGGTGATAACGTACGCACACACATGAATAAGCGTAATATTATCATACGAGAAAGGTGAATATTATTTATTTGACTAGATTTCAACTCGGTTCGCTTTGGTTAGGATTATTTATTTATTTCTTGAAACGTTAGATTTGTATGTTAGGGAATTTCTACAACTTCTTTCTTACAGGAGGGTGCTGCTTGACTTCTTTTATTCTATCGTTATTTCCATGGAATGTTCTCGGCTGAGCTCCACACTTTCGTCATTCGCACTAAGACATTCACAACAAAAATCTATTTTTCTATCGCAACGGAAAAATACTTTTCTTTCTCCGTCCATGTTCCTAGCGCCAGGCAGAATTTTCATAAATACAGCTTCTTTGCAAGAGCTCGGCGCATGTCAGACACATTACTACGGGGCATTTTACTGGTTGGTCAAAACATCGTCGTTTTCAAATCAATTATATATATGGCAGTTGTATGTGTGTATTGGGGGGGAGGTGAGAATGTTCAGCTGATACTTATACTACCGTACAAACACCACCAACGTGTATATGTTCTTTGTAAGCGTTGCTCGGAATGAATAATATCTAAAGTTTAGAAATATATACCCATTATTTGACCCTAAATTACCACCGATTTGGTCAGGTTTTTACGTCATTTTCATGTACAAACTAAAGAGAAGTAACTCTATTTTTTCCAATGAGTAATTTTCCTTAAGCCGATTCGAGTAATCTATAAAATGTGTATGTCTAGAGGGAGGAATGGGCTGGCCGGAGAAAAAAATGGTCTGAAGAATTAGGAATGTGGAAAAGAGAAATGGAAGTTTGTATAGAAATATGTTACACTTTTGCTCAGGAAAACGCCGGATATATAGAAATTCTCCTAATAATCTGCCCCATGATCAATCGAACCCAATCCATTACTCAATATTAGTATTCGCATAATGTTCGTCATATTTCGACTGATAATCATTCCGCTTCATTTACGTTTATCTTTGTGTGGTTCCTGGATTCTTTCATAAGTGGTAACTCTATAATAATAAAATAACACTGTATATTTTTTCTGTAAACATTAATTGCAAAACTCAACTTACTAGGCCATTGTTATCATCATAAACTCTATTCGGTGCCGATGTCGTAATTTGGAGTCACGACTGAGTTGCTATTGCTCCCATATGAAGTATTAAATTATGGCCCGAAGTGGTAGCAGCTGCCAGGTTCACATGTATAGGTTAAATATATTATGACCTTGGTAGGAAATAAAATTACATCCGGTGGTATGCATAAACAATTATAATGTATTAGAAAAAAAAGTGTCAGTGTTGTTTGGGATTGAATTAAAAAATAATATATCCTCCTGCACAGGCGAAAATACCATATTACATTTTTCTTTACGTGGGATTTACTTGAGTGTCTTGGATCGCATAAGCAAATGTACTGATACTTTAATGAATGAATAAAGTAACATTAATCTAAATATTTTCGGTAGATGTATAGTCTTTGACGCCTTTAAGAACTTTCTGCAATCTAACACTCGAAACCATTATTACATTTCTATTATCTGTGTTATATATATATATAAGACTTATATAAAATAAAATAACATATAACCAGGCATATTTATGGGTGGAAACCCTGAATTTAGGCCCGAGGATAATGTTGTTGTCACACTCGGTAATTTACACTCAGAAAGAGAGGTCTATATCTTAAGAACCAGAGTATGAATTTGTGAAAATATAATTAAAGATATAGGAAATACGATTCATATATATATATATATATATATATATATATATATATATATATATATATATATATATATGTGTGTGTGTGTGTGTGTGTGTGAATCTCTCTATATATTTGTCTATATAAAAATATATATATGCATTTTTATACATATATCAATCTAATTATATATATATATATATATATATATATAATTATATATATATATAGTTTAATATATGTATATACACACACACGCATATATATACACACACACACATATATATATATATATATATATATATATATATATATATATATATATATATATATATATATATATATACATATGAATATATATATATATTTAAATATTTTCTTTGTCGTACAAAACTTTAAAATAGCATTGAAGAGACAATATTTATTATTCATAATGAATTTAAGAAATTAAAAAGATGAAAGGGCAGCTGACCGGTTTCGTACCTCGCTCAACAGAGCCAAATATCGAGGTAATGTATAAAAATATAAAAAGATGCTATGAGAATTATAACGAGGGAAAGGGGTAAAAAATTTTTTTTTTTAAATTACAAAATCAAAAAAAAAAAAGAAAAAAAAAAAAGTTCAATCAAATAGAAACATCATTAAGCCCGAGGAGATTTTCTCTTTGTTTGCAAAGAGAAGGTATCAAGGACTTTATATAAATTGTTTCTAAGATATTGAGATGATAAGGGGAGTGCGACTTACTAAGAATGGAGAATAAGTCGACACTGGATTTAGAGGCACAGGTGCGATTATTTATGAGATGTTGACCTATCGACGAACCATAAGTATTATTCAAATCGTCAGTTGGTAAATAATTTCCATTGCGAATTTTTGTGGGCATATATATATATATATATATATATATATATATATATATATATATATATATATATATATATATTTATTTATTTTTAAATACAGATTTTAATCATACATGGACCAGTGGTTTCTGACAAGAAACGGGTTGAATTCCCGATACCGTCTTCTTCAGCATAGTCTGAAATAGTAAATGATGGAATTTCTTCAAAAAATACATATAATCGTTATGAAACGCTATGTACACAGAATTTTGAAATGGAGTGCTGACGAGAACGCTTAGGTCAGAAAAAGCCGTTAAGAGATTCTATATTTAGAAGTGAATCACGAGAAGGCGGGAAGAAAGAAAGAAAGAAAAGAGAGAAAGAAAGAAAGAAAGAAAGTAAGGAGGGGAAAAATAAAATAAAATTAAATTAAATTACATTTATAATAATAAAATATTATTTTTGTATTTATATATATTATTTTTATATATATATATGTAGAAAATAATTAAGGGTACGCAACTCTAATTAATTAAATTATCTAAAAAAGGGGAGGTAACTATTTATTATATAAAATATATATATATATATAAAAAAATATCGATCATTTCAATTAATAAATATCAATTCAAAGTAAAAATATAAATATAGTTAAATATATAAATAAAAAATATAAATATAGATAGATATATAAATACATAAATAAAAAATCAATATATACATAAAAAATCAATCAATATATAATTAAAATATCAATATATAAATGAAAAATCAATATATAAATAAAAATCAATATATAAATAAAAAATCAATATATAAATAAAAAATCAATATATAAATAAAAAATAAAAAATGAAAAATCTATTTACCAATAAATAAAATAAAATAAAATAAAATAAAAAAATCAATATGTAAATAAATGAATAAATAAATAAAAAATGTCATATATAAATAAAATCAATATATGAACAGAAAATAATAATATGTAAATCAAGAATCAAAAATCAAAATGTAAATAAAAAAATATAAATAAAAATATAAATATATAAATAAATAAATAAATAAAAATATATAAATATAAATAAATGAATAAAAAAAAATAATTAAAAAAAATTAAAAAAAAAATAAATAAAAAAATAAAAATAAAAATAAAAATAAAAATAAAAAATAAAAAATAAAACATGAAAATAAAAATAAATATAAATATAAGAATCAAAAATGAAAAATCAAAATATAAATAAATCAATATATAAATAAAAAATTAAAATTCATGTATAAATATGCAAATAAAAAATATGTAAAAAAAAAACTAAAATTCATATATAATAATATATATATATATATAAATAAAAAATCAATATATAAATAAAAAATCAACATATAAATAAAAAATCAATATATAAATAAAAAATATCAATATATGAATAAAAAATCAAAAATAAATATACACATACACACGTACACATATACATACACACATATATATATATATATATATATATACAACACACCCATACACACACATGCATGTGTAAATAAAAAATCATCAATATATGAATATAAATAAAGAATTAAAAAATCAATATATAAATAAAAAATCAATATATAAAAAAAAATCAATATATAAATAAATAAATAAAAAAAATTCGAAAAATAAAATTTAAAAATTTAAAAATTTAAAATTATATAAAAATATGAAAATATAAAAATTTAAATTTTAAATATTTAAATAAGAAAGAGGGAAAAATGGAGAAAGGAAAAAAAGGTTGTGATCAGGTTCGTAGAACGAGAAGTCTGCAGTGGAAGTATGTAAGTGTCTGAAAAATGTATGTAGGGTTCTAGGAAGGCTTAATTCACTCGATCCATCCAATAAATAAGGAGTTCTTGTTTACGATGTATACAGCGCTTAAAAACCTCATCGCGTACATTTAAACATCTGGTGTTTGGGTTCATGATGGCCTTAAAAATATGGAACTTCTCAGCATTACACAAATGGCAAACATTAGATATAGGTGAATAAATGGGTTTTCTCTCTATGATTTTCCAATTCATAGAAAAGGGAGTTCCTTCTTCTTTTAGTTCCCAAATTCGTTTAGCCAAAGATGTGTTTGCGCGATCTTTGTATCTAAAGGAATATAGGTGTGAATAATACCTTTGTTTAAAGGAACCTTGTGTCATGCCGTAGTATACATCTGTACTGTTATCAGTTTGACTCGTAACCACAGCTTTGTATACAACTGAGTCAACTTTACAATTTCCCTCGAGGGGACAAACATTTTTATTTTGGCATGAGCATCAGGTGTCGACTTCCGTGCTTTGTTCTCTGGTGATGTAACTCCTTATAGGCCGCATGGTTGAGTAGCTGACCTTGATGGTGTTTTTATTGAAAAACTTATGTAAACTGTTTGTTGGACGGAAATGTTTGTTTAATAATGAGAGAAAAATATGACCTACTCTTGATTTTGTTCTGCTGGAGAAGGGCGGCGAAAACCAGAAAATCGATCTCCTCCTTTTGCGGCTGTTGTTCTGTGGAATATTCTGGTTTGGGATGTATTAGATTCCATCGTGGAATCCGCTGTCGCGGAGGGCTTTATTATAATATGGAGCGGCCTGTGTGAAAACTTCAGTTCCATATTTTTAAGGCCATCATGAACCCAAACACCAGATGTTTAAATGTACGCGATGAGGTTTTTAAGGGCTGTATACATCGTAAACAAGCACTGCTTATTTATTGGATGGATCGAGTGACTTAAGCCTTCCTAGAACCCTACATACATTTTTCAGACACTTACATACTTCCACTGCAGACTTCTCGTTCTACGAACCTGATCACAACCCTTTTTTCCTTTCTCCATTTTCCCCTCTTTCTTATTTAAATATTTAAATTTTAATTTTTTATATTTTTATATTTTTATATATATTTAAATTTTTAAATTTTAAAATTTTATTTTTCGAATTTTTATTTATTTATTTATTTATATATTGATTTTTATTTATATATTGATGTTTTTTTCATATATTGATTTTTTATTTATATATATAATATTTTGATTCTTATGTTTATATTTATTTTTATTTTTATTTTTATTTTTTATTTTTTATTTTTTATGTTTTATTTTTTATTTTTTATTTTTTATTTTTATTTTTATTTTTTATTTTTTTATTTATTCATTTATTTTTTTATTTATTTATATTTATATATTTTATTTATTTATTTATATATTTATATTTTTATTCATATTTTTTTATTTACATTTTGATTTTTGATTCTTTATTTATATATTATTATTTTCTATTTATATATTGATGTTATTTATATATGACATTTTTTATTTATTTATTTTTTTATTTATATATGGATTTTTTAATTTTATTTTATTTATTTATATATAGATTTTTTATTTTTTATTGTTTATTTATATATTGATTTTTTATTTATATATTGATTTTTATTTATATATTGATTTTTCATTTATATATTGATATTTTAAATATATATTGATTGATTTTTTTATGTATATATTGATTTTTTATTTATGTATTTATATATTTATCTATATTTATATTTTTTATTTATATATTCATCTATATTTATATTTTTACTTTGAATTGATATTTATTATTTAAATGATCGAAATTTATATATACATATATATATTTTATATAATAAATAGTTACCTCCCTTTTTTTAGATAATTTAATTAATTAGAGTCGCGTACCCTTAATAATTTTCTACATATATATATATAAAAATAATATATATAAATATAAAAATAATATTTTATTATTATAAATTTTATTTTATTTTATTTTATTTTATTTTTCCCCTCCTTTCTTTCTTTCTCTCTTTTCTTTCTTTCTTTCTTCCTTCCTTCTCGTGCTTCACTTCTTAATATAGAATCTCTTAACGGCTTTTTCTGACCTAAGCGTTCTCGTCGGCACTCCATTTCAAAATTCTGTGTACATAGCGTTTCATAACGGTTATATGTGTTTTTTGAAGAAATTCCATCATTTACTATTTCAGACTATGCTGAAGAAGACGGAATCGGGAATTCAACCCATTTCTTGTCAGAAACCACTGGTCCATGTATTATTAGAATCTGTATTTAAAAATAAAAATATTACGCTCTCAATTTAATTTAATTGTACAATCTACTGATATTTCCCTTTTATTCTTTTTTGAGTATACCTTTATACTTATATATATATATATATATATATATATATATATATATATATGAAAAAGGTAGACGGAAAGATGTAAATACGGTGAAAAATAATAAAAGAAACGGTAGATCGTACCATTTACGCTTTCATCAACGAAGGTCTTGAGAAATTGAAGATTTTAAATTTATTCAATAACGGTAAAAACAGGAAAAAGAAGAACGCACAACATGCCATCATTGGCACGTGTTCAACAATTAAAGGTACGATAGATAATAATAATCGTACGTAGAGACGTTAAAATGAGAATGGGGAGAAAAAAAGAAGTAGAAGGCAAAATAGTGGGGAATATGGTGTAAATCTAGTACAAAAGAAAATTACTTTAACTGGATCGGCGCAATATATCACATTGTTTCAGTGCTGTTTTTGCCAGATATTGACTTAAGGAATAAGATTCGAGTCTGCGTTGTATGTTAGATGGTGATAATAGAAGTATGATACCGCGTTCGATGCACTTGCGACGTGGAAGAGAGTATTCGATCTTGAAGACAGTGCAGTTTGTAAATTAAAAAATGGTGGGTAAATGTGCGTTAGTGGAATTATTGTGTTTGAGGCCATGCAAAATATGGATGAAATATACATGATTTTAAAAAAAACATTAAGTAGTGTGTTAAGCTCTATTTATAAGAAAGTCAAAATAACCCAGTAAGTAAATAAACACTACATTGAAGATCTCGATGTTTCATTTTTTGATTCCCAGTCATTGCATCCGCTGTATTTGTTGGGAATTCATTATTTACTATTAATATAATATTTTCCAAATAGTTAAAATCTGTTATATTTGTAAATTATACAACCTTAGCAATATATTTATCACGTTTATAAAACATTGTTACTGACGGGCAGTCGAACAAACTGTCTATTATCATAAGATTTTAAAAATAGGTTATTTTTATGGCCAGATCTAAAGTAAACATGACAATCACATTAGTATACGATCTATATGCCAATTACGCTACGGCGAGTTCATGTTCGTACATACTTATCACCCTACACACTCTTTTTAAAAGATGAGATCGCCCGATCGAGGAAAATACAATGCAAACAAGTCTTTCAAAACTCATCTGATAACAAACGTGAAACTCGAAATACACTTTACTTGTACTCAGGCTAGGATCAAAGTGTAGTCTATGTTCTGTCAATAATATCGAATGGAAATATGTCAGAAACTCTAACAAGGGTGTTGGGGAAATACTCCGATAACCAGATATATTCTGAAACTAAATCAACAAGAGTATTCAGATTAGTATGCTTCAGTTTAAACAAAGGTGGTAATATCGTTGTGCATGCGTACGATATATGTAAAAAAAACTATGTGGGATTTCAAAACGTCTCGCTTGCAAAGAAAATTATATATGATCATAAAATATCGATGCATATCGTTCTATCTGTATTAGTACATTATAGATTCTTTTTTAATAATTGTCAAGAACAGCAAGAAGATTCTTGTTGGAAAGCATAAGGGTACTAGCGTACATCTTTTTTCAAAAGTGTTGCCAGTGTTCGCACTCGCTATTTATCAAGATACATGACTTAACTATTTATATGACACCATATAATTACCCCAGTAATTTAATTTTTACTATATGAATTATTATTATAATTTTTAATGACCTAAAGAAGAAAAATGAACACACACAGTTGCCTGTTCTATTATATAGTGGAATATATCTTTCCGAATTTATTTTAGGCGATGAGGTAAGTCTGAAGTGTTCGCACTCTGTATTTATCTCAATATATTAGTTTATGACATCACATAATTTCTGCAGTGATTTAATTTCAAGTATATAAATAATTATTGTGATTTCTAATGACATAAAGAAGATAAAAACACACCCATGATTTTTTTTATATAGTGGAATATATTTTTCCGAATTTATTTTAGGCAATGAGGTAAGTCTGAAGTGGTTGTTTGTGCTATTTGATTTCTTACTTCACCATGATATGGCTACTTTGGAAACGGGTACGAAAAAATGAACGTGTTTTACTCGCTAACTTTTGTGTAACGGGATGGAAGTACATATACTTATTCATACACAATTAAATTGTCATTGGTATTTATTATTAAACGAAGGATATATTCTTGGAACGAGCAGGTGGTAAATATGAGCATTGGACTACTATGTATTTTCTGTGTCCATTGCTGAAATTCTTGTTTAGAATGGGTTTAAGTGGTTGAATATCTATTAGCAACGATGAATAGTATACGAATACTTGACCACAAATTATTGTTTTACTCGTAATTTCGTGGGCGGACGATTGTAAGGTCATCCATACACTTAACTGGGTATTTCTTCTTAATTTACCTTCTAAGAAAGTGGCGTTCCTCTACTCACACCTGTACGTATAATATATCTCTGCAAAGCCACCATTCGCCCTTATAGGGAGTCTTGTTGCAACATCTGTGCTAGTAGACTAACTATTAGTATCTCCATAGTAAATAGATTAAAAAAGAGCCTCAAACCTAATAGGTCCCACATTGCTTAGCAAGCTCCAGCTTTTGTCCCATCGCCGAAATGTTGAATCTATGTACTTGCTTATAAGCATTTCAGCGGAATGTGCTCCGACGAACTTGTTGCACTGGTCCACTTTCAGTGTAAATGCCCCCGATAAACCCAACAAGCAGCAAAAATATCACCGTTACAATGTAGAGATCCTCAGATTCCGGAAAGCTTTCTACTCTAATGATTTATTTCCTCGAATCGTTAGCATTTGGAAGTCCCTTCTTTTATCCCTCACAGAAATTTAAAAGCTATGTGAAGAAATCGCTAACAGCACAACTCCCTACTTAGGATGCCCCTGTTAATCTGACACTTTTTCGCACTAACTCCTTCCATGTGTGTGCTAATATGCCTTGCTAGAGGAGAATAAAAATGTTAAATAAATGAAAATATAGAAATACATTGGTGAATTAGTTCTTACGCGTGTTATCCTACACCCTAGAATTCTATCGCGAGTTTCATGTATTAGTATTTTCTAGACTATTACTTTTCATTCTCTTTTATTGTGTCATTCTTTATTGATTCACTAGTGCATACCTTCCTTAAAATTTGACAGCAACAATTATACTTCGCCAGTGTTCGCACTAATATTCCTATACAATTATAGAATGACGTCAGTAATTTACTTTATCATGTATGAATTATTTTTATCATTTCACATGAGAAAAAAACACTAATCGTTGACTTTTAATTTAGAGTGAAGGATTTATTTCCGAATTCATTTGAGGCGGCACGAGTAATCTGACTGAGCTTACTCGCTTTCATCCACCACTTGAAGTGTTTTCACTCTGCAGCAAGAAAACGGCCCATTTTTCACTCGCAAACTTTAGTCGTACGTTATATTTATTTATATACAAATAAATACACATTCACCTTTATTATAGAATAGAGGATTGTAAAAAGCTGAAAGACGAGCATCCGTCCGTAACTCAATTCTTCGGAGAAATCAACCGATTAAGCCGTCATTCCGAAAATCTCCTCCCATCCCCTCGTGTCATTTCAGACAAATTCGAATCTCCGCTGTCTATTTGAACTTTAGACCCACAGCGTTTGACCATAAACACTGAGCATTTGCCGGAAATTAATGTTGTTTATTTGGGGAATGTCACTTGAAGAAGAGAGTGACACAGGGCTTGTAATTGTTTTGCTATTTCCCCAACCCCGACTGATTCGGATATCTGAGCCAGGATGTCCGAGGAAAACCGACCGAACTAAACTGACGGACGCTAACAGGTTGCGCATGTCAGAATAATATCAAGTTACATTTAAAAATGGAAACCGATGGTCAGTAAAGGTGTCATACTTCGAACTGACCAGCGACCTAAAAGCAGAAACGGGGCCTGAAGGATCTCTTTTCTACATAACTATTTTGTATTAGAGAAAGAGGGTGCGTGGAACAATAAATACCAACGCGGACAATGGAATCGCTTAAACAGAGGGCAAATTCAATCAGGTCTATTGTATTCAGATAAGCACTAATATTATCGAGAAATGGATGAAACAGCTTCCTTCCCCTCTTTATCTATGAGTACCATCGCAACGTGTGTTCTATTAATCGCATTATCAAACATGTTCTCCCACCGGTCGCATACTTTTGCTAGATGTTAATGTACATATTACATAAATTGTAAGCTGGGTTAATAATAATATGATCTTATTTTTAACGGCATTTTTTTCAACCAAAAAATCTTATAATTCTTTACTATAAATAGTAAA
Source organism: Sepiola atlantica (assembly GCA_963556195.1). Lineage (NCBI taxonomy): Eukaryota > Metazoa > Mollusca > Cephalopoda > Sepiida > Sepiolidae > Sepiola > Sepiola atlantica. The sequence goes on along the minus strand of OY744526.1, from coordinate 108,130,366 downwards.
AAGAGTTGAAATGACGTAAAATTGTGTTTTTTTGTATAAAATGACGTAAAAAGTGTTGATATGCTGTAAAATTGTGTTTTTTGTTATCAATTGACCAAAAATGTGTTGATTTGACGTAAAATTGTGTTTTTGTTATCAAATGACCTAAAAAGTGTTGATATGCTGTAAAAGTGTGTTTTTTGTTATCAAATGACCTAAAAAGTGTTGATATGCTGTAAAATTGTGTTTTTTGTTATCAAATGACCCGAAAGTGTTGATATGCCGTAAAATTGTGTTTTTGGTATCAAATGACCTAAAAAGTGTTTATATGCCGTAAAATTCTGTTTTCGTATTAAAGGTCTTAAGAAATGAGTGATGTGCTGAAAAATTGTGTTTACCGCTCAATAAATAAGATTTGAATTGAGCTTGAAAATATGTTAAAATAAAACACTATTCTAAATCAAAAATATACAATTTCAAATTATGTACAATAATAATATAGTCTGAAATAGTAGAGGTTCTGCTTCAGACAGAAAGATACATACTCTCCATTATTGATATAAATGAATCAATAGTTTGCGGTAGATGTTAGGTGTCGGTATCAAATAATCAGAGAGGGGTTAATATACCGTTAACTAGGCAAACCAAACTAAACAAATATTGAAATGAAATGTTTCGGCTGCTGCACCAAGCGGCCTTCTTTTTCTCAAAATCTTGTCAGTTATAGTGTGACTGCATACACTCAAGTACCATTGAACAGTTATGAGCCCGCAATTTGTCTCCAACTATGTGTGAAATAGTAATTTCTATTTAATCATTCGCAGGGCTTTATGGAGTCTTCCAAAAAGAAGCGCACCCCAGGAGCATGCTCCTTTTTCCTGGAGCCAAGGAGAAGAATGCTAATTTTATATTCAGCGGTAGTGAAGCGGGAGCAACTCCATTTGGGACTAAAGAGCAGTGGTTTTATCGCTCCGCGCTCCGAAATTATTATTATTCTTTTTAAAATTAGTGTTTATATTCAGTAATACAAAGGAAAACAAAAGTATCGGCTAAACTCTTTGAGTTATTTCTTAAATTATATATCTGGTCAATGTATATGAGATAGGGAGAGATAGAGAGAGAGGAAGGGAGAGAAAGAGAGAAAAACAAGAGAGTAACATATGGAAACAGAGCACTGAACTTCTCAGGGTGTTTTCACATCTACATGTTACATTTTTGATAGGACAGTTTTCTTAAGGCAGGATACAATTTGGCAACAACTGTCTTCAAATGCGCCAGTGAGTCTATAGATGTCTTTGAAGTTATTTTCTTAAAAAATTGAACTTTTGTTGTATTTATGACAAGGATCTTTATTGATGATTGAATCAATAAGCCAATTTTTCTTTTCATTTAAATTGAATTTTATGCCACATTTTTACCGTCGTCTTTTTGGTGACATTTTGTTATACTTAAATTCACAACTAGTATGTTTTAATCTGTTCGTGTTTGCTTTTAAATTCGTTTCATTCCGTTAAAACCTGGTTTTGTAAATAACATGTTCAAAGTGTGTTTTTTGTGTGTAATAAAATGTTAGTGCAGTAAAAATATATTTAGTTCAATGAAAAAATATCTTCAGTCCAAGGAAAAAATATATTTTGTTCAAGGAAAATTTAAACAATAAAAAGCAACATGGCCGCCACCTATTAAAACCTTGAATTAAAGTAAGAACCTCCACACTTTATAAAGTAAATGAGAATTTTATTTCAGGACCAAAAATACAAGTAAGACCAACAATCAGTTTCATAAAAAATTTGGGCGAATACGAAGCGAAATGAGCGAGAAAAAACGGTAATCCTTATTCTACAATTAAACCTATGTTAAAACTTTATTAAATTATGGAAAATGTCTTAAATTTTAATTTAAAAAAGCAAATAATTAGACATTCTGACCAATTTGTTGGTGTTTTTAGGACCGAAAGTAGATTAGATATCTTTCTTTATCTTAAAAAATCTATGATGGAATATTAAAATTGTAAACAGCTTGTTTTTATTATAGATTAAAAATATAGCCATTTTCACCTTTTTTATTTAAATCTTTAATCTTGATAAATGTTTTTGCCCAACCTAGGAAAACTTGCTCCAGTTTATTTTTCGGGGGTAGGGGGTGGGGGATTTGACCCGATATTTTTTCAACTCCCGAGGTCTAGGCCAGATATTTTGTATGAAATGTTAAGACATTAAATGGATCTCGGAATTGTTTATTGACAATTTATTGATATTTTTTATTATATTTTTTTCTTTTTCGCCCCAAGTTATACTATTGAAAAAAATTGGATAAATTGATTTGTTTTAAAGTACTTGTGCGTTTCTCTGTGATAAATAATAAAGTTCTTAAAACAAACACATATTTTACACGACGATTAATGTTGCCCTGGCTGTCTCTCTTCTCACAGAGAAATGTGTTCTTTAAAAGGAAAATAATCCCTTATAATGTTTAAAAGTAACACTTTATTTACTTAACACAAATCTAAATTCCCTGAAAATTAAAATTGTTTTAAAATACTTCAGGGATTTTTACTCTTTTATACCTTAGGAAACGAAAATGTACGTATGTTTCGTTCGACATTTTCTCTTATAACCCTTAGCACATCTCAAAATATTAGCTAGATTTTGTCAAATATCCACTTACGGTCTTACACTTAAAGTGACATCCCCACCTATATTGACGAGAGCCTTTAACGCCCACCGTATCCTTCGACCACGCAGAATAGAACGTTTATGCAAGAAGGTACATTTTCATCATGGAGCACTATAGGAGTTTGAGCTGGAACTGCTCCCTTTTGAAAATGGGGAGCGTGTGAAGGGCCAACTCCAATTTTGTGCATTGGAGCAGGTACGGGAGTAGCTCCAACAGTAGTGGAGCGCGTAAAACCCTGATTCATTCGTATACAATATATCCTTTATGATAAGAAATTGTGTTTAGCTTTTATATAAAAGCGTTGATGTTGCGTTAAACAAACCAAATTAAATAAAGATGCTCACATTAAATAAACAGATTAGATCAAATCTTTTATTTCTTCTCTTCTTTACGTGTCTTTGAAGTATGTGGTCATAAACCAGTTTCTAATTTGTTACGCATTCGTGTGCATTATTGTTGTACTCGTCAAGATCTTTCAAGCTGTACCGGTTGGGCAGTCAAGGGCATGCAAAGCAGTGTTGTCATCGTTTGGTTCTCCTCTCTACATTCGAAGATCGTTAAGTCAGTTTTTAAGCCCCATCTAGTCATAGCAACTTTTTGATCGCCCATCCCCATTCTCCGGCGGTTGAGTGTTTTCCACTGGAGCCAGGGTGCTTCTGAACCTTGAGGGCCCTCACAAAAGGGGGATTTCGCATGTTAGTAGGAGGTAGGCAGTTGTAGTCTTTCTGAGATGTTGTTAAGCGTTCGACATAGCTGGGGGTATTTTATAGGAGAACATACACTAATACAGTAATACAAATCGTGTTATTTATACATGCGCTTACGTTTAACTGTTTGTCCGTTAATAGGCATACCAATCCTATTTGGGTTATGCAATTCCGAAAGACACTGCAAATATTAAATTGTATACGAGTTAACTGATACACATAATATGAGTAAAGTGTGCGTACATGTCGTCGTCAATGTCATTCGTACATAATTGAACATGCTTGATTCGATATGATTTGAATTCCATAGCCTACACCTTCATCCAATAGGTCGATCGCACCCCACACCTTAGATTAGCGTTCTTCAACCGGCATTCCCGATAATTCTACGGTTCAGCAACAACTGTTGAAGAGTCCCACCAGAACAAGTGAGATAAGTCAATGCTACTATTAATAGGGAATCAATCAATTAAGGGGTGCGGTTTTCAATGTGTTCGCAACGTTTTTCTGTATTTTACAAGTATTCAGAACAAGCGAGAGAAATCTATCCTTTCAATTGAGCATGAACTCTCTGTGTGTCTACCTGAAGTTCGATCTCGAATTAAGCATTGTATAGAAAACGACAGGCATAAGGTTTCACATTAGAGAAGCATTTTTCAAATGGTTCCAAAAGTAACATTTTTACACATCTCATTTATTGGTTCACAGAAAAGGGATTTAGTTCAGTTGTTTTGAATTTACAACATACACACCATTTCCGGCTCATTAAATACCAAATTAGGTCATTCTGGTAAGAGTTGTTACGCTTCAAACTGTTTATATATTCAAATATGTATTCAGATGAGTGCGTTTTGCAAAAGGAACAGACACAAACAATAACGTAAATGGTTGGTGCCTTATAATTTAATAAGCTTGTATCTTCAGACAGCCTTATATGTTAGCATAAGATGTTCAGAAAACATTAACTTGATATAACATAGTTATTTAAACATTGCCACTATAAAAAAATATATAACACATTTCATTCGAATTGCTTCCGCATCAACCCTATTCACCAGATCTGGTGCCCATCGACTACTTGTTGTTTGCGAACTTAACAAATGCACCAAGGAAAGAGAGTTGGTTTCAATGAAGAAGTGATATCGAACTATGGGGCCTATTTTGAAGCCAAAGGCAAATCGTTTTATAAAAAAGCATATACTTGTTAGAGAAGTTGTGGAATCAGTGTATCACCATATACTAGGTCTGTCTAAATAAGTAAAGTCGAATGTTGCATTAAAGTTGTTGTTTTAATAGTTAGGCCCATGACTTATTGAGTGATGTGTTATTACTGAAAAATATGATGAAGTAGTAATAATTTTTACTTAATCCAGTTATTCAAAAATATATACTATGATATTTATCACGTGAATAACGATGAATAAAAATAAGAAATATATGGTATATAGTTTTTTTTTTGCGCAGAGTTACCCTACAACATGATTTATTTGTAGCGTTACGCAAAGTTAAAAAAAGTTGAGTAAAGATATTGTAGGTAAACAGTTATTTTCAAGTTGTAATAAGTAAATTAGAATAACGAATATTTTAGTTCATAAAAAGCATAATGAATAGGCGTTAACCAATCGTTGAAGGCTCGTTCCTCCGGTTCTATTTTAGAATTGGGTACACACACGAAAGTCAGCGTGAAGGTGTGCTAATATCCCATACTGAAAGTGGAGCAATTTCTCTGGTTTGACTCGAAAACGTCACGCGGTGCCTACGAGCTGCGTCGATAATCATCATCCCACCGAATGAATTCAATTTGTATTAATCTGCATATAGAAACTTTTTCTATTGACCTTAATTAATACGTGCATATTTAGGTTTTGCTTACCTTTAATGAATATACATACACTATTAAAACAGGAAACTTCTAACAGCGAAACAGGCAAGTCTTTTTTGCTTGGTTGATATGCGGCATTACTATGATGTTGTAACCAACTATGTAACCTGAGTCGAATCTTATATAGTAGCATTGAAGAATTTTGCGTCGTTACTTCTCATATAGAATTTATAAAATGTTACACCTTATATATATTTATAATAGAGACGTTTCGTTAGAATAGAAAAGGCTTGAATTGGATTTAATCGGCTAAGAGTTATTTTGAAATCAGAACTGTCTGAACAAATAAAGAAAAGTTTTTTTAAGAGCCGTAGTGTAATCCACACTGCAGCTTGGATTGTGACACACAAATTGGGAAATAAACTAGATGGAACTTAAACACAGATGCTCCGTACTGTATTACACATGCGCTGGACAACGCACCCATCTAATAAACAGTTGTATGGAAACTTGTATAAAATATCATCAGTAACAAAATAAAGGAGGATGAGATTCGATGGACCATGTTATAGAAGAAAAGAAAAGGTTATCAGCGATCGGATTTCATGGACGCTAACACACACAAAAATTAAAGTTGGTCGAATCTATAAGACGCACACAAAACAGTTGACCGAACACATTCAGAGAGCCAGAAAGAACAGGGAAGTATGAAGGAGTTGGGTAAATATGTTTCGGGCATCCAGTCCGATCTGATAGATAGATAATAGAGATTAAGTATCTGGCTTCTGAAGCGGAAACTATACGATTACAGCTATTAATATAGCATTGCTCTCTCTAGTAATGCTCAATTCTGTTTACGAAACTATTCTAGACAAATATACTATATTTCAATGCTTAATTCAGATGTCTAGTGTAGTGTCTGGTCTGTACCCAGGATATCAGTCTACCAGATATTAACTATTCCCTTTTGGGGGTAGAGTCGTATCTATACTATTTTCATGAGGCCATGCCTCAGACATAACCTCAGTCGTCGCGCGGTAATGTTATATAGGTGCACTACTCATAATATAATATAAGCAGACATTAACTCGTCCTTGGGGGATCAGTGGAAACTATGTCCTTTCGTCATGACACTCTACCAAGGTTAGCTAATATATGCAATCAGAGAGATCATATATCAACTAGGGTGTATAATTGATAATAACTTATTTTTTCTTATGTATAAAGCTATTACGTTCATATAGCGTTCACTCAGTGCTTGGTACATTGCTGTCCCTTGATGTTGTAGAGTGTGAGGACCTTTGTTGTACAGGGTCTGCCAAACATATGGCCTTAAAGGAGGTGCTCCATTGCTTGGGCTTCTGTGCCATAGTCGCATGTGGTTGGGCCATTTGAACGGCGGATACCTGAGCGAAGTCGGTTCATGCATTTTCATTTTTCCCAGTTATTTCATATATATATATATATATATATATATATAGGTATATATATATATAATTTGGATTAACACCTTCTAAAATTCATAATGATCGATCGGTTAATAAGTTAGGAAGTTAATGATGTACATAAAAATATATAATCATATATATATATATATATATATATATATATATATATATATATATATATACCTAACCTAATGTAGGTATATATATGTCTGTTTATAAAAAGAAGGTGCGTGTATATGGTTAACTATTTGTCAAACAGCTGCAAATTTTTAGGGTTTGTAATATGGGTTATATTTAGTCAAATTAAGTTTCATGAAAAGAGAAAAAAGGGTGGAACTCCTTCATGAAAATGGATGTACATCAAATGTTTGTAAAATTTTAACAATAGGAATTATACATCAATTAATAAATATTCTCAAACATTCAGTTTCTTTGGAGAATTTTAACACTTAGATATTTACCCAAAATCTTTAGGCACCACTTAAGTAAAATTCCTTGAACTTTAATGTCTACTTATGTTTCCTTACGTGTATACCTTAAATTTCAGATATTTTCTAGAATAATAATAAATTGTGATCAGAATATGAATATAGATTGTAGACATGATGTTTAGTAGCAATATATTTTATTCTAATCTTCGTAAAAACTACGTTGATGTTATGTGGTTTTAATCTGCCATGACTATTCATATAGCATGAATTTGTTATATTCATTTGACACACCGTGCGCGATATATGTAGAGTTTGAATTACCAAATAGATACCATCCTCGAGCGTGTTCGCTCTCTCTTTAAAAGCGTTTGTCAGGAAAATATGACATGAGGATACTTCACCCTATAAGTAAACCCTGCCCAGATAGATTGTAGCCCTGGAATCCGGTAAAACCGAGAAACCGCAAGAAAAATATAATATGATATATTCAACTAGTCAATTGGGGAGATAAAGTTTTATATTCTTAACTTCTTTACAAAGAGATAAATGAGTACTTTAATGGAACACTCGAATATCTATGTATCTTATATAGAGATCAAGTGTTAGTCCCAGTAAGTGGTCCCTTGGTTTCTGAGAACTTCGACTGAAATAAAATGAAAGAAAGTACAGCTAAATGTTAAATTTAGCCGATAGTTTCATGCGGGTAAACACACAAGGACGGTTCTGTGTAAGATATCTTGCTATGGAAAAATGTTCATACTATTAATGATATATGTGTGCGTGTCTCTCCCTCTCTCTCTCTCTCTCTCTCTCTCTCTCTATATATATATATATATATATATATATATATATAGCTATCTAAAATGATAATAAACAAAAAAGACAGACATATTTGAACAAGAAATTAACAGTGTTATGATTTTATTCCATATTTCGCCCTAAGACAAGTGTTATCAACATGTATATATGTATATATGTAATCTGTAAGAATTTTCCAAAGACTTAGTAACGTAATGACACCTGCTGGTTCTGTAAGGGCAAAAAATATGCGTTCTCAACCGTAAATAGATGTTGCTAATCTTCCTGTCTGCAATGCATCGAAGGGAAAACATATTACGAAGCATTATTAACAACTTGCAGATAAGTCTAGCATGATTTTGTATAGTTTAGTTTTTTAATGTATTATTATTATTATAAACTGTTTTGTTAAGTATGTTTTCTTTGTTCAACTTAATGCATATGGGTGAATTACTTGTCTGTGGGAAGTTAAGTCAATATTCCTAGTGTTGTATGTTGCTAATATTTCTATTTCTGTCAATTTGAATTACGTATGCAAAAGAGAAACACAGAAATGACAAATACTGTAAAGTGTTATGTTTTTATGCATTATTCGCCATACTTAATATAAAACGCACAATATTTCAATATGCATATATATATATATATATATATATATATATATATATATATATATATATACATATATATATGTGTATGTGCGTGTGTGTGTGTGTATTAATATTATAAATAAATAAATACATTTATTTTTTGTATTTGTTTTCTTCTGATGTCCGGTTTGTTTTTCTTGTCTAACCATTGTCCGAATTTATTTTGTCATAATCATGTTCGAGCTCCGATGAGGCGTACTCAATTTACCGTGATTACAGCTGCGTTAGAATATATATATATATATATATATATATATATATATATATATATATATATATATATATATAGGCAAACATTATTAAATAACACGGAATGGTTTTGTTTGATGCGACTTTTTTTATTTTTTCAATTTTTCGAATTGTCCATCTAATGTTTCGGTCAAATTTATGTAAATATGATCCATGGGTTTCCTTTCTTTTTTCTTTTTTGCAAGTACTTTCGATTTGAATCGTCAAATAATCTTCAGGCGGTATTAGTTTTAGTGTCTTTACTGTTGTGCTTATTTTTGAATTATAACGGCAAGTAGTTTATATTTGAAAACGCCTCTGTAAAGTTGAAATGTACATGAGAGCGTGATGGCGTTCTACACATACGAGAGATTTAAACTGTAAATCTCTCGTATGTGTAGAACGCCATCACGCTCTCATTAAGCACAACAGTTTTGATAGTTGAATTGCTTGAAAAGCCGGTAGTTAGGTACAATATTTATCATCCATTTTGGGGTTATGTAGGTTCGGTTTCAGAAAAATGTATGTAATGTTGCGTTTTGTTGGGTATTTATTCAAAAAGTATCTTCTTTGTCTATCTTTTTGATCATTTGTTTTCGACACCAAAGGATGATTCGACGAAGAATCAAAAAACTTCGTCAAGCAGATGGGACATTTATTATTTTTGGTGTTTGACATACAAAAAAGAGCATCAGAAAATTAAAAAACAAACAAAAAAGGGATGATTAAACAGACGAATTCTATTATTTTAAACAATGTTTGCATAAATGCAAAACTGCTTCTAAATACACACAATATATATATATATATATATATATATATATATATATATATATATATATAGGCAGCAAATAATTGTCGAGCCTTTTCTGATTAAAGACGACGAATTTGACATTATTTCGTTTTTTTTTATTTCTCTTCTCGTCTCTGCGAGCTATCTTTCGTGTTTCTCGTTGTAAGTCCTGGGGTGCTAATATGACGTTTCTTGCTTGGTTTATCTCAAGGAATTCCTACCTTCACGATCGTCGGTGGGATTAATGTCCATTTGTTCTGCTGTTGTGTAGAGAGTATCCTAAAAACAACACTCAGGTTAATACTCTATCAATTACAACAATACACACTGAATTTAGCTCGCAAAGTCGATAAGACAATGGCACAATACAAAAACGAAAAAATAGTGCTGGGGTCTTAAATCATATTTCCTTTCGGCAGTGTATATATGCTAGTTGTGTATATGTTAGTGGGTAAGGCAAGTTGAAAATGGGTGCCCTTATTTCAACGTTAACCATGAAGTATATGGGTTATGTTAACATTGTTAGAGACGTGTCTATTGTGTTGAATTCTTCGACATATACTGAGAGTGTACATATTCAGAGAGTACGGAGGTAGAGAAATATTAAAATCCTCCGCAGGGAGTGGCTAGATATACAACTTGCGCACACCGGTCATTAAACAAATATGAAACGAGGAGTGTAACACAACATGTACGCTAAAAAAACTGCAACATTCAGGACACAAGTACGTGTAATAAAACAAATGTAACATTCCCCTCACTATCAATTAAATATATTCGAATTAAAGGTTACTGAGTACACATGAACTTTACTTGTGAAATAACGAACTGTTCCCATAGTCTGTGTTAAGCCGTATACCGTTGTGTACCTGTTTCGTAACGCGCTTTTCCCGTGGCTGATATGTTGTCCTCGCTGTTGTGTCTAGTTATAAAGTGTCTCTACGCGTTCCGGGAAGGCATCAGCTGGGCGGGGGTGTTTTTATGTAGAAACAAAAAAAATACACTTGAAATCACATAGTCCACACAACACTAAGCGTAGATTTACGTTTTCGACAATTTTGCCAATTCGCAGAAAAAAAAAGTATTATATTTTCCTGAAGACTATCGCACTCATGTGAATTGTGAATTGACAAGTTATTGTCTCCTAAGTACACTCTCCATATTATATACACTTGTATATTTTATCATCTTAAAGCTTTCTTAGGGTCTTCAGGACACATTTACACATATAGACATCGGCAAAAACTTTTTTTAAAAAACATAATACATTGTTGTGAAGATTGAGGAAAGGAATGTAGACCAGCTTACAAATAAAGGACTATTTTTTAATGCCATAAAATGTCCATGAACGCATAACAAATTATAACTTTACGCTTAATATATAATTAAAATCCCACCCATATGTATTAGACCCATACACTTACCACCACAATAAAAAACAGAATATTAAGAAAATATATTGTATTAACTGTATTTATAGACACATCTCTATTGATATAACGTTAGGTATCTGTATAGGTGTACACACGTCTATGCATAGCATTCGCTTATAAACTATTTCTAACGATCAGTTTGTTTGTACTGCCCACTTCTCCCGTTTTGCCTATTACTATAGTCGATAGAAGCTGAAATACTTCAAAAATGTCTGAATGTATGTGTATACATATGGTTAAACTTCCATTAAAATAAGATAAAGATTTTTTAAGTTTCAATGAGTAACTTAGATGTGGAGTACGTAGATATTGAACATATAGAGAGGAACGTACAGATTCGAAACTACTACCATTGTCTTCCCCAGCGAATTTTATATATCTGATATGAATTTTACAAGATATATTTTAAGCTTCAAATGGATATGCCTTCATAGCTGCTTAAAGGTGCACTTAGAGATTCAGGAACAGCCCCATTGGTTCCCCCCGGTTAATTTTACATACGAATACATTTTTAGATTTTACAAAAATGCCCTAACATTTCTTTCTATAGGGAACACTACTAATCATTATAGTTGTTTTTTATATTTTAAAATAAATGATCTATTTCCAATTTCAGTAACATTCACACTGCAAACGATATAACTTTTTTAGGGGGTGGGGGCAGCTTTAAAGAAGGTTAATTACCTAATGCCCGTTCGTGTTTCCCTTCTCATCGGGTACGGGCGGAGATCGAACCCCTGTGGATTATCGAACCAAAAACTAGAAGGGAAATGACGCACCGAGTCGCATAAAATGTGCGTCAACTTGACGACCGGCTCTTGTCACATTTGATGTTTATCATATTTGCTTGATTGAATTGATCCGTGATCTGTGACCGAGAAATTGAAACGCTGCAGAAGCTAAAATATGTACGTTTAACTTCTTTGTGATGATGATGATGATGGTGGTGATTTTTTATGATGATGAAAACGATTATGATGAAACCAACAAACCCACTAAAAATAATAATAATAATAATAATAATAATAACAATAATTACAATGTATGATAATAATATATGATAATTATAACAATAACAATAATAATAGCAATAATAATAATGACAATAATAATAATGACAATAATAATAATAATAATAATAATAATAATAATAATAATAATAATAATAATAATAATAATAATAATAATCATAATAATAAAATAAAAAATATTTTAAAACATTTTTAAATTAACAAAAATGGTACCAGCCTAGGCTGACACCACACAAAACATTTGCATAGGGTCAGGGAGGATGAGAAGACCGAGGAGGGACAGCACAAACTAGACCTCCACTGGAAGTGCAGAGACTGCTGGGACCTTGGGGAGGCTAATTGCCACCCAAATCCCAGAAAAGACCAATAGTCCTTTCCAGCGAGAACTCAATGGTAAACGGCTGTTGTGATACTGCAAGTTTATTTGCTGTGGCTATCGAAAAGAGGTGGAGAATACTGGAAATCTGGGGAGACTTGTTATCACTCAGACTCCAGGGGATTCCACCAGTTGTCGGTGAGCAATCACTGATGACCTGTGTGCGAACTCCTAGTGAGTAAATAATAATAATAATAATAATAATAATAATAATAATAATAATGGTGATAATACGATACGAACAGACTTTACATAAAACAATAACCGAGGGGGGGAGAGAATTGGTACGTATAGAAGACTGTGGAGAAGACACAAAAAAGAGCTGAAGAAATGTGTAATCTGTAAAACAGAAAGGTTGATCAACGCAGCAAAATATACCGTCCCAACGCACAACTCAGGGAGTACCGAAACCAGAAACAAAAATACAAGAAAAGAAAAGTGGACCGAAAAACAACTAAATGGACGTTCATAACACTGACAATAGAAGAAACCAACAAAAATAGCAGTGCAGGGCTAAGAAAATGGCACTTGAACAGAGAAACGGAATCTTTACAGACGGCTGCTCAGAACAATGCGATTATTACACCCTACATGAAAGGTAGAAGTAGATAACACCCAGGAAAACAGTAAATGAAGACTGTGTGTACAAAGAGACGAAACATTAAATCATATATAGTGAAAGCAGATAACTCGCCCCAAAAGAATACAAGAACAGACATGACTGCGCGGGGAAATCAGTACACTTGGAACTGTGCAACCAATCGAATTTCGAATACGCAGACAAATAGTACAAAAATAAACAAGAGACAGTACTGGAAAACGTTTAAAAAACAAAGTCTTCTGAGATATGGATGTACAAACAGATACACTCACACAAGCAAGGAGACTAGATCTCATAATAATCGACGAGAAGAAAAATCTTGCTAAATCGTAGATTTCGCCG
>OY744526.1:108079551-108112051 GCA_963556195.1 Sepiola atlantica | reverse complement strand
ATAGGTACGTGCAACATCAATGGCCGATTCCCAAAATGAAAGAACATGTTGACCCCCCCTTCACTTAAAAATAAACTAAAATTCAGGAAATCAACCAATTTTACTGACATTTTCAATATTTATGAATCAAGAATCACGGAATATAATGAAACCATTAATTGTTTTTAATCTTAGTGAAAATCTATTATTTTTAAAAAAGAAAATACACCTTTACTAAAGTTATATTTTTATATATTAATAAAAAAAATGCATGATTTTTAAATGTTGAGTATGTAAATAAAGCATCGTAGATGTCAACAATTAACTTTTTTTAAAAAATATTTCGTATATATTACGAAAAAAGCAAGTAAATACCGTGTTAATAAAATCACTATAATCGAAGAAAAATTAATTTTTTGAATTAGCGATATTATTATTGAATAAAGCATTGTTTAATCAATATTTTCACCAAAAAAATAATATAATTGCAAAAAATATTTCATGTGATTTTTATGAGTAGAGTTTTTGGAAAAATAAAAAATGCGACATAATTATATTTCTTTTAATAGATGAACGTTGCATCATCAGCGCAATAAATTATTTTTATAATCTTGAAAATAAACCAAACACTGACAAATTTGAGATCCAGGAACTTAACGAAAAAAGAATTTTAAAAATTGAATAATTTCTACTAACGATGAACTTTCATTAGTATGGTAGCCCCGTTCTGTAATAACCAGATGGGATTAGCCTTCCAACAATCACTCACTTTTACAGCGCACTCAATTTTTTTTTTTAGAGATTCAACAATTTCGTTCATTTCACAATTCATCGTCAATTATTGTGAAAGATTTGTATTTGTTTTGTCTTTTTTTGGTTAATAAATATTTAAGTTAAAAACAATTATTTATTAATAAATAAAGAGAATTCAAACATGACATTTTCTTTCAAAATTGAATTCTATTTATCAATAAATAACTGTTTTAACTTTTTTTTCCATGAATAAATTGTCAGTGTAGTCATTGACTTTAATTTACTTTTTCACACTTAAAATAAAAATAATAAAAACACTTTATTTTTAAAAGAATCAATGTAATTTATCGTTACGACACGTTAAGAATAAATCGAGTAACTAGAGTTTTAAATCATGTAAAAAAAAAAATTGATAAAATTGAAGCAATTCGTAACGTTAAAATATTTTTAACATTTAAAAAATAGTTTTATTTCAAATTCTAAGGTAAAACATTGGTAAACAGACGTCATACATAATTTCAGAGTATTAAAAACTGAACCTTTTCAGTTAAAAATAATTGCGTACACCCACAGATAATTAAATAAGCATTTCCTTTTTTATTATAACAAAATAAGGGTACTTAAATTTGTTTATAACCTTAAAAAGAATAAAGAAATTAATGGATAATAATTTTTCAACTTCTATAAACGATTATTATATTTTTATGTATAAAGTTAAAAATACTAAATTATGACGTTTTTGTCTTCCATATATTTTGCATAGCCATAGTCAATTTGTAAAATAAGTCCTTTTCCGATTAAGTTATGGCGGATTTTACTCATTTATCACATTTGAAGCGATACTTTTGCTAATTTTTAGTCAAACGTAGGATTTTGTTTTTAATTCAGTGTCTTATGACTTTAATTTAATAATTATCTTCAAAATAGTTCCAAAAAACTTATATTTATCTTTTAAGGGATTTTTACAAGTAATTTTTTCAAAGTTCAAAATTCACTGAATTTTTGGGGGTTTTGACCGTCGTAATTACATATTTTATTATCATTTATTTTTCACACGTAAATATGTAGTTTTTTTCGTTTAGAGATTAAGTTTAGGCTTTTATCTTTAAAACACAATCAAAGTTTACACGGAAACTAATTAAATAATTAATGATAAGCGCTTTTTAATAGGCATAGTCCGTACAAGAAGGCGTCATTTGTGCACGTACCGATATATATATATATATATATATATATATATATATATATATATATATATATATATATATATATATACATATAAATGATACCAGCGTCATTCAGCGACACATCACCTCACATAAAAAAACTCTAAATTAACTGAACAAAAACAAATATTTACAACCAACACCAATATCATACATGAAAAACAATTGAACAAGCCGACTCAAAATCTTCGAAACCTTACAACAAAAACTTTATTAGTATTTAATAATTTAAAAAATATATTAAAATAAATAAATTAATTAAAAATGAATACATAAATAAATAAGGATGTATATATATATATATATATATATATATATATATATGTGTGTGTGTGTGTGTGTGTGTGTGTGTAAATGAATACATAAGTGGACGAATAAATAAACACTATAAAAAAACTGGTACAAACAATAAGACATAACCTCACGATGACGATCGAGAGATCGAAAGGGCTCGAGGGATGGCCGATGGTACACGTTTGGTGCCACACTATACCAATTAACACCTGAGCACCGAAATCACGCTCGCTATGTTGAGAGATTAACGAGAAAGGCTTCATATATATATATATATATATATATATATATATATATATTTTAGTACTTCATGTATCCACATGACATATTATAAGAATATATTATTTTGTATGTGTCAGTTTTCAGTATTTACTTCAACAGTGCTCGATACGTAAGTAGAGCTAGGTAGTAAGCAATGAAAATATATATGGCAATCAAGCTACACAGAGGCTCCCGTGTTTCATCCCCGGGAGGGGAATCGTCAGGCTAAATGCATTTAGCCTGACGATTTCCCCCGGGGATGAAACACGGGAGCCTCTGTGTAGCTTGATTGCCATATATAGTTTCATTAGTTACTATATATATATATATATATATATATATATATATATATATATATATATATATATATATATATATAGCATAATATGAAATGAAATTATGAAATAAGGTGCGAATCAAATGTTATTAGAATTCAAAATTCAGTCAAAGTATCTCAACGTAACTGACCTAGTGGGGTTATGTCTCTTAAATGAAATTAATTATATATATATACAGACACACACATACACACGCACAGACACACACACACACATATATATATATATATATATATATATATATATATATATATATATATATATATATATGTCTAAAGAAACGTTAAGCAAATTAAAAACGAATATGCATTATGTTATAATTCCTAGGAATGCTTACTAAGTTTAACATATCGCAGACTTAGCACTTGCATAAGCCGTCTTTCCGCTTGAAATCTCACAAATACAAAATATATGACAGTGAAACAAACAAGGGACCTACACTAAAATTGTGAAATTGAAACGGAGAGCATCAGCTGTTTACCAATTAACTGTATCGGAGATTTAAAAACAGCACAGTTACTAAATGATCGCCCCTACCCCCCCCCCCCCCCGAAAAAAAAAATAACGCCAACTAACTTTCCCCAAATATAACAAGCTGTGCGTGCGTGGTCCCCCTCTGTATGTGACTCGATGTCGCGAGTGTAAAATGAAATAAATTTGGGCAATTTGGGACATTTTGTCCCCCCCCCCTTTGACCCCCTGGGGCGCGAACCCGAATTTCTCTGAGATCAAGGATGCTTATTGTATATCCAGAACAATTGCCTCTACATGTTGGCCAAGTTTCAGAAGATTTGAATGGATGGATCAAATGTTATCAGAGAAAAGGGTCCTTTTTTGCCATTTCGTGAAATTTTGACCCCCTGGTGGGGCTAACCAGATTTTTTTTCAAAAATCGGAGAATGTCACTTTCTAACCTGACCAAAGTTACAACTTCATGCAAAATTTCAGAGAAATTCAATGGATGGTTGCGGAGAAAAATCCAGACGGACGGACGGACGGACGGATGGACGGACATGCCTCAAAACATAAGTCCCCCGATTTTATTAATTGGGGGACCAATTAACTTTACAAAATATTTCTTCTTCTCGAATAGAATACTTTCGTAAAGCGATATATATATATATATATATATATATATATATATATATAATGATGATAATCCAGGTTAAAACATCCACAGGGTAGTAATCAAAAGAATTTCAACCGGGTTTATAAAAAGTACTCAATATCAAATAGAGCTTTATATATGATTATTTTTATTTACACAGACATGTACACAATCTGCGACGCTGGTATGTCGATGTTATCTATCAACAGTTATTATAAACTGAGATCTCATCAGGCAGAGTTAGAATCCGATCTTAACCTCAGATCATATTTGGAGAGAATGAAGTGGAGAGAAAAACACACACACACACACACACACACACATATATATATATATATATATATATATATATATATATATATATATATATATATATATATATATATTATATACCGTGTTTGAAATAAATCTTTCAGTTAAAAAAAACACGATGTCATATTTTGGTGAAGAATTAATATATTCTAAAAATTAAAAATACATCAATTAGATAGTATGTGTTACATACAGACCACTTGCAGAAGCCATTTTGAACCTCCATCACGGTCCTTGTGATCTGAACTTACACTCTTTTCACCGTGTCTTTTGAGAGCCTCCTGAACATTGTAAAAAGCTTGATGTTACAGGTGATACAATGTATTTGTTTCTTGACTGCGACACACATATAATAGACCATCATCTAGTAGGGCGGCACATCTGATTAATGATAAAGTCGGCAATTTTCTCAGACAAACACCTCTGCGTTTTCCTTGGGATGTAACACGAATATAACTCATGTTGCCACAAATATGACCGTCCCACATCGCTTGACAACAATGAACAGCTACTCAGTATTGAGACTGGGCCCATTTTCGAAGATATGAGTCGGATTGACGTAGAAACACATACACATACCAACACAGTGTGAGAGAGCTATTCTATGACGCACTCAACGTCGTGTGTACATTAGGTTAGCCACCCATTCCGCGAGTTTTGCAAATGGCGCTGGCAGAATGTATTTTTGTCTGAGAATAACAAGGCCACCTTCAACTCAGCTCTTTGCTTTATCTTGCTGAGTAGTTTCTGTTTTTTTTGTAAGACAGTATTCTGTGGGTTTGAAAATGGCGCGTGTGAGTCTTGTATGAAGAATAGTGAAGATAATCGTTCGACGCTTCTTTCATAGTTGCAATCCATACCCCCGTTTTCTCTAGAAAAAGTCAACATTTTATTAGCTGATTATTGCTGCAAATCATTTCAACTTCTCGACGAATCCTAAAATTGATTGTGATACGTAGAGCAGAGTTGATTTTGAATACTTTTCTACGCAACGATTATCATCCATTCTACAATAAACTCGGGGAAATATACACACCGGTATAGATTTTTGTCCAAAAGTTACATTCATTTAATGTTGTGGACCCGTTTAGGGCTACCAACAATGAAATAAAAGATCAACAGGTTTAGAGATAATAATAACGAATTGTATTGAACAGAGAAATTATACACAAGTCAGTGTTGGCAGTGCTAGTGCCTACATGTGGTACCAAACGTTCTCCCGGCAAAAGCCGGTATTTATGGTAGCCGATTGCTACCATTTAGTCATCACTAAAGGGTAGGTAGGTTCACCCACAACACCCCCCTTCCGAAATTCATTATCCCTGAATCTCAAGGTATATCTTTTTCCTAGGATTCACCTAGAAACTCCCGGTTAATTTACGTTTACTTGATGAACGTCTCTGTTCCGGAAGCGTTTTTGGTGTTGGCAGCTCAAATGCGTCGTATAAATCTTCCATGATGGTCTCACTCTGATCCGATGGGCCTTCCCCTGAGTCGTCCGACATGCGACGACGCATTTGGTTAATGTGTTTTTTACAGGTGCCTCTAGGACCCTCTACAATGTACACCATCCGCCCCAATCTTTTTTGTACCTTTCCCACTTCCCAAACGGTTTTGTTTCCATGGTGTTCCTGGAAGAACACCTTCTCTCCCTCCTCGTAACTCTTCTTTGGTGCCGTAATGTTGGTCGGTGTCACCTGTTTTGGTAAAAGTTTGTCGAATACGGACTTTATTTTTCTTCCAAACATTGCTTCCGCCGGTGGTTCTTGGGCTGGTGTGTTCTCGTTGGGTGTAATTCTATATACTTGAAGGAACATCTGGAGTGCCTTTTCTCTCGGCGTGCCCGTCGATTTTTTCAACGCTCTCTTCAAGGTATCAACACATTTATCTGCCTGTCCGTTTAACCTCGGATGGTAAGTCGGAGTGGTGATATTTTTAATTTGAAAGTCTTCACAAAATTATTTGAACTCTCGTGAAGTAAATTGTGTACCGTTGTCCGATACAACAATGTTCACCACCCCGAATCGGGCAAACAGTTCATGCAACGCGCATATCGTGACATCCGTTGTTGGGCTTTACATCTAACAACTTCTAGCCATTTTGAGTAGCTGTCGACTATAATTTAATAGTAGAAGCCTTCCAATGGCCCCGCGAAATCTATGTGAATACGGGACTATAGTCGCTCTGCATTTGGCCATGGACAGTACTGAATGGGTGGTGCTTTCGCTGCCGACGCGCAGGCCTTAACGTTCGTCTCTATGACCCTGTCCATGTTTTTCCAATACACATCAGATCTCATTACGCTATTCATGCGTGTCGCTCCGGGATGCCCCTTATGGAAATCCTTCAGGATTTTTGTTTAGCGTAGCTGGGATTACTACTCGCTCCCGGTATAATAATGTGTCGCAACAGACTGAAAAAGCTTTTGCAGTTTGCTCATCGTCTGTTTGTAATTTATTTTTAATTTCGATAATAAAATTATCTTTAAATGCCTCTTTTTGTATATCGCCAAGTGTGACTGGCAGCTCTATTATTGTGTTACACAGTACTTGACTATAGTCATATTCAGACCGAGGGATGCTATAACTGTATCCTCGAGCGGTTCCGTGTACTTTGGGATTAGCCGCGATAAACCATCAGCGTGTCCTAGTCTTTTTGACGGTAACAATTCCATCTCAAAGTCATAATTTAACAGAATTATACCCCATCTCTGTAGGCGGTTTGCTGTGTAGGTTGGCAAATCTTTTTTTATCCAAAGATTGTAATAAGTGGCGTATGGTCTGTTTGTAGGATAAAATGACGGCCGTGTAGATACCTGTGAAATTTGGTCATTGAGAACACAATACCCAACGCTTCTTTTTAAATCTGAGAGTATTTTTCTCTGCAGGAAGTAAAGTTCTTGAAGCGTACACGATGGGTTTCATCGAGCCATCCGGCATATTATGCAAAATGCACGCCCCAATGCCGTAGGAGCTGGCGTCACTTGCAACAATAGTTTTTAGCTCTGGATTAAAATGAGTAAGAAATAATTATGAATTAACTTCGTTTTTAGGTTGTCGAATGCAGATTGACAGTCAGCGGACCATTCGATTTACTATTTTTCTTAAGTAACTCATTTAAGGGGGCTCGCAATTTGTGCATACTGGGATTAATTTTTCGTAATAGTTTGCGAGACCCAGGAAGCTTTGTAGTTGGGTAACATTGTTCGGTTCGGGCATATTCTTGATGGCTATAGATCTTTCAGGATCGGGACGTCTTCCATTCTCATTAATGACATGTCCCAAGTATTTGATCTCTTCTAGAAAGAATTCACACTTTGACTCCTTGAGTGTAAAACCAAAATCGCTTATCCTTTCGAATACATTGTGTACGTGCTCACGGTGCTCCCCGACGTTAGTACTTTTCATTAAGATATCGTCAAGGTAGCCGATCGAAAAATCGAGCCCGCTCAACATCGTGTCGATTACCTGCTGAAAAATCGACGGGGCCACTTTAATTCCAAAAGGGAGACGATTGAACTTAAGTAGTCCCCTGTGTGTTGAAATACAGAGAAGCTTAGAGCTATCTTCCTCTACAGGTATTTGCAGATAGGCTTAACTCAAGTCAATTTTTTAGAACAGTTTTCCACCGTTTAATTTTGTGAAAACCTCTTCTTGAGTCGGCAGAAGATAGTTATAATCTTTCAGCGAATCGTTCAAACCGGTTGAGAAATCGGCACACACTGTGATCTCTCCAGATGTTTTCTTCACGAAGACGGTTGGGGCCGCCCATTCCGAGTAGTCAACTGGTGTTAAAATACCTTTCTCCACCAACCGGTCTATTTCTGCATTAATTTTTTCAAGAGAAGCAAATGGTACACTTCGTTTTTTCTTAAAAACGGGATTCTTATTTTCAATTAGTTCAAAACTCGCCTTCATTTTAGTACAACATTCTAATTCATTAGAACACACCTTGGGGAATGACTCTTTCACATCCTTCTTGAATTTTTCTGCTTCAGCAGAAAATTTCTCTATTCGTTGACAATAGGCGCTTATCGGAGAATCCCAGAGCTGGAGGTGTTGAATCCAATCTGAACCGAACAAATTTCCTGTATCTTTCATTACGAACATACGTAATTTTAATGTCTTATTTTGAGTGTCACTTTTGAAATGACTTCCCCTTCAAAGTTTATTTTCTCTCCGGGTACCGATCGAGCCACTTTATCTGTGCGTAGCATAGTCGGTCTGCCGATCTTTTTCCAGGAATTAATATCAATCATTGATAGGTCAGACCCTGAATCAAGCTGTAGTTTAACATCTTGATTGTTCATTTTTACCGTAACATACTTTCGTATGTTTAGGTTGCCACCATTAATTCTAGTTGTTTTTATGTAACTTTTTTTTCTAGTGTTACTTCTGCAATGTGAGGCTTTGTGCCTCATTTTATCGCATTTGTCCCAATTTTCTCGTTTAAAAGGGCACTTCTGGTACCAATGTAGGTCCCCGCAACCCCAACAAGGGTGGTTTGGCAATTTTCCATCCGACCTTTGAGGCAAATCCTTCCTGAATTTTTCCTTCGAAGAGTATGATTTTTTTTAAAAACGACGAACATTTTTAATATTCCAAATTGCTGCTTCCCTTATTTCTTTAGCTTCCTTTTTCTAGGAAATATGTCGTTGACAGCTTTCGCCCAGTTGTTGCAATGTTAAATTTGGCTCGGTTTCAAGTTTGCTTATTGCACGTCTTCTTAACTCTGCATCGTTTTGCGACACGAGCCCTTGAACAAATATTAATACTTTGAAATTGTCCGCTGTCAAGAAGGATAACTTAAAGTCGCCACAATGTTTATTGACGATCGAACCAAACGTTGAGTAATCCTGGCTTTCTTTTCGCGTTAGGTTCACACATTTCCACCTTTTTCCACCTAGTGTTGGGGCAATATAGTTCCATTAACATTTTAATGGTTTCCGTGAAAGATAGTTCACCCGTTTTCTTCGGCAGAATATAATCGACAAATTTTGTATGCTCTGCCGTACCTAGTCTACGAAGCACTAAACGGACCTTTTTCTTTTCTGACCATGTGCTACAATCAATGTCGAAAAAATCCTGATATCGACGGTACCATGATTCGAAGTTTAGGTCCTCTTCAGGCACATAGTTGAAGGTTTCTATAGCTGACCATATTGCATTTTGGTGTAACGCGTCGCTGTCGTCATTCGTCGTATTTATCATTGCTTGTGTTAGCTGTCCAAAGTGTATCTCTGATTGAGTCTGTTGCTCTAATTGTAACTGTTTTATCCCAATCAATTGTTCGTCTAAAGATCTTCTATATTCTCGCTTTTGTGCTAAATTCTTTTCCTCAAAATACTTCAACAAACACATTTGCTGCGACTGAAATTCCTTCTGTTGAGACTGAAATTCCTTTTGTAGAGCAAGATGTTTTTCATCGTTTGCCTTCTGTAGAGAAAGATGTTTTTAATCGTTCGCCTTCTGTTGTTCTGATTGAAATTTAATCATCTCCAATATCTGTTTCGAGAAATCTTCCATGATTAAAGAAATACTTTCTTGAAAAAAAAATTAAAGCCACAAATAGTCGTTCACTATTTTTTCCTTTCAAATGCTTACTGTTTAATAACAAACTCAACCCCTTCTCATCACTGCGTCATTCGGGTCTCGAATTCGACCGGCACTTCTAATCTTTTTTTTTCAAAGTTCTTTGAGAAAAAAAAACGATTTTATTAATCCGGCTTATTGGTTAATTAATTTAACAAATAATTTGTATTTTTGTTCGCATCTGGAACTTTTTTTTCCAATATGTCCGTTTGCCTTTCAGTGTAGGCTGAAAATGCAAAATAGCAAGTAATGTCTATATTAAAAATTGACTAGTTATTCAAGATATACTATACGATGTTACAGTGACAAGTCTGTTCGAAAAATACGTTTGACTATATCAGACACGAAAAAAGGTTTTTGTAGTATGGAGTTTTTTTTTTGTTTCAAACCTTTCAGGTTTATAAGCACATGATATTCCAATTTCATTTGTTGCACGAGGTTAACTCCCGTATTGAAATACGAAGAACAAAAATAGTAAAATCTGTCTTACTTTTTTTTCTTCCAGTAATTGTTTAAACTGGTTATTTCTTGTAAGGCAGATTCGCCCATAAAATTTAATGTATTCGATGTTTCCAATATATTCCCGAAAATTGTAAAGTACAAGGTTTTTTTTTCAAACGGGTAGAATTTTTTTTTTCGAAAGTTGACCGTGTTGTAGACACTGGTTTCACTCACAGGTTGCAAGGTCCAAGGTGTTTCCAACGAAGACCTTTACGAATCACTCGCCGCCAGTTGTTGTGGACCCGTTTAGGGGTACCAACAATGAAATAAAAGAACAACAGGTTTAGAGATAATAATAACGAATTGTATTGAAGAGATAAATTATACACAAGTAAGTGTTGGCAGTGCTAGTGCCTAAATGTGGTACCAAACGTTCTCCCGGCAAAAGCCGGTATTTATGGTAGCCGATTGCTACCATTTAGTCATCACTAAACAGAGAATATGCATTGTTCTAAAAAAGATTTAAATTACGATCATTCGAGATAAATGATACAAAAAGAGTTATTTTCGTTTTATTTATTGAAGAACTATTTATCTAACAATGACAATTATTTTACAGAAGAAGGACCCATTATTTATTAATAGTATTGCACTTTACAGTATTTGTTATTTTGAATAGCATATTATTATGAACAGTAAACTGTACACATTGATGTAGAAAGCACTTTGAATCATCACGGGGTCCCGCAAGTATATATATATATATATATATATATATATATATATATATATATATATATATATATGGGAAATGGAAAAGGAAAAAAAAAAAAGGATGTTTTTTTATATATTCATAAACGTTTCGTCTTTACTTTTAAGACTTCGTCAGGATGATAATATTAAGAAACATGTCGTCCAAGTACATAGAAATGCTGGGTTTACATGATCGGTTGATGGGAAGAAGTAGTAGCCACTGCTGGGAGCAGTAAGGATACTTTTGCTTATTTAGGGCGAGATATTATGGAAGTCATTTCGTTGTTTGATAGTGTTGGAGGCGGTGATTTGTTTAGGATGTATTTGGTGATTTTGGATTGTTCAAATTTGGAGGCATGATCGTGCTCTGATGCATTGGGAGAAAAGTGCACTGAGAGAGTTATTGTTTTTTTTTTGTTTATGTCTCTTTTGTGTTCACTCAATCTTTTGTTCAATTCACGTTGTGTTTCTCCCACGTGAATTTGATGGCAGTTGTTGCATGGGACAGTGTATAATCCGGCATAGGGTGTATTATTTTGGAAGTGTATTCATGTGTTTAAAGTGTATTTTATGGATTGTGATATGGTTTGTACAGTAGGAATGTCTAGTTTGTTAAGTGTGTTGCATATGGATGTGTTATTGGAATGCGTGGGTAAGAAGGGGTCTGTCTATGAAAGAGGTGTTTGGTATTTGATTGTTTGTGTGTTGTTTTTGGAGAATATTTTGAAGACTTTTTTCTTGGCATTTAATATAATATATATATATATATATATAAACTATTTTTCAAATATTTGTTATTCCATAAATATCAATTATTTGTGTCATTTTTATTTTCCTTAACTTTTATATATATATATATATATATATGTATATATATATATATATATATATATATATATATAAATTATAATAATTATTATTGTTTAATAAGAAACACATATTAGTTAAGGTCATACTAATTAGGCTTGTGCCGTGCACTTGTCACTGACAAATTAATAATCTGCCTTACCTTGTAATTGAGCACTCTTATCAATTTTTCTTCTACTAAATTGTTTGTCATATATATATATATATACAGAGAGAAAGTGAGAAAAAGTGATAGTAAGATACAGAGAAGTTTCATGACGTACATTTCTATGGCGACTATGTGTAAAATATACATTATTTTTATAAAAAACATTAATTTATACTTATATTTAAGATTAATTGTTTTATTTTGTTCATTTCTTTCGTTCATTTACAACTTGGGTCTTATTTATTGCTTATTTTCAATGATGGCTTAGTAAGAATTTACTTTCATGGTAATATGTGTTCTGATTGTTTGGAAGATTTGGTTGAGGTTTTATCATACACTGGTGCTATCTTTTCCGTTTCGTATGTAATGTTTAGTGTATTTTAGTCTATATTCGTTAGAGACCTATATAGTATGTTTTTTGTTTGTATTTATGAAATTAAGTTATTCTTTGTGTAGTTAACTGCTTTGTTTACAAGTGCCTTCTCTCAAGTCTATGTATAACTGCATCGTGTTGTTGTAGTGGCAACAGTGAAGTAATATTATACTTTTCCAAGTAGTATTAGTTATTTCTAACGTATTTAATATCTAGCCAAGGTTGGTTACGTCTGCTAGTATGTGTGTGTGTGCGTATACGTGTATGTATATGAATATGGGAAAGTGCGTCTAGGAGAGTGAGTGTATGCGTGCGCATGAGACGCATAAGACTCTTTAATAAAGTATGGAATATAAATCTTTTCGAAAATAAACAAAAATGTTTCTAAAGAAAAATAAAACAGCGACAAAATGTCTTAAAACAAACCTGAAGGTAAAATATGACTAAAAACAGACCTGAAAAGATAACAACAAATAGAAACAAACCTATATATATATATATATATATATATATATATATATATATATATATATATATATATATGTGTGTGTGTGTGTGTGTGTGTGTGTGTGTGGGTGGGTGTGGGTGTGGGTGTGACTTCACCTGGCGTATAAAATACATACAGAAAGAGAAGAGAAGGAAAAAAATAAAATGAATGCATACACTGTAAAATACATTCTGAAGACAAAATGTCAAAAAATATACCTGCTGATAGATAACTGAAACATATAGATAAAAAAGTAATAATAATAATAATAATAATAATAATAATAATAATAATAATAATAATAATAATAATAATAATAATAATAATAATAATAATAATGCAAATAAAAACTAAAACTGCTAACGAAATAAGAAAATGTATTTCTCCGTACACAAGCGATGTAGTGAAATTGCTCGCAGCAAGACATCCTGGTGAGCAGAGGAAATGTTTACAGTGGCCAACCAGAACGCCGCACACAGGCTCATTACAGTGCCGCCAAGCGGTGAGTGAGAGAACCGTCTTCTTACTATGGAATAACACAGCGGCGTAAATATCCATTAGGAGCCACTAGGGGGCGTTGATGCTAAGATGGCACCTATATCCATTCCGTTCGCTAATGTAAGCTCACATATGTATGTGTGCGTGCTCAAAATATATGTATACGCGCCATTTACAAAGTACGCTAGGATTCAACGAAACATGGACATCTGAGCTGTTACCGAAAACACACGGTTAATTATATATATGTATATATATATATATATATATATATATGTATATATGTGTGTGTGTGTGGGTGTGGGTTGTGTATATGTATAAACGGAATAATGCATTTCCTGAATCCTTTCCGATATGAAAGCCGTCTACGTTTTCAGCTGCGAAAATCTTCATGCATATCCATAAAATGATACATGTAAATATATATATATATATATATATATATATATATATATATATATATGTGTATACACATATGCATATATATATATGTATATACATATGCATGTATGTACATATATGTATATACATATGCATATATATATGTATATATACATATGTATATGTATATATACATATGTATATATATATATACATATGCATATATATGTATATATATATATGTATGCATATATATACATATATATCATATGTACATATATATATATATATATATATATATGTATATATATATATATATACATATATATATATGTATATATATATATGTATATATATACATATGCATATATATATACATATATATATATACATATATATGCATATGTACATATATATATGTATATATATATATATATAGTCACACGTTTTGTAGTAATTTGTATACCAGGAAATCGTTTTTTTCCAAAAGTTTGGATATTATACGTGTGAAAGGTGTAGACATCAGCACATTTTTACTTCATGCAATCTGTTAAGTAGCTTAACGTATAGTAACTAAATTCCGAAGTCGAGTCGTTAATGAAATTGTAGTCGCCATATTTAAAAATGAAATATTACAAAGAACTATGCTCATTAATTGCATTCTCTAAAACCCGGAATGATTATGAATTTGTTCGTAATAGATAAAAATAACGTAACCGATATACTCGAAATTCAGCGTTATCAGCAGGATAGTGCATGAAATAGTTGCTGATGTTTAATATTATATAGTAAATAAATAGCAGACAAATAGGACATACTAACGGACAATCTTTTGAAAAATATACGTTGTTTATCAATTCCCGGTGTCGCGGGGGTAAGTGGCAGTACTTAATTGTAAGGAGGAAATATTTGTGCTACCACTTATAGGAAGTATGCTTTGAAGAAAGTCGAAGACAGTGAGCTAAAAGTTATATTTAGTGTAAGCTGGAGAATAATAATTACAAATTTACTGAAACACGGTCGGGTGGATAAGCGTAAATTAGTGGTGAGTTTATTGCATGTGGTTATTTTCCTATTCTCCAAAAAGGTACAAGGGAAAAATATTCTCAACCTTATATATATATATATATATATATATATATATATATATATATATATATATATATATAATCCGAGTATGGTATAAACCACAGAGTATACATCCAGGGGAATTGAACCGGGCTTATGACAGTGCTCAATAAAAATATAGAGGAAATATAAATATAAATAATAATTTATTTAATTTTGACCACAAAATTGATTTTTTTTCACGAGAGAAGTTTTTAGGAGCTCACGATCTTCAGGTCTTGAAATAGCATTATGCCTGTTGGAATAAGTTTACAATTCCACAAAGTTATATAAAGGTGACAGAAAATTTAAATAGAAATTGAATATGAATAGAAATAGAAATAAAGTTTTGTTTTATTTCTACTTCTATTCATATTCAATTTCTATTTTAATTTTCTGTCACCTTTATATAACTTTGTGGAATTGTAAACTTATTCGAAATGTTTTTAGAAAGAAAGCTATCTTTAGTATCAGTAGCAAACGTAGAAATAAGATCGCCGCCATCTTTGCTTATTTTCAACAAATGAAACTACCAATATAATGTACTAATAATGATATCGTATAGATATTATTTATTACTATATATTCATTGCATAACATGATGTTATTATTAATGTTTAAATAAACATACGAATTACTGAAAATGATTCAATTTCACTGTAAGATTATGTGAAGTCACGCACTGTCCGTATCAAGAGTAACATAAAAGTATATATCATCACTAACAACAATGCGTTCGGTAACTGACTTATTATGTCCTTAATTATATTATGTGTATACTCTTTACATATGCTTCCTAGTACGATACATCGTTAGATAATGAATTGCAGGGAAATTATTTATGTACTAACATTTATTCCCATATTTTATTGCGTGTTATTGGTTTCAGTTCTAATTGCTAAGTAAAAATATTTTATTTTAAATGTACACTTAATTATTACAGCACCGTTAGCTGATTCTCTTACTCTGTCTTGGTCTCTGTCTCTTTATCTGTCTCTGTCTCTGTCTATGTCTCTGTCTCTGTCTCTGTCTCTGTCTCTGTCTCTGTCTCTTTCTTTCTTTCTCTCTCTCTCTCTCTCTCTCTCTCTCTCTCTCTCTCTCTATCTATCTATCTCTAACACACCCTTCCTAATCCCCGATTTAACTTTCCTCTCTATATATGTAAAACACAAATATCACCAGTAGAAAAAAGTCCGTGTATGTACTTTACAGTTTCTATGAAAAGAGACATTGAACCCGACACAACTTCTACTTCAATTTGGAGAATCCTGCTTGACGGGAACAAATGTCTACACGCAGTTTTTTTTTCTCTTATAAATTCAAAATTTTGGGTACATTATTTTATTAAACTAAAAAATCAATTCATTTTAATAGAGTTTCAAATAGATATTTATTTACAACTATTACACTTCAGTTATGGGTGTATATTTCAGTTCATGGAGCCTAATGCTGTCTGGTGCCACCAGATCAGGTTGTCTGTTGATATTAGCTTCCTTACCCAAGATGCACCAAACATTGATGTGGTATTGCTTATTTTTATCTTTCCAACACTTAATCATGTTCTGTAAGATCCAAAACAAAAAACAATATTTCCCCTCTTTCCTTTCTAGTTCTCGTCGCGTCCCTTCCCCATTTTCACTCAACTAAACACCATTAATACCTGCATGAACATATAAAGAACTTGAAGCATAAAACACTTTCACCATAATGATCGGATACAGCAGTAAGTAACTCGTGGTCGGTTGACATGCCGTAACACAAAACAACAACACCAAACATCATGCATAAATACTTGAACATATAACAAATTTGAAGCATAAATAAACTCATAAAAATGACCGAATTCGGCATCAAATACCCCGTGGAAGGTTGATATGCCGTAAAACGAAACAACCCAACCTAATGCTGAAAACGTAAGACAAATAACAAATCTCGATTTTAGCCGGTTAAAGCCGGATGAAAACGGACCGACGTCACAATGAAAACGAGACGGCGTTTCAACAGAAAAAAAGAATGAAACAATATGTCAAGCAACAATAAACACTGCATGTTTGTTTTCATAAAAATGAATTTAGTTTTTGACGAAAACAAATAATAAAACCACTTTTATAATATTTTTTTCACGAGAAAGTGTAATTAATTCTTTTTCGATAAAGGTCCATCTTTTGAACCAGAAAAAAACCGAATCGTTTTTTTTTTCTTTTACTCTAACATTAAATGTACTCTAAACTAACCCGAAGCTCATTGTATTGTCGTTGGTATCACTTATTTGTAATCCATTTGTTGTACCCCTTTTTTTCTCAGTTGGATATGTTTAGCAATCGCCAATTTACGATGTAATCAATTTAAAATTAAACTTGTCGACTGCTTTTTCCGCTTTCTGATTGGATAAGCGCCTCGGCATCTTCCGCCAGTTTACGTTAATAGTTATAAAAAACTGAACGGAAAGTCGGTTTAGTCTGGTTGAAAAGCTATACCAGTATCTATGAACATCTGCCATCGTTAGCGTTATACATGCCGAGATTAATCTCGACAAACAATCTAACAGCCTAGAGAAAATCCTGGCAACTCCAGACCATCTCATGTCAACGTGTGATATTGCCTGTCTCTGTCTTAAAAGTTGCACCCTCCCAGGAATTAGATCCTCATTCGAGGGGGTGGTTTATTTCTGATTTCCTCGAGTACCAGCTACCGAGGATTTTTTACAATTTTGATCATTGGTATTATTGCACAGCCACAGCACGTCCCAGCCATGTTCACACCTTACTGGGTGAGAAGCAAGCAAATAAAAAGGTACGACGTATATGAGCGTTCATGATTTTTCCAAACATTATTAGTATGATGATTTACGCACTATTCCTCCATGGCGTCAGATATGGTCCAGCTAACTTTGAGGAGTTGTACCCTCCCAGGCACAGTGTTCGTGTGAGGAGTTGTCATACCGGGAATGCCTACAAGTTAGTTCATGGCATTACAACCATTTTAAGCTAATTTTAGGTCGAAATAATACATCTTTGTGTATAAGACTGATTCGTACATTAATATGTATTCGATGAAATTCTGGTTTCATACAACACCTGGTCTTTTGAAATAATCACCCATTATAGTACTCGTCGGCTTCAATACCAAGTTATCTTACGGGTGCAGGTGTGCAAACGTGGGCACAGCCGTATTTTATGTAGATGCGTTTTAGTGTATTCACGCAATTTGAGAAGATTGTCAGGAGAAACTACACATGCGAATGTTTAACAAGGGTTCCTTATAGGCCTAAGTTATGCCACTGTTTACTACGAAATAAGTTATGCCAACATCAGTTATTATTGCAGTAACGAGTCAAATTTTACCAAAGCCAAAAACAACTCGAGGGTAAAGGTTAATTAGATCGTCCGTGTTATGATCAGCAATGATTGAGAGGATTATAAAAGATGGATAGAATGGACAGAGTGTTATTATTTTAGAGGCGTCGTAACAAGTATTTGGACTTAAAGATGACCATATTGTAGACAGCGGGAAAGAACTCTCGTAGTGGTGTGCCTAACAGTTCGGTTCTGTCTGGAAACTGTATCAGTCCATGGGAACTCCGTTTTGTTTTACGAACCCAAAAAGAAATAATGGAAGGGTATTTACACTGGCGGTAGGTAGACGTGTTCTTGTTTAGGCGTTTTACAAGAAAGACCCAGATACTGGAACTCAGCCGTGCACCTTCCCTGAAATAAGGATATAGAGAAGAACTAGCAACGTTGCTTTCGTGAGGCAAAGCTTGTCGGGAACAGAAGAGATACCCCACTAGATTTCGAAGTTGATTTGGTTCGCTGTCAAAGCAGGAAATAGTGTTCCGAGCTGCACTACCCCATATGTTACAACGCCACTTATTAGAAGGATGTATGTATATATGGAAAGGTTTGTGTAATTGTCGATATCGTATACCCAGTTATAGTGATAACCAATAGTATATCCATTTCGTATTACGATGCTTATGTCAGTATATCCCGGGGTACACTCAGACAAAAATAACAATGCAATGGCATATCTGCTTTTTTACGCAGGTGTATGTGTGTTTGAACGCTTGCATATAAAGTAAAAACAAACATTCAAAATCCGGGACCTTTTTTGAGTCTGCATGAATGTTCGATCAAGTGTTCGAGCGTATGACTGACTTCCTGTTTTATTTTTTATGGAAATCGCTCCAGACAAGGCATGACACCACTTGTTGTAAAGAGCTAAAGATACATAATAATAATAAATAAATACTTCAAGGTCTAAAACTATACAACAATAAGTGTTATATGGATCGATTCCGACCCTGAAACAGCAATTCTCTTCGTCAGAAACATTGCTCATGGAATATAAGGACTATAGGATAAAGTGCGAGAATCATGAGTTGCGAGGCTTGCGAAAGTAAAACCATGGTCCACATTCTACCCTCCTAAAAAGTACAAAAACAATGCCGACATTATCATCAGTGTAACAGCTACTCCATGAACAACTTTCATTTTCGATGCAATCGTCTTGCAATAGTTTTAACTCCCGCTAAACAATTTCAGTCTCTCAGGTGATGTCGCAATGGGTATCCATGCAGCTTGTCTTTCCAATATACGTTAACGGCAAGATATCTACTCTATATTCGTCGAAACCAGAATACAAGTGACAGACCGCCTGAAAGAACAGCTTGCTGTGACAACTTTCTGCTTTTGTTAGTCACAGCAGGTTTTTTTTATCACCAGTTTTTGGCCTCTCATGATTTTTGATATCCTACTGATACGACGCTTTTCGAAAACGCCACAATTCGACATATTCACTTTTTGTCGCTGACAGCTTTTAAACGCGTGTTTACACTTTAGATTGTTTCCAATGAGAGGCGAACAGATGAAGAGGGCCAGTGGAAATGGAAGCGGCGATACCATTGAAAAAAATGTCTAATACCCCGATGATTAACAATATTTAAGGCCAAACCCAAAATTCCGTGTAGTTGAGACAAAGTTTAATAACACATTGTGCATTCTGTTTACATAACAGTGATAACGAGGTTTGGTTTAACATTTTTTCTGAGACTATTAAATCGTATCTATACACTGCGATCAGCTTTGTAACAAAAATAGTCATTTCTCAATTTTCCATTACTCGATTTCGGAAAGCTTTTCACAGGTAACCAAGCTCACTATTATAAATGTGTTGCTGAGAAATAAGCATAAATTCATAGCTAGCATTTTCAAAATATAATATTTGTTGAAATTACTTAATGTTTCCCGACCAATAGTAATAGCTTTCCAATTACACCAATCCAGATAAACGTTTATTAGTAAAAATAAGGCATACACATAAATCAAGGTGGAATAACAATTAATTAATACCATTAAATATCTGTTAATATATAGTTCAATACATACAATAAACATATAGCTTATTTACCCACATAATCACCATGGGGCGTAAAAATGTATTTTATTGACTGAATCAGTCAATAGTTTTGTGTTCATGGTTAATGGCTCTACCGTTGTTGCAGTATTAATAGCTCCCGATAACATGATAAAATGTTGTTGTATGATAGAAAAGGTTTTCTATTGGGTGTATAGCTGTGCAGTATGGAGACCAGATAAGTAACTTTATAACTTTGATGCCCAGATATGCTAAGAATCTTTGATTCGCATCAGCTGAGTGAAAAAGTACGCTGTCGTTAAGAAAAACAAAATGCCTTAGTAGAGCAAGATTTATGTAATTTAGTACCAGAAATTCCCTCAAGAGATTGAATAGACAGAAAACGTAATTTTTCTTCTTTCGGGTACTAATCTAGGACTAAAAAGCCTATCTCCAATTATACTCACTTATATCATGACTCTTCGCCCGTGTTGTTGTCTCAAACGATGGTGACTCTCATCTCCGAAATAAACTAATATTGTTGTCCAACAATCAGCTCTATCGAAGGTTGCCCGAGTTTCCTCAGTGAAAAGAACTTTAGTAATATCAATGTTCTTGTATGTAGTTCCTAAATCCATTCTCATATGTTGGGGCTTCGTGTAAGAAGCTTTGCAAGTGTTCTTTAACCAAATACTCTTATTGACAGAGGTCATAGTTCGAACAATTGAATTCCTTGTTAAATTCTGTAAGTCAGAATAGCCACACCATAATTATGTCGTCTCCATCGCAACTGGTAAGTCTGAACTACTTGCCTAGCGTTTAACCTTAAACTCCACTTTAGATTCCGCAAACCATTATCTCCAAAACGTCCCATTGCGGACTGAAACCACACCTGATGACCTGATAATCCTCCTATCTTATACCCAGGAGATCATAACAAATCATTGACACCTTTAAAGCATGTGCGCCTGATCTTATACCAGTAATAGTAATAAGAGAAATGCTCTACTAAACTGGGCCATGCCCTCTTTAAACTCTACAACAAATGCATTGCCGAATCCTGCTTCCCTGATTGCTGGAGGATTGCCTCTGTTGTACCAACATATAGATAGAACTGACCCTTAGAATTACCGCCACGCCAGTCCACCCCCTCTTTTCTATAAAATATGTTAACCCATTAATAAATCTAGCGATAGTCCGTCACCTCGTTAATGTTAAACTTTGTCTCTGACCATCAGTAAAAAGTTAGGAAAGCACAGTCTACTGCGGATATCCAAACAGCCATTTGTGAACGCATATACTATACACTAGACAAGGAAGGTGAAGCTAGGGCGGTAGCGCTTCATGTATTCAAAGCCTATGACAAGGTCTAGCATAAAGGTCTCCTCATAAAAATTAATTCATTAATAGACGAATATTTTATACAATTAGATATTTTCTATAGAAAAGAAAGAGCCAGGTTCACCTCGATGGCCGTTCCTCCAAAAACATGAAATAAATACGGGTGTAGTCCAAAGGTCGATTCTTGGGCATTTATTGTTCCTGATATTCAAAAACGACCTCCCTAGTGGCATTGTGTCTGAGGTAGAGATATTTGTTGAATACACTCCGCTTTACTCTCTCCATGTAGGTAAACGAACGCGCATATATCTAAAGTAATGGGTCAGTCCTTAGAAAGTGGCCTTCACTATGTAGTAGAATGAGGTCATAAATGTATGGTTACATTTAATTCTGCGAAGCCAAAGCTTCTTTTCCTCAACCACTACAAGAAACCGCTTCATGCTACGATTGCCATGGCAAATAGCACTCTATCTGAGAGTCTAACTTTCAAACATGTTCAGCTAACATTCACAAGTAACATGAATTGGGATAAATGCATAGAAGACATTGCCAAGGCTGTTGCAAAGAAAGTGGGATCCCTCTACTGTGCTTTAAAACTTATCTCAACGGAAATAATCTTATATATCTACAAAGCCACCATCCGCCCATTCATGAAGTATTGTTCTCCCACACACAATTATCTCTCTCTCTCTCTCTCTCTCTCTCTCTCTCTCTCTCTCTCTCTCTCTCTCTCTCTCTCTCAGACAAGGTCCAAAAAAGAGTATATCATATCATCGGTCACTCACTATCGACCTAGCCCTATCTCCTGTCACATCGCCGCAATGTTGCATTATTGTTCTTATTTTACAAGTAATTGTATTGAATGTGCTCTGATGAACTTGCTTCTCTGGTCCCCCTCGACGTGAATACACTCGACCAACTCGCCAATCAGCAAAATCCCATCTATTCACTGTAGAGGTCTATAGATACCGAATAGCATTATACTCCAATAGATACTTTCCTAGAGGGACCGGCCTTTGAAACTTCCTTCCTTGCTGCCTGTTTCTTCGACTGTACCGACATACAGAAATGTCAAACTCATCTGAGCAAGTATCTGGCTGACCAGATGCCAAATAATGATGACTCCCTAAACTTTCACCCTAAGTATCAGTAGTCACGTACGTATACAGTGGCAACTGGCCTTCTTTGGGGTGAACTAAGTTAATACATAAGCTACTATACTATTCCTCATATTCCTGTTGGTGACGACCATCCTTGGGAAAAGGGTCTTCATGAAATATTTATACAATATCCACATGACGACTTATTTTTCAGACGGTGACACCATGGGTGGCCCCTTAATTCGTTTCCTTTATTATTATTTTCTTTTCTCAGTCAGCTACGGATTTTGAACGTCCTATTTTTGTAAATCAATGAAATAATTCTATCATAATGGGCCAGAATTTCCGTAAAATAACTGCTGAAAATAATTAACAGAATAATGAGTAATTTCAATTTTGATAAGAAAGCTATTATCGCTGGTCGTCGTGTGTATTAAAATACTGATAATCTGGTCTGTTAAGTGAAGCTTTAAGAGACTGTTTGGCTCTCAACCGAGAATTAGAGTGTGGTCGATGTACTGGTGCTGCTCTGTGTCGAGTAGCCCACCTTCGGGCATTACAGCCGCTGTTCACACGTGGTCAAGGATGTAGTTACATGTCTGATCGCACCAGCCGCCTTTACCGGATAATGCCGGTTCTTAAGATTCCGAATTATGTTATGGTAAGCATCCTGATTGTTATATGTGTACCAGTTTTCATGCATACAATTGAATAAAATGTCATTTTTTAAATTTTAAAACACATTAGTATTTAATTATGAATTAGGTTTCCCTACAGAGTCCACAGTACCTGTCTAGAGCTTACTAGACCTCTAATTTTTATACAACTGTAATTTAAGGTAAACAACGAAGGTTATTAATATTTGCGTACCATGAATAAATAAATCTCCTGCCCCAAAGAACATTTAAATATTCTCTACGGTGAGTGTGTTGAAAAAAATGTCAATGAGTGTTCATAGTTTTAAACAGACACTGCAAATCTTTGATTACCCACATTTGAACTTCAAATTTGAATTACAACCTCCTTTCTTTTGATATAGACACCTATAGATGTGTTCTCACTATTGAATCTTGGATTGTGTGCATGCATCTAAACCGTATTCCTAAGTTTATATCGTATCCTGTGCATTTGCTCTTGTCTTTTATGTTACTTAAGTAATTATGTAGTTTTTTTGGTTACATATATGTGCATGTACGTTCATATTTTTTCGTATATATGTACGCATATTTAATGTCGTCTCCTATTGTTTAAATATTTTTTTTGTTTTTATTAGTATTTTTTACGTTTTAGTTAATGTAATTCCAAAAAAATGTTAATGTGTTTATTTGAATTTTGTAGTATTACTTTTATCATACATATTTGTGTACGTGTGTTTCCTATGAACACTCATACTCATTTACTTCAAATATTCTATATTTTATTGTTATTATTATCATTATTATTATTATCATTATTATTATTATCATTATTATTATTATTATTATTATTATTATTATTTATATGATAAATGTGTGCGTTTTTTTCAGATAGGTTATGTTTAATTCTTGTCGATTATTTGTGATGTCCTGAAATAGGTGACGGGGAAGAGACTTACTATCTATATACTACTAAAAGTCTATGGGTCTTGTATGTTTGCAATCAGCTTTCAGCTTTCCGGTTTTCAACATCCGGTTGCGCATGCGTAAATAGCATCGTCTTAAATCTGTTATTCCGATTCCGTTAATCCTTTACGATTAACGAACGCATGCAATTTTTCATTCTGGAAATTTTTATATCGCTTTTAATATAAACAATTTCATTTAATTTCATCAAATAGTTTTTTTGTTTACTTGACGACTAAAAACATTCAACGGGAGCACTTCGTAAAGTCTGTCGCAGTTTCAAACCCTTTTAAAAAACAAAAACAAACAAACAAAACAACAACAATCTATATATTAATACGCTAAGGTGTACGTACGTGTGTCACGCTTCCGGCAAACGCTCTGCGTATGCGTGCCGCACCTAGATTATTAATAACATTTAATTAGCCTAATTTCTACATCGTATTTTAATTATTTCCCTTTAGCGCAACGGTAAGCGACGTAGTATTTTTGTCTTTGGCCCGACTGGTTTATAGTTCGATCCCAACCAGCCGCTAATATTTTTTCTTCTACATTTCGAGCGAAAGGGGAAGAAATAATACATTTTTTTAAATCACCCGGTCAAAAAGTACTTTTTTGTGTTGCTTAAAACTTAAAACTATTTTTTGTTTTTTATTTTGACGTTTTTAGGGCATGTCTATTATTTTTTGTTGTTGTTGTTTTTGAACGGACGTTAAGCAATGTTTTTTTTTTCAATGATAGTTTGAACTAAGTATTTATTTTTTATTTGCACCACTTCTTAAAGTGTTAAAACATTTATTTATTATTTTTGGATGGTAAGGAACCAGTATTTATTTTTTAAATGTTTTGAACGGACAATAAGCAATGTTTGTTTTGTTTTGTTTTTTTTTCTCAGTGAAACACCGAGAGCGTGGTCGAAAGAAAGACAGAGTGTGTGTTCGTAAGAGATGGAGGGGGGGGGATAGAGAAAGAGTGAAAACGCAATAAAAACAAATAAATAAATCGCAAAAAGTCTCTTACTAACAAATAGAAGGTGATTTGTTACATTAGGACCCGCGCTAACTTTGACCCCGTCGTTAGGGTTAGGGTCAGTGAGGGGTTAGGGTTAGCTATAAAGTTCAGGGTCATTGGGGGTTAGGGTTAAAATTAGGGTCAGGGCCAAAGTTAGCCCAGGTCCCAATGTAACAAACTACCAAATAGAGATAGTAAAAAATAAGACAATGACAATGATATTGTATAGTTAACATCTGAGAAGTTAAGTTTCTTATTTTGTGTCACGATCTGACACTCTCATTTAATAAGATTTAGTATTTACTTTTGCCCCTGACAACGGAGGAGGGGAGTCGCGACCGATAGTGATTGCTGAAGAGACAGCTTTTACCCCGACAACCGAGTAATATAATAAATATATATACTTCCATCCCGTCACGCAAAATTTTGTGCATATTTCTAGCCACCGGATAATTTTATTAACAGTAAATTATACAAATTGATGTAGAAAACACTGTGGAATTCCTTTTTTTTTTCAGTGAAACACAGAGAGCGCGTACGAAAGAAAGAGAAAGTTTGTGTTCGTAAGAGAGAGATAGAGGGAGAAGATAAAGAAAGAGAGAGAGAGAGAGAGAATAAACGTAATTGAAAAGTGAAAACGCAATAAAAACAAATAAATAAATCGCAAAAAGTAAAAAAAAAAATATTTAACAAAAACGAAAGTGAGGAAAGTCGTGATTCAAAGCAAAATAAAAAAGAAAATCTAATCGAAAAAAAAGTAACAAGTATAATTTCGTTTACTATCGGAAGCCTACCAGTTTTTACGGTATATCAACCCTTTTTAGTAGAGTGTCCATCGTACACGCGTTATTGGAAGGCAAATTATTAATTTTTTCAAAATATTTCACTCTTATCCGGGGGGGTGCTCATAATAAAACAAGCGTAACTTACTAACAAATAGATGGTGCTTCGTTAGATTGGGACCCGCGCTAACTTTGACCCCGTCGTTAGGGTTTGGGAGGGGGGTAGGGTTACCTATAAAGTTCAGGGTCATTGGGGGTTAGGGTTAAAGTTAGGGTCAGGGTCAAAGTTAGCCCGGGTCCCCATGTAACAAAGTACCAAATAGAGACGTAAAAATAAGACAAGGGCAATGATATTGTATGGTTAACATCTGAGAAATTAATTTTTTTTATTTCAAATATTTATTTAGTTATATTGTCAAATTCGTCAAACAAAAATGGCGTTCGCTTATTTTAGGTGAGGTGGTCGCTAATTTCAGACTTTATAAAAGGCTAAATTGCCCGATTACAGTAGAGGATCTCTTTACATTATCAACTAACCCAAGATGTAGGGGAGGGCGCCACTCTTTTCCCAGGACTGCTTCATTGTCCTTGATCCTGACCTTATAATACTGAGAGTTTTAGCAATGTTTGTTTTAGTCTTTTAATATAAACAATTTCATTTAATTTCATCAAATAGTTTTTTTGTTTTCTTCACGGCTAAAAACATTCAACGGGAAGACTTCGTAAAGTCTGTCGCAGTTTCAAAAAACACCTCCCTTTCAAAAAACAACAACAAACAAACAAAAAAACAACACTCATTATTAATATCAGCCATACGAGCGGTCGGTGAACGAAACCACCTCCCACTTTCCCTCTCATAGATTTCACCACTCCTACTCCGTCTGTTTTCGTTACGTACGCGAGAAAGCCTGCTGTCTCTCGGTGGCCACGGCTGTACCCCCTTCCTTTCTCAAATCGCCCTAACCAACCACTTATAATTCAGTAACTGTAATTTAA
Source organism: Sepiola atlantica (assembly GCA_963556195.1). Classification (NCBI taxonomy): domain Eukaryota; kingdom Metazoa; phylum Mollusca; class Cephalopoda; order Sepiida; family Sepiolidae; genus Sepiola; species Sepiola atlantica. The sequence goes on along the minus strand of OY744526.1, from coordinate 108,084,948 downwards.
AAAAAAAAAACAATTATAATAAACAGAACGACTCATAGAAATCTATATTCTTTTTTCATTTTAATATACTTTCATAGAAATGCTTCTGTTATGTAAAAAAAAACTATTTTCTTTATGCCACAAGTGTCACGCTCATACATGAATTCCATAGCTAATATAACAAACTGACCCAACGGGTCACGGGTGGTCTAGTAATTTATAAACATCTTAGAAATGATCGTACAAAAGATTTTGTTGATTTTGAATTCATGGAAGTTATATAACTAGTATGTAAAAAATGTATTTATTTTAATGCCCTCTCTCTTTCTATCTAGGAATGATAGTTTACTTGAAGCATAGCTGGTAAACAAGTAAGTATAAAGGTGAAAATTCCGAGGCAGGAGCAATGCAATGTTGAGTACCGGAAAGTGGAGTATGGGATGAACAAATATACATTATAAGAGACGGTAAATCTCTGATCAATCTATTGATATTTCACAAACTTGATGTATACATACAGTAAATCGTAAAATGGTGGCCTTACAGCTAAATATTTAAGGGTCCGGAATGGTAGAAACTTTAATCATTTCGAAAGTAAGAACCTCTCGTTTTCAAAAAGTAATACCAAAATGTGACTGGCTGTATCAGGCGAGGAAAATAAAAATTGGCGCTGCTATTCAAATATATATATATATATATATATATATATATATATATATATATATATGTATATATATATATAGTAATCCAGGTAGAGTAAAAATCCACAGGGTAGAAATCCAAAGGGAATCAAACCGGGTTTATAAAAGAGTGCTCAATAAAAAATATAGAGCTGTATTGTGAATGCTTTTATTCAAACATGTACAAGGTCTGCTACACTGGCATGTCGATGTAATCGATCTACAGCTCTCAAGAGCTGAGGTCTCATCAGGCAGAAAATTATTTTTTGATTCAACCGGGTTGCTGAATTCCAGGGAGAATGAAGTCAAGCAAAAAAGAAGAGGAGAAAGAAATAAAAGTCATGTGACCGATTTTAAAATATGATTGCCGTTAGAAATTACTATTTTCATTTTTTTATTTTTATCTTTTATATATTTTATATATCCAACGCTGAGCTGGGGTAGGAAGGGGGGGGGTCGAGGACAAGAAAAAGAAAAAGGGGAAGGGAAAGGAAGAAAGATACAATTGCTGTTAGAAAAGTTTGATTTACAGCTATTTATATTTTTATTTTTTATTTTTATCCAACGCTTAGTTAGGGTGAGCTTTTTCTTCCAACCCCCCACCCTTCTTCGTCTTCTTCTTCTTCTTCTTCTTCTTCTTGTTGTTGTTGTTGTTGTTTTGTTTTTTGTTTTTTTGTTTTTTTGTTTTTTTTTGTTGTTTGTTTGGTTTTTTTTTTGGTTTTTTTTTTACTCACTAGGAGTTATCACACTGGTCATCGTCAGTGATCGCCCACTGCCAACAACCTGTGGTATTCCCTGGAGTCTGAGTGACAAAAAGTCTCCTCAGACTTCCAGTATGCTCCATCTCTTTTCGTTCATCACCGCTGATGACCATGCGGTATCGCAACAGCCACCTACCACCGATTTCCCGCTGGTAAGGGCCATTGGTCCCCTCTGGGGCCCGAGTGGCAACAAGCCTCCCCAAGGTCCCAGAGCTGTCCGCGCTCTTCCAGTGAAGGTCTGGTTTGCGCTTTCCCTCCTCGACCCTCTGTCCATAATTTTCGTGGCGTCAGCCTATGCTTGCGTCTCTCTCGTGCGGTTGTATTTTCCCCGGTTCTGCTGTCTTGTGCTTCCATGTGTTTGTTCTCCATTCGTTGCTTATGTAGGTTGGTTTCCGCATTCGAGGACATTTCTCAGGATTGTAGCTGTTTTGATCATTACTGTCCTTTGTATGGTCTCAGTTATCCCTTTGATTCCTATTTCTCCCAGTCTTTTCTCCATGTTTTTGGGGACTGTTCCTAGTGCTCCTATGATTATTGGTGTTATACTGACTTTCTTCATGTTCCATATTCCTTTCAATTCTCTGGCAAGTTCAGTATATTTGCTTCTCTTTTCCGTCTCTTTGATCTTCACTCTGTGGTCTGCTGGAACGGCAAAGTCCACGATTTTGCAGGATTTTTCTTTCTTGTTGATTGTTATCATATCCGGTCTCCTTGCTGTTATGGGTTTGTCTGTTTGTACATTCATATCCCATATGATTTTGTGTTTTTCGTTTTCTAGTACAGTTTCTGGTTTGTGTGTGTACCGTTTTTTTGCATATTCGAAATTCAGTTGTTTGCACATTTCCCGGTGTACTTCTTTCCCCATGCTGTCATGTCTGTTCTTGTATTCCCTTTGTGCTAGCTTGCTGCATTCACTTATTATATGATTTATCGTTTCGTCTCTTTGTCCACACAGTCGGCATTTGCTGTTTTCCTGGGTTTTATCTATCTTTGCTTTAATAAAGTTTGTCCTAATCGCATTGTTCTGTGCGGCCGTCAGCAGAGATTCCGTTTCTCTGTTCAGGTGTCCTTTTCTTAGCCATGCCCAGCTGTTTTCATTGGCTTCATCGCTTGTGAGTCTTGTAAAGCGTCCATGTAGTTGTTTTTCTTCCCACTTTTCCTTTCTTGTCTTTTTGTTTCTGGGTTCAGTACTTCCGGGGTTGTTTGTTGGGCTGGTGTCTCTTGCTGTGGTGATCAGTCTTTCCGTGTTCTGGGTTACATATTTCTCCAGCTCTTTTTTGGTGTCTTCCACACAGTCTTCTATACTTACCAGTCCTCTACCTCCTTCATTTCTTTTCACGTAGAGTCTGTCCGTGTCGTCTTTTGGGTGCAAAGCATTGTGCATAGTCATTAGTTTTCTTGTTCTTTGGTCAAGGTGCCTGAGTTCTTCTTTGGTCCAGCCTATGAATGGTCCAGAGTATCTTATTAGTGATACAGCCCATGTGTTTATCCCTTTTACTAGGTTTCTGCTATATAGTTTAGTTTCTAAGAGTTTCCTTGTTCTTCGTAGATATTCTTTTCCAATCTACTCTTTCATTTCTGTATATTTGATTGTGTCTGCTTCCAGAACTTCCAGGTATTTGTAGCTGCATGTTCTCCTAGCGCCCTCATCTCCTCTTGGTTGGGGAGTTCTATACCTTCTGTCGTCTCCAGTTTTCCTTTTTTGATCTCTAGCAGTGCACATTTTTCTATTCCAAACTCCATTTGGATATCCTGGCTGAATATCCTGGTTGTGTTTATCAGCTTTTCCAGTTCTTTTTTGTTTTTTGCAAACAGTTTAAGGTCATCCATGTACATCAGGTGGTTTATTCTTTGTTCTGTATCCGTAAACCTGTATCCGGCATCACACTTTCTGAGTATGTAGTTGAGTGGCATCATGGCTATTATAAACAGTAGTGGTGATAGGGAGTCTCCTTGAAAAATGTCTCTCTGTATTTTTATCTCAGACAGGTATTGTCCTCCGGCTGTCAGTTTTAGTCTCCATGTTTCCATTGCTTTCTGGATGAGATTAATAATCCTGTCTGGTATCTTGTATATCTTTAAGCATTCAATTATCCATGTTTGGGGGATTCTGTCGTAGGCTTTCTTGTAGTCAATCCATGCCATGGTTATGTTCTTTTGTCTTCTCTTCACCTCCTTCAGGGTCTTTTGATCAATGTATAGTAGATCATGTGCCCCTCTTTGTCCTTTCCGGCATCCTTTTTGTTCCTCGGGGAGCAGTCCACGATTTTCCAGGGATTGGTAGATTTGTTCTCTCAGTTGTGCTGTGAGAATTTTCCACATTATTGGTAGACATGTTATCGGTCTGTAGTTGCCGGGGGTCGTTCCCTTTTTGGGGTCTTTTTGTATTAGTTATTATTATTATTATTATTATTATTATTATTGTTATTGTTATTGTTGTTGTTGTTGTTATTGTTATTGTTATTGTTATTGTTATTGTTATTGTTATTGTTATTGCTATTCTTATTCTTCTTCTTATTATTACTTTTATTCTTATTCTTATTATTACTATTATTATTACTTTTATTCTTATTCTTATTCTTATTATTACTATTACTACTATTATTATTATTATTATAATAATAATAATAATAATAATAATAATAATAATAATAATAATAATAATAATGTGTAGTGTTTAGAAATGCTCTATTTAACTTTTATTGATGGGGGCTATGTATGTTGTATTTTACGTTTCGTGCGTCCGATAAAGGAGGGTACGTAACTCAAATGGATTCAGTTGTGCATGTTGGACGTATGCCCTTTGAAAGTGTAAACTAATTTGATTCATCACATTAATAAATTTATTTACATTTTTTGTATTATCTGTTTATTTAATATTATTTCTTCAACGGTTATGTATTGTTGTTGACTGTTGGTTGGTATATGCTTGGTTTGGTAGGTTGTTATTTGAATAGTATCATAGTTTTATAGGTTAAATGTGTTCATGTGTGTAGTTCCATGACTGTGTTTTTTCTGCATAGTTTCGTTGTATGTATGTATGTATGTATGTATGTATGTATGTATGTATGTGGGTATGTATGTGTGTATTATTATCAGTATATTATTTATTATCTGCGGTCGTTATATCTAATTGCTTAGGATTTCTAGTTAATATCTCTATAGATGGGCGTACGTGTGCAACCATGTGTCCGAACTAGCGACAGGTGTAAGTGAGTGTGCGTGCACCAGCGTAATCGTGGTTCAGAAGGATGATACCATTATTTTAAGAGGAAACATATTCATCAATGAATAAGTGGTTTATTTTTTCATTAGAACTAATGATAAAATCCCTTAAATAGTTTTTCGTCTGACTTTCTCTAGAAGACAAAATGTGTTATCATTTTGTACGTTCCTCTTCTGAAAAGGGTCAGACGAAAAGGCTTTTAATATATTTCGTTATATGTTATTATTAATGAAATATCTTCAACCTTAGCCTTTGTATGTACTAAGTCCTTCTATTGAGTCTCGTTTTTTTTTCTGCTGACGTCACAGTGGGTGATGCTAAGAAGATAAACAATACAACTAAGATGGAACAGTTACACCCGATCTGTAGACATATGACGGTGGTAATTTCCCCATTAAATGATTTCATCTTTAATTTAGTAACTGTTTGACAATTAATGCAGCAAAAACACACAACTTAACTTTTCGTTTTTGATAAATTCTTCTTTTTAAAAAATATATTTAATGAGTTCAGTTTAAAGATTAATCAAATCGTGTTGCTTTCGTTTTCATTGCAATTTATTACGTTTCTTTAATCTTCTTAACAAAAGGTGGAATTCATTATCGAAAACCTGACTTTTTGACATGTTCAGCTCGCACCAGAATGTATGGCGTCATTTCGATCGAACAGGCGTTATTCGCGAATGTCGTGTCCTTACCCCTCTTTACTTTGATAAATATGTTTTCACTTCAACTAATCAAATAAGCTTATA
>OY744526.1:108002051-108077051 GCA_963556195.1 Sepiola atlantica | reverse complement strand
AGATAACTGTTCATATGACATAATAGATACAAACCAAATATATTTTCTAGTGTATAAGCATGATATATAGTATATTATTAGTGTCGTTTAGTACCAGTATTATATGCATAGTTAAAATAACATCTTACAGTCTATAAAAGTGTAAATTTATATATATATATATATATATATATATATATATATATATATATAATTCAAGAGATGAAAGATGAAAATAAATAATGAATAGATACAATATTTATTAAAACATCAGATGTTCAAACCGAAGAATTTCATACCCCTAATACATGGATTTTCAAAGAAAAACTCTTTTCATCAGATGATACAAAACCGGTAATCTAATTGTAAATATTACCGACAACATTTTATTTGAAACATTTTATACACAAAAAAGCAAAAGATAAAGAACTTTAGGCTGAGAGGAAAACGTAAAATTAAAGTAGTCACCGTCAAAAACGAAACATATGTTATAGTGAAAATAGATGCTTGAAAAAGAATACTCAAAGTATTTAATATATATATATATATATATATATATATATATATGTGTGTGTGTCTGTGAGAAAGGAAGGATGAAGGTAATCCAACGTAATGAGAAATGAAAAAGAAAAAACCAAAAAGGATGTTTTTTTTTATATATTCATCAACGTTTCGTCTTTATTTGTAAGACTTCCTCAAGATGATAATTTTAAGAAAAATGTAATGCAAGTACGTGAAAATATTCGGTTGACATGGTGGGTTGATGAGAAAAAGTAGTGGCCACTTAATATTTAGTTTGATAATGATTAAAGATGAATAATAAAAATGATGAAAATAATACTAATAATGATAATAGCAATACACTCATTACTAATAAAACCGTCACCATCCGTACTTTCACGTCAAGCATAAAAAATAATAATAATAATAATAATAATAATAATAATAATAATAATAATAATAATAATAATAATAATAATAATAAAATAATAATGCAATGGAGTTGGTAGATTATAAGAAGGCATTTGACATGGTGTTTCATTAATGAAATTACACATCCTTGGGGATTTTCGTAATAGCCCCAACATTCAAACTGTTTTTAAGAATAGCATGAATAATTGGGAAATTGATGTAACTTCAGCATTTGTTGTATCAGATAAAGTATAATCATCGAATGTCTGGCTTACTTGGTAGGCCGGGAGCAGGCTCTATGCGTTTCCACGAATAATGGCGATAGAGAGACGCTATTAAAACCAAGTCTATTCACAATTCACAATTTTCCCCGGTGTGGCGCATCATTAACATACTAATGCGACCTAGGAATTCGCGCGTGGCGGAGCCTATCATTCTAATCGTCTCCAAAGCGATTAGTTGAAACACAAATCCGTCGATAAGACCGGCATATTTTGACCGTTTGCGGCTCTCTGTTGACGCTGTTGCATGTTCAGGGACTGTTGCCGATTCTATTAGTAACGAGGTCACAATGTGTCGACACAAGTCGCATCTCATATAAGTGACTTGCCGTTTGCAAAGAGAAACGTCGTCAGGCCACCAGGTCCTTTGCCATCACCTCTGTCGAGGCCAACTTGTTCAAGTATCCGTGGGAAGCCGTTGTAGTCATTAATAATGTTTACTTCTTGATGCGTATCAGTGTCCCTGGCCAATAAGCTCGTAGGGCGAATTGATATCATTAGTCCCCTATAAAATAGAAAATCAAGACAGGGATTTTCTACGGCGATAGTCTTCCCCTTTGCGTTTTGCCATTAGTTTGATCCCAATGACACTCTCTTACGTAATGTAAAGGCAAGATATAAACTTGGGAAAGAGCCTTGATACACTTTACCAATTACTATTCATTGATGACCTTAAAGTATTTGGAAAGAATGAACACCAACTTCATACCATAATAAATACGGTTACATTATTTAGTGACAAGATACGAATAGAATTTGCCGTAACTAAATGTGCCATTATTGTTATAAAAAGAGGTTAACGTGTCCACTCATATAATCTTGAACTCTTAATAACATATCTGCTAAAGAATGTAAACAGTGATGGGAGCAACAAATACCTGGGAATACTAGAGGCAGATCGGATTAAAAAGAAGGAAATTAAAAACCAGATCAAAGCTGAGTACAACAGAAGACTAAGGAATATTCTTAAATGACACCTCAATAGTCGAAATGAAATATACGCTAGAAATGTCAGAGCAGTAGCTATCATTCGATATACTGTCGGTTTACTTGACTGGAATGTAGATGAACTAAAATGATTGGATACAAATACACGGAAATTGATTACAATTGTTATAGATTTTGCAAAGTAAAGATATGCAGATCGGTTTATCTACCTAAAAAGGAAGATGGTCGATGTCTACTTAGTGTTTAAGATGGTGTAAATATATTTCTGAAAGTTATTAGATCCTCCTTTGTGAGGTGAAAAGAGAGAAAATACTAAGAACTGGAGTGAAGAAGAATCAAAGGTTACAAGAGAGAAGGTTAAACTTATTTGGATAAAAACTACAGTGTATTCCTTCAGAATACTGCATTAAAAGATAATGACAGCTGGAATTGGTTGGTCAGAGGTGATCTCAAAGGATCTACCGAGAGCACCTTAATGGCAGCCAAGCAACAAGCAGCTCGCATTCTGCCCATAAAAAAATACATTGACAAAAGTGCAGAATCACCAATATTCCGATTGTTTAATGAAAGGAAGAAACCTTAGCGCATATTGTATCTGAATGTCCTAGGCTTGCACAGCGTCAGTATAAAAATGGAGACACGGCAAAGTCGATCATGTACTACACTAGATGCAAACTTCATTAATTGATCACATTGAGAAGGAGTATGAGTATAAGCTAGAAGTTGTACAGAAGAACAACAATGTCACACTTCTTTGGGACATGCACATAAAAACTGATACGGTTATTGAACATTCTTAACGCGATTTAATCTTTCTAAACAAAAACAAGAGAATTTGCTAAATCATTTATAACGCCTGCCCCTTAAATATCACAGTGCAGGAAAAAGAACACTAAAATAAATAATATCAAGATCTAAAATAGGGCATAATTACCTATGAAAATGTAAGGAAGTAAAGGTGATTCCCGTTGTAATTCGAACGCTTGAAACTATAACAAAAAGCCACTATATATTGCTTAAACATATTGTCGAGAAAATTTATTTTCCAATTTTGCAAAAAGCTTGCCTGTAAGGAACTGTGAAAAATTTAAGGTACAGCTTGAATGTCTAAAGTCAACGGAATTGACTTGATGTAACAAAAATGAAAGACTCACCTAAAACATCCAAAAGTTGAGACTATTATATAATAATAATAATAATAATAATAATAATAATAATAATAATAATAATAATAATAATAATAATAATAATAATAATAATAATAATAATAATAATAATAATAATAATAATAATAATAATAAACATTTAAAATCTCGAGCGTATCAACTGAATACGTCTTTTTGGTATATTTATTGTGAATTTCAATGTTAACTAATTAGAAGCTTCTGAGATTTCAATTCGGGAGTCGGGAGATACTATGTTTGCTTTTTGTTTGAGTTGAACGTAATTGTACGTCTCCTCCCCAAAAAGTAGCTAGTCACGTTAGAGAACAAAGGTTAAGGTTTTTTGGGCTTTTTTAAAAAAAAATTTCGACCGAACGTTTGATAACTTTGCATCAATTTATAAGACAAACATAGGAGGGGAATACATAATCTTTTCTTTTTTTAGAGTATCCTAGAAAACTTATATTATGTAATTAGGTAATATATATATATATATATATATATATTTATATATATATATATATATATATATATATATATATATAATTATGTTTTTATTTATAATTTTTTTTCATTTATTTATTTTTTTTTTTTCATTTTTTTTTCATTTATTTATTTATTCATTTATTTTTATTTTTATTTTTTTCGTAAATGTTTCTTTATGTATGTGTGATAGTGCACTTTGAACCTCATGACAATGAGAGAAACACTATCCCTGTGACAGGATCACAGGTAAACTAAGCCTGGGTCTGGTGTTGCCCTAAACACCGAACTATGAAACATGTTTATAAATACACATAAACGCTGTGGGACTCAGAAGAAAGATATGAGTGTCATAATGAGAAGGTGCTCCCTCGATGCCCAACATTGAGGACCCGGTGGTCATCCTGCGAATGTTGGCTCCTTTAATATCAGGAACAAGACCACGGACAAAAAACAGGTAGGTAATCCATCAAATTCCAAATATGATAAGGACACTGACCAAACACAAGAAAGCAAGAATGAAAATAACAGATCAAAAAGCCATAGAAAAAAATGGACAACAAAAGAGAACAGACTGGTAATGGAATGTAACTACAAAAGCCGCTACCCCATAGAAAGAGGATATCAGAAACGAATGAAAGATCTATGGGACATTGCTACTGACTACCATACAACGGCACAAATGATAGCAGATCAAGCAAGACAGGTACTCAAGAAAGGGTGTTTCTCGGAGATGGAATTAACGGAAATTAAACAAAAGATAAATGGCGTGACAGATCAATACACGCCACTTAACGAATACTCCCAGGAAGAAGACGGGAAAAACATAAACCCAACTGAAGAAAGCGAAGACGACGAAACTATAGAATTATCTGAGGAAAAAGTAAGAGAAGTGGAAAACATCAAACGATTAATGTCCGATAATAAAACAAAACTTCATTCCCTAAGGAACGAAGACTAGAAGAGGTTAAAAGTTGAAACAGAGAAAGTAAACAGAGTGCTCACGTACATCCCAACAGACACTATCACAGATCTAAACAACTTAATATATGCAGGGGACAAAATCAATAAGTATGAAACTAAAAAGGGAAAAGAAGACTGACCAAAAGAATGGACATACGAAATCTGGGAGATCAGACTGGAAACCCAGATCACCAAACTTCAAAAGGAAGCTAAAACCGTAAATAGGATGAAGGAGAACAGTAAACGATGGAAGAGCAGAAATCCGAATCGCAAGGAAAGACTTAATAAGAAACATGAAGAACTAAAACAAAGATAGCAGCAAAAGAAGGAAGATTGAGACGATACAGATACAAATCGGAAGAGTACAAACAGAACAGGCCCTTTGAAAACAATGAAAGCCAGTTTTCAAAAACGTAAACGGAGAAAGAATAACAACAGAACAACCGAACCCGACGCAAACAAAACATTTCTGGAGCAAGATATGGGAAAAGGCTGAAGATCAAAACAAAAATGCTAAATGGCTGAAAGACATGAAAGATAAACTCCTAGAAATTGAAGAAGGGACGAAAAAAGAAATTAATGACGAAAAACACTAAATAAAATGGTAAACTGGAAAGCACCAGATCACGATGGAATACATGCGTACTGGTTCAAGAAATTCACGACCCTACATGAAATACTAGCACAGAAACTGAGAGGATGTATCTATAAAACAGACGTACCAGAGTGGATGACCAAAGGAAAGACAACGCTCATACAAAAATACGCCAAGAAACGAACGACCCCAAGCAATTACAGACCAATAACCTGTTTACCGACAATGTGGAAAATCCTTACGACAAAACGTAGAGAGCAAATTTACCATTCCCTGAACAGTTGTGAACTACTTCCCGAGCAACAAAAAAGATGACAGAAATGGAAAAGAGGAATGCATTATCTGTTATACATAGATGAAAAGATATTGAAAGAAGTTAAACGCAAGAAAAAGAACATATCTATGGCATGGATTAACTACATGAAAGCGTACGACAAAATCCCTCAAGCATGGATAATTGAATGTTTTAAAATGTACAAGATACCCAACAGGATTATTCATTTCATCAAGAAAGCAATGGAAACATGGAGATTGGAACTGACAACTGGAGGACAATACTTGACGGAGATAAAAATAAAGAGATGCATTTTCCAAGGAGACTCCCTATCACCACTATTGTTTATCATAGCCATGATGCCACTCAACTACATACTCAGGATATGTGATGCCGGATACAAGTTCACAGGCAGAGAACAACGAATAAACCATATCATGTACATGGACGACCTGAAGCTAATTGAAAAACGCAAAAAAAAACTGTAAAAGCTGATAAATACGACCAGAATATTCAGTCAGGACATTCAAATCGAATTCGGAATAGAAAAGTGTGCATTACTAGAGATTAGAAACGGAAAGCTGGAGACGACTGAGAGCATGGAACACCCCAACTAAGGGCAGATGAGGGCGCTAGATGAACAAGACAGCTATAAATATTTGGGAATTTGGAAGCAGACACAATCAAATCAACAGAAATGAAAGAGAAGATTAGAAAAGAATACCTGAGAAGAACAAGAAAGCTCTTAGAAACAAAATTATATAGCAGAAACCTAATCAAAGGAATAAATACCTGGGCAGTATCACTAATAAGATATGCTGGACCATTCATAAGCTGGATTAAAGAAGAACTTAGGCACCTTGACCAGAGGACTAGAAAATTAATGACTATGCACAATGCACTACATCTAAAAGACGATACAGACTGACTCTACGTGAAGAGAAACGAAGGGTGAAGAGGACTGGTAAGTATAGAAAACTGTTTCGACGACATTAAAGAAGAGCTGGAGAGATACATAAACCAGAACACAGAAAGGCTGATCACCGCAGCAAGAGATACCGTCCCAACGAACAACGCAGAGAGCATCGAAACTGGACACAAACAGACAAGAAAAGAAAAATGGAAAGAAAAACAACTACATGGACGCTTTAAAGACTCACAAGAGAAGAAACCAACGCAAATAGCTGGACATGGCTAAGAAAAGGAAACTTGAACAGAGAAATGGAATATTTGCTGATGGCTGCACAGAAAAATGCGATTATGACAATCTACATTAAAGCTAAAATAGATACCCAGGAAAACAATAAATGCAGACTGTGTGAACAAAGAGACGAATCAATAAATGATATAATAAGTGAATGTAGCAAACTTGCTCAAAAAGAATACAAGAACATACATTATTGTGTTGGGAAAGTAATACACAGGAAACTGTGCAAACAATTGAATTTCGAATATGCAGACAAATGGTACAAACATAAAGCAGAAACAGTACTGGAAAACGAAAAACATAAAATCCTCTGGGATATGGATATACAAACAGATACACTCATACAAGCAAGGAGACCTGATTTTATTATAATAGACAAACAGGAAACATCTTGTAAAATCGTAGACTTCGCCGTTCCAGCAGTCCACAGAGTGAAGATCCAAGACACGGAAAAACGAAGTAAATATACAGAACTAGCACGAGAACTGAAAGGAATATGGAGCATAAAGAAAGCTAGTATAATACCAATAATCGTAGGAGCACTAAGAACAATCCAAAAAAACCTGGAGAAAAGACTTGAAGAAATTGGAATCAAAGGGACTATCGAAACCATACAAAGGACGGCAATCTTAAGGAAAATCCTCGAATGCGGAAACTAACACGCATAAGCTACAAAAGCTAACCAGTCACATGGAATTTACAACAGAGAAAACAAAACCACATGAAAAACACCACAATAATAACCAAGGAACAGACACTGCAAGAAACATCACTTCATAATCCCCCCCCCCCCCAATAAATTACACCGTCCTCAGCTATCACTACACAAAAATGAACCAAAGAAACAGAAATTACAAAAAAACACTATAAGCTTCTCCCTCTCTCCCCCCACCCCACCCCAATTTTGTGTTTTTTTTTAAATTACATTTTCTTATTTTTTTATTTTCTAAATAAGGAAAGAACAAAGGAAAAAAATTAAGGAATTGAAAGGAAAAAAAAAAATAAATAAATAATAAAATCTTTTTTTTTTAATTAATTTTAAAAAATATTATTTAATTTATTTATTTATTTATTTATTTTTGATTTTTATTTTCAACTGGTGCCGGCTTAGGCTGACACCAGACTAAATATTTGTAAAGGGGCGAGGAGGATGAGAAGACCGAGGAGGGACAGCACAAACCAGACCTCCACTGGCAAAATGCAGAGAATGCTGAGACCTTGGGAGGCTTATTGCAACCTAAATCCCAGACTATACCAATTGTTTTTACCAGCGAGAAATCAATGGTAAGAGGCTGTTGCGATACCGCATCGTCATCGAAAAGAGATGAAGAATGCTGGAAATCGTGGGAGTGTTGTTGTCACTCAGACTCCAGGAAATACCATTGGTTGTTGACAGTGAGCAATCACTGACGATGATCTGTGTGAGAACTCGTAGTGAGTACAAATAATAATAATAATAATAATAATAATAATAATAATAATAATAATAACAATAATAATAACAATAATAATAATAATAATAACAATAATAATAACAATAATAATAATAATAATAATAATAATAATAATAATAAGTATAATAGAAGGATATAATAATGGCAATAGCTAGAAGGGTTTTGTATAACAAAAACAATAATATAATTAATAATAGCAAATATATTATTAGTATTTAAAAACAATAATACAACTAATAATAATAATAACAACAACAATTATAATAATGATAATAACAACCAATAATAATACAATTGCCGAAAATAGTTAGTAATTGTAATAGCAGTAACAATACCAATGGTATTGATAACAACAAAAATACTGATAATAATGATAATAATGATAATGATAATAATAATAAAAATGATGATGATAATAATGATGAAAATAATACTAATTATAATAACCATATTCATGAAATAGAATAATAATAATAATTATAATAATAATTAAAAAATAATAATAATGATAATACTAAGATAATATGATATAATAATATGATAAAAATATATTATTATATGATAAAATAATTATACTAAAAGAATAATAATAATAATAATAATAATAATAATAATAATAATAATAATAATAATAATAATAATAATAATGTAACAGTTGTAATAGCAATAGAAGTGTTATAATCAGTGATTAAAATCAAATGTGATGGGGATAATAATGGTTACGATTTTATGGTACCAATATGAATACTACTACAGTTAATAATAATAGGATTGCTAGTAAGCTAATTATAATTATTACTACGACAATAAAAGTGATAATTAAGATGGCGATAACGAACATGTTATAAACATTCTAAAAACATTAAGGATGGCCATAATAATTATACTAATAATAATTATAACACCAGCAATAATAATGAAATAAAAGAGCAAATTATAATATAGTTGTTATTCAATACACCCATAAGAAATGTAAAAATGTATAGTATACCTATTATATGGTTAAAGTATATGGGCAACCAGTTAACTAGTGTTTAAGTGCAATATAGCATGTTGATAAGTAAAAATATGAATAAATAAATAAGTAAATAGATAAGTAAAAAAATAAATAAGTGAATATGTAAGTAAGTAAATACGTAAAAGGGTGTTTATCATTAGTATGATAATATGTGGGGTGCAGTATAAGCAGATTATGAAGACAAACAGTTATCTAGTTTCAAGTACAATAGCGTATATTCATAAGTATGTGAACAAATAATATATAAAAAAATGAGTAGATAAATATGCAAAAGGATTCTCTTGATGAAAAGGTGTATTTTTATAATATATGGTTGACAATGTTGAATCGAGGCGGTTAACTATTCTAAGAAATAGGGTTGAGACTATCGGATGATCGAGAAAGTTAACGTTTGTTGTTTCTATTTTTATTTTATGAGGATGCTATACGTTCAAGGGGGAGCATACTGAGAAGGTGTGACCTATTATGCCTTTATTTAATTGAAGTTTCATATGTTATATTTAGAATTTACCTCTACCACTAAACTTAATTATCACAAGCATTTTATTTAGGTATAGGTAACACGGTGTATTTAGAGAGCAACAGGCGCTACTTTTTTGGATGATGTTTTGTTTATTTATTGCTTGGTTCTGATTATTGGAGGAGGCCATGTAGAAAAAGAAAAATCAAAGTAATTGAAATAGCATTTATAATTAGTATGTATTTCTGTTAAGGTACTTCCGGCAATGCGTATATACTATTTTTTTCCGGGTTGAATTTTCGTTAGTTTTGATCGTAGCTTGGTAGACTTTTGAGATTGATAGACATTTTTGCTGCAGCGAACATTCTGTTTTGTTTATGCAGTTACAGGTCGTGCTCTTTTTTTGGTGTTATTATTGGTTCAATATAAGTGCTGTTGTTTAATATTTTATTATTAGGCTTTGTAATTATTTTTTCAAAATGTCTGCTACAACTATAGCTAAGGGTATTCTTATTAAAGATTTCATGGAGGATATTATTGCGAAGGAAATGCAAGGTAATTAAGTGTAAGAATCTCTTACCTAGTTTAGTCTTAATCATGTTTTTAAACGGAGGTTTAACCCATATAATCATTTACTCCTTACTTTATTAGGTCTATGGTAAGGTGATGCTGGTTTACTATATTTAATGTTTGTTTGTTTGTATCTGCTATATTTTAATGCTTAATTATAAAGGTCTCATGTGCATTAACGATTTCTTTCACTGGAGACGTTGTTGTTAATTCTTTTTTCAATTGATTTTGAGAATGGTTTTCTTATAGTTAAAGGCTGATTTGGGGTGGATAGCGCTTAGGTAGAATAGCATATCCGAGATTGTTCGATATAAGTCACTTCCTTTGTATCTGACTTATATTATATATATATATATACGCCCATGTTCTGACATAATTAATTACATAAAGTATAATTAAATAGAAACACATCATAATAATGTATATATATTACTGATAACCTATTACATAATTAATTAAACAATCGATTTTTTCTGGGAGGATAATAAGCTATTTTTGGGATCTATTCAACAATCACCCATTAAGATCCGGCTACCGGACAAAGCACATCTCAACCGAGCGTTGCATATATGTTTTATTCTTCTGTTTATCAAGATTAGCTATGCCTGTAAAATTTAAATTACTCAACCCTACAGATACTTGTCTGACACACCACGTTAGTAAATAAAAATTAATTATCAAACAGTATTGGACACTTTAAATATTGGAATTAGTTCAACTTACATCGTCTCGTACTAAACGGGTTTTCTACCAAACAACATTGTCATAGCTTTCTAAAAACAACATCAATATAAAACATAATTTTCATATATATATATATATATATATATATATATATATATATATATATATATATATATATATATATATATACACATATATATATATATTCAGTATTTGTATGTAGTTCAATACCACAAGAATATCACAGAGGACAGATTCACGACATTTTTTATAACTTACTTGTTATTTCGCAGATCATTGTCTCGGCAAACACTAATATATTTGTAAAATTCTCTTGTGCACTTATTTCTTGGAATGGCTATCTTCAGTGCTAATTTTACAATACAAAGTAAAAACGCAAACAAAAACATTACAAACTAGGCGATCAAAGCCTAAATTACAATCAGTACTCATTATAAACATTACATATATATATATATATATATTGTATTTTTTATGTAATTGTTGTAGACCCGTGCTAGGGGTCACAAAGATAACAACCACAAATTGTGACAGTTTAAAATATACAATGTATTTATTCATAGCAATACAGTAACGCCACTAAATGTGGTAGGAGATGACCTGATTCCTACCATGCGGTAAAACATGAATAGGAATGTCCTCTATATTTAACACCTACCCACAATAGGAGTATGTGACACAAGGTCGGAAAGTGGGATTTGAAAAGCCAGCGCCCGAGAACGTGAGCGCTTTAGCCATTAAAAATTGCCTGGGCAGCCCCGTCGGCATTCCCCGGTAGGGGCGCCTCAGGCAGTAAGCTATCAACTTACTTCTCCCCAAAGAGGAGAGGCAAAGCCTGGGAGGGTGGACCTCCTAGAACTGCACAGGACAGACCCATAGACCGGCGGAATCATGCCCCGAAGGCCAAGACAACACCGGTCTATAGGGTGTAGTATCCATCGGAACAGATACCACACGTGGACACTCACATAATAGGAATGCCCTCGATATTTAACACCTACCCACTATAGGAGTATGTGACACAAGGTCGGAAAGTGGGATTTGAAAAGCCAGCGCCCGAGAACGTGAGCGCTTTAGCCATTAAAAATTGCCTGGACAGCCCCGTCGGCATTCCCCGGTAGGGGCGCCTCAGGCAGTAAGCTATCAACTTACTCCTCCCCGAAGAGGAGAGGCAAAGCCTGGGAGGGTGGACCTCCTAGAACTGCACAGGACAGACCCATAGACCGGCGGAATCATGCCCCGAAGGCCAAGACAACACCGGTCTATAGGGTGTAGTATCCATCGGAACAGATACCACACGTGGACACTCACATAATAGGAATGCCCTCGATATTTAACACCTACCCACTATAGGAGTATGTGACACAAGGTCGGAAAGTGGGATTTGAAAAGCCAGCGCCCGAGAACGTGAGCGCTTTAGCCATTAAAAATTGCCTGGACAGCCCCGTCGGCATTCCCCGGTAGGGGCGCCTCAGGCAGTAAGCTATCAACTTACTCCTCCCCAAAGAGGAGAGGCAAAGCCTGGGAGGGTGGACCTCCTAGAACTGCACAGGACAGACCCATAGACCGGCGGAATCATGCCCCGAAGGCCAAGACAACACCGGTCTATAGGGTGTAGTATCCATCGGAACAGATACCACACGTGGACACTCACATGATAGGAGTGTGCTCTGTTTATTTATCTCTTTAAATATTTACATATAAAAACAGATGTGGCACAAGGCCAAAAACGGGTATGGGGGAGGAGTGGGGGTCGGGGGTCGTCCACTGGTCTATGCCCTAAAAAACTAGCTTCAATCACCACAATACCACATTTACTCTATGGACTTAATCTACTTAAAATATCCCCAGGTTGTTTCATGATTTTTTATTTACAAAAATAATATGTACAGAGTATGGTGATAGGGAGTGGGACAACAAAAACTAAGCCTTAAAAAATCCCCCAAAAATAAATAAAAATAAAATGGATGTAAAAATAAAGAACAAAATAAAATGCTAATTATGGTAAGTTAGTAGGACCCTCCCATCCTATCTAAGGTATGAACTGCTCACTGTCTTCCGGAACAACCGAAAGCAAGAGAGTCAGCTCCTAAGTGGGAGTGGGCGTTGCCTAGGGGGACAAAATAAATATTGGGTAGGGTTTATTTGTGGGGGGGGGGATGTGCGGTGTCCTCCAGGATAAATACCATTAGGGCAGGCCAGGGATAAAGTAAATCGGGGAGCGGGCATCCTGGAGGAGTTCTGACACCTAAAATAAAGATGGGGAAAACAGGACTCATTTGTACTACTAGCTATAGGGACTGATCCAACAATTGGATATTTATGACAAACTTGTCAAAAAGAAATACCTAAGGTCGGCGTGTGCCATGCTTAGGCAGGGAACACGAACTCAATTCTATTCCGTATGAACACACATAAACTAGCGGTGTGTATCCACCTACTTTTAAATAGCGAGAAGGGTAACCTCCTTCTATCACATTTAATTTTGATTTTAAGTTGATGCTTAAAATACGAAATTAAATCATAATAAGAAGGCGGCACCCCACCGCTCCCTATGTCTAAGCGTGAAGACCACACTACGAGTCTAGCTACGGCTAAAATCGCAAGTAACACCATTCGTTTCTCCCTGGGCCACAATGGGTCCATGTTGAAAACAACGGATTCTAAATCCAGGCACGTCACCCGCTCGGGAACGATGCGAGCCGTCACCTCGTTGACATACGTCCAGTATTCACGCAGCTTGGAGCAGTTGAAAAAGGCGTGCTTGGCCGTTTCAATTTCATCATCCTCGCAACGTGGACAAAAAGGGTCCATACTTAGACCAATACTGAAGCGTATGCCATTAAGGGGTACTACATTTCGAACTAATCGCCAGGTTAGAGAAAACTCAGTATTGTTAAGATGACTCCGGCCTGGCGCCCAATTCCACTGAGAGCGAACCTCCTCCTCCGACAATCCAAGTCGCTCCCCAAGTGGATCCAAAGCGGTCCCCACCACTAACTCCCGATATAGTGTTTTCCTAGACCGGGCGAGGTCACTGGACCCCGGCAGCACTCTGAGCGCAGTTCGGCATTCGTTGAAGAACCGCGATTGACCCCTTGGCCTACGACGGCATTCAGCCAAGTGGTCAGGGGTGAGGTTGGGAAAAGCCTTCTCAACCGCAGGGCCCCACGCGGACTCCTCTGTCAAAGTTCTACTCAGGAATGTTAACCTCTCGGCATATAAATGGCTCGCCAAGTCGGGCATTCCCAAGCCCCCAACATCAGGACGTTGAGTACAGACCTGTCTACAGACTAGCGGCTTTCTCTTGTTCCACAAAAGCGAGAAAAGCGTACGCGTTAAAGCCGCCAAGCGGTCTGCAGGCAGAGGTAGTACAGCCAATCGGTAAAGGATAAGCGGAAAGACGTACATGGCGCACGCCTCAGCTCGACCTTTAAGGGAAAGCCCCCTTCGAAGCCAAATCCTTACAGACGCTTCGACCTTAGACTGTACTTCCGACCAATTCTTATCAAGCTGGAGACCCGGTCCGAACCACACGCCGAGGATTCGAACCGGGCCATCGGACCAGTTGAAAAGGCCCGGCAGCGCATCCGCGCCACTCCAGGCAGCCAACCTTAGGCCATTGGATTTGCTAAGGTTGACCACGGCCCCTGTAACATCTTCATACCTTTTGAGTGCCTTAGTTACCGTGGAGATGTCTCGACGGCACGAGACGAACACGGTAACATCATCGGCATACGCGGAGACCCTGGCTCGCGCACCACCAGGTAGAGCGATACCGCGTAGGGCGGGTCCAGCCTCCCCTTGCCTCAGCTTGCGCAGGAAGGGTTCCAACGCAAGAACGTAGAGGAGAGGAGACAACGGACACCCCTGACGTACCGACCGAGAAACAGCAAACGATTCCGATCGCATCCCGTTTACCTGCACCACTGCCGTCGGGCTGTGATACAGCATGGAAATCCATCTGCGGAAGTCCGGTGTAAAACCGGCGGTTTCTAAAACAGATCCCAAGAACCGATGGTCAACCCTATCAAAAGCTTTGGACTGATCTAAATTGATCAGCGCGGCTTCGGTGTCGTCTTCTAACCCCTCTAAGATCGTGCGTATCAGATGCAAGTTGTTCTGAATCGATCTCCCCTTCACAGCATAATTCTGATCAGGTTCAATCAATTCACCAATAACAGCCTGCAACCGATTTGCAAGAACTTTGGCCAAAATCTTTAAATCTGTATTTAACAGAGTTATGGGCCTATAGTCATCTAAACCCCCAACATGCTCGCCCTTTTTCTTAAGCAATGTGATCACTCCCCTGGTGACTTGACCAGGGATAGAACCCTGTGCAAACCAGTGGTTGAACACATCCGTCAGAATAGGTACGAACATGTGCGACAGCCTCAAGAACAATTCATAGGGCAAACCATCAAGTCCCGGAGATTTGTCGTAGCCAACCTGCTTCAACGCAGTCAGGACCTCACATTCTGTAATGCGCCCATCACAACTAGCCGCTCGAGCCGCCTCCAGGCGGGGCGAACCGGCCAAATAGTTGCCAAACTCCTCGACGCGGAGTCTGGACAGTTGGGTGAAGCGATCCGCGAAATGCTCCCGAAACCCCTCACAAATCTCCCGAGCCGACACAAGGGTGTGTCCTTCCGGGCTTTGAATTTGACGAATATAGCCGTCCGAGTTGCGACATAGTGGAGCTCTACGCTCTGCAGCGTCAACATTCACGGCTTCGTTGGACACTCTTTCTAACCTAGCCCTGACTACTTGACCTTCATACCGCTCGTTAGCCGAACGTTTCAGGTCCCCCTTAGCTAAGTTTATGGCTAGGGAATCCCCCCCTTCCACCGCCCGGGCCAGCTTATTTTCTAAACGCTTTTCTGTCTCAGCCTTATTTAAGGCGAGGCGTTGGCTATATTTGACAGAAAAGCTCCTAATGTCACATTTGGCGTTAACCCACCACTTACTCCCGGTTACCGCCCCCACTAATCCCTTTTGAAAATTAAGTGTTAGCCTGTCCCGGAAGTCACGTATCTCCAGTAAGGAGGTATTTAACTTCCAGTACCCAGCTAACTTATGGGTTTTAGGTTCTATTTCCATACTGGCCACAAGTAATTTGTGGTCAGAATGGGCTAACCAGTGGAACGTGGGACAAGAGATATAATCTACTTTGCCTCTTCTCACTAACAACCGATCCAAGTAAGTACTTGAAACGGAAGGCCTATTAGAAAGCCACGTCCACCACTCCCGCCCCGGGTGATCGACACGAAACCTATCGACCAGATCACATTCAGTCATCAGATCAGAAAGGCTGGTCTCACACCCACCAGACCCTCTAGGCCCACCGACCTTATCTATTTTGGGATCAAGGATGGCATTCCAATCCCCCAGTAAAATTAACCGCTTTGAACCCCCGAGGAACCCCTCCAACCCCCGGAAAAAGAGAGCCCTCTCCCGAGCGATATTGGGCGCATAAACCGCGACGATTCGAAATGCAGCACTTTTTACGGCAACATCGGCCACGACCAGTCTGCCATCAGCATCCGCGTGAACAACGTTTACACTTGCGGACAGGGTGCGTCTTACTAACAAGGAAACTCCCCTAGCACAACGGTCACCGAAAGCTGAAAAAACATCGAAATGCTTCGACAGCAGTCGGTGATCGTCGATCGAATCATAGTGAGTTTCCTGTAACGCAGCCACATCTATGTCAAAAGACATGAGGTCCCCCAGTATGCGTTTAGCTTTGCTTAAAGACCTCATGCCCCTTGTGTTCAGGCTTCCTAAAACTAAGTTCGCGGCCATCTGCACTAATCAGTGTCAACCACCGGTCTGAAGTCTTTCGGGACGAGGATGCCGCAGGCATTAGCCATGTTACCCGTAAGTAAGTCGGACGTAACCCGTCCGTCTCGGGTAATGCCCCCGACATCCAATGGAAAGGTGAGTTTTAGGGCCCTATAAAAACAAGGGTGGACGTACATAGGGACCCTCCCTTCGCTATCTTTTCTCAGCTGTTTGAGGGAGTCATGGGTATCATCCACCAGTTTCAGACCCGGAATTGCCCCCTTGGCGGCCTCAACCATTTTCCAAAGGCTTCTCGTCCTGCCTTCCCTGGTCTTTCGGATGAAAGTGATGATCAAGGGGGCATCTGGAAAATTTTGGGGCTTGGTGACATCTAGCCCCTGGGTCTGAGTGAGGAGCTGCAGCGGTCGCACGATTTTTAACTGTCTCGAGTTGAGATTGGCAGCGACAAGGTGAAAATCTGCTTCGCAGATATGGTCCCCTGGCAAGAAGGGGAGTCTTCGGGTTTTTTCCTTCCTTACTGGGGAACGAGAAGCAGACCTGCTGCTAATTTTGGGCTCCGGCTTTTTGTTTTGAGACAGAGAGCGGGAGCTAGCTGGGGTAGAATCAACAGGGGAGGGGGATTTCTGCTCAGTATTAGGGGTAGGGGGTTGGGATTCAGGAGTCTGAGCAGAAGAGACGGTCATCTCTTCAGACGTTGGGGCAGGGGATTGGGGTCCAGCCTCTTTATCTTTCTTAGCCTTTTTTGTGGCTCTTTTCAAATCCCTAGATTCCTTTTTCTCTGTCTCTGGAGCCGGCCCAGCGTCATCTTCCATTTTTTTTTCGTCTTGTTTCTCCCCTTCCGAGTCTGATGTTGTCAAGGGGACCGTCTGCTTCCTCTTAGTTGCCACTGCCAATCCAGATGTTGAAGGCTGCGGCTCCTCGGTGGGAATATCGAGATTTCGCGACACTGTGGGTAGCCGCCCCCCTTTTTCACCCGGGGGCTGCACCTTTTTGGAGGGGGACTGCTCCGGACTGGAACTTGGTTCTTCGGTGGGGATGGTCTTTCCACCTTTCACCACCTTGCTCCAGTCTTTTGTTGTTGTTGTTGTTGTTGTTGCAGTGCCCCCTCCGGTCGTTGGTGGAGGAGCTGCTGGTGCCACTGACGCCGCTTTCACTCCCGGGCCTTGAGCAGAAGGGGTCTTTTTAGGTGGAAATTTTTTCGGGCAGGCTTTCGCCATATGCCCCTTCTGCTCACAATGCCAACAATGTGGCCTCCTACCCTCGACGATGACACTCATTGTCCAGGTGTCGCACTTGAGTAGGGGTGGGATATTATTGAAGCCGTCCCGGTCGACTCTCATATTTATTTTGTAGTCCCCTACCATAAGGTTACGGGGACCACGGACCGGGACTATAGCTTCGACGTCCCCATACTGACTTAGGACAGCACCAAGCTGTTCTGAGCTAATATAGCAGGGGACGCCAAGGACGGTGACTAAAGTCCTTATCCTACTCAAGTACTCCGGCCTGAGAATGAGATTTTTAAATCTCAGGTCGGCCCTGGACACTTTTTCTGCTTCCTGTTCACTTGGCAGCAGAATATCCCATGTGGCGAACCCTCTGCGGCACACATAGGATGCTGGGACTTTAAGCCCGTACAGAAGGTCCGCCATTTGATTCACTTCGACCCCAGCCAACCCCTTGGTTTTGGTGTCGATGGTGACTAGCGATACTATTCTTTTCGCTAGTCGATCCACCGCACCTGGAGCTGCTTTGATGTTGTTACCGTCGGTCAATTGTTTGTATTTTTCGTCAAACAACCGACGGTACTCTTCGGGGCTTAGCTGGGACTGGGGTCCCCACTTGTCTTGAGTTGCTGAGAGGGCAGGAGATGCTGATACTGTAGGTGATGGTGGTGATACAGGCGGCGTCTTCTGCCCGGGAGGGATGGTCCTGTCCTGGCTGGACAAACTTTGAGTAGGAGGGAGGGACGGCCACTCTTTCGGAGATGCCAAAGGATTGGACACCTTTGGAGTGGCCAACTTGGTCCCACCTCCCCTTTTGCTGGCGGCACCAACTGCTCCAGATCTCATTTCTGGTCCAGCGACCCCCTTCGTTCTCGGTCTGGATTTTCTTGTACCGGTTTTCGTAGGGCTTTTGTTTGGTGCCCTCACACTGTTGCTGCTGCTGCTGCGGCTACTACTGCCACTGTAGGTTCCTAGAGGTCCAAACAGCTCATAGTCTATTTCAGACATTTCCATCTGAGCAGCCTCCCGGTCGCTTGGCCCTGGCGGCTGATCTGGATCGGTGGCTCCTTCCTGTTGGAGCTCCACCGACCTGGCTGGCCTCAATCCTACGGGCAGGAGACTTTTCCTCTTGCGAGCAGGCGGGCTGACGGTTAAAGCCCGTCGACCAACTGGTGTGATGGGGAGTCTCTCCCACCGACCCAGATCACCTCTCCCAGCTGAGCTAAAACCTACGCTGCCGGGGTCAGCAGCGCTGAAATCATTAGCAGAGTTGTCGTAGCATGCGGCAAACTCCGAATTACTTTCAGTGCGGGGGACAGCACTGCCGTAGGTACTGGGCATGTCGCCTAAGTCGTCAAAAAACCCGTACGTTAAGTTTTGGCCTACTCCGGCCCCCAGATGTTTTTTAGGCATCTGGGAACCAGAGCCCGAGCTAGGCACTAAGCCTCCACCGGAGCTCGGTCCAGTCCTCCCCTCTTCCGTTTTGCCCTGCACAACGGCAGAATAAAAACAAAACGCGTAGTATTATTTTTTTTTTTTAGGTGTGAAAAAAAAAAAAAAAAAAAAAAAAAAAAAAAAAAAATTGTGAAAATAAAACCAGATCTGAACCCGGCGCTAACCCGCCGATTTGGAGATGGAAGAACGTTTGCTAAATGTTACTCTAGCTGTTCAACCAAATCCGGCCAGCTGCTTAAGTTGTACCTGGGTTCAGAACAAACCTAAAAACAAGAAGAAACTAAACTCAGTTAGTGCCCAAAAGGGGCTATACGAATCACCCAAGAGGGGTGATCACCCAAAAGGGGTGAGAAGAACAATGGTGCCCAAAAGGGGCTTGCCCAGGGGACAGAGAGAGAGTCCCCGGTCAAAAAAGGGGCACAAGAGGCCAAATAGCGTGTCACTCCCAAGTAAAAATCCAAAGTAAAAATCCAACGTAAAAATCCAAAGTAAAACTTCAAAGTAAAAATCCAAAGTAAAAATGCAAAGTAAAAATCCTGGGGTAAAAAATAACGACGTCAATTTGAAAACTGTGCTTGTCTTAGGAGTGTGCTCTGTTTATTTATCTCTTTAAATATTTACATATAAAAACAGATGTGGCACAAGGCCAAAAACGGGTATGGGGGAGAAGTGGGGGTCGGGGGTCGTCCACTGGTCTATGCCCTAAAAAACTAGCTTCAATCACCACAATACCACATTTACTCTATGGACTTAAACTACTTAAAATATCCCCAGGTTGTTTCATGATTTTTTATTTACAAAAATAATATGTACAGAGTATGGTGATTGGGAGTGGGAGAACAAAAACTAAGCCTTAAAAAAAAAAATCCCCCAAAAATAAATAAAAATAAAATGGATGTAAAAATAAAGAACAAAATAAAATGCTAATTATGGTAAGTTAGTAGGACCCTCCCATCCTATCTAAAGTATGAACTGCTCACTGTCTTCCGGAACAACCGAAAGCAAGAGAGTCAGCTCCTAAGTGGGAGTGGGCGTTGCCTAGGGGGACAAAATAAATATTGGGTAGGGTTTATTTGGGGGGGGGTGCGGTGTCCTCCATGATAAATACCATTAGGGCAGGCCAGGGATAAAGTAAATCGGGGAGCGGGCATCCTGGAGGAGTTCTGACACCTAAAATAAAGATGGGGAAAACAGGACTCATTTGTACTACTAGCTATAGGGACTGATCCAACAATTGGATATTTATGACAAACTTGTCAAAAAGAAATACCTAAGGTCGGCGTGTGCCATGCTTAGGCAGGGAACACGAACTCAATTTTATTCCGTATGAACACACATAAACTAGCGGTGTGTATCCACCTACTTTTAAATAGCGAGAAGGGTAACCTCCTTCTATCACATTTAATTTTGATTTTAAGTTGATGCTTAAAATACGAAATTAAATCATAATAAGAAGGCGGCACCCCACCGCTCCCTATGTCTAAGCGTGAAGACCACACTACGAGTCTAGCTACGGCTAAAATCGCAAGTAACACCATTCGTTTCTCCCTGGGCCACAATGGGTCCATGTTGAAAACAACGGATTCTAAATCCAGGCACGTCACCCGCTCGGGAACGATGCGAGCCGTCACCTCGTTGACATACGTCCAGTATTCACGCAGCTTGGAGCAGTTGAAAAAGGCGTGCTTGGCCGTTTCAATTTCATCATCCTCGCAACGTGGACAAAAAGGGTCCATACTTAGACCAATACTGAAGCGTATGCCATTAAGGGGTACTACATTTCGAACTAATCGCCAGGTTAGAGAAAACTCAGTATTGTTAAGATAACTCCGGCCTGGCGCCCAATTCCACTGAGAGCGAACCTCCTCCTCCGACAATCCAAGTCGCTCCCCAAGTGGATCCAAAGCGGTCCCCACCACTAACTCCCGATATAGTGTTTTCCTAGACCGGGCGAGGTCACTGGACCCCGGCAGCACTCTGAGCGCAGTTCGGCATTCGTTGAAGAACCGCGATTGACCCCTTGGCCTACGACGGCATTCAGCCAAGTGGTCAGGGGTGAGGTTGGGAAAAGCCTTCTCAACCGCAGGGCCCCACGCGGACTCCTCTGTCAAAGTTCTACTCAGGAATGTTAACCTCTCGGCATATAAATGGCTCGCCAAGTCGGGCATTCCCAAGCCCCCAACATCAGGACGTTGAGTACAGACCTGTCTACAGACTAGCGGCTTTCTCTTGTTCCACAAAAGCGAGAAAAGCGTACGCGTTAAAGCCGCCAAGCGGTCTGCAGGCAGAGGTAGTACAGCCAATCGGTAAAGGATAAGCGGAAAGACGTACATGGCGCACGCCTCAGCTCGACCTTTAAGGGAAAGCCCCCTTCGAAGCCAAATCCTTACAGACGCTTCGACCTTAGACTGTACTTCCGACCAATTCTTATCAAGCTGGAGACCCGGTCCGAACCACACGCCGAGGATTCGAACCGGGCCATCGGACCAGTTGAAAAGGCCCGGCAGCGCATCCGCGCCACTCCAGGCAGCCAACCTTAGGCCATTGGATTTGCTAAGGTTGACCACGGCCCCTGTAACATCTTCATACCTTTTGAGTGCCTTAGTTACCGTGGAGATGTCTCGACGGCACGAGACGAACACGGTAACATCATCGGCATACGCGGAGACCCTGGCTCGCGCACCACCAGGTAGAGCGATACCGCGTAGGGCGGGTCCAGCCTCCCCTTGCCTCAGCTTGCGCAGGAAGGGTTCCAACGCAAGAACGTAGAGGAGAGGAGACAACGGACACCCCTGACGTACCGACCGAGAAACAGCAAACGATTCCGATCGCATCCCGTTTACCTGCACCACTGCCGTCGGGCTGTGATACAGCATGGAAATCCATCTGCGGAAGTCCGGTGTAAAACCGGCGGTTTCTAAAACAGATCCCAAGAACCGATGGTCAACCCTATCAAAAGCTTTGGACTGATCTAAATTGATCAGCGCGGCTTCGGTGTCGTCTTCTAACCCCTCTAAGATCGTGCGTATCAGATGCAAGTTGTTCTGAATCGATCTCCCCTTCACAGCATAATTCTGATCAGGTTCAATCAATTCACCAATAACAGCCTGCAACCGATTTGCAAGAACTTTGGCCAAAATCTTTAAATCTGTATTTAACAGAGTTATGGGCCTATAGTCATCTAAACCCCCAACATGCTCGCCCTTTTTCTTAAGCAATGTGATCACTCCCCTGGTGACTTGACCAGGGATAGAACCCTGTGCAAACCAGTGGTTGAACACATCCGTCAGAATAGGTACGAACATGTGCGACAGCCTCAAGAACAATTCATAGGGCAAACCATCAAGTCCCGGAGATTTGTCGTAGCCGACCTGCTTCAACGCAGTCAGGACCTCACATTCTGTAATGCGCCCATCACAACTAGCCGCTCGAGCCGCCTCCAGGCGGGGCGAACCGGCCAAATAGTTGCCAAACTCCTCGACGCGGAGTCTGGACAGTTGGGTGAAGCGATCCGCGAAATGCTCCCGAAACCCCTCACAAATCTCCCGAGCCGACACAAGGGTGTGTCCTTCCGGGCTTTGAATTTGACGAATATAGCCGTCCGAGTTGCGACATAGTGGAGCTCTACGCTCTGCAGCGTCAACATTCACGGCTTCGTTGGACACTCTTTCTAACCTAGCCCTGACTACTTGACCTTCATACCGCTCGTTAGCCGAACGTTTCAGGTCCCCCTTAGCTAAGTTTATGGCTAGGGAATCCCCCCCTTCCACCGCCCGGGCCAGCTTATTTTCTAAACGCTTTTCTGTCTCAGCCTTATTTAAGGCGAGGCGTTGGCTATATTTGACAGAAAAGCTCCTAATGTCACATTTGGTGTTAACCCACCACTTACTCCCGGTTACCGCCCCCACTAATCCCTTTTGAAAATTAAGTGTTAGCCTGTCCCGGAAGTCACGTATCTCCAGTAAGGAGGTATTTAACTTCCAGTACCCAGCTAACTTATGGGTTTTAGGTTCTATTTCCATACTGGCCACAAGTAATTTGTGGTCAGAATGGGCTAACCAGTGGAACGTGGGACAAGAGATATAATCTACTTTGCCTCTTCTCACTAACAACCGATCCAAGTAAGTACTTGAAACGGAAGGCCTATTAGAAAGCCACGTCCACCACTCCCGCCCCGGGTGATCGACACGAAACCTATCGACCAGATCACATTCAGTCATCAGATCAGAAAGGCTGGTCTCACACCCACCAGACCCTCTAGGCCCACCGACCTTATCTATTTTGGGATCAAGGATGGCATTCCAATCCCCCAGTAAAATTAACCGCTTTGAACCCCCGAGGAACCCCTCCAACCCCCGGAAAAAGAGAGCCCTCTCCCGAGCGATATTGGGTGCATAAACCGCGACGATTCGAAATGCAGCACTTTTTACGGCAACATCGGCCACGACCAGTCTGCCATCAGCATCCGCGTGAACAACGTTTACACTTGCGGACAGGGTGCGTCTTACTAACAAGGAAACTCCCCTAGCACAACGGTCACCGAAAGCTGAAAAAACATCGAAATGCTTCGACAGCAGTCGGTGATCGTCGATCGAATCATAGTGAGTTTCCTGTAACGCAGCCACATCTATGTCAAAAGACATGAGGTCCCCCAGTATGCGTTTAGCTTTGCTTAAAGACCTCATGCCCCTTGTGTTCAGGCTTCCTAAAACTAAGTTCGCGGCCATCTGCACTAATCAGTGTCAACCACCGGTCTGAAGTCTTTCGGGACGAGGATGCCGCAGGCATTAGCCATATTACCCGTTAGTAAGTCGGACGTAACCCGTCCGTCTCGGGTAATGCCCCCGACATCCAATGGAAAGGTGAGTTTTAGGGCCCTATAAAAACAAGGGTGGACGTACATAGGGACCCTCCCTTCGCTATCTTTTCTCAGCTGTTTGAGGGAGTCATGGGTATCATCCACCAGTTTCAGACCCGGAATTGCCCCCTTGGCGGCCTCAACCATTTTCCAAAGGCTTCTCGTCCTGCCTTCCCTGGTCTTTCGGATGAAAGTGATGATCAAGGGGGCATCTGGAAAATTTTGGGGCTTGGTGACATCTAGCCCCTGGGTCTGAGTGAGGAGCTGCAGCGGTCGCACGATTTTTAACTGTCTCGAGTTGAGATTGGCAGCGACAAGGTGAAAATCTGCTTCGCAGATATGGTCCCCTGGCAAGAAGGGGAGCCTTCGGGTTTTTTCCTTCCTTACTGGGGAACGAGAAGCAGACCTGCTGCTAATTTTGGGCTCCGGCTTTTTGTTTTGAGACAGAGAGCGGGAGCTAGCTGGGGTAGAATCAACAGGGGAGGGGGATTTCTGCTCAGTATTAGGGGTAGGGGGTTGGGATTCAGGAGTCTGAGCAGAAGAGACGGTCATCTCTTCAGACGTTGGGGCAGGGGATTGGGGTCCAGCCTCTTTATCTTTCTTAGCCTTTTTTGTGGCTCTTTTCAAATCCCGAGATTCCTTTTTCTCTGTCTCTGGAGCCGGCCCAGCGTCATCTTCCATTTTTTTTTCGTCTTGTTTCTCCCCTTCCGAGTCTGATGTTGTCAAGGGGACCGTCTGCTTCCTCTTAGTTGCCACTGCCAATCCAGATGTTGAAGGCTGCGGCTCCTCGGTGGGAATATCGAGATTTCGCGACACTGTGGGTAGCCGCCCCCCTTTTTCACCCGGGGGCTGCACCTTTTTGGAGGGGGACTGCTCCGGACTGGAACTTGGTTCTTCGGTGGGGATGGTCTTTCCACCTTTCACCACCTTGCTCCAGTCTTTTGTTGTTGTTGTTGTTGTTGTTGTTGCAGTGCCCCCTCCGGTCGTTGGTGGAGGAGCTGCTGGTGCCACTGACGCCGCTTTCACTCCCGGGCCTTGAGCAGAAGGGGTCTTTTTAGGTGGAAATTTTTTCGGGCAGGCTTTCGCCATATGCCCCTTCTGCTCACAATGCCAACAATGTGGCCTCCTACCCTCGACGATGACACTCATTGTCCAGGTGTCGCACTTGAGTAGGGGTGGGATATTATTGAAGCCGTCCCGGTCGACTCTCATATTTATTTTGTAGTCCCCTACCATAAGGTTACGGGGACCACGGACCGGGACTATAGCTTCGACGTCCCCATACTGACTCAGGACAGCACCAAGCTGTTCTGAGCTAATATAGCAGGGGACGCCAAGGACGGTGACTAAAGTCCTTCTCCTACTCAAGTACTCCGGCCTGAGAATGAGATTTTTAAATCTCAGGTCGGCCCTGGACACTTTTTCTGCTTCCTGTTCACTTGGCAGCAGAATATCCCAAGTGGCGAACCCTCTGCGGCACACATAGGATGCTGGGACTTTAAGCCCGTACAGAAGGTCCGCCATTTGATTCACTTCGACCCCAGCCAACCCCTTGGTTTTGGTGTCGATGGTGACTAGCGATACTATTCTTTTCGCTAGTCGATCCACCGCACCTGGAGCTGCTTTGATGTTATTACCGTCGGTCAATTGTTTGTATTTTTCGTCAAACAACCGACGGTACTCTTCGGGGCTTAGCTGGGACTGGGGTCCCCACTTGTCTTGAGTTGCTGAGAGGGCAGGAGATGCTGATACTGTAGGTGATGGTGGTGATACAGGCGGCGTCTTCTGCCCGGGAGGGATGGTCCTGTCCTGGCTGGACAAACTTTGAGTAGGAGGGAGGGACGGCCACTCTTTCGGAGATGCCAAAGGATTGGACACCTTTGGAGTGGCCAACTTGGTCCCACCTTCCCTTTTGCTGGCGGCACCAACTGCTCCAGATTTCATTTCTGGTCCAGCGACCCCCTTCGTTCTCGGTCTGGATTTTCTTGTACCGCTTTTCGTAGGGCTTTTGTTTGGTGCCCTCATACTGTTGCTGCTGCTGCTGCGGCTACTACTGCCACTGTAGTTTCCTAGAGGTCCAAACAGCTCATAGTCTATTTCGGACATTTGCATCTGAGCAGCCTCCCGGTCGCTTGGCCCTGGCGGCTGATCTGGATCGGTGGCTCCTTCCTGTTGGAGCTCCACCGACCTGGCTGGCCTTAATCCTACAGGCAGGAGACTTTTCCTCCTGCGAGCAGGCGGGCTGACGGTTAAAGCCCGTCGACCAACTGGTGTGATGGGGAGTCTCTCCCACCGACCCAGATCACCTCTCCCAGCTGAGCTAAAACCTACGCTGCCGGGGTCAGCAGCGTTGAAATCACTAGCAGAGTTGCCGTAGCATGCGTCAAACTCCGAATTACTTTCAGTGCGGGGGACAGCACTGCCGTAGGTACTGGGCATGTCGCCTAAGTCGTCAAAAAACCCGTACGTTAAGTTTTGGCCTACTCCGGCCCCCAGATGTTTTTTAGGCATCTGGGAACCAGAGCCCGAGCTAGGCACTAAGCCTCCACCGGAGCTCGGTCCAGTCCTCCCCTCTTCCGTTTTGCCCTGCACAACGGCAGAATAAAAACAAAACGCGTAATATTACTTTTTTTTTTTTTAGGTGTGAAAAAAAAAAAAAAAAAAAAAAAAAAAAAAAAAAATTACGAAAATAAAACCAGATCTGAACCCGGCGCTAACCCGCCGATTTGGAGATGGAAGAACGTTTGCTAAATGTTACTCTAGCTGTTCAACCAAATCCGGCCAGCTGCTTAAGTTGTACCTGGGTTCAGAACAAACCTAAAAACAAGAAGAAAATAATCGCAGTTAGTGCCCAAAAGGGGCTATACGAAACACCCAAGAGGGGTGATCACCCAAAAGGGGTGAGAAGAACAATGGTGCCCAAAAGGGGCTTGCCCAGGGGACAGAGAGAGAGTCCCCGGTCAAAAAGGGGCACAAGAGGCCAAGTAGCGTGTCACTCCCAAGTAAAAATCCAAAGTAAAAATCCAACGTAAAAATCCAAAGTAAAACTTCAAAGTAAAAATCCAAAGTAAAAATCCAACGTAAAACTTCAAAGTAAAAATCCAAAGTAAAAATCCTGGGGTAAAAAATAACGACGTCAATTTGAAAACTGTGCTTGTCTTAGGAGTGTGCTCTGTTTATTTATCTCTTTAAATATTTACATATAAAAACAGATGTGGCACAAGGCCAAAAACGGGTATGGGGGAGGAGTGGGGGTCGGGGGTCGTCCACTGGTCTATGCCCTAAAAAACTAGCTTCAATCACCACAATACCACATTTACTCTATGGACTTAATCTACTTAAAATATCCCCAGGTTGTTTCATGATTTTTTATTTACAAAAATAATATGTACAGAGTATGGTGATAGGGAGTGGGACAACAAAAACTAAGCCTTAAAAAATCCCCCAAAAATAAATAAAAATAAAATGGATGTAAAAATAAAGAACAAAATAAAATGCTAATTATGGTAAGTTAGTAGGACCCTCCCATCCTATCTAAGGTATGAACTGCTCACTGTCTTCCGGAACAACCGAAAGCAAGAGAGTCAGCTCCTAAGTGGGAGTGGGCGTTGCCTAGGGGGACAAAATAAATATTGGGTAGGGTTTATTTGGGGGGGGGGGAATGTGCGGTGTCCTCCAGGATAAATACCATTAGGGCAGGCCAGGGATAAAGTAAATCGGGGAGCGGGCATCCTGGAGGAGTTCTGACACCTAAAATAAAGATGGGGAAAACAGGACTCATTTGTACTACTAGCTATAGGGACTGATCCAACAATTGGATATTTAAGACAAACTTGTCAAAAAGAAATACCTAAGGTCGGCGTGTGCCATGCTTAGGCAGGGAACACGAACTCAATTTTATTCCGTATGAACACACATAAACTAGCGGTGTGTATCCACCTACTTTTAAATAGCGAGAAGGGTAACCTCCTTCTATCACATTTAATTTTGATTTTAAGTTGATGCTTAAAATACGAAATTAAATCATAATAAGAAGGCGGCACCCCACCGCTCCCTATGTCTAAGCGTGAAGACCACACTACGAGTCTAGCTACGGCTAAAATCGCAAGTAACACCATTCGTTTCTCCCTGGGCCACAATGGGTCCATGTTGAAAACAACGGATTCTAAATCCAGGCACGTCACCCGCTCGGGAACGATGCGAGCCGTCACCTCGTTGACATACGTCCAGTATTCACGCAGCTTGGAGCAGTTGAAAAAGGCGTGCTTGGCCGTTTCAATTTCATCATCCTCGCAACGTGGACAAAAAGGGTCCATACTTAGACCAATACTGAAGCGTATGCCATTAAGGGGTACTACATTTCGAACTAATCGCCAGGTTAGAGAAAACTCAGTATTGTTAAGATAACTCCGGCCTGGCGCCCAATTCCACTGAGAGCGAACCTCCTCCTCCGACAATCCAAGTCGCTCCCCAAGTGGATCCAAAGCGGTCCCCACCACTAACTCCCGATATAGTGTTTTCCTAGACCGGGCGAGGTCACTGGACCCCGGCAGCACTCTGAGCGCAGTTCGGCATTCGTTGAAGAACCGCGATTGACCCCTTGGCCTACGACGGCATTCAGCCAAGTGGTCAGGGGTGAGGTTGGGAAAAGCCTTCTCAACCGCAGGGCCCCACGCGGACTCCTCTGTCAAAGTTCTACTCAGGAATGTTAACCTCTCGGCATATAAATGGCTCGCCAAGTCGGGCATTCCCAAGCCCCCAACATCAGGACGTTGAGTACAGACCTGTCTACAGACTAGCGGCTTTCTCTTGTTCCACAAAAGCGAGAAAAGCGTACGCGTTAAAGCCGCCAAGCGGTCTGCAGGCAGAGGTAGTACAGCCAATCGGTAAAGGATAAGCGGAAAGACGTACATGGCGCACGCCTCAGCTCGACCTTTAAGGGAAAGCCCCCTTCGAAGCCAAATCCTTACAGACGCTTCGACCTTAGACTGTACTTCCGACCAATTCTTATCAAGCTGGAGACCCGGTCCGAACCACACGCCGAGGATTCGAACCGGGCCATCGGACCAGTTGAAAAGGCCCGGCAGCGCATCCGCGCCACTCCAGGCAGCCAACCTTAGGCCATTGGATTTGCTAAGGTTGACCACGGCCCCTGTAACATCTTCATACCTTTTGAGTGCCTTAGTTACCGTGGAGATGTCTCGACGGCACGAGACGAACACGGTAACATCATCGGCATACGCGGAGACCCTGGCTCGCGCACCACCAGGTAGAGCGATACCGCGTAGGGCGGGTCCAGCCTCCCCTTGCCTCAGCTTGCGCAGGAAGGGTTCCAACGCAAGAACGTAGAGGAGAGGAGACAACGGACACCCCTGACGTACCGACCGAGAAACAGCAAACGATTCCGATCGCATCCCGTTTACCTGCACCACTGCCGTCGGGCTGTGATACAGCATGGAAATCCATCTGCGGAAGTCCGGTGTAAAACCGGCGGTTTCTAAAACAGATCCCAAGAACCGATGGTCAACCCTATCAAAAGCTTTGGACTGATCTAAATTGATCAGCGCGGCTTCGGTGTCGTCTTCTAACCCCTCTAAGATCGTGCGTATCAGATGCAAGTTGTTCTGAATCGATCTCCCCTTCACAGCATAATTCTGATCAGGTTCAATCAATTCACCAATAACAGCCTGCAACCGATTTGCAAGAACTTTGGCCAAAATCTTTAAATCTGTATTTAACAGAGTTATGGGCCTATAGTCATCTAAACCCCCAACATGCTCGCCCTTTTTCTTAAGCAATGTGATCACTCCCCTGGTGACTTGACCAGGGATAGAACCCTGTGCAAACCAGTGGTTGAACACATCCGTCAGAATAGGTACGAACATGTGCGACAGCCTCAAGAACAATTCATAGGGCAAACCATCAAGTCCCGGAGATTTGTCGTAGCCAACCTGCTTCAACGCAGTCAGGACCTCACATTCTGTAATGCGCCCATCACAACTAGCCGCTCGAGCCGCCTCCAGGCGGGGCGAACCGGCCAAATAGTTGCCAAACTCCTCGACGCGGAGTCTGGACAGTTGGGTGAAGCGATCCGCGAAATGCTCCCGAAACCCCTCACAAATCTCCCGAGCCGACACAAGGGTGTGTCCTTCCGGGCTTTGAATTTGACGAATATAGCCGTCCGAGTTGCGACATAGTGGAGCTCTACGCTCTGCAGCGTCAACATTCACGGCTTCGTTGGACACTCTTTCTAACCTAGCCCTGACTACTTGACCTTCATACCGCTCGTTAGCCGAACGTTTCAGGTCCCCCTTAGCTAAGTTTATGGCTAGGGAATCCCCCCCTTCCACCGCCCGGGCCAGCTTATTTTCTAAACGCTTTTCTGTCTCAGCCTTATTTAAGGCGAGGCGTTGGCTATATTTGACAGAAAAGCTCCTAATGTCACATTTGGCGTTAACCCACCACTTACTCCCGGTTACCGCCCCCACTAATCCCTTTTGAAAATTAAGTGTTAGCCTGTCCCGGAAGTCACGTATCTCCAGTAAGGAGGTATTTAACTTCCAGTACCCAGCTAACTTATGGGTTTTAGGTTCTATTTCCATACTGGCCACAAGTAATTTGTGGTCAGAATGGGCTAACCAGTGGAACGTGGGACAAGAGATATAATCTACTTTGCCTCTTCTCACTAACAACCGATCCAAGTAAGTACTTGAAACGGAAGGCCTATTAGAAAGCCACGTCCACCACTCCCGCCCCGGGTGATCGACACGAAACCTATCGACCAGATCACATTCAGTCATCAGAT
Organism: Sepiola atlantica; assembly: GCA_963556195.1. Classification (NCBI taxonomy): domain Eukaryota; kingdom Metazoa; phylum Mollusca; class Cephalopoda; order Sepiida; family Sepiolidae; genus Sepiola; species Sepiola atlantica. Next base: position 108,045,890 of record OY744526.1, on the reverse strand, counting down.
CAGAAAGGCTGGTCTCACACCCACCAGACCCTCTAGGCCCACCGACCTTATCTATTTTGGGATCAAGGATGGCATTCCAATCCCCCAGTAAAATTAACCGCTTCGAACCCCCGAGGAACCCCTCCAACCCCCGGAAAAAAGAGAGCCCTCTCCCGAGCGATATTGGGCGCATAAACCGCGACGATTCGAAATGCAGCACTTTTTACGGCAACATCGGCCACGACCAGTCTGCCATCAGCATCCGCGTGAACAACGTTTACACTTGCGGACAGGGTGCGTCTTACTAACAAGGAAACTCCCCTAGCACAACGGTCACCGAAAGCTGAAAAAACATCGAAATGCTTGGACAGCAGTCGGTGATCGTCGATCGAATCATAGTGAGTTTCCTGTAACGCAGCCACATCTATGTCAAAAGACATGAGGTCTCCCAGTATGCGTTTAGCTTTGCTTAAAGACCTCATGCCCCTTGTGTTCAGGCTTCCTAAAACTAAGTTCGCGGCCATCTGCACTAATCAGTGTCAACCACCGGTCTGAAGTCTTTCGGGACGAGGATGCCGCAGGCATTAGCCATATTACCCGTTAGTAAGTCGGACGTAACCCGTCCGTCTCGGGTAATGCCCCCGACATCCAATGGAAAGGTGAGTTTTAGGGCCCTATAAAAACAAGGGTGGACGTACATAGGGACCCTCCCTTCGCTATCTTTTCTCAGCTGTTTGAGGGAGTCATGGGTATCATCCACCAGTTTCAGACCCGGAATTGCCCCCTTGGCGGCCTCAACCATTTTCCAAAGGCTTCTTGTCCTGCCTTCCCTGGTCTTTCGGATGAAAGTGATGATCAAGGGGGCATCTGGAAAATTTTGGGGCTTGGTGATATCTAGCCCCTGGGTCTGAGTGAGGAGCTGCAGCGGCCGCACGATTTTTAACTGTCTCGAGTTGAGATTGGCAGCGACAAGGTGAAAATCTGCTTCGCAGATATGGTCCCCTGGCAGGAAGGGGAGCCTTCGGGTTTTTTCCTTCCTTACTGGGGAACGAGAAGCAGACCTGCTGCTAATTTTGGGCTCCGGCTTTTTGTTTTGAGACAGAGAGCGGGAGCTAGCTGGGGTAGAATCAACAGGGGAGGGGGATTTCTGCTCAGTATTAGGGGTAGGGGGTTGGGATTCAGGAGTCTGAGCAGAAGAGACGGTCATCTCTTCAGACGTTGGGGCAGGGGATTGGGGTCCAGCCTCTTTATCTTTCTTAGCCTTTTTTGTGGCTCTTTTCAAATCCCGAGATTCCTTTTTCTCTGTCTCTGGAGCCGGCCCAGCGTCATCTTCCATTTTGTTTTCGTCTTGTTTCTCCCCTTCCGAGTCTGATGTTGTCAAGGGGACCGTCTGCTTCCTCTTAGTTGCCACTGCCAATCCAGATGTTGAAGGCTGCGGCTCCTCGGTGGGAATATCTAGATTTCGCGACACTGTGGGTAGCCGCCCCCCTTTTTCACCCGGGGGCTGCACCTTTTTGGAGGGGGACTGCTCCGGACTGGAACTTGGTTCTTCGGTGGGGATGGTCTTTCCACCTTTCACCACCTTGCTCCAGTCTTTTGTTGTTGTTGTTGTTGTTGTTGCAGTGCCCCCTCCGGTCGTTGGTGGAGGAGCTGCTGGTGCCACTGACGCCGCTTTCACTACCGGGCCTTGAGCAGAAGGGGTCTTTTTAGGTGGAAATTTTTTCGGGCAGGCTTTCGCCATATGCCCCTTCTGCTCACAATGCCAACAATGTGGCCTCCTACCCTCGACGATGACACTCATTGTCCAGGTGTCGCACTTGAGTAGGGGTGGGATATTATTGAAGCCGTCCCGGTCGACTCTCATATTTATTTTGTAGTCCCCTACCATAAGGTTACGGGGACCACGGACCGGGACTATAGCTTCGACGTCCCCATACTGACTCAGGACAGCACCAAGCTGTTCTGAGCTAATATAGCAGGGGACGCCAAGGACGGTGACTAAAGTCCTTCTCCTACTCAAGTACTCCGGCCTGAGAATGAGATTTTTAAATCTCAGGTCGGCCCTGGACACTTTTTCTGCTTCCTGTTCACTTGGCAGCAGAATATCCCAAGTGGCGAACCCTCTGCGGCACACATAGGATGCTGGGACTTTAAGCCCGTACAGAAGGTCCGCCATTTGATTCACTTCGACCCCAGCCAACCCCTTGGTTTTGGTGTCGATGGTGACTAGCGATACTATTCTTTTCGCTAGTCGATCCACCGCACCTGGAGCTGCTTTGATGTTGTTACCGTCGGTCAATTGTTTGTATTTTTCGTCAAACAACCGACGGTACTCTTCGGGGCTTAGCTGGGACTGGGGTCCCCACTTGTCTTGAGTTGCTGAGAGGGCAGGAGATGCTGATACTGTAGGTGATGGTGGTGATACAGGCGGCGTCTTCTGCCCGGGAGGGATGGTCCTGTCCTGGCTGGACAAACTTTGAGTAGGAGGGAGGGACGGCCACTCTTTCGGAGATGCCAAAGGATTGGACACCTTTGGAGTGGCCAACTTGGTCCCACCTCCCCTTTTGCTGGCGGCACCAACTGCTCCAGATTTCATTTCTGGTCCAGCGACCCCCTTCGTTCTCGGTCTGGATTTTCTTGTACCGCTTTTCGTAGGGCTTTTGTTTGGTGCCCTCCTACTGTTGCTGCTGCTGCTGCGGCTACTACTGCCACTGTAGTTTCCTAGAGGTCCAAACAGCTCGTAGTCCATTTCAGACATTTCCATCTGAGCAGCCTCCCGGTCGCTTGGCCCTGGCGGCTGATCTGGATCGGTGGCTCCTTCCTGTTGGAGCTCCACCGACCTGGCTGGCCTTAATCCTACAGGCAGGAGACTTTTCCTCCTGCGAGCAGGCGGGCTGACGGTTAAAGCCCGTCGACCAACTGGTGTGATGGGGAGTCTCTCCCACCGACCCAGATCACCTCTCCCAGCTGAGCTAAAACCTACGCTGCCGGGGTCAGCAGCGTTGAAATCACTAGCAGAGTTGCCGTAGCATGCGGCAAACTCCGAATTACTTTCAGTGCGGGGGACAGCACTGCCGTAGGTACTGGGCATGCCGCCTAAGTCGTCAAAAAACCCGTACGTTAAGTCTTGGCCTACTCCGGCCCCCAGATGTTTTTTAGGCATCTGGGAACCAGAGCCCGAGCTAGGCACTAAGCCTCCACCGGAGCTCGGTCCAGTCCTCCCCTCTTCCGTTTTGCCCTGCACAACGGCAGAATAAAAACAAAACGCGTAATATTACTTTTTTTTTTTAGGTGTGAAAAAAAAAAAAAAAAAAAAAAAAAAAAAAAATTATCGAAAATAAATAAAACCAGATCTGAACCCGGCGCTAACCCGCCGATTTGGAGATGGAAGAACGTTTGCTAAATGTGACTCTAGCTGTTCAACCAAATCCGGCCAGCTGCTTAAGTTGTACCTGGGTTCAGAACAAACCTAAAAACAAGAAGAAAATAAACTCAGTTAGTGCCCAAAAGGGGCTATACGAATCACCCAAGAGGGGTGATCACCCAAAAGGGGTGAGAAGAACAATGGTGCCCAAAAGGGGCTTGCACAGGGGACAGAGAGAGTCCCCGGTCAAAAAAGGTGCACAAGAGGCCAAGTAGCGTGTCACTCCCAAGTAAAAATCCAAAGTAAAAATCCAACGTAAAAATCCAACGTAAAACTTCAAAGTAAAACTCCAAAGTAAAACTTCAAAGTAAAAATCCAAAGTAAAAATGCAAAGTAAAAATCCTGGGGTAAAAAATAACGACGTCAATTTGAAAACTGTGCTTGGTCTTTTAGGAGTGTGCTCTGTTTATTTATCTCTTTAAATATTTACATATAAAAACAGATGTGGCACAAGGCCAAAAACGGGTATGGGGGAGGAGTGGGGGTCGGGGGTCGTCCACTGGTCTATGCCCTAAAAAACTAGCTTAATCACCACAATACCACATTTACTCTATGGACTTAATCTACTTAAAATATCCCCAGGTTGTTTCATGATTTTTTATTTACAAAAATAATATGTACAGAGTATGGTGATAGGGAGTGGGACAACAAAAACTAAGCCTTAAAAAATCCCCAAAAAATAAATAAAAATAAAATGGATGTAAAAATAAAGAACAAAATAAAATGCTAATTATGGTAAGTTAGTAGGACCCTCCCATCCTATCTAAGGTATGAACTGCTCACTGTCTTCCGGAACAACCGAAAGCAAGAGAGTCAGCTCCTAAGTGGGAGTGGGCGTTGCCTAAGGGGACAAAATAAATATTGGGTAGGGTTTATTTGGGGGGGGGGATGTGCGGTGTCCTCCAGGATAAATACCATTAGGGCAGGCCAGGGATAAAGTAAATCGGGGAGCGGGCATCCTGGAGGAGTTCTGACACCTAAAATAAAGATGGGGAAAACAGGACTCATTTGTACTACTAGCTATAGGGACTGATCCAACAATTGGATATTTAAGACAAACTTGTCAAAAAGAAATACCTAAGGTCGGCGTGTGCCATGCTTAGGCAGGGAACACGAACTCAATTCTATTCCGTATGAACACACATAAACTAGCGGTGTGTATCCACCTACTTTTAAATAGCGAGAAGGGTAACCTCCTTCTATCACATTTAATTTTGATTTTAAGTTGATGCTTAAAATACGAAATTAAATCATAATAAGAAGGCGGCACCCCACCGCTCCCTATGTCTAAGCGTGAAGACCACACTACGAGTCTAGCTACGGCTAAAATCGCAAGTAACACCATTCGTTTCTCCCTGGGCCACAATGGGTCCATGTTGAAAACAACGGATTCTAAATCCAGGCACGTCACCCGCTCGGGAACGATGCGAGCCGTCACCTCGTTGACATACGTCCAGTATTCACGCAGCTTGGAGCAGTTGAAAAAGGCGTGCTTGGCCGTTTCAATTTCATCATCCTCGCAACGTGGACAAAAAGGGTCCATACTTAGACCAATACTGAAGCGTATGCCATTAAGGGGTACTACATTTCGAACTAATCGCCAGGTTAGAGAAAACTCAGTATTGTTAAGATAACTCCGGCCTGGCGCCCAATTCCACTGAGAGCGAACCTCCTCCTCCGACAATCCAAGTCGCTCCCCAAGTGGATCCAAAGCGGTCCCCACCACTAACTCCCGATATAGTGTTTTTCTAGACCGGGCGAGGTCACTGGACCCCGGCAGCACTCTGAGCGCAGTTCGGCATTCGTTGAAGAACCGCGATTGACCCCTTGGCCTACGACGGCATTCAGCCAAGTGGTCAGGGGTGAGGTTGGGAAAAGCCTTCTCAACCGCAGGGCCCCACGCGGACTCCTCTGTCAAAGTTCTACTCAGGAATGTAAACCTCTCGGCATATAAATGGCTCGCCAAGTCGGGCATTCCCAAGCCCCCAACATCAGGACGTTGAGTACAGACCTGTCTACAGACTAGCGGCTTTCTCTTGTTCCACAAAAGCGAGAAAAGCGTACGCGTTAAAGCCGCCAAGCGGTCCGCAGGCAGAGGTAGTACAGCCAATCGGTAAAGGATAAGCGGAAAGACGTACATGGCGCACGCCTCAGCTCGACCTTTAAGGGAAAGCCCCCTTCGAAGCCAAATCCTTACAGACGCTTCGACCTTAGACTGTACTTCCGACCAATTCTTATCAAGCTGGAGACCCGGTCCGAACCACACGCCGAGGATTCGAACCGGGCCATCGGACCAGTTGAAAAGGCCCGGCAGCGCATCCGCGCCACTCCAGGCAGCCAACCTTAGGCCATTGGATTTGCTAAGGTTGACCACGGCCCCTGTAACATCTTCATACCTTTTGAGTGCCTTAGTTACCGTGGAGATGTCTCGACGGCACGAGACGAACACGGTAACATCATCGGCATACGCGGAGACCCTGGCTCGCGCACCACCAGGTAGAGCGATACCGCGTAGGGCGGGTCCAGCCTCCCCTTGCCTCAGCTTGCGCAGGAAGGGTTCCAACGCAAGAACGTAGAGGAGAGGAGACAACGGACACCCCTGACGTACCGACCGAGAAACAGCAAACGATTCCGATCGCATCCCGTTTACCTGCACCACTGCCGTCGGGCTGTGATACAGCATGGAAATCCATCTGCGGAAGTCCGGTGTAAAACCGGCGGTTTCTAAAACAGATCCCAAGAACCGATGGTCAACCCTATCAAAAGCTTTGGACTGATCTAAATTGATCAGCGCGGCTTCGGTGTCGTCTTCTAACCCCTCTAAGATCGTGCGTATCAGATGCAAGTTGTTCTGAATCGATCTCCCCTTCACAGCATAATTCTGATCAGGTTCAATCAATTCACCAATAACAGCCTGCAACCGATTTGCAAGAACTTTGGCCAAAATCTTTAAATCTGTATTTAACAGAGTTATAGGCCTATAGTCATCTAAACCCCCAACATGCTCGCCCTTTTTCTTAAGCAATGTGATCACTCCCCTGGTGACTTGACCAGGGATAGAACCCTGTGCAAACCAGTGGTTGAACACATCCGTCAGAATAGGTACGAACATGTGCGACAGCCTCAAGAACAATTCATAGGGCAAACCATCAAGTCCCGGAGATTTGTCGTAGCCGACCTGCTTCAACGCAGTGAGGACCTCACATTCTGTAATGCGCCCATCACAACTAGCCGCTCGAGCCGCCTCCAGGCGGGGCGAACCGGCCAAATAGTTGCCAAACTCCTCGACGCGGAGTCTGGACAGTTGGGTGAAGCGATCCGCGAAATGCTCCCGAAACCCCTCACAAATCTCCCGAGCCGACACAAGGGTGTGTCCTTCCGGGCTTTGAATTTGACGAATATAGCCGTCCGAGTTGCGACATAGTGGAGCTCTACGCTCTGCAGCGTCAACATTCACGGCTTCGTTGGACACTCTTTCTAACCTAGCCCTGACTACTTGACCTTCATACCGCTCGTTAGCCGAACGTTTCAGGTCCCCCTTAGCTAAGTTTATGGCTAGGGAATCCCCCCCTTCCACCGCCCGGGCCAGCTTATTTTCTAAACGCTTTTCTGTCTCAGCCTTATTTAAGGCGAGGCGTTGGCTATATTTGACAGAAAAGCTCCTAATGTCACATTTAGCGTTAACCCACCACTTACTCCCGGTTACCGCCCCCACTAATCCCTTTTGAAAATTAAGTGTTAGCCTGTCCCGGAAGTCACGTATCTCCAGTAAGGAGGTATTTAACTTCCAGTACCCAGCTAACTTATGGGTTTTAGGTTCTATTTCCATACTGGCCACAAGTAATTTGTGGTCAGAATGGGCTAACCAGTGGAACGTGGGACAAGAGATATAATCTACTTTGCCTCTTCTCACTAACAACCGATCCAAGTAAGTACTTGAAACGGAAGGCCTATTAGAAAGCCACGTCCACCACTCCCGCCCCGGGTGATCGACACGAAACCTATCGACCAGATCACATTCAGTCATCAGATCAGAAAGGCTGGTCTCACACCCACCAGACCCTCTAGGCCCACCGACCTTATCTATTTTGGGATCAAGGATGGCATTCCAATCCCCCAGTAAAATTAACCGCTTTGAACCCCCGAGGAACCCCTCCAACCCCCGGAAAAAGAGAGCCCTCTCCCGAGCGATATTGGGCGCATAAACCGCGACGATTCGAAATGCAGCACTTTTTACGGCAACATCGGCCACGACCAGTCTGCCATCAGCATCCGCGTGAACAACGTTTACACTTGCGGACAGGGTGCGTCTTACTAACAAGGAAACTCCCCTAGCACAACGGTCACCGAAAGCTGAAAAAACATCGAAATGCTTCGACAGCAGTCGGTGATCGTCGATCGAATCATAGTGAGTTTCCTGTAACGCAGCCACATCTATGTCAAAAGACATGAGGTCCCCCAGTATGCGTTTAGCTTTGCTTAAAGACCTCATGCCCCTTGTGTTCAGGCTTCCTAAAACTAAGTTCGCGGCCATCTGCACTAATCAGTGTCAACCACCGGTCTGAAGTCTTTCGGGACGAGGATGCCGCAGGCATTAGCCATATTACCCGTTAGTAAGTCGGACGTAACCCGTCCGTCTCGGGTAATGCCCCCGACATCCAATGGAAAGGTGAGTTTTAGGGCCCTATAAAAACAAGGGTGGACGTACATAGGGACCCTCCCTTCGCTATCTTTTCTCAGCTGTTTGAGGGAGTCATGGGTATCATCCACCAGTTTCAGACCCGGAATTGCCCCCTTGGCGGCCTCAACCATTTTCCAAAGGCTTCTCGTCCTGCCTTCCCTGGTCTTTCGGATGAAAGTGATGATCAAGGGGGCATCTGGAAAATTTTGGGGCTTGGTGATATCTAGCCCCTGGGTCTGAGTGAGGAGCTGCAGCGGCCGCACGATTTTTAACTGTCTCGAGTTGAGATTGGCAGCGACAAGGTGAAAATCTGCTTCGCAGATATGGTCCCCTGGCAGGAAGGGGAGCCTTCGGGTTTTTTCCTTCCTTACTGGGGAATGAGAAGCAGACCTGCTGCTAATTTTGGGCTCCGGCTTTTTGTTTTGAGACAGAGAGCGGGAGCTAGCTGGGGTAGAATCAACAGGGGAGGGGGATTTCTGCTCAGTATTAGGGGTAGGGGGTTGGGATTCAGGAGTCTGAGCAGAAGAGACGGTCATCTCTTCAGACGTTGGGGCAGGGGAATGGGGTCCAGCCTCTTTATCTTTCTTAGCCTTTTTTGTGGCTCTTTTCAAATCCCGAGATTCCTTTTTCTCTGTCTCTGGAGCCGGCCCAGCGTCATCTTCCATTTTGTTTTCGTCTTGTTTCTCCCCTTCCGAGTCTGATGTTGTCAAGGGGACCGTCTGCTTCCTCTTAGTTGCCACTGCCAATCCAGATGTTGAAGGCTGCGGCTCCTCGGTGGGAATATCGAAATTTCGCGACACTGTGGGTAGCCGCCCCCCTTTTTCACCCGGGGGCTGCACCTTTTTGGAGGGGGACTGCTCCAGACTGGAACTTGGTTCTTCGGTGGGGATGGTCTTTCCACCTTTCACCACCTTGCTCCAGTCTTTTGTTGTTGTTGTTGTTGTTGTTGCAGTGCCCCCTCCGGTCGTTGGTGGAGGAGCTGCTGGTGCCACTGACGCCGCTTTCACTCCCGGGCATTGAGCAGAAGGGGTCTTTTTAGGTGGAAATTTTTTCGGGCAGGCTTTCGCCATATGCCCCTTCTGCTCACAATGCCAACAATGTGGCCTCCTACCCTCGACGATGACACTCATTGTCCAGGTGTCGCACTTGAGTAGGGGTGGGATATTATTGAAGCCGTCCCGGTCAACTCTCATATTTATTTTGTAGTCCCCTACCATAAGGTTACGGGGACCACGGACCGGGACTATAGCTTCGACGTCCCCATACTGACTCAGGACAGCACCAAGCTGTTCTGAGCTGATATAGCAGGGGACGCCAAGGACGGTGACTAAAGTCCTTCTCCTACTCAAGTACTCCGGCCTGAGAATGAGATTTTTAAATCTCAGGTCGGCCCTGGACACTTTTTCTGCTTCCTGTTCACTTGGCAGCAGAATATCCCATGTGGCGAACCCTCTGCGGCACACATAGGATGCTGGGACTTTAAGCCCGTACAGAAGGTCCGCCATTTGATTCACTTCGACCCCAGCCAACCCCTTGGTTTTGGTGTCGATGGTGACTAGCGATACTATTCTTTTCGCTAGTCGATCCACCGCACCTGGAGCTGCTTTGATGTTGTTACCGTCGGTCAATTGTTTGTATTTTTCGTCAAACAACCGACGGTACTCTTCGGGGCTTAGCTGGGACTGGGGTCCCCACTTGTCTTGAGTTGCTGAGAGGGCAGGAGATGCTGATACTGTAGGTGATGGTGGTGATACAGGCGGCGTCTTCTGCCCGGGAGGGATGGTCCTGTCCTGGCTGGACAAACTTTGAGTAGGAGGGAGGGACGGCCACTCTTTCGGAGATGCCAAAGGATTGGACACCTTTGGAGTGGCCAACTTGGTCCCACCTCCCCTTTTGCTGGCGGCACCAACTGCTCCAGATTTGATTTCTGGTCCAGCGACCCCCTTCGTTCTCGGTCTGGATTTTCTTGTACCGCTTTTCGTAGGGCTTTTGTTTGGTGCCCTCATACTGTTGCTGCTGCTGCTGCGGCTACTACTGCCACTGTAGGTTCCTAGAGGTCCAAACAGCTCATAGTCTATTTCAGACATTTGCATCTGAGCAGCCTCCCGGTCGCTTGGCCCTGGCGGCTGATCTGGATCGGTGGCTCCTTCCTGTTGGAGCTCCACCGACCTGGCTGGCCTTAATCCTACAGGCAGGAGACTTTTCCTCCTGCGAGCAGGCGGGCTGACGGTTAAAGCCCGTCGACCAACTGGTGTGATGGGGAGTCTCTCCCACCGACCCAGATCACCTCTCCCAGCTGAGCTAAAACCTACGCTGCCGGGGTCAGCAGCGTTGAAATCATTAGCAGAGTTGCCGTAGCATGCGGCAAACTCCGAATTACTTTCAGTGCGGGGGACAGCACTGCCGTAGGTACTGGGCATGTCGCCTAAGTCGTCAAAAAACCCGTACGTTAAGTTTTGGCCTACTCCGGCCCCCAGATGTTTTTTAGGCATCTGGGAACCAGAGCCCGAGCTAGGCACTAAGCCTCCACCGGAGCTCGGTCCAGTCCTCCCCTCTTCCGTTTTGCCCTGCACAACGGCAGAATAAAAACAAAACGCGTAGTATTACTTTTTTTTTTTTTAGGTGTGAAAAAAAAAAAAAAAAAAAAAAAAAAAAAAAAAAAAAAAAAAATTGTGAAACTAAAACCAGATCTGAACCCGGCGCTAACCCGCCGATTTGGAGATGGAAGAACGTTTGCTAAATGTGACTCTAGCTGTTCAACCAAATCCGGCCAGCTGCTTAAGTTGTACCTGGGTTCAGAACAAACCTAAAAACAAGAAGAAAATAATCTCCGTTAGTGCCCAAAAGGGGCTATACGAATCACCCAAGAGGGGTGATCACCCAAAAGGGGTGAGAAGAACAATGGTGCCCAAAAGGGGCTTGCCCAGGGGACAGAGAGAGAGTCCCCGGTCAAAAAAGGTGCACAAGAGGCCAAGTAGCGTGTCACTCCCAAGTAAAACTCCCAAGTAAAACTCCAAAGTAAAACTCCAAAGTAAAAATCCAACGTAAAAATCCAACGTAAAAATCCAAAGTAAAACTTCAAAGTAAAACTTCAAAGTAAAAATCCAAAGTAAAAATGCAAAGTAAAAATCCTGGGGTAAAAAATAACGACGTCAATTTGAAAACTGTGCTTGTCTTAGGAGTGTGCTCTGTTTATTTATCTCTTTAAATATTTACATATAAAAACAGATGTGGCACAAGGCCAAAAACGGGTATGGGGGAGGAGTGGGGGTCGGGGGTCGTCCACTGGTCTATGCCCTAAAAAACTAGCTTCAATCACCACAATACCACATTTACTCTATGGACTTAATCTACTTAAAATATCCCCAGGTTGTTTCATGATTTTTTATTTACAAAAATAATATGTACAGAGTATGGTGATAGGGAGTGGGACAACAAAAACTAAGCCTTAAAAAATCCCCCAAAAATAAATAAAAATAAAATGGATGTAAAAATAAAGAACAAAATAAAATGCTAATTATGGTAAGTTAGTAGGACCCTCCCATCCTATCTAAGGTATGAACTGCTCACTGTCTTCCGGAACAACCGAAAGCAAGAGAGTCAGCTCCTAAGTGGGAGTGGGCGTTGCCTAGGGGGACAAAATAAATATTGGGTAGGGTTTATTTGGGGGGGGGGATGTGCGGTGTCCTCCAGGATAAATACCATTAGGGCAGGCCAGGGATAAAGTAAATCGGGGAGCGGGCATCCTGGAGGAGTTCTGACACCTAAAATAAAGATGGGGAAAACAGGACTCATTTGTACTACTAGCTATAGGGACTGATCCAACAATTGGATATTTAAGACAAACTTGTCAAAAAGAAATACCTAAGGTCGGCGTGTGCCATGCTTAGGCAGGGAACACGAACTCAATTTTATTCCGTATGAACACACATAAACTAGCGGTGTGTATCCACCTACTTTTAAATAGCGAGAAGGGTAACCTCCTTCTATCACATTTAATTTTGATTTTAAGTTGATGCTTAAAATACGAAATTAAATCATAATAAGAAGGCGGCACCCCACCGCTCCCTATGTCTAAGCGTGAAGACCACACTACGAGTCTAGCTACGGCTAAAATCGCAAGTAACACCATTCGTTTCTCCCTGGGCCACAATGGGTCCATGTTGAAAACAACGGATTCTAAATCCAGGCACGTCACCCGCTCGGGAACGATGCGAGCCGTCACCTCGTTGACATACGTCCAGTATTCACGCAGCTTGGAGCAGTTGAAAAAGGCGTGCTTGGCCGTTTCAATTTCATCATCCTCGCAACGTGGACAAAAAGGGTCCATACTTAGACCAATACTGAAGCGTATGCCATTAAGGGGTACTACATTTCGAACTAATCGCCAGGTTAGAGAAAACTCAGTATTGTTAAGATAACTCCGGCCTGGCGCCCAATTCCACTGAGAGCGAACCTCCTCCTCCGACAATCCAAGTCGCTCCCCAAGTGGATCCAAAGCGGTCCCCACCACTAACTCCCGATATAGTGTTTTCCTAGACCGGGCGAGGTCACTGGACCCCGGCAGCACTCTGAGCGCAGTTCGGCATTCGTTGAAGAACCGCGATTGACCCCTTGGCCTACGACGGCATTCAGCCAAGTGGTCAGGGGTGAGGTTGGGAAAAGCCTTCCCAACCGCAGGGCCCCACGCAGACTCCTCTGTCAAAGTTCTACTCAGGAATGTTAACCTCTCGGCATATAAATGGCTCGCCAAGTCGGGCATTCCCAAGCCCCCAACATCAGGACGTTGAGTACAGACCTGTCTACAGACTAGCGGCTTTCTCTTGTTCCACAAAAGCGAGAAAAGCGTACGCGTTAAAGCCGCCAAGCGGTCTGCAGGCAGAGGTAGTACAGCCAATCGGTAAAGGATAAGCGGAAAGACGTACATGGCGCACGCCTCAGCTCGACCTTTAAGGGAAAGCCCCCTTCGAAGCCAAATCCTTACAGACGCTTCGACCTTAGACTGTACTTCCGACCAATTCTTATCAAGCTGGAGACCCGGTCCGAACCACACGCCGAGGATTCGAACCGGGCCATCGGACCAGTTGAAAAGGCCCGGCAGCGCATCCGCGCCACTCCAGGCAGCCAACCTTAGGCCATTGGATTTGCTAAGGTTGACCACGGCCCCTGTAACATCTTCATACCTTTTGAGTGCCTTAGTTACCGTGGAGATGTCTCGACGGCACGAGACGAACACGGTAACATCATCGGCATACGCGGAGACCCTGGCTCGCGCACCACCAGGTAGAGCGATACCGCGTAGGGCGGGTCCAGCCTCCCCTTGCCTCAGCTTGCGCAGGAAGGGTTCCAACGCAAGAACGTAGAGGAGAGGAGACAACGGACACCCCTGACGTACCGACCGAGAAACAGCAAACGATTCCGATCGCATCCCGTTTACCTGCACCACTGCCGTCGGGCTGTGATACAGCATGGAAATCCATCTGCGGAAGTCCGGTGTAAAACCGGCGGTTTCTAAAACAGATCCCAAGAACCGATGGTCAACCCTATCAAAAGCTTTGGACTGATCTAAATTGATCAGCGCGGCTTCGGTGTCGTCTTCTAACCCCTCTAAGATCGTGCGTATCAGATGCAAGTTGTTCTGAATCGATCTCCCCTTCACAGCATAATTCTGATCAGGTTCAATCAATTCACCAATAACAGCCTGCAACCGATTTGCAAGAACTTTGGCCAAAATCTTTAAATCTGTATTTAACAGAGTTATGGGCCTATAGTCATCTAAACCCCCAACATGCTCGCCCTTTTTCTTAAGCAATGTGATCACTCCCCTGGTGACTTGACCAGGGATAGAACCCTGTGCAAACCAGTGGTTGAACACATCCGTCAGAATAGGTACGAACATGTGCGACAGCCTCAAGAACAATTCATAGGGCAAACCATCAAGTCCCGGAGATTTGTCGTAGCCGACCTGCTTCAACGCAGTCAGGACCTCACATTCTGTAATGCGCCCATCACAACTAGCCGCTCGAGCCGCCTCCAGGCGGGGCGAACCGGCCAAATAGTTGCCAAACTCCTCGACGCGGAGTCTGGACAGTTGGGTGAAGCGATCCGCGAAATGCTCCCGAAACCCCTCACAAATCTCCCGAGCCGACACAAGGGTGTGTCCTTCCGGGCTTTGAATTTGACGAATATAGCCGTCCGAGTTGCGACATAGTGGAGCTCTACGCTCTGCAGCGTCAACATTCACGGCTTCGTTGGACACTCTTTCTAACCTAGCCCTGACTACTTGACCTTCATACCGCTCGTTAGCCGAACGTTTCAGGTCCCCCTTAGCTAAGTTTATGGCTAGGGAATCCCCCCCTTCCACCGCCCGGGCCAGCTTATTTTCTAAACGCTTTTCTGTCTCAGCCTTATTTAAGGCGAGGCGTTGGCTATATTTGACAGAAAAGCTCCTAATGTCACATTTGGCGTTAACCCACCACTTACTCCCGGTTACCGCCCCCACTAATCCCTTTTGAAAATTAAGTGTTAGCCTGTCCCGGAAGTCACGTATCTCCAGTAAGGAGGTATTTAACTTCCAGTACCCAGCTAACTTATGGGTTTTAGGTTCTATTTCCATACTGGCCACAAGTAATTTGTGGTCAGAATGGGCTAACCAGTGGAACGTGGGACAAGAGATATAATCTACTTTGCCTCTTCTCACTAACAACCGATCCAAGTAAGTACTTGAAACGGAAGGCCTATTAGAAAGCCACGTCCACCACTCCCGCCCCGGGTGATCGACACGAAACCTATCGACCAGATCACATTCAGTCATCAGATCAGAAAGGCTGGTCTCACACCCACCAGACCCTCTAGGCCCACCGACCTTATCTATTTTGGGATCAAGGATGGCATTCCAATCCCCCAGTAAAATTAACCGCTTTGAACCCCCGAGGAACCCCTCCAACCCCCGGAAAAAAAGAGCCCTCTCCCGAGCGATATTGGGCGCATAAACCGCGACGATTCGAAATGCAGCACTTTTTACGGCAACATCGGCCACGACCAGTCTGCCATCAGCATCCGCGTGAACAACGTTTACACTTGCGGACAGGGTGCGTCTTACTAACAAGGAAACTCCCCTAGCACAACGGTCACCGAAAGCTGAAAAAACATCGAAATGCTTCGACAGCAGTCGGTGATCGTCGATCGAATCATAGTGAGTTTCCTGTAACGCAGCCACATCTATGTCAAAAGACATGAGGTCCCCCAGTATGCGTTTAGCTTTGCTTAAAGACCTCATGCCCCTTGTGTTCAGGCTTCCTAAAACTAAGTTCGCGGCCATCTGCACTAATCAGTGTCAACCACCGGTCTGAAGTCTTTCGGGACGAGGATGCCGCAGGCATTAGCCATATTACCCGTTAGTAAGTCGGACGTAACCCGTCCGTCTCGGGTAATGCCCCCGACATCCAATGGAAAGGTGAGTTTGAGGGCCCTATAAAAACAAGGGTGGACGTACATAGGGACCCTCCCTTCGCTATCTTTTCTCAGCTGTTTGAGGGAGTCATGGGTATCATCCACCAGTTTAAGACCCGGAATTGCCCCCTTGGCGGCCTCAACCATTTTCCAAAGGCTTTTCGTTCTGCCTTCCCTGGTCTTTCGGATGAAAGTGATGATCAAGGGGGCATCTGGAAAATTTTGGGGCTTGGTGATATCTAGCCCCTGGGTCTGAGTGAGGAGCTGCAGCGGCCGCACGGTTTTTAACTGTCTCGAGTTGAGATCGGCAGCGACAAGGTGAAAATCTGCTTCGCAGATATGGTCCCCTGGCAGGAAGGGGAGCCTTCGGGTTTTTTCCTTCCTTACTGGGGAACGAGAAGCAGACCTGCTGCTAATTTTGGGCTCCGGCTTTTTGTTTTGAGACAGAGAGCGGGAGCTAGCTGGGGTAGAATCAACAGGGGAGGGGGATTTCTGCTCAGTATTAGGGGTAGGGGGTTGGGATTCAGGAGTCTGAGCAGAAGAGACGGTCATCTCTTCAGACGTTGGGGCAGGGGATTGGGGTCCAGCCTCTTTATCTTTCTTAGCCTTTTTTGTGGCTCTTTTCAAATCCCGAGATTCCTTTTTCTCTGTCTCTGGAGCCGGCCCAGCGTCATCTTCCATTTTGTTTTCGTCGTGTTTCTCCCCTTCCGAGTCTGATGTTGTCAAGGGGACCGTCTGCTTCCTCTTAGTTGCCACTGCCAATCCAGATGTTGAAGGCTGCGGCTCCTCGGTGGGAATATCTAGATTTCGCGACACTGTGGGTAGCCGCCCCCCTTTTTCACCCGGGGGCTGCACCTTTTTGGAGGGGGACTGCTCCGGACTGGAACTTGGTTCTTCGGTGGGGATGGTCTTTCCACCTTTCACCACCTTGCTCCAGTCTTTTGTTGTTGTTGTTGTTGTTGTTGTTGTTGCAGTGCCCCCTCCGGTCGTTGGTGGAGGAGCTGCTGGTGCCACTGACGCCGCTTTCACTCCCGGGCCTTGAGCAGAAGGGGTCTTTTTAGGTGGAAATTTTTTCGGGCAGGCTTTCGCCATATGCCCCTTCTGCTCACAATGCCAACAATGTGGCCTCCTACCCTCGACGATGACACTCATTGTCCAGGTGTCGCACTTGAGTAGGGGTGGGATATTATTGAAGCCGTCCCGGTCGACTCTCATATTTATTTTGTAGTCCCCTACCATAAGGTTACGGGGACCACGGACCGGGACTATAGCTTCGACGTCCCCATACTGACTCAGGACAGCACCAAGCTGTTCTGAGCTAATATAGCAGGGGACGCCAAGGACGGTGACTAAAGTCCTTCTCCTACTCAAGTACTCCGGCCTGAGAATGAGATTTTTAAATCTCAGGTCGGCCCTGGACACTTTTTCTGCTTCCTGTTCACTTGGCAGCAGAATATCCCATGTGGCGAACCCTCTGCGGCACACATAGGATGCTGGGACTTTAAGCCCGTACAGAAGGTCCGCCATTTGATTCACTTCGACCCCAGCCAACCCCTTGGTTTTAGTGTCGATGGTGACTAGCGATACTATTCTTTTCGCTAGTCGATCCACCGCACCTGGAGCTGCTTTGATGTTGTTACCGTCGGTCAATTGTTTGTATTTTTCGTCAAACAACCGACGGTACTCTTCGGGGCTTAGCTGGGACTGGGGTCCCCACTTGTCTTGAGTTGCTGAGAGGGCAGGAGATGCTGATACTGTAGGTGATGGTGGTGATACAGGCGGCGTCTTCTGCCCGGGAGGGATGGTCCTGTCCTGGCTGGACAAACTTTGAGTAGGAGGGAGGGACGGCCACTCTTTCGGAGATGCCACAGGATTGGACACCTTTGGAGTGGCCAACTTGGTCCCACCTCCCCTTTTGCTGGCGGCACCAACTGCTCCAGATTTGATTTCTGGTCCAGCGACCCCCTTCGTTCTCGGTCTGGATTTTCTTGTACCGGTTTTCGTAGGGCTTTTGTTTGGTGCCCTCACACTGTTGCTGCTGCTGCTGCGGCTACTACTGCCACTGTAGTTTCCTAGAGGTCCAAACAGCTCGTAGTCCATTTCAGACATTTGCATCTGAGCAGCCTCCCGGTCGCTTGGCCCTGGCGGCTGATCTGGATCGGTGGCTCCTTCCTGTTGGAGCTCCACCGACCTGGCTGGCCTTAATCCTACAGGCAGGAGACTTTTCCTCCTGCGAGCAGGCGGGCTGACGGTTAAAGCCCGTCGACCAACTGGTGTGATGGGGAGTCTCTCCCACCGACCCAGATCACCTCTCCCAGCTGAGCTAAAACCTACGCTGCCGGGGTCAGCAGCGTTGAAATCACTAGCAGAGTTGCCGTAGCATGCGGCAAACTCCGAATTACTTTCAGTGCGGGGGACAGCACTGTCGTAGGTACTGGGCATGCCGCCTAAGTCGTCAAAAAACCCGTACGTTAAGTCTTGGCCTACTCCGGCCCCCAGATGTTTTTTAGGCATCTGGGAACCAGAGCCCGAGCTAGGCACTAAGCCTCCACCGGAGCTCGGTCCAGTCCTCCCCTCTTCCGTTTTGCCCTGCACAACGGCAGAATAAAAACAAAACGCGTAATATTACTTTTTTTTTTTTAGGTGTGAAAAAAAAAAAAAAAAAAAAAAAAAAAAAAAAAAATTGTGAAAATAAAACCAGATCTGAACCCGGCGCTAACCCGCCGATTTGGAGATGGAAGAACGTTTGCTAAATGTTACTCTAGCTGTTCAACCAAATCCGGCCAGCTGCTTAAGTTGTACCTGGGTTCAGAACAAACCTAAAAGCAAGAAGAAAATAATCTCCGTTAGTGCCCAAAAGGGGCTATACGAATCACCCAAGAGGGGTGATCACCCAAAAGGGGTGAGAAGAACAATGGTGCCCAAAAGGGGCTTGCCCAGGGGACAGAGAGAGAGTCCCCGGTCAAAAAAGGTGCACAAGAGGCCAAGTAGCGTGTCACTCCCAAGTAAAAATCCAAAGTAAAACTTCAAAGTAAAAATCCAAAGTAAAACTTCAAAGTAAAAATCCAAAGTAAAACTTCAAAGTAAAAATCCAAAGTAAAATCCAACGTAAAAATGCAAAGTAAAAATCCTGGGGTAAAAAATAACGACGTCAATTTGAAAACTGTGCTTGTCTTAGGAGTGTGCTCTGTTTGAGTCTTTGCAACCATGGTATTTATTATAGATGGTTGCTTCCATTAGTTCTTCAATAGGGGTGATTTGTACCCCACAACACCCCCCTCCCGAGCTTTTCATTCCCCTGGAATGATCGTATAGCTCTTATTTCTGGGATTGATCTCTATGGGATCGACTCTTTTTCTTTCTCTGGAAGATCGGCGTTGTCCGGCTGCTTGTGGTGTTACCAGGTCGAACGTGTCATATATATGGTCCATTACTTCTTCCTGTTCAACAGGAGGTTGTCTGTCGTCATCAGTGACACGTTTCCGAATTTGGTTCAAATGCTTCTTGTGAGTGAATTTTGGACCTTCAATTATGTAAATCATCCGCGCGATCCTCTGCTTGACCTTTCCTAGTTCCCACATTATACTATTATTTTTATGTACCTGGAAAAATACCTTTTCCTCAGGTAAATACCCCTTTGTAGGAACTGTAGTATTCGGCGTTTTTATTAATATTGGTTTCGCTTCATCCAGCAATTCGAATCTCGCTTTTATTTTCGTGCAGCATCCAAGCTTTTCAGAAAAAACACTTGGAAAATATTTTTTTAGATCTTTTTTTAGTTTGTCGGCTTCGGCCGTTTAATTTTCGATTTTTTGACAAAAATCACTCATTGGCGAGTCCCATAATTCAAATTCTTGGATCCAGTCAGATCCAAATAAATTTGATGTGTTCCTAAGAACGAATACTTTTAGCTTTTTTGTCTTTCTTTTTAGTGAAACATTAATAATTAATTCACCCTCAAAATGTATCTTTTCACCAGTTACCGATCTTGCGATTTTATTCGTCTTCATCATCGTGGGCTTACCTAATTTCTTCCACGTGTGAACATTTATAATCGATATATCCGACCCTGAATCGAGTTGCAGATTTACTTCTCTATTTCCGATTCTCACCGTAACATATTTCCTTATGTTCTCTGTTGGTGAAGGGTCCCTTTTTGCAGTTTTTATGTAGTTCTTTTTTCCTACTTTTGCTCTGCAATATGAGGCCTTGTGCCCTGCTCGTTTGCATAGGTCACACGTTATTTTCTTATGGTACCAACATGCATTGTACCCATGAGGTCCTCCACATTTACTACAAGGGGTCTTAGGCTTTTGTCTATCCTGATAATTTTGTGATGGGTTCTTTTTGCCTCTTGGTTGGTAATAGCTGGCGGGTGAGTGTCCTTTATTTTTGGAGCGTATCTTTTTAATGTGAGCGATACCTGCTTCCTCTATGTTTCGGGAATCTTGTTTCACTGCCACGGACCGTTGACAATCTTCAGCCAGTTTCTGAAGCGTTAAATCAGGTTCAAATTCCAGTTTAGTTAAAGCACTACGTCTTATATCGGCGTCTTTTGTGGCTATCAAACCTTGTGTGAATATTAGGCATCTAAAATTATCTGCCGTTAATGATGACAACTTGAAGTCGTCACAGTTTTTATTAACTATAGACGCAAAAGTCGTATAATCCTGATTTTCCTTATGTGTAATATTCATACATTTCTATCTTTTATGGAAAAGGCTTGTCTTTGGACAGTATAACTCCATTAACAGTTTGACTGCCTCGTCAAACGACAATTCGTTGGTTTTTCTTGGCAAAATATAATCCACGAATTTGTTATGTTCGGATGTACCCAACTTCCGTAGTAATAAACGAACCTTCTTTTGATCCGTCCATGAACCACAATCAATCTTGAATAAGTCTTCAAATCTTCTGAAGTATACTTCAAACGTTAGGTCTTCCTCAGGAGCATAGCGAAATGTATCAATGGCTGATCAGATCGCATTTTGCGAAAAAGCCGTACTGTTTTCCTGTCCGTTGTCCTTATTCATTAAAACTTGCGTTAACAAATCCATTTTTTTATCTGATTGGTTTTGATGCTCTAGATTTAATTTTCTCAATTCCAATATTTGTTCGTTCATTTCTTTCTTTTCTTCCGCAGCGTATTTCATCATTTCTTTTCTTTCTCTTCCCTGTTTTTCCTCGAAGTATTTCATTAAACTTAACTGCTTCTCGTCATTTTGTTTCTGTACTATCAATTGTTCTTCTCGAAACCTTTTTTCAAGTTCTAATTGTTGATTTTGGTGAAGTTTTATAATTTCCAAAATCTGTTTTGAAAAATCCTCCATTTTTTTCATGACAAAAAAACGTTTTCAGAAACAAACCAATTCTTTTTCTATAGTACCAACTCTACAAAAAAAACTTTTACAATTTTTGTATCGTGTAAGTATTTAGTTCAAATCCTTGTTGAACGTACACTTTTTTTTTCTTTTACAAAGAATTAGTTGGGTTTTTTTTTGTGAAAAAAAAAAAACGAGTTCATAGCATTTATTTAAATATTGGCCATAATATCCGCTTTAAGTGCGTAACAGAATATCATATTTTCTCATTAACACAAAGTGTTATGCCGTACCTGCTTGTCGAAAGTGTTTTTTTCAACGTGCCAGTCAGTCAGAGAAAAATTTATTTTAATCAGAAAAAATCCGACGTAACTTTTTAATTTTGTTTTTTAATGCTAATGCCTTTTTAAGACAATCTTTTTAGAACGAACAATTTTTTTTTTGTACTTACTGAAACTTTGAGTCGTTTTTTTTTGTTTTTTTCAGTTGTCGTAAATCCACGCCATTTATGAGTTCCGTTTAACTCGTAGTTTAGGCTTCTTGTGGCTTTTTTTTCCAACAGCAAGATAAGACTTTTTTGACGACGTCTTTTGTTGTTTGACGTTTTTTTTTTTTTTTCAAGTAAATCCTTGCCCGAATCTTCGTTATTCAGTTTTTTGTCGAATGATCCGGTAACTTTCTTGAGTAATCCTGATTGCGCGTTGTCGTGACTGGTATAAGTCAGAATCCTCACGTTTGTTCTTTACTAAATTTCTCGTCGCCAGTGTTGTAGACCCGTGCTAGGGGTCACAAAGATAACAACCACAAATTGTGACAGGTTAAAATATACAATGTATTTATTCATAGCAATACAGTAACGCCACTAAATGTGGTAGGAGATGACCGGAGTCCTACCATGCGGTAAAACATAAATAGGAATGTCCTCTGTTTGAGTCTTAGCAACCATGATATTTATTATAGATGGTTGCTTCCCTTAGTTCTTCATAGCGGTGATTTGTACCCCACAACAGTAATAATGTTTATTCGTGATAAAAATATATATATTAACGAAAAATGCGTCCTATGAAGTTAAGGGCGTTGCATCTTAATCACTTGCGATGTGAGCCAATCGAAATAGTAGTAAGCAAAAAAACAACGAACGCTGCAATCACCAATACAAATAATTACATTAAAAAAATACATTAACTATTTACCTTATAACAATCGTACATATTTCTAGACAGAGCGTCTTGGTCCGATAGCAAAACGCTGAACTATGGACATCAGTGTCGAAGGTTCGATCTCTGTGTAAGTAAGCCATGCTGATGACGGCTGTGAGCCAGAAACGCGTGTCCATGGATTACTTTTAAGTACGTATAAAAAAAATTAAAAAACAATATATATATATATATATATATATATATATATATATATATATATATGTATTTCACATATAACTATGGTCGTGTTATATTCATTGATCTATTTGGATGTCAAATCATTCATCGGCTACAATTATTAATCTAAATATTCCTGCATTAAGTCAGCGTAATTCCGGTGATCAGGGTAAAACGAAAGTCACCCAAATTCACGGATACAAAAATACAACGTAACAAAGAAAAAAAAGGAATAAGATGACTAAAAAAAACGAAAACAAAAGAAACAACTGGGGGAAACAAGAAAGGGCGGACGGTCAGTTGAAACTATATATATATATATATATATATATATATACTGGTATGATATAAATGTGCGTGTCCATATGTCTATATAAAAATAAATACGTATATGATTTGAGCATTACATGGTAATATGTAAAATACAATCATGCAATTTGTTAATGCACCTTCTATAGTATTGGTAAGACATAGGTAAATAAAATAAACAAAATTCAAAGAAAGCGACGACGCCATTTTGATTTTTTTTAATAAATACAGATAGAAAAATATATACTGGAAGAGATAACAAGATATCAGAAACCCCAAACATTAGATTCGAATTATTTAAATCAAATATCTAAGTTAAAAAAAAAAAATGGATCTATATGAATCTAAACATTTATATCTTTTTTTTCACTGTTAAAATATTGCGAATGTGAATGTCTCCTTTTTTCTACGTAAATAATACACGCTAATGATAGATAATGTTTTTTGTAGTTAAATGTTGAAGGCAAAAAGATAGTAAGTGAAACATGGCTTGCTCATAAATGAACGGAACCGCACGCACGTACGACCGCATATCAAAGGGCGGGCTGCATGTCACACTGTGAAATAAGCAGGAACATATTTCTGAAACGAATTTAAATATCTTGTTACTTATTCATAAAAGTAGTTCTCGCAAAGAATATTGATAAATAAAGCAAAGAAAAGTAAAAGGAAATAAATAATTAAAATGAGAGAAAAGTAGGAAAGGAATAAAAGACAGAGCAGAAAGAAAGGTAGACGTAACGTTAATGTATGAGAAAAAAAGCTTCTTACACGCAGAGATTATAAAAACGCATTAAAATACGGCAGACACAGAACAGTTACAGTTTTATTTCAATCAATGTATCCAACAAGGGAGATAATCAAGTATACTGTTGTGATTTTACTGTATTCACACAAGTTTATAGTTTTTAAGAAGTTGTGTTTGAAGGCAATGCCGATGCAGTTTGGTAAACCACCCGTTTGATACGAGACGAGGTAAATATAACAAATTACGATATTAAAAGGTGTCAATATTTTTCGATAACTTTATTGTATGTTTGGCGGAGGACATTAATGATAAACTGTATCAAAATATTAAAATGAGCAACATAAGAATGCATAAATTCTATTATTTTTTCGCAACGTTTCGGCCGATAGACCTCCGACTTTCTTGTTAAACTTGGGTTTATTTATCAAAAATCAGAGATTCTGTACGGAATTTCGAACGGAACCCTTTATTTCATCTACGGAGGTAAAGAGAAATAGTATAATTTATTCATCCAACCGTATAAATTACAAACGTTTTCTAAATAATTAATACGTTTTTTTTTAGTAAAGACGAAAAACACAGAAAAATGAAACGATGTTGATAATAACATTAAAATGTTAGAAAAAATATCTCGACCAAAAAAATAGATCTGATATCTAGAGCATTTGTGTTTTCATTTTTAAGGGATGTAGTGTCTGATCAAAACTGCTGGGGAGCTATGAGAAAAATTACAGTATTGTTTTTAAATCCCCGAACCAGTGCTTTATGGTAAGCAACTGATTAAGCTTACAAAATATTAAAACTAGCGTATAGTTTAGGAATTAACGAATACAGTGAATACATGAAAGACTTGTAACAAAACGTATTTTTATATAGTGTTAAAAATTATAAATATTAAGTACCACTTAATTTTATACTTAGTATCGCCATACAGGCACCTTAACTTAAAATAGATTGTAACTTAACACTTTGATCCGTTGTGCTACGAAATGATGGTCAAGAAACCTCGTGGATTTAATAAAGTGTTCCGTTCGATATTCTGTACAGATTCCCTAGTTAACCATAAAGATTCTCCTGTTCTATAAGACGCACTTGAAGAAGGTCGGGTGTTACATCGACCGAAACGTTGTGGGACTAGCATTTCATATAAGAGGTGTAGTGTGAATAATACACAATTAGTAACATTTATGTTCATCTATCTATTTATAAACTGCTAACGCTCTATGGCTCCTGTTTGTTATCTGTTTTTCTTTTTAATTTGTCTTTCTACGTACACATTGGATGATATAACACATTGGTGACATCACAAACTTATTACGACATCAATGTTACCAGGCTTAAAAAGAGAACAGAACAATCTCCCATAAAATAACAAAAGAAATATATCTAAAATGGATGATGTCATCCATTAGAAATAGGTTAAACAAATCAAATAGATTCCATTTTGTACCTAATAAATGCTGAATTAGCAGAAGGCTTACGTCATCAATTATAGCAGATAACACAAACAGGTCACTGGGCCGTCTACATATAAGAGCAACTGCACATATAAGTTGTTGCCTTTAAAACACGAAACGAAATAATACAGCAATGGTATAGTTAGTGAAATTATGTGTTTGCAGAATGTATATTAGTAATGTTTTGACAAAGAAATTGTTTTTTCTAATAGCGACTCTAATGATTCATAGTCTAGGGAAGGGTAACTGAAGTAACTCAATAGAATAAGATAACCATATATATATATATATATATATATATATATATATATATATATATATATATATATATATATTAGTAGAGAATGGTAGTATGCTTGAAGCATTGCTGGGTATAGTAATAGTATATTTTTGAAGGCTGTGGGCAATGCAAATTCCGGGTAAGATGCAAGTTGTAAGGAACAAAAACAATGAATCGAATACGAAATATGACTTACTATTTATTTTTCCTAAAATCTTACATAACAGCAAGAGTGTTGTTAGCTGGTTGTGTGATGTCCGGATGATTAAAAAATCATCATTTAATATTTCGGGAAAAGAAATTTCCTTTTGTCAAAAATAGTCAATACCAGAAAAATTCCTTGACTATGCAGAGAATCTGACAAAATTAAATGGGTGCCAAAGCAGAACAGCAGATTTATTGTTTTTGTTCGTTACAACTTGCATCTTGCCCGGAATTTGCATTGCCCACAGCCTTTAAAAACATACTACTAATATATATATATATATATATATATATATATATATATATATATATATATAATTTATTATTTTATCTATATAATATCATGAGGTGATATAAACAGTGCTCAATATGTAAGTAGCGGTGAGTAGTAGTAATTTCAAAATAGATATGTGTACATTAAGTAACCCAGAAGCGTACACATGTTATTCCCGCAGCGAATCATTAGGCTAAGTGCACGGATTTTTGTTATTGATTGCTGTATATATCTAATTAGTGTTTACTCCAGCTAACAAACCAATCAGAAGTGTTGTTATTTCTCTCGTATGTGTTAATGCTTCCATTCGCCATTGACCGAGCTTCCTTCACAATAAAAGTATGAACGACCTTTACTTGACCCCCTTTTCTTTTCTTTTGTGTGGGTGTTTCGTATCTTTTTTGTACTGTGTAAATAAACACTTTACATTATTTAGCGCATGCGTGATTGAAATAATTTATGTTATGTTTTATTGTTATTCTCACGACTATTCAGCCGATGTAACCTCACAGTTTCAGATGCCTTGCAAAATTTGAGAAACTTTATGTCGGACTCGGGAATCTGTACGGACTTTCGAACGTAGCTTGTATTTCTGCTGTCAGTCATGATCGGTAGAAATATTGAGTAATTTATAATTTTATTCTTTGTATCGCCCGTACTGATGATACAACACGTAAAAAATGATGTCAATTCAAACTGATTTGTACTTTGTATAGTTATCCAATCCGCCACAGGTAATTGCGTTTATTAAATAAAGAGTTCCGTTGAGAAGTTCGTACTGATTCCAGTTTCACTGGGTCGGCAAGAAGCACTTCAAGACAGACGGAAGTAACATCGGCTGAAAGGTTGTGAGAATAACAACCAAGATGGAAACTGTAATTCGAATAATGCAAATAATACTAATTCGGTTCATTTGTTTGTATATTTCTGATTTTTCCATAGCTGTGTTTCATTTATGTACACAGAAATGTCCGTGACTTTGATTTTACGTCATATCAACCATTTTCCGGTTAGTCAATAGCAAATTCATTAATTTTGGGAAAATCAGGTATGCTTCATATTCTTAACATTTAAAAATATTCATAACACGCTTTAAATATGTTTTGCATATGAATCGTTTGTATATAGTTTTGTCTGTTTTTATCATGTAAATAAATAGTCCTAAAACGGTCGATACTATTTAACTCATAGATGGAACCACGATAACCACTACTCGTCGACTCCGGATGAAACGATAAATTAAGGATGTCTAGGGGCTTACTTACCACTCTTCAACATTTCCAGATTTGTAACTCGGCATCGGATGCAGTTTTGTGATATACGACGGACATATTTTTTGTCTATATTGTGAGTAGTATTTCTTTACTTTATCGTTATTTCTACGTTAGGTGATTGGCAGCTTCAATCTCTGGTTCCTTCTTTAAAACATGCACAGCAAATACTGCTCTGTGTACTTCAAACAAAGACCATACCATCAACAAATGGGTCTCTCCGTCGAGATGCCTGCCTGTAGAACTTCCTCCCTGCTCCTTGCTTCGTCGAGTTACCGAAATACAGAAATTTCAAACTAACGCAAAACAATCATCTCGCTGCACAGCTCCCAATTAAGGATACCCACCTAAACTTTCACTAATGTTCTAAGTAACCCCTTACGTCTAGAGTGACAACTTTTTTTTTTTAGGGTAAACAGAGTTTAAAAAAAAACAACAACAAAAGCAAAAACACGTCGGTGTGTATATTTCTGTTTTCTAGAGAACCACTTTATTCCGATTGATTGTCAGGTGTACTGTCTACCGACTTTCAACTCTGTGCACTATATCACGCTCAATTTCAAAGTTCGCGTTAGACGCGTCATGTGAGGCGTGTTTGGCTGATCCGCAATGCAAGCTCTAGGTATCATTTCGACTTATCCAGGCGTAAGCGCTCAATGGCCACACTGAGTATGTTTCTTTATATTCGGAGGATCAAGCCTTTCATGAATATAATTCGTCAGAAAATTCTAACCGACGACTGGAACACAGTAGTTATCCCGATATAGATCGCGGGAAAACATTCATAGGAATTCTAGTACACAGTCTCTTGATGTTTTCGGAAAGTCTGATGTTTTTGATAAATTGTGGAATAAAAAAAAAGTCTGTGGCGTTGCATGAAATTGAACTACCAGCCGTATATCCGTGCAACTTTCCAGTAATATCGATATGTTCTTATTTATAAGAGTTGACGTAGGGTTTTTACATTGTCCAAGTTTTCACAATACAGTTTAGTTGGATCAGAGACTTGTCCGGGTTCGGATAAAATTAAATAGCCGTTAACTTTAGATGACTGGGTTATGGAAGTTCAACAGATCGTTGTTCAAAGTGAATGGCTTCCAGGAACAGTTTTTGCAAACCATACAGTGAGGAATGACGAGTTATATAATTAAGAAAATGTGGATGGGTTATCTTTAGACAGTTAGTAGGTCCTTTACGTATAGTCTGCGACTCAATCTAGAATCTAGGGTAGCGAAAGCGACATTTGAAACTAGGATAATCGGGTGGTGGAGGTAGGGGATAGCAGTGCCGTTTCTATAGTAAATTCTGAATTGAAATCCCTGGAAACTAACGGGCATAAAAGGATTGTTATTAGGTCTATGTTAAAAAGAGTGCCCCAGAATGCAAAACACTTCGTTACGTTCAGATGAACTTCGAAGTGCCATCGATCGACACATCGCCAGTGTCATATGACCAGACAAACGAATTGTGTCCACAAACGACGGGATATTTTTAGTATTTTTGCTCTCATTTTCACGAACTTTTTATCAGTAAATCCAGTCTGACAATGGCTTAGTTTGACTCCTATTTTGTCGATTTTATTCCTCTTGAGGCGACCGAATCGGTTGGGTTCGCTGGGTGTATAAAAAGGAAGAATTCTGGGAATCCCTGCAACAGGTTCAGGTATCGCTGGTTTGCCCTAGGAGGTGTATTTGATTCTTTCGCCAATTTGTGTCTCCTCGCAAGCTTTGATGTTCTACTACTGGTTCAAGAATAGGTCAGTTTCCCCTATTGTACCAGAGGTATCATCAAATTGATTTGCAATTAAAATAGTGGTGGAGGTGGTATAAGTAATTTCCGGCTCCTAATATGTTAAATACAGAGGTAAAAGTTTGAGGCAATGTCTTAGCTAACCGTGCAAGTAGTCTTGCATCGTCTAATAAACCCCGAACAGTCTTGTGAGACGATTCAAGGTACTTTCCACATTGTACGCCTGAGCATCGACAAAGTAGACACTGAAGCCGCGTTGATTAATTTTAATGAATCTAAAGAATTAAATAGGGTCGGACATCATTTCTTGAAAGCTGTCTTGTCTTCTGACAGATATCGTCCTCAATCTCGCTATTGGATTCAGCCTTTATAGGCAATCCCTTCTGTGCGTGTAGAGGTAAATGGATTGAGGTTGAAGTCCCTTAATCTGTCCAGATGAATCCGTTAAGGATGTCTACTTTCATCGATTCCTTATGTGCTCGCTGGCTTAAGGTGAATTCGATGTATTAAAGGATTACTTTGGCTGGTTCTTGCACTACGGTAAATTACTTCCTCTATGTCGACGACGTGACTGTGTTTGTAATGTGAAATGCTGAGACTAGAGTGGTTGACATGGAAATAAGACAGAATGAAAAAATTACAAACGCCAGAATCCACAGCGATAAGCCTGTTTTCTTTCGCATTGGTGCTGTGGGCCCTTTAGTTGGACGACTGCGTCGTGCAGGACACTCAGTGTTTCGTTTGTATCTGATCTCTTGTTGGAGAATACCTGGTAGAACGTTTTGAAAGTGGTTAGGGCCGCCGTCTATCTGTGGTTTTTGAGAAATGTTACATTGAAGGGAAGAGCGTAGGTGTGCTGTTGGCACATTTAGCGTCTTATTCTTTATCGCCTTGCAATGATTCTACTCCAAGTGTACACTTTACTAGTGGTAGTGCGGAACCTTTTAAGGTGTTTGTAGCGTGGAAAGCAATCTATGGTTCGTCGCGAGATCTGTTACCTACATCCATCTGAAGGCGATCTGGGTATGCCTAGCGTTGGGATTCGTCTACATACGCTTTGTCTCATCTACCGCGACAGAATGCGTACACCGCGTAAGGGAAAAGGTAAATTCTGGACGGCAGACACAAATAAAGCCTGTCCAGCTTTGTAAAGTGGACACTTGTAAGAGGAGGGGCACACTGGTTGTGCCGAAATGAGTGCCCCCTTTACTGCAAATGTCGACGGCCTTTGAAATTCCTAACGAGTGAAAGAAAGCTTTTTTGAAAGTCTAGTCGTGTTTTGGAAGGCATTGTATCCAGCTATGAAGAGGGGATCTGTTTGAGACTATACAATATAAAAACCCAATCTTACGAAGGTGGCACTTCGCTTAATCTGACCTTGGGCGCCTGGGTTGAGATGTTTCGACAATACAGAGGAACCACTTATATCGCTGATAATCAGAAATACCCATGGGTCGGCAACAAACTTCTCGCAGCGGGATTTCTGGAAACACCGTGTCGTGTTCGATGCGGATAATGGAAGAAAACTACGAATCACACATTATTTTGCTGCGCTATTGCGCGCTATTTGCGTATGTAAGTTGAAGTCTGTACGATTCACATGTTTAACAGACGTTTCTTTGTCCCAAGCGTGATATGGTCGTCACAAAAGAAATACAAAATGAGACGTTAACTTCTTCCTAGCTTGTTTACATTTTCAAAAAACAACTGAAAACACGTATCAGATAGTGAAGGGTAAACTCTTTTCGGCAAAGTTTCGCGATTGTATCGAGTAAATGGAGCTAATATTTGGTAGTAGTTAGGCGTGGCTTAAGAAAATAATTTTTAGCAGCCTCACCAAACATTGGCTCTTGTCTGACACGCCTAGACTCGTGTAGATTTACGTATCGTATTGTCTCCTATTTAACCTATCATCAGGCCTCGCTTGTATTTTTTCATATCCGATCCCGTTCTCTTTTACTCTATTTTTTGTGTTTGATAAATCGAATTCCTGTTCCTAATTAAAATATTTGCTTTTTTTTGTCAGAAATGCGAGTCCGCTTTGGTAATTCTAAAGTAAGTTTTTGAATAAAGCTTTCAGGACTTTTCGACTGGCAAATTTGCTTATGTGGCATATATTAAAGTGGGGATTATTATACTAACAGTAGGTTTTTCATTGTATATAAATATATTTCATTTGTTCTTGTATATTAGATTTTTATTCCGCAAGATTCCACTTCATGTTTTGTTTAAAGAAGGATAACCATTGCGTGATGTTATTTTGGTAAATGATTATTGATTTAAAGAATATTAAGTGGACAATTATTTTACGATAAGAAGAGAACATTTATTGTTCAGAAAGGAATTATAGTGCTACCGATTTATATATAAATAAAGAATATGCATATTCATTTTATTTATTTACATGATATTTAGCTGATAATGACAATAATTTTTACGGAAGAAGAAAGAGTAATATTTTTCTTTACTAGTGTTCTTAATAGTATTATCAATGAAAGACATATATTAATAATAAAATATCAACATTATTCCTGAAAGCAGGTGGGGGAACAGAATTACGCGGCATCAAGGATTGTATAGTTTTTTGTTCTACGCGTTTTTTTCCGGGGAGCAATCAATGTCAGATTGTAGTATTACATTTAAAAGGGAGAGCTTCGGTAAAGGAAATGCATTTTCATTTTCAACAAATACAAAATAAGAGATGGGAATTGGCTGGGCGGAAGGAAATGAGAGGGTTGTGGAAAGGGACGGAAAAATGGGAGAAGAGGAAAGAGAGACAGATAAGAAAGGGAGACAGATAGAAGTTTTACTATAAAGATGTTACCTACGCTTTTTAACTTTGTTTTTGTTTCTTATGATCCCGGGCAACGCCGGGTAGTCCTGCTGGTAATTTAATATATACTAGCTAGCACTTTAAGTGTAACCTGGTAGATCCCTTAATTTTACTAATCATGTTAAATTTGTAAATATTTCATAGTACCAGCCTTTATTTCAATTTAGATGTACGCACTGAAATAAAATGGATAGGAATCGAATCAAATAAGCTGAGATATATGCATTGCATATGAAGTCGTTTTTTTTTTCTTTCTGTTTTTTTAGTGTGAGAATTACTTTTAATTTTTTTAAAGGAACTTTCCCATCGGGGTCGATGGAATTTTGATCAAAGAGACTTTCCCCGCGACAGCACGATATTTGTGATGATTTTCCTCTGTTCTTTTCCGCTCGTTGAAGGACAACTGTGCAGACGAGTGGAAACCTATTTACCTCGTATTTCCGTTCTTGAATTTTTACAATGGAGAGATATTTGCCTTAAAGACTAATAAAAAAAAAAGAAAAAAGAATACTAAACAGGAAAACGTGTTAATCTATGCGGTAAAAAGAGATTAAACTAAATCTACAATAGCGAGCATTTTAAACATTCTTTTTTAATATTCTGACATTCATTGCACCGTGTTCAGAGTTAAGAAGTGACGTTCTACTCGCGGAAGCGCGTGCGAAAATAAATAATTAAAAAAAATAGGCCAGTAGCTGTTAAAAGCTAGAAGTAAACGTAAAATAAGTAACTTAATTTAAACTCCGATAACCGTTTCCGTGTAAGTATTTATTAAACCCTATTAAGACCCAGCTCTATGAAATACACACCTGGGTAATACGAGGAATCGAGTGAAATAAGAGACACTATGATGGACGTGTTTTTACTTTTCTGAATGAAATTAATAAACAATCATTTCATGTAGGACTCTTAATAAACTACGTGTTTTCCCTCGTTATCAGATACACATTTCTAGGATCTAGAGCAGCGAAATAGCGAGTTGTTTAAAAAACATTATATTTTTGTCGTTTTCTTCTAAATTGCTAATGGTTTAACGTTCGACTGTTAATACACTATATGTTAAGACCTGGTTACAAGACACCCATTTTGGTGACCGTTTTAACAACAATGAGGATGAATTCTGAGACACTACACATAACAGGTTTTAGGCGAATCAATGATTCTTTCGTGTAGAATTGTTTATAAACTACATGCTATTCGTGGTTATATATATATATATATACCAACGGGTTTTTTTATTATTAAATTTAGAGTGAATAATGAAAGAAAATATTTAGAGAGCAATTTCACAAATAAATAATCGTTTAATGTATGACTATATAAAACTACATGTGTTTTCTTTTCTTATTATAAGGCACATGGTCTTAGGACTGGCGCGGAAAATAAACTTGAGTTAATTCCTAGATACCATGAATAGCCCGATTCCATAAATGAATGATCGTTTTAAGCGGACAGTTACACTACATGATTTTTTTTCGGGTTAAAAGATATATACTTCTAGGATCGGATCGCTGAAATACCGACATTTTTTTTAGGAAAACTTTATTTTACGACCATTAGAAATGGTGTGTTTTGAGAAAACGTGTAAGCGTTCGAAGGGTTTCTGAACAGCGCACCGATGTGTTGATGCACCCACAACAAATAAACACATCTTCTATTTTTTGGTTAATACAAAGTAATACACTTGAAGTTATAATCATTATGCCGCGCTGTTTCTAACTATTGTTGGGGCATCATTCGAGATGTTATCACGCCGACTAAATTAACAAAAATGAAGAAGCCAGTATGTAAGCAAAATTCCCACGAGACACTTAGTACATCGGCGTTTAAGCCGCAAAATGGTCGATGTAATCATCTATAAAAGCTAAGACAATCGAACGTCTATCCACAATCCATACACCCCCCGCAGAGAGACGCACGCAGCTTTGATCTGGTCTGGGAAAGAAACACTATTTGCTATATTCACCACAGGTGTGAAACTCTACTGAAAGTCAAGCATCAGCATCGCACACATAAAATAAAAAACCAACATTATTATTTTGATCAAAATCCCGTTCACGTCCTTTATAGGCAAATATGAGAGCCATTAAGTAGCACGACTAAACTGCTACCTCGGATTTATGCACACATAACACATAATGTAATAAGTTCGGGGCCTAAAAAAATAAAACGGCACTGTTTAGGCAAAATTCGACTTCATTCATCAACTATGTTCTCCTTTTAGATTGATGAACTGATTCCAACGCTTCTCTAACAATTCAATGTCTTTTTGTAGGACGATTGTTTTAGATCTGGCGAATAGCGTTGATGCAGAAGCAATTTGAAGTTGAATTCATTTCGTTTTGACATCGTTTCGATCGGACACTTTTTTGTTCTTCCTTCATGGCCGTTTCTTATGCGATTTATTCTTTCTAACACAGAAATAATTCTAAATAATAATCGCTATTGATGTTTTTTTTTCTTTTTCTCAAAACATTGAAGCTCAGCTCTTGCTTCCTGATGTTTGCGTAATATAGCGGATCGTCGTTTCTTTCATTGGACAGCTGTACTTGCTGTTCTCCACTCTGTTGACGGACGATTTGACTCGAGGGGTAAAGTGGTTCATTGATGTTTCATCCATTGCCACACATTGACGCAACACTCCTTTTGGTTGTGTCGATACAGTAGCTAACACCGTTTTCAATCGACTGTGCGCAATACAGCACTTACTTTAAACACAGCTTTCTGATTGATAAACGTCCATGCGAAATGGTGAGTACAATGTTTTGCGATATTTTAAACTGCTCCCTTATATAATATCACGCAACTTTAATGTACGATCGGCCCAAACGAGTGTGTGGATGTTTTTATGTTTTACTAGAGAACGGCACAATTTAGACGGTTTGCACATCCAGCATCATTTATGTTTGTATGGCTGCTTTAAAGTCAGCATACCACGTCTTAATCGTTGTTTTCGATAAAGAAGATTCGGAATAACGCATATTAAGCACTTGCTTTCTTTGAACAATAATGTTCCTATGAAAAAACAATGCTTTATCAACACACGGACTTACCTTTGTGTGTCTCTACTCGAAAAAGTCAACTTAAAAGCCTCGCGGCGTAAGTCAAAAACGCAGCTTGCGTTGGTTGAGGCACGTTAAGTGCAGCAATGACTGAATTACTAAAGTCCGACAGTTGAATGTGCCAGCAGAGAAAACAACAACTAGCAGACAACAGTTTCCTTGAGACGATGTGGTCAAATATGATAAGAAAGCCATGGGTATTGATTCCGTCAGGACCCACCGAACACAAGGATGGAGGGAAATACTTAGATCGTGACTAAACAATCAGGCTCCACCCTCATGAGAGGATTAAGTGTGGTCTGATTCATTAAATAAACCGGTCGTTGTGTTTGTGTTGTTGTTGTTGTTGATGGTGGTGGTGGTGGTGGTGGTGGTGGTGGTGGTGGTGGTGATGGTGATGGCGATGATGATGATTATGGTGATGATGATAGTGATGACGAGAACGATGACGACGACAATGTAAGCTATATAAAACATCCTTTCTTGTTATCGAGGTCCTTCTTTTTCTGCAATATGGGACTATGTTAAAATAAGACTCCTCAACATGCCAATAATTCCCGTGTCCTTCCAGTAGAGGTCTGAAGGGTGATTTCCGTCTCGGTTAATATTTGAAAGAAAACATGTTTTTAAAAAAGGAATTATTATGCTGTTTTCAATCAAATAATATCGATTTGTCTGCGTTATGGGGGACTAGGTTCCCTCTTCTAGAGTTTTAAATAGAGGATAATTCCCCAATACACCCAATATTGTTTTGTTTTTTTATTGTTGTTTGAAATCTTAGATTAAACCATATCTTTGTTATTTTTAGAGGGATTCTTTTGGCACCCGGACTTAAGTTTAGTGTTTTTTGGAGAAAATGCTGTTGCCATTCGGACTTAGGGTTAATGGTAGGGTTCCGGGAGGGTTTTAGGGCTATACCTGAATTTGTGTTAGTGGTATGGTTAAGGGAGGATTGTGGTTGGTGTACTCTATCCGTCCAAAACACAAATTCTCCTAAACCATAAACCAAAAAATTGAAGTTGTTATATGCCCTTAAAACGATATTTGAATAGATTCTAGCTCGGAAATCGGTGACTATTTCATGCTAAATGTATATGCGAAACTGATCCCTAATTTGAAATTCTAAAATAATTAGTGTTTTACATACAGGTTTTTCAGGGTGTTAACACATAATCGCTTAAAATGAAGAATCTCATTTTTTTGTTAGGTGAATTATTAACTGAAGGTCCTCACCTACTTATAAATGTAAATATGCTTTTCTTTTTAATTTGATCAATTTTTTTAATGTTTTCCCTTTATGTATTGTATCCAATATGTGAAATGTTCATTCATATTTTAAACTTGTACTATTTTCCATATGTATCCACTCGTTCTAATTTTTTGATGTATCATCTTTTCTGAATCATTGTTTACCAAAATTCGTTAATATGATCCATATATTTTACTTTTACTGGTAGTTTAAATTCAATAAGTGTTAAGT
Source organism: Sepiola atlantica (assembly GCA_963556195.1). Classification (NCBI taxonomy): domain Eukaryota; kingdom Metazoa; phylum Mollusca; class Cephalopoda; order Sepiida; family Sepiolidae; genus Sepiola; species Sepiola atlantica. Next base: position 108,009,990 of record OY744526.1, on the reverse strand, counting down.
ATTTTCATCATTAGAACCAGCAATGGACAATTATTTTTAAACAAAAAAAATATGAAATTAATCTTTTTTTGAATAGCAAATAAGGTTCTTTTTTTTCTTTTCGATTCCGATACCTCCAAAAGTTCCGAGTTCTCCTATTCCTGATTCTGATTCCAAGTATTCGCCCCAATACTAGTTGATAGTCGTTCTTTTTTATCGTTTTCATGGTAGTTGCTCGATAAAGTTCGGATCTATGGTTCCTATATGCAAAACATTCACAGCAAGAACTTGTCTATCTACAACTACTGTGAATAATTGTCCATTCTTCTGTCTACCCAAAACAAAACGGAACTTTCATCAGAAAATTTCCAAGAACTGCTTCTCAACTGACTACTACATTGCCATTAGTGCACTATTTTTCAAAACATACTAATATATCGTTTGATATTCGTGTTGGGCTTGCTTTCTTTATTCTTTTATGGTGTAGTTTACCGTTTAGTCTCTTTGTTCAACTAGTCTACACTAATTTTTTCCCGGTTTATTCCTATCGTCACATTTATATAGTTTGTGTTCGTCTCTATTTTCATGTAGCTGTCAATGGAGACTCTGTTTTTCCCGTTTCAAGTTTTCTTTTCGACATGCATGTCGAATTGTTCTCATGCCCACAATCTCCGATCAATATATAACCAGTCTATTCAATGTTTTTCATTCAGATTGTTATTCTCTCCTGTTAGTCTTTTCCGTTTCGCCGTGTTCTGGATTGCTAAATTTAGCGCTGATTTTCGCGGTATAATTAGCCTCATTGTTTTTGTGTCATGTATTTTTCTGGTCATTTTATTACGTAATCTACGCAATATGCAACACTTACACATCTTATTTCCCCTTTTTCGTTTTTACATAGAATCGAGTTTTACCATATATTAGTATCATTTTTTTTTTATTGATATTAGTTTAATTATCTAATGAATAATGTGGTAAGGTAATTTCATGTTCGTACGTAAGTTATCTCCTCCTATTTTTAAAACATGAGATCGCCCGATCGCCGAAGATGTAAAGCAAAAAAAATATATCTAATATTGTTTGAACGTGAAGCTCGAATTAAAATCAACTTTCTTAGCTGTTTGGCTAAGATCAAAGTGCAGTATTTGTCCTGTCTAAAACTTGTTCAGTAATATTGTGGGGACTTGGTTGGCGCCGGACGTCACTCGAATGGATGTCACAAACTCTAAAAAAGCTTTTAATGACGAGATACATTCTGAAACTACATTAACCAGAGTACTTATACAAGTATATTTCAGCGTGAACAAAGGTGAAGAATAACATCGTGGTGTTTGCGTTCGCGACAGACGTCTATGGAATGGAAATATTTTTTACGCACGGCAGCAATGCACAACAGATGACGGAATTTCCACTAGTTGTTATTATTATCATTATCATTATTATATTTATTATGTACTAACTATCAGTTCTCACACGCGTCGTTTTAAATGGTTTCTAATTAATAAAAAGGAGTATCTCCTTAATGTCTGAGTAACAACGAGTCATCTCATATTTCCAGTATTTCACACTACCATTGCAAACAACATGTTCTCGCAACATCCGTGTGCCAATGGTTTCGCTCTGTTAAAGGTCAGGATTTTTTTATATTTAATATGTGCAAAAATAAGTCTCCGCAAGATTCCAGTACGCTCAGGGCCATTCCATTCGAGGCCTGTCCAGTCTTTCATCCTCCATGACCCTCCACGACTAAAAACGATGTTAAAAAGGATGTTAGTATTCTTCTTACATATATAGTTACCCGAGTACATTCCCATTCATTGGCTTTGTCTACATATGCGTTATTTATTTTATTCAAAATTCCCTGCGATTGGTCAGTGTCAGCTAATTGTACAGAGTTGTTTCAGCACTCTAACATTGTATTAATATGATAATGCTTGTGAAATCAGGGTGTTATCATTACTGCTGCTTTCAATTTCACCGAGACGTTTTTTCCATTGTTATTAAATGTTTTTCTTTTATGATTAGTATTACGATATGTTTGATTATAATCAATAAAAATATCATCATTATTATTATTATTATTATTATTATTATTTTTATTATTATTATTATTAATTGTATCATTATTATTATTATTATTATTAATAATAATTTTATTATTATTATCATTATAATTATTATTATTATTAATTTCATCATTATTATTATTATTTTAAGTATTATTATTATTATTATTTATCTTAGTTCTTCTTTTTAGTAGCAGAGTTTAGTGTAATTTTCGTTTTCTTTTGCACTTTGTTCTCCACGAATACTTTACAATAACTTATAAGTATTCTTCATGAGGCTTTTCGCTCCCATTTTACGGAGGGGGCTACTATTAGTGTAAATTAAGATCAAGTTTTTCTTCATATCATACATTAGGCATTGATAATTTGTCACATTCCTCCTTCTTTCTTTGTTCATGCAAATAGTATTAGAAACACTCACCTGGACTAACATGGCACTCCCCCGACTTTGTTTAATATGACAATGTAATATTTTATCTGCTGCATCTTCTATAGCTTTGAGGATTACGTAGTCGTTATGTATGTAATACATAGCAGTTATCATAGTTTTCTCTTGTAGATGTTCTAAAAACTTACTGCTGTACAAGATGTTATGTTTTTTTACAAATGGTTCACTTTATACATTTGCACAATTGCACAAATTATGATTACGCGTTCTGTACTAGCGATCTGCCAACATAATTTTACAGCTTGATACTAGGTTGTTTACGCTCTGCACTTTAGTATGACCCAGATCTGCACTGTTTTAAACTATTAAATCCTTCCATTTTAAAATGTATTTGTAAAAGGCCCTAGTTTTTGACAGCCACGATAAAACTCCTGGTCATAGTGCAAGGCTACGCTTTTGATTCAGTCCAAGGGCAATTTCTATTTATAATCCTTGAAAATCTTACCCGTGTGTGTGCATACGAATATGATGAGTTATAATTAGTGTTTAGGGTGACACTAGTTTACATAAATGGGTCATGATCACATGCAGGTATGAATGAGTTTTGCGGAACGTTATATTTGCGTGACCTTTCGTGGTCCGACTTTTTTCAACGGCCCGGAAGTGACGGAAACGGCATTTGGGTGCCTATCAGAATCAAGCATAGTCATCAATCGGTCATCATGTATTTACAGCATACGGCGCATAATGTACATATTTAATAGTGTCGATTAAAAATCTGTCAGTTTGTAATAATTATTTATTTTTGGATTTCCGAAATGTAATGAAATCTGCTGGTTAATATATTTCTATGAATCATATATTTCTGTAAAAAAGTATTTTTCAGTTCCGGAACGTCCGGAATTTATACTTTATTTTCTGTATCTACATGGAATTGCTTGGGAGTAAAAGTAAACATAACTAACTTAATATCAATGACGTTTATTAATCAATTATTTTTTTTAAAAGTAATTTCTAAAATGTTCGTTTCATAGTTAGTCTATAATTTTTCGTATTAGTATTTGACGTAAATTGATCAATAATGAAGAAAAAATATTTTTTTTTAAATGTGAATATAAGAAACACACACAACAAACACATATTACCAGACACGGTGTAAGTGGTATAATATATATATATATATATATATATATATATATATATATATATATATATATATATATATATATATATATATATATATACACATATATATATATATATATATATATACAATAGCAAATATTTTCTCGCTCCGGTCGCAGAAGATATCACGATGAGCGAACTAAATACAATAAACCCACTAAAAGAAAGGGGTAATGCCTGGGATAATTTTATCATGACAACACAATAGATAGTACAAAACGCCCCAACACACAAATGGAAATCCTAGGGAAATGGTATCGTGAGGAACGAATGTATACTATACTGTGCTCCCCCCCCCAAAAAAAAGGAGGTAGTGCCTGGGAGGAATGTATCATTACGAATGCAAATATACTACAGATAATTAAATAAGCATAAACCGTTTTTATGTCGACATACTTAGATAGGTGGAAAAACCTATTACATTTATGTAGATAACATTAAAAACCATGCCGTGTTTCACTGTCCATGTGAAACGCCTAAATGAAAATTGGCTGAAAGATATAGTCGTTATCTTTATAAACAAAGATAAATATGCTAGCTAAGGAAGACAGATAACTTTCATAATTTCTATAAAATGTACATGTTTATTATAAACTTGAATTATCGTTCTTCCTTAGCTAATATTATGGTGCACAAACATATACTACACCGAACCTACACAGACGGTTATAAGATCATGAACGAACACTACTTCCCTTCAGCCAAAAAGGAGAAGGTAATTCCTGCGAAGACGGTCTTATCAGAATAGCAGCAATACTACACTACCCCACTTAAAAGATATTCTAACTAAATGTAGTTTTGTTTTTTTTATTCTAAGAGACTTCCCCCCTACCCACCCTTAAAAACGGATAACATATTCCTGGAAGAGCAGTATTATTACAACAGAACCGATACTACACTACACCGCCCATTAAAAATCTTTCAATTATTTGTTTTTTTTGCTTTTTGCTTTAATTTAAAAATGCCTAGTCACCAAAAAAATATTTTTCATTGTTCATTAGAATTTTGGCTAAGATCAAACTGTAGTATCTGTTAGCGATATTTGATACTTTACTAAATCTGGAAGTTAAATATCTCCTATGAAAAGTAAATTCTGAAAAAAGTTTTTAAATCGCATCATTTTTTATGAAATCTCTTTATTTTACTTTATTAATAATTATAATAATAGCACTACCGATAAAACGATTGTGTACGTCGAAGAACATTTATCAACACAACGTAGAAAGGCATATTACAGGATATTAATTCATTTAAAACTTAATAATAAATAAATATGCATATGAGCAATATCGAGATTTGTTTGAGTGAGTTGGAGATACCTATATGTACGGTATATCAATATATGTTTATAGCATTAAAATTAAATGAGCCAAACCGGTGTTTATGTAAACATAGTTAGAATAGATAAAAAAAATTCGCATTTATTCATTTATATATATATGTATATATATATATATATATATATATATATATATATATATATATATATATATATATATATATCCCCAAGGGGTGAACCTGAGTATATATTTACATGATAACTTTTGTTTAAAATGTTCTTATCTTTTTGCTTTTGCTAGATATTCATCCGATGTATTAGAGACTCCAACCAAGAGATCGTTTTAGACTCCCAACTGTACCTTTAAGCGAAATTGAGTGCATCTCTATTTCACTTTGTTTAACCGGTATATTAGCCAGGTATTTATGTAAACTATTTTTTATGAGTCCAGTTTCTCCCGTGATTACTGGAATGATTGAGATACTGTAATGACTATAGCCTTTTTAATGCCTCACATAATACCTTGGTATTTAGTTATCTAGTCCCTCTCAGCTCTGTTTTAGCCAGCATACAACTAAAGCCACACTTCAACTAGGAATACTACTTTCTGAGTCTTACCCATATCACTGTCAGATTGTATAGCTTTGTTTTCTAGATATGTAACTCAAGAGATACAATCGTCAAACTGGATTGTGCATCACTTATTTTGAATACTTTCTGCTATATGTTCTGAGTGTCTGCTACACTGGATAGTAAGTCTTTTAAAGAGGGCTGATTGTATATATGTATAGGCTCCATTATATCGCATTGCATAGTAGCCGCCCCTCTTTAGAACCTTACAATTCGATGTCAGGTTGTTCATACTCTCTATTTCTGTGAAGCAGAACAAGCCATTGTTATCGTTGCTGAAACTACTGATCTTCGTAAAAGCGTCGGTAATAACGTCTTGATTGATTGATTGACAGCCATTTTTATAATTTTCTGATCATAGTGGAGCTATACTAATCTGAGCCTATTTACAGAATCTTCCTTATCTATATATGCTTGGGATTGTTCTTCCAGAATATGTTTCGAACGTTGTTGGTTTGTCTATTTATCCAGTTTTCTACTATTTGTGTATTCCTGTCGACTCTATTTGGCTATTTCCGTGGCATGAATGTTTGGTGTGGTTGTCTTATTTGTTAGGCAGTCTTGTCAAAAATATTTGACCAGTTTTCTGATAGAGGTTGTTTTACTGGCTCTTGTTTCTTGATGTTGTTGTACCATCATAAAGTGTGGGTTCTAAGATCTGATCAGATATTTGCCAGTACTCACAAAACTGTATTTACTTTGATAGTTTATTTCCGAGAGAGCCCTAAGGGTTCCTACTCTGGGCAGATACATACTTGGTAGACACTATTTTTTGACATCATTATGTGCAGTGTCTAGTCTGTAAATGCTCGTTTGTGACTTGTCAATATTGACAACACTGTATGTCAACACTGGCGTTGCAAATTGGTACATGTCAGTTACTTTATTTTCTTTGTAGGCTTCATTTTGAAGATTTTTCTCACACGACGTGCATATTCTCTTGCATTTTTCTCTAATCTTTGCATGTTTATTGAATCATTTTCTTCAATGTCAATGGATTAGTATTCACGTTCATATGCGTAGGTGTGTAAAGGAAAATGTCTGTAGCATAACCGTTTTTATCTGGAATAAATATTTTAAAAATAAACAATGACACTAAATCAATTATATTCTACCAAGTAAAAAAGGCAACATAATGAGAGACGTGGAATAATAGAGGAAGTTAGAAAAAGGGCGAATGGAAGAGACAGGGAATTATTTAAGGAATACCGACTAATGATTATCAAGAAAATATATATATATATATATATATATATATATATATATATATATATATACTTGAAAACGAATGACATCACGAAATGAGATTTTTTTTACAAATGTTTCACTAATCTAACACTTACCATTTATTATGCCATCCATGTTTAGATGGATAGTTTATAGTTGAAAACGAATGACATCACAAAATGAGATTTTTTTCAAATGTTTCAGTAATCTAACATTTACCATTTATTATGGCATCTGTGTTTAGATTGTTTTCTACCTATGTGAAATTTAGGAAATTATATATATATATATATATATATATATATATATATATATATATATATAAGAAGAAAGAGATGATATTTCCCGCGGTTTAATGGTGAACATTACTCTGAACTTTTTCACTATGCTTATAACACCATAAACTTTCATTTTGTTTACCACCTCCTTTTAATATTACCGGAAAAGGCGAAAATGTTGGGAACGTTCCGAATTAGTGACTTATACATATAGTTTATATCTGATTATAATTGAATATACATCTTTGTTTTAAGATGGTGCTGCAAACAATATCGCTTTAGGAGGACATGTAGAGATATAACACACAGAAGGGGACCTAATGATTAAGAAAACAGTTATATTCCATTTCCGTGTGCAGATCATGTTATACATATGCTTTGAATTTCATCAATGTTTTTATAAATATTTTAATATCTTCTTTATAAGTACGAATAAATATGAAAATAATGTTTTTATCGTTTTCTGTAATATATGGTAATTTAATAAATGATTATCTAAAGTTATTAATTAATAGAAATTAAAAATATATTTTTTTAAGTTACATGAAGTAGAACTGCTTATAAAGTTTTAAAAACGCAGAAAAATGAAAACTATTTTAGTTTCTGTATTTTCTTTATAGTTTTATTTGTAATTTATTTGTGTATCTACCCGGCATTTCTAACATAAAAAGAAGTAATATTACTTAATATGTAAGAAGTCAGTAAAAATTAATTCATATGACTATTTCTTCCAGAAGTCAGTACAGTATTTGATTAATATTTTTTATTAATAATACATATTAAGTGTTTCATATGTGTGCTTTTATAAACTATCCATCTTGGCAAATGAGTTAATGTTAATGTGAAAGTTGTGAGCACTCATTATTAATGATTTATTTGTAATTATGAGTGTGTACAACTCTAGTTG
>OY744526.1:107994551-107997051 GCA_963556195.1 Sepiola atlantica | reverse complement strand
CTAGTCTTTATTCACCAATAACACTATTCTACTTGTATTGGAAAGAGTAAAGTACTTCAATTAGTGCACGAGAAAGATTTATATACTTGTTTACATTAACATTATTAACAAAACACATTTCCCTGTTTTGTTTGACATGACATTTATGTTGAAATTGATTTCACACCGAAATTGATTTATCTATTGCTAATCATATATTTTTTCGCCCTTTTTTTTTCTTCCGTTCACTATTTGGGTGTCCCCCTTCCTATTACAATTTCCCTCTATCTATGTGTGCCCCCTTTTCTATCACACTTTCTCTCTATCTATGTGTGCTCTCCTCTTCTATCACAATGGCTCTCTATCGATGTGTGCCCCCCTTTTCTATCACAATTACTCTCTATCTATGTGTGCCCCCCCTCTTTTTCTATCACACTTTCTCTCTATCTATGTGTGCCCTTCTTTTCTATCACAATTTCTCTGTATCTATGTGTGCCCCTCTTTTCTATCACAATGTCTCTCAATCTATGTGTGCCCTCCTTTTCTATCACAATTTCTCTCTATCTATGTGTGCTTTCCCATTTTCTTCATTCCTCTTGTTTCTGATACTCATTCATCTTAATTCCATTTTCTATATGCACCTATATTTACCCACACCCCCTTAATCAAATCAAAAAATGTTTATTATGATCAACGTCTCTATTTTTTTTAAAACCATTTTATTTTTTATTATTTTTTTCTTGAATTTCAAACTTTTCAAATCCCAAAGCTCCCCTGCTGTTAATAGCCAATACTCAGTCTCCAAGATTCTTCGCTTACACTGCAATATTGACGGCCATCTTTTTTTAAGAGACTTCCGTAACTAACGGAAGTCTGAATTCATTTCCGGGTGAAATTCATTTCCCCACAGCGGAAATTCCGTCGCTTGCTCACTCGATCGAGAGTGATATTCCAACAAGTTACCCCAAAATCAATTTACTGTCTCATTATTCCATTCCCCTCTTAAACAAACCCACTGACACCACGACTATAATAATTTAAAAACATGGCTAATACCATCGACGTCACTTCCTCTCCCTTTTTATTCCCGCATCATCACATTTCTTAGTCATTTTCTTCCCTGTTCGCACTTCAATAATTACATTCCATCAGCGTCTTTCCCTAGTTGATAACTAATAACGATTTGCATATTAGGATTAATTCTCGCCTCTGTTCACGCATCGATATCTGCTGTCACAGCGGGGAGAAGCAATGCATTAATATTAGTTCAGTTTTAGGAGTAAAGGGAGACAACCACGTTTTGGTCTGCTGCTCGACTGCCGAATATAGTTCGATTGTTTAGGATTTGTCGGCTGTTCAGTTCATTATATATAACACGGGAGGTAATTATTATTTTTTAGTGTCAACTCACTTCGAAACTTATTATTTTTTCTTTTCACAATTATGTTCTATGTGGTCCACTTGACCACCGCAGGATACGACGAGCAGTCAATTTTTATCATAAAATATTGTTTTGAGGATTAATTCTTATTAATAATCTATTGAATTATCTCCCCTCCCAGTCTTTCACAGCCTAATCACATTTCTTAGTCATTGTCAATTGACACATTCCATCGGTTACTTCCCGAGTCACTAACTAATAAAGATGCGAGATTACAGATTTGAGTATGACTAACTTTAAACGACCGCATGTAGTTGTGCCTCTTAAAAGAATTATTACTGTTTTACTCCCATTTTTCAAAGGTTCTTTATGCCAAATTTGCTGCCAAGGCTGCAACAAAAAAGTGGGCTCCCTCTACCGTCTTAATAAACTCCTCACACCTGACATAATCCTGCATCACTAGAAAGCCACCATCCGACCATGCATGGAGTATTGTTGCCACATCTGGGCTAGTGCATCATCTACTAGTTTCTCCCTCCTTGACAAGGTTAAAAAAGAGTCGCCAACCTAATAGGTACCTCACTGTCAACCAAGCTCTAGTCCCTGTCCCATCGCCGCAATGTAACATCCTTGTGCTTGTTTTACAAGTACTTCAATGGATTATGCTCTGATGAACTGGCTACTCTGGTGCCCCCTCGATGTAAATTCACTAGAAAAACTCGACAATCAGCTAAATCCCATCCATTCACTGCAGAGGTCCCCAGATGTCGGAGAGCTTTCTACTCCAATAGCTTCTTTCCTCGTGCTTCTGGCGTCTGGAAATCCCTCCCTGCCCCCTGTTTCCACGACGGTACTGACATGCAGAAATTTAAAACTTATATAAACAGACATCTCGCTGCGCAACTCCCAATTTAGGTTGACCCACAAAACCTTCTCCCTTTTTTCTCAGAAGCACCTTACGTCTACAGTGGCGGCCACCCTTGGTTGGGATGAACTATGTTAAAAATATATATATTAAATACAATTGGATCCTATAAGTTGCATTTAGTATAGTAAACAGCAGTATGTAAAGAGTTATTTACGACAACCATAATAGAATATTTCTCAATTTCTTTTAACTTATTAACATAATTTTATGTA
>OY744526.1:107969551-107989551 GCA_963556195.1 Sepiola atlantica | reverse complement strand
TTGTCGAGTATAAATATTCCAAAATTCATAAGTATCAGCTTATAAAAATATGAAATCAATAAAAATTTAAAAAACTTTATATATATGCACAGTTAAATGTTTACATTTACTAACAACATAATGTGGCCATGTTATCAGCGTACATTATAGAATAACTAGTTCAAAGTTCTTAATGATCCGCTTATTTATTAAGGAGATAACACTGTACACAATCACATACACACACACGTAAATACATATATATATATATATATATATATATATATATATATATATATATATATATATATATATATATATATGTATAGTACACGTATTGTATTAGTTTCTGTAGATATAAATCCGTTGAAACTCCAGTGTTCATAAAAAGTGCTCAATGACAAGTAGAGCTGTTCTTAAGACCAAAGAAGACAGAGAAGTGAGATCTCACTTCTCTATATTCTGTGAAGGGTACAACCGAAACATGCATGCACATACGTAACCAATAACGTTTGTATAAATAAACATTTATACCATATATATATATATATATATATATATATATATATATATATATATATATATATATAAACATACCTGATTTTCTCTCTCTCTCTCTCTCTCTCTCTCTCTCTATATATATATATATATATATATATATATATATATATATATATATATAAATATATATATATATATATATATATATATTTATAAGAATCCCTGCAATGTAATAGTATCATCTTTTCTTGGCGTTTCATATACATAGAATGGTGCAGTTATAATTCCTTTATTTCACTGTCTCTTTCAACTCTTTCCCACCTTCAGACACAACCAGAAAATATACACTCCTACCCTTTTTCTGCATATGCCCCTTCTTGTCTCCTCTTTTCACATGTTACAGTTATCTATACCCCATTCCAAAACGATTGCCCCAACCACAAATATTCCACGTCATTTTAGCCGCAAATGACATTCACACTGACATACGTAATAAAGGTCTTAGCGCGCGTTCGATGAATGCCGGCCCGTTCGTTATTTAAAGGCATTGGCCCGTCTGCACGCGAACGGGACGAGACACGAAGAATGAACGGGAGGGCGACATTCGATAAGAACTGGAGACCGAGCCGTCAGAATTGAAAAGCCACTATCGAAATGCTGTCAGCCGGACGGAAATAGTCATTTCTCCTTCCAGATAATTTCTGCCGAACTTTATTCTTACGTTCGTCATTTTCGCTGACGAGGTTGGCGAGAATGACGCCATAACTTGACGCCCTTATCTATGCATGGAACTGTATACATTTACTTGGATTGGGATATACGTTAGTTCAAGTTAAGCATACATACAGGGGAGTAATTAGACACATTTTACAAGTAGACAAAATTGATCTCTGATATATATATATATATATATATATATATATATATATATATATATATATATATATATATATATATATATGTATATATATATATATTAAGGATGATTAGTGATGTATGAAGCACGAACACGATGGTTTTTTTGTTTTTATAATTCCTATATTTCATTCTGATATTTCGAGCAGTCCTTTGCTCTTTGTCAAAAAATGATACGAAATGAAAAAAATTGGAACCGTTTATAAATCTGGAATGTTCAACTGTGTGCAGCGTTCATTATTTCTTTTAAGATGCAAGTTAGTTCACGCAACCTCTCCCTGTTAAAGAAATCCACTATCGTTTTTAAAAAAGTACGCGCGTGGATCAGTTCCTTTATGCCTTACCATTAAGAGAAACTGAATTTATATATATATATATATATATATATATATATATATATATATATAGTTTGAATAACAGTAAGCATTTTAATTGAGCGGAAAATAACCATTCACAACGCACTTTATCCAAAATACGATACATTCAGACTTTACATGAAGAGACCCAAAGGGGGAAGAGGGCTGGTATGTATAGAATACTGTATGAGCGACACTAAAAAAACTGGAGAAATACATATACCAACTAACAGAAAGGGTGATCACTGCAGCAAGAGACAACGCACCAACGAACAACTCAGGAAGCACCAGAACCCGAAACAAACAGACAAGATAAGAAAAGTCGAAAGAAATATGACTACATTGACGTTTTATAAGAATGATAAAGGAGGAGACGCTCGAAAGTTTAGGATGGGCGAAAAAAGAACACTTGAACAGAGAAAGGGAATGCCTAAAGACAGCTGTACAAAACAATGCAATTAAGACCAACTACATTAAAGCTAACATAGAGAAAAACCAGGAAAACAAAAAAAATGCATAGTGTGCGGAGAATGGGACGAAACAGTAAATCACATAATACGTGAATGTCAAAAACTGGCCTCAAAAGAACACACACATTGGCATGCCTCCGTGGAGAAAGCAAACAAATTCATTTCGAACACGCGGACAAATGGTAAAAACATAAACCAGAGAAAACGAAAAACACAAAATCTTAGTCAACAAGAAAGAAAAATCATGCGAAATCGTAGATGTTGTCGTCTCAGTCGACCACAAGGTGACGACCAATGAAAACAGAGAAACAAAGGAAATACACTAAACTCAGCAGAGAATTGAAAGGGGTGTATAATATGAAGTAATCAAATATAATACCAATACTCGTAGGAGCACTAGGAACAGTTCTGAAGAACTTGAAAAAAAAAGACTAAGCGACATTGAATTAAAGGGAAGACTGAAATCATACAATGGATGACAATGATAAAAACAGCAACACTCTTAAGAACAACCCAGGAATGCGGAAACCTTTCCAAAAAAGCTACGAATACTAACAAATCACATGTCAGGAAAAAAACAAAATCACATAAAGAGAACCACAAGAACCCAAGGAACAGAAAGTGCAAACAATTTTATGAACTACCCCCCCCCCTCAAGAAAAATCGACCACCGCTGGATAGCTAAAGTAACAGTCATAATGTTATAAGATATTTCGGCGGCTTGACGTGATGAGAGCGTTCAACTTAATGAGAGGAACGCTGAATTTATAGCTAGCGACGTCATGCTGTGTAAATACTACACCTATAGTGGCTATCTAGAGGGTTTTCGAGGAGCTACAAATAAAAATATTATTATTACGATTATTATTATTATTATTATTATTAGTATTTGTATTATTATTATTATTATTAATCATAATACTAATACTACTACTAATAATAATGATAATGATGATGATTACATTAATAATAATAATATCATTAATAATAATAATAAATATTTAATGGGTATATTTGTATAACCGAAACTTATTAAAATGTATACTGCCATCACACACAGTTATAAATCGGCTGATTTGAAGTACCACCCTCAAAGTACTAGTAATTAAATAAATAATTTTAAAATATTTTAAAATGTAACATTTATTAAATATAGTTAAATCATGAGATCAAACATTTTAAAGCGACCTTTAAATATTATAGCATTGTAGATTGGTGTTATTTAAAATATATATACATATATATATATATATTATAATTCTTTATTTGGTGTTCTATTGTTTCCACTGTTTTTCATTTGTGTGTCTCTCTCTGTTATGTATAGCTTGTTTAATGATTATGTATATATGTTTTCTTATGCAGGTTTCAATTAAAGCTGAACAAACATATGATGAAGGGAATTGCATTGACGCCAAGTAAGATTGGAATATAATATGAACAAATATATATATATATATAGAGAGAGAGAGAGAGAGAGAGAGATAGAAGAAAAAAGAGTGATAAATATGAGACGATTGTCCAGATTTATTTCAAATTTCAATTGTTCAATGCAAGGTGTATTCAGTAATAAACTAGTGTTTATTATTCTTTCCTTAAGCCAAGGCTTTTCAAAGATCGAAATCATCAGAGGAGAAATACAGATGGATAAGTTGGCTTTCGAAAAAATCATATATATATATATATATATATATATATATATATATAATATTTATAAATAAATATTAATTATTAATACCTACAGACGCTGGCGTTTCAAGCTTATTGCTCTTATCAGTGCAAGAAAGTAATAATTTCAGATGTTCGGGAGGCGCGAACCTGGTTCATAGAATTAGTCTAGAATCTGCAAGCAGTCGCCATATCCACTCGGTCAACAGAAACTGTCACGTAATTAAGGGAAATTAAGATCTATATGTACCTAGAAGCATGCACAGATAGAAGACTAGTCGAGAGTGTTCTACGAACTTATTCGGAAATGTGCATCATATATATTTATATTTTTATACATACTGGACAATTTATCAAGCATACGACATTAATCTATTATATGCATGTATATATATATGTATGTACATATCTATATATATATATATATATATATATATAATGTACATGCTTTCCTATGCATGTTTAGAATCAGAGTTGAACACACAACTAAAGAAGGGAACTTTTTCATGAAATATCATGTTATACACAACTTTCATCAACTGCACTGACACGAATAAGATTGGAATAAAATATTAACAAATATACATTGTATCAATAAAAAGTGAAACTTCAAAAATCATTCCGCCGTTATATGTCTTAATTTGCTTCAGTTGGTGTTTACCCGTTACACCTCTACATTTTATTGAATTCTTTAAATTTCCTTCATATACACCCTTAGCAATGATTCAAGCAAACTAAATTAGCGTATATATATATATATATATATATATATATATATATATATATATATATATATATATATATATTTCTGTTTGACTGTATTGCGATATAATGACTTATATTAAGCGGAGGCATACATTTCATGGTCAACGGAAACACTTAAAACCAAGGAGAGTGGGAAGATCATGTGTATTATATAAAATGAATATACTACACACTTATTGGCACTATTTAACTTTACTGTTTCTTATTAATATTTCAATACGAGAATAAAAAAGATGCAATGCAATATATGACATCTAAATATGGGAACAGTTTCCCGGTTACATTATACCTTAAATTATTTTTATTCCCAATTCAAACTAAAAAGATATATCGGAAAAATATTTTTTTCTTTAGATCTCTGGAATGTACGGATGTTTCTGGGTGTGTGCATCTATTACTTGTGTCCGCTGTGTTTCCTCGGGGCGTACTTCCTAGCCGCGAGCCATGATGCCAGATTCAGTCGCGAAATTCCGTTCTATCTTCTTTCAAATTTACTTACGTCTTTCTCGATTCTATAAATTCCAACCAAATAATCTAAGCAGTCAAAATATATTCCCTTTCGTGCGCTCACTCTGATATACTGCCATTGGCAAAGTAGATACAATGCATATATCCACATACAAAACAATTACACGCACACATACATTTAAACTAAGGCGAAATATTAGGTAGTGCACACTACCTTATAACAGCGTTCACATTGGTACACACACACACACAGACATATATATATATATATATATATATATATATATATATATATATATATATATATATGCAGAGAAGTTGATATGCATATGATTATGCAGTAAATTGTACACATATTGTTAGTCGATTTTTGTATATGTTTAAATACCATAGGGATAACTGCTGGAAAAACAGATGTAATGTATACTAACTATCCCTAATTAATTTGAGTACATTAATACATCTATGTATGTGTATACACTCGTGTTTATTGACATAAACACTGGGAATTGCTTTATACAACTGATGAATATAACTAAGCATGCATATGTCTTTTCGCAACACGGCAGGACCGTCGGAAATTAACTTCATGCACTGAAGGTTGCGTAAGCATAAACAATCGATGTCTGTAGGTAATAGATATTTAATATTTATTTATAAATATTATTATATAGCACCATATACTAGGGCTGGGCACTCTGAGGCCTACACAATGTGTTGTTGTTGTTGATCACTCTGCGCCGCTTGCTGTGAATACTCGCCTACTTGGTATTTACAAATTAAATTCTTCCTAAGATTCCAAGTTAATTTCTGGTAGCCGACTGGTAACTCTCTTGACTTCGAATCAGTGGCGATTTGTGATCGGAGTTCGCGCCCGTCGAGAATTAGCTTCCTGTAAGCATGAAAAACAAATGTCTGTAGGTAATAAATATTTAATAGTTATTCATAAATATATATATATATATATATATATATATATATATATATGTATATATCTACATATATATGTATATATATATATATATGTATATATCTACATATATATGTATATATATATACATATATATATGTATATATATATACACATATATGTATATATATACACATATATGAATATATATACATATATATGTATATATGTATACATATATATGTATATACATATACAGATGTATATATATATATATACATATATCTTTATATGTATACATATATCTTTATATATATGCATATATCTGTATATATATATATATGTATATGTATATATATATATATATGTATATATATATATAAATACCTATATATATATATATATATATATATATATATATATATATATATATATATATATATATATATATAAATACCTTTACACAACTAATGGATATAACTAACCGTATGTATGTCTCTCTCAACATGGCATATATATATATATATATATATATATATATATATATATATATATATATATATATATATATATATTTATGGCCCACCATACAACGCTAGGTGCCACACTTCACCAATTAACACCAGAAAACCGACGAATTGCTCGGCAAGTCAGGAAATTAACAAGAAAGATAGCGAAAAGAGAAAACTCCGTGGTCTTTAACGCGTCGTTATAAGAAACGACTTGCTGCCGAAATATATACACACACACACACACACACACACACACATATATATATATATATATATATATATATATATATATATATATATATATATATTCAACTAAAGCACACATACATATATGTAGTTTCTATTCACTCTATAACGTTATAAACGAAATACAGACTATACATTTCGATGATGAGGCATTTTACTTTGAAGAAATCCATGGAGCTCTTGTGGGTGAGCAGTATGAAACTTTACAACCTGGTACTTGACTTGAAACCTCAGTTCGTTTATTGATAACAACCATCGGGACAACTACAATATGTTTTGATGATACTTAGGACAGATGTAAAACGTAAGAAAACGAATATAAAATTCATCTCGGTATACCAATAAAGAAAATCATGAACATTTACTATTTTCTACTGTCAACACGTTTACAACAGTGATTACTGTAAGTAGGCAACCAGTTTCATGATTAAAATATATACAAGGCAAAAATACACATTATATAAATAATGAGTGAACCAAGGTTGTATGTGGGATACGCTCTATTCGATTCAATAGCGTTTGATTAATTAATATGTGAATACGCTTAAAGAAAACTGTTGTATTTTTCTGATAACTTTTACAAAATGAATGAGATAACTTATCATCATCTCGTCTTCACCCAATTAATTATGAATTAAGATAAATTAAAATAAAATCATATATTACAATTATCTCCCTTATTTATTGAAGTCTTTTTAACGAAAGTAGTTTAAGGTTATGTTCTTCTTAGAATAAAGCTTGTGTCTTATGGATTCTAAAAAAATTAATGTTAATTTATTATTATATGACCAAACATTTTTTTTTATTCATATCAGAGAATGTTGTACATTTTCCAGTTGAGAAGTTCTGTTTTTGTTATTTAAATTATTATAAATAATTTCCAAATATAAAAGAACTTATCGAATTTGAATGCATTTGTAAAAACATACATTTATAAATAAATTACTTTGACATAATTGTAAACTATTTTTGGTATATTATTCATTTATTAGCTATAAATCTATCTATGTTTGCACACACCCATACAAACACGCATATATGTATACATATATATATATATGTGTGTGTGTTTGTGTGTGTGTGGGTGTATGTGTGTGTATGCGGTGTGTTTGTGCTAGATTTTATACGTTATACTTTACCGGGAATGTCAAAGCAAAAGAAAATTGGATGCATTTTATTGATTCAACTAGGGGTTTTTACCCCGCCTAATAAACCGGTATTGTCCGGGCATTTGGGTATGGATTTACGCCGGTCTATTGGGGGTTTCCGGTCCTGTGTAGTTCTAGGAGGTGCACCCTCCCAGACTTCCCCTCCACTCTTTGGGGAGGAGTAAGTTTATTGCTTAATGTCTGAGGCGCCTCTACCGGGGAATGCCGACGGGGCTGCCCAGGCAATTTTTAAATGGCCAGAGTGCTCAACTCTCGAGCGCTGGCTTATCTAATCCCACTTTCCCGACCTTGTGTCACATCTTACCTTGTGGGAGGTAGATAAATAACTTTGATGCATTTCATCACATAATTTATTAACGGATTAAAATGGTTCAACCTTTTTCTTAAAAATAAAACAAATCTGTAAATATCTCTTTCGTTTCCGTACATGGTGGGAATCTTAAAGATGCGCATTCTCATCTTATGAAATTCTGTTTCCAACCTATAAACTTATTGTCCTGTCCAGGTCAAACATAGATTGCTTCCTTAAAGATGAGGTGTAGATTGAATGTACTTCTCCGCTCTTTGTGTAATCCACATTAATCAATTAGCCTTAGTTTGATTGATTAAGATATTAAATGAACGATTTGTAAAAGGTTTTTAATTTCAGCATCTGACAGCGGAGTTTTGTTTAAACAAGTAATTATTTTGCGATTAAATTATTTTGTACACAAAAGAGAATTAGGTTAGAAACATCTTTAGACCAATATCTAATACTAGCAGAACCTCGGGAAAATTACACGCTGTTTTCTACATCCCTCTGTATAATTTACTGTTCATAATAATATTCCTTTTAAAATAGTAAATATCTCTAGGGTTTATACTAATAATAAAAAGATACTCGTTCTTCTTCTGTCACAATAATTGCCATTTTTCGTTAAATATTATTTAAATAAAATAAAACGCATTACTAGTTATCTTAATTTATGTATATAAAATTGTAGCAGTGTACTTCTTTTAAAAAATATACATATTCTCTGTCTTTTAATGTAAAAATTATTCTCAGCTGAATATTCTTCAAATCAATAACACGAATGGCATTTGTTGACATGCATTGATTTAAAATTGTAATCGTTTTATCGACGAGATGACACCATTTTAGTTTGGAACAATTCATTTTAAAATTGGTAAAGTCGGATTTTTATTTTAGTCTTGCGACATCAGATTGATCACCAAACACCAATCCTATTATTGCATGTATGTAAAGGTGATAACGGACATATGAACATAAAGTGGATCCACGTATTATATTTCATATATGTAGCTGGAGAAATTGGTGAAATCTGGTTGTCAAGAAGTGTTTTATGAGTGAAAGGACACCATTTAAAACAACTAAACTATTTAATAAATTGTGCAGATAAAATGTAGGAGAAAATGTAAATGTCTGATGATGTTGATTAGAGATGTTAGTCAATAAAACATTGACTATACTTATTTTCATTAAACTATCCCGATAAAATGTATCTTAATCTATATTCCATGATAAATGCCAGTATACTGAAATCATGTGCCCTTAATAGGGTTAAGATAAACATTAATATACACTAAATGTACAAAATCAAGGAAATTTCCAAATGTTTACACTTTTATTGTCATTAAGCGTATGCGAGCACAATGTATTTTACTGGTAGGACGTTTTCTTCAGCGCACCTCAGAAACTTCATCCACTCACGCATAGAGATTTATACTGTAGTGATGTGATAATGAAATGGCTTGGTTGATATGTAGTCATACCCTTAATGACAATAAAAGTGTATACATTTGGGAATTTCCTTGCTTTTGTACATTTAGTGTATATGAATGTTCATCTTAACCCTATTAAGGGCACATGCTTTCAGTATACTGGCATTTATCATGGAATGTCACTACTTTTGTAAAGGCTATGCCTCAAGACAATGGTAATTTTTAATTTTTTTTAATTTTCTGGAAAACTAAGGTATATGGTAAACTGAAATTAAAATGCCATCAACTAGACTGTAGAACCTCTATCTCTGCCATAAATCAGCTGAATCCATCAAATAGTGTATGAGATACAGGGTGGCACACGCGTACGTACGTACGTACGTACGTACACACGGATAACACAAAATCACTCCTGACCTTTCTGGATCTCTGGGTTGCCTTGACTAATGATGCTGAAATTCTACACATTTATAGAAACTATCAAACAAAATGTTGTGCAAAGTTTTAAATAATTTGGCTTATTGGTTTTTGAGTTATGATTGATCAAAGAAATGAGATTTCTAGCATAGGCCGTTTTTGAAGTCTATTAAGGGATAGAGCGCTATCGCGCCTCCCTTGATTTGGATGAGTTTTGTGACTGTTAAAAAAGTGATGCTGTTACAATTGTTTCCTGCAATTAAAATCATATTAGGTACTTGCAAATATATTCCCTTTTTAGTTGCATATTTTGATCGCCTTTGAAAATAATATCATGCTGAACGAATTTTTACTACACTGACCCCAAATGAGGGGGTAATGACTGAGAGGATGATATAACAACGGAATAGACAGTGCAGTCCCTCGTACATACAAACTCACGGGAAGGTAGCACTATAAAAAGAGAATGTAATATCTGTGATTATGGTCTCATGAAAACATAAAAAGATATTCCAATATCCCCCGCAAGGAATATGTAATACCTGGAATGGTTTGTCTCCGCCCCCTTAAAAGCGAAAAAGCTAATCCCTGGGAGGATTATCTTATGACAACAAAACCGACACTATACTGTGCCTATTAAAAAAATAATACAATTATAGATTTAATCATTTTTTCATTCATGTAAAAATATCTAGCCCAAAATAAATATTATTTTTATTGTTTTTTATTATTTTTATTGTTCCTTAGCCTTTTTCAATCAACGCTCCCCGTTTTATTCCAGTTAACTTATGTACATATAAGCTAATTTATGAAAAATAAAGAAATTACAACTTGTTGAGGATATCTAAAGTAGGATACCCCTAGAGTAAATGTAGTATTGTGCTGACTGATATGACTTTAGTTAGAGTAGAATAGACACCCTTTTTATGTTAAAGAAAAGATAACCAACGACACCCATTTTTCCAACACTTGCAATGACTTTGTGCCTAATCTTTATGGAATTTCAAATCTCGTATTTTGTGCAAATAAATATTTCAAAGTGTAGTATATGTTCTCGGCATGACATGGACAACATGAAAAAATAACAATGCTAATTAAAAATGTATATTACAGAATATTTATTTATTCGAAGCTATTTATAACATGAATATTCAAATTTAAAAATCCCAAAGCTAATTGTTGGTGTTTTCGGTATTTCAAAGCCTTAATTGTGTATCAACATTCTTACTTTCATGTTCGCTATTTTTATATATTTGATTTGTTAGTAGTTTTAGTTTTAGTGTCATTTCATTTAAATTTTCTTTGTTTCTTTTTTTCCATTTCACTTTTTTCTTTTTTCGGATACGTAAGTCTCTTTTTTTCTCTCAGCCAATATAATTATTCGCATTTCTTAACTTCTTCGCTTCATGCTTCTCTTTTAGTTCCTTTTCTTTTTCCTACTTTCTTTCTGTCAATCATTATTATTATCCTCACTTCTTACCTCCCTCTCTTTATGTGTTTCCTTCTTTTCTTTCTTTTTAATGTCTACCTTAATATTTCTATCTTTCCACATCTCCTTGCTATTTATGTGTCCTTCTTTCTTACTCCCCTCGTTCGTTTTTACTCTATTTATTCCGTCACACTTTTTCACGCATTCTAAAGGCACCCAATGTATAGCATTTTCAACATCTTATTGCATGTTCGTGTATAACCGCTCCCTAGCCATTGATTCGCCCTTTCTAATTCTGCCATCCCCCAAGGACTTTTTATCCAGAGGCAGCTTCGCATGGGGTCCCTCTGAAAATGACGTGGAGTCGTAAAGCGTCGAACAGCAGGGAACGATTTCGGCTGGTACGGGGTCCAGTGTGAATGAAGATTGCTGGGCGGCCTGGTATAAAATGGCATTACGTAGTGGCGTAGCGGTATGGGCTGGTACGTTATGCGGTATGGTGAGAGTATAGGTGTCTTTCGAGGTAAATATGGATTAATACTTGGTGTTACCTTTTAATAAAAATTGCAGAAGAGTGAGAGTAAAACTTGCGCCAATATTAAATAGAAATAGACTAAAAAAGAGAAAGAGAGAAAGAGATATATAGAGAGAGAAAGAGAGAGATAGACAGAGAAACAGAGAGAGAGAGAGAGAGAGAGGGGAGAGAGAGAAAGAGAGAGATAACGAAAGCGAAAGAAATAGGAAAAAATAGAGTAATATTTAAAAAAATAAACATTGAGATTAATCTAGGATTTTTGCGAGGAGAAAAGTGCAGTATCTTTTCTGATGCTGCGCTTCATCTTTTCTGTTATCAGTAAGTGAAATAGAACTCCTTCTAGACTGAAGACATTTTTATCCATCTTGGAGTGCCCTGTCTGGCGGAGCTGCAACCCCCCCCCCTATATTAATAACTGCCATCGTGTCTAACTCTGCCCTCATGGGAAAGCAAGTAAATAAGTACATTGAGAGAAAAATATTATGAATCTAGAAACAAATTGCGAACAACCTTTATACAGATAAGCAGTTAAACTATTCTATCACCCCGGCCTCTCACTTCCCTTTACTCTATCTCTCTCTATATCTTTCTCTCTCTCTCTCTTTTCTATTAATAGTCCAAAGCAAACTATGTAGACATGGTCAACACCGGATTCAGATATAAAACAATTTTGGATTGATACAAAAAATAAAGTGGATGCAGAAAGATATATCCATCCGTATTTCTGAATCTCAAACAAAGGGGCGTACCGGAAAAAATGAACAAAACAGTATCTCATCTATGTATGCATCTTATTATGTTATGTTATTATAGGCCGATTCTACATATTTATTCATATATGTACTAACCAAATAATATTATCAGAATAGAAATAAAAAATATAGAGAAACTGTAGAGAAAGAGAAGTGAGAGAAAAAGAAAAAGATGAGAGATATAAAACGTTAGAATGGCATATATAAGCGCTATAAAACACTAGCAAATATATGCGCCCGTATTCCGCATATATTAACTAGTATTAAATTATTCTCAATATTCAGAAAAATCTATGCGAATAAAAGTGTAATTTGTGAGGACTGACATAGTATTTTATACACATACACATATGTGCACATACACAGACGAAATCTCTATTTTCACCGGTATACCTGTATAAAAATAAGACATGTTAAACTGGTAATAAGTGAGACAGTTCAGACACGAAAATGCATAGTGTTATCGTTAACATTATGGAAGAATTAAGATTACACATCTGAATATATGGGTGCAGTAAATTTACAATGTCATAAATGTTAGCTCCCAACAAGGAGAATCTTGAATTACACGAGAGAAATACATAACACATAGATAGGGGGTTTAGTACGAGAAAATAGAGCAGTATAATGCCTCAACGGTAATAAGTCTCATGGGGACAATGTGTTTTTTTTTATTTAGCCGCTCTTTGTCTCACTTCAGCGAAATAAAGTAAGTATAGCGTCAAGATATATAAATAAGTAGTATAAGACGAGTTGCTGTCCATTAGGAGGATTATTTAATTTTAGCCAGTGATACTTCATTGAGTGAAAAAGATCTTCTGATGGCGGAGTTAAGTCGATCGTATTAAGGGGTATTTTTTCTTCATTTCGACGAGTAATATTTTGAGGTAAGAAAGGAAAAGATAATCTCCGCAAAGTGGTAAGTAATTAGCATTCGGAGAGGCATTCCGTATGGATGACATTTTTTGAAATACCTACAAACAAGAAAAACGATCCTGTTGTGGGGAGGTAATTAATAAGTATTAGGGGAGTAACTGTCCATGGGGAGCATTCATGGAGGTTGATTTTTACATCTGTGTAAGGGATACTTCAGAGAAAGAAAGAAGGAACCGGTTGTAGGATGTAATTTAAGAATAAAAGAAAGTGGACCTTCGGTTTACATTCCGCAGCTTCGTAACTGTCGCTTCCTTTATTTTGTCCTTTAATCCTTACATTCTATGAACGATGTTTCTGACAAACGGGAAAAAAAACTGCAGTTATATGGGTCAGAATCTATCTATCACACACTTATCGTTGGCTAGTTTTTACCTTGAAGTGTTTTGTATTTTGTTGTTTAGCTCCTTAAATCAAATGGATTCATGCTTTGTCTGGAGCGATTTCCAAAAACATACTATTTTAGTTTTAACGTTGGCTGACATGTTTTCAATTTTAGTGGTGTGACGTCACTTCCGTCTGGGCGTCCGATCGTTCGATGTCACGCCTGTCTATACGTAAATTTAGACTGTTAGACTGGCACATACATAGATATCTATATACGAAACAGGATAAGATAGATAAATAAAACATGTCTGCGATTTAAATATATCTATTTAGAAGTTTAGGTATGCCTCATAAGATGTGCCAATCAAACCTCGGTGAAAGGGTGACGCTGGGCTGGGTAAACGGACAAGCATAGATAAGGTGTTGGGTAAAGTATCGACTATGATTGAAAATAATAATACAGGCATGTCTATGCAGTATATATATATATATATATATATATATATATATATATATATATATATATATACAGAGAGATGCATTATTTTCTACGTACCTGCTTACGCCACTACATAGCCGCGTATGTCACGTGTAATTCAATCGATGAATCCAATAATAATTTCATACATCAGGTGCACAAACTCATGATCATCCGCCCACCCACGAACACCGACTAAACACACACACACACACACACACACACATATATATATATATATATATATATATATATATATATATATATATATACGTGACGTGAATTAAAATCTCTACACTGAAGATTGTGTAAGCATGACACATCGATTTCTGTAGGTAAATATAGTTATTATTTGCTTAATATATATATATATATATACATATATGTAAAACGAGTTATTCTTGATCTCCCTTCGTATGATACATTCTAGCCTAAAACCCAACAACTACAACAGTGCCCCAAACTCCGCTGCTAACGTAATAGAGGAGGAGTTTGCCCCTAGAATGGGGCTGCACAATCAGACCCATAGTGTACGAAACTAAATTCATACTTGGGGTGCATATCAAGAATGAACTAATCTACATCGGAATGACTCAAGGAACTTTAAAGTAAAAACTATTCGGTTAAAATAACACCTTCAGATATCCAGGAAAAAATACACCATTTCCTTAGCAATTACTATATAGCCACTCAAGAGGTCAAACACTACCTATACAATAAAATAGAGGATCATCGATGAAGAAAATCCTCATTCCCTTACTTCTAGGAATTCCCCACAATACACGACTGAAAAAATCAGGTTCTTACAAGCAACTAATCATTCTCCAATAATGTGTCTGAACATTAACACTGAAGTCTTTAAACTATGTCCTTATAGAAAAAAAGGCTACTAGCCAAATGGACTAAGAACGAAAATACATAACTCACTAATCACCCATGAAACTGATCAAATCTATATCATACTAAAAGTGTATAGTCTACACCCGACCCAAAGACCATTATCTCAATATTATAAAAAAATTAATATGCAATATAACTACGCCCTCGGCTAGATATATAACACATACGACATTCCCATCTCTCCTACAAACTCAAATATAATTCTCAATCACACCACTTTAAGCCCTACTTATCACAAATATAACATACATTATTATATATATTACCACACTCTTTTTGAAAATATTCAACATGTTAAATACATTAACTTACTAGTTAAATGCCTAGAAATAAAAAGAAATCATATATGAGCAATTTACACAGATCCGATACTAGGCTCGAAACAGTTCTTAGAAAAACTAACAAAATAAATTTAACACAAAGGTCCCACACTAAGGCATATTACAATAATAGTAACCCCATTCTAGTATCTCTTGGGTAACCCTTTCACTGATTAATATATCCTCTCCTTCAACACTCTACAATAAAAATAGCAGCTTTACACTAAAATGTAAGCCCTCTCCTGTATATATGAAATATATTAAAAATCAAATAATAAATAAATAATAATAAAATAAAAATAAAATAAAATAAATAATGAATATGAATATAACACTTAAACCTCTAATAACAGAAATGTATCCTACCCAGAATCATACACATTCACTGACCAATAAACTATCCCACACAATTAATATGAAACATAAATACACCTTTGAAGCAGATTGATATACAGCATCCGTTATTGATACTTACACTTTTTTCTAAATTACGTTTAATTAAAATTCAGAGTCAAATAAGCATACAGTCCCGACCTATTGACTCAGCACTTTCTCCAAAAGTCATGCTTGAGTGTATACATAGATGAACTGTAATCTTTAATCTCCATTCTTTGTATTGTATTAATTTCGTGAGTCGCTGTGATTTTAATAGATTATAAGGGTATTTTTTAAAGATAAAAGGTCAGTCCATCTCGATGAAACGGCAGTACGCCTCTGAAATATGTAACACAGTTTTTAAATTAAAAACATATTTTTGCACGCACTTTTTGCGATCAAATACTTCATTAATTATTTTATACATGCTCCCACGTACAATATATATATATATATATATATATATATATATATATATATATATATATATATGATGTGTGGGTGCAGTTTCCAGTGATTTATATGGGAATCAGAGTAAGAGAGCTTATGTACATTTAAACAGAGTATAAATACATTTTAAAAGGAAGGAAATACTAGTGTGTCTATTTTTCGCCTTTAAAATTATATATATATATATATATATATATATATATATATATATGTATGTATGTATGTGTATATATATATATATATGTATGTATATATATATATATGTATACATATATGTATATATATTTAAATATATATGTGCATATATAAATATATATATATATATATATATATATATATATATATATATAATGCAAATGATACGATATTTACTATTACGAAACAATGGTTTAAGAAATATGCCCACATACCCTTTCTAATTCAAATTAGCGTAGTCGCGCTTACAGAGATGACGTGATTTTCTGACGCAAAAGTCCATTACCATCGGACGATGGAAAAAAAGTAGAAACACACTGCTTTGACAAGGAGAAGTTAATTCTCGAAAGTTCAGATTAAAATAATGTTATTTATTTTAACACTGCACATTGTTTTTCTTTTTTTTTTAATTATATATATATATATATATATATATATATATATATATATATATATATATATTGCTATCCACGGATATATTTTCATGTTCACTAACAATTATCATAAACAATTACATAAACAATTACATAAACAATATCATAATATTGTGATGTAATTTTATAAATGTTCTACTTCATATTAAAAATTGGTTTAATGTTCACTCTTTTACCATATTTGAACTTGATTAATATATATATATATATATATACATATATATATATATATATATATACATATATATATACATATACATATATTTATATTTATTAAATAGCTGCCGTTTATCAAGAACCGAAGGCCACTCGAGAATAACATTTAATTCTGTGTGTCAGGTCGATGACACCTTGGGGATTTCAACCAATTGTAGGGTATGGGCTGAAATTTATTACTTAATGTGACGGCTCAACAAGACTTGGCTTTAAAACGATGATGCTGTAATCAACTGTAAAGTAGCCGCGTGATATTCCGTTCTACAGAAAGACACTTCTTGGAAAGAAACTCCGATTCGTCTGTGGTACGCAGAGGAAGAAAGGAAAATTATCTTTAAAGGTTGTAGTTCACGTGTTTTTTTTCTGTGAATGCTTTTCTGGGGGGGGGGGGTAGAGATTGAAACTCAGTCGAACACTTACTATGAAAATAACAATACAGCTGAGAAAGACTAGCAACGTATTTTACGTCTAGTCTGGGAAAACGAAATGCAGGAAAGAGGGCAGGGCATCCCCCATCAAATTCCGAAGTCGACTTTCTACGTTGTCAAGTCACCACTCCAGAGGTAGAAACTATGCTCCATCTTCTGTTGTATTTAGCCATGTGCCAGTAGTGGATTTCATCAGGAATGAGATACTTTCTGGAGAGGTAGAATGATCCAAGCATTTTTCCAGAAAGCTTAGAAACACATCTCATGTAAGTCATCTACTTCAGATCTGGGGTGAACGACAGTCTTTCAGCCTTATCAAAACAAGAGACATCCTCTAGGGGAGCTCCATCCATTCCAATGTGGGAAAAGTGAAGATCTGAGCGCTAGTGTCGAAAAAAGAAAAACTTGGTTTTAGATCTATTAAAAGTAACCGGTCACTCTTTCCCCCATTGTACAACGTACTCCAGGTCGGAAGAGAGAGAATACGAAATATATTTATCATTTATGCTCTAAGAACTGATGCCATAGATTGTTGTATTAAGCGTAAATATCTACGAATTAACTTAGACTTAAAATGGGGAGATCATTGATGAATATTAGGAAGACAATTGGGCCCAAAATTGATTATTGCAGCACGTCAGCTTTCGTACTTAAGACTTTTGACCATCACTAACTACTTTTATGAGCATTTAAGAGAAAAAGGATATGATGGTTGATATTCCATAACTATAAAGTGTCAGAAGCATACCGTTGTGCAAAACCCTATCACAGGGTTTTGATATATCAAATATTGTACTAGAAATATATCCCTCGTCAATAGATTGGCCCATCGTGTGTGATAATAGAGTAAGCACTCAGCTGATCTTGCAAAACGAATCTCTTATTACTTGCCACTGTGTACTCGTTTCTCTCTCTCTCTCTCTCTCTCTCTCTCTCTCTATATATATATATATATATATATATAGAGAGAGAGAGAGAGAGAGAGAGAGAGAGAGAAAGAGTGAGAGATAGATACATTAGGTGGAGATTAACACTATGTTTCTTAATTTTTTTAGATGAGGATTGATAATTTGTATAATTTTTATCATTCAAACAACTGGTCTTATCTTAAGTGTTATTTAGTTCTAAGTAAAATTTAATTCTGAGTGATAGTCATCTGAATGTTGAAGGTTCAATCCTCGGTGCGGGCGATACGAATAATTGCCAATTACTGAAGACTTTTCCCAGTCATGATTGACGATAAAAGAACATGCTATCCACGTGCATTAAATAAAGTGTGCCGTTCAAAATTACGCCCTGATTCCCGAGTACGACAGAAATATTCCTGATTTCGAAAATGTACACCGAAAGAGAGCCGAAGGTAACAGCGACCGAAACATTTTGATAATTACACTCAATATGAGAGCAGTTGTCCGAATAATCAAATTACAAAATTAACACGTTATTTAGATCCATTCCAAGAAGTCAAACATAAAAAATATTTGGCGTGTAATCGTTGAGAAACGATTTTGAATTGTCTATTGTTTATTATACTATAGATTATCCCAAAAAGTCACTTCGTTCAATAAGTAATGTGTCTGACCTACTTCCAATTTTCTGATCAAGATAAAATTTAGCATGTGCAATGATTCCTATATGTGTGGGTTATGTTTCAAGAAACTGAACTAATTGTGGTTTCTGATTTACAGGTGTTTGAACTGAGTCAGTTGTGAAATGGAGCCAGGTGTAGTGTCGCGCAGTGATCCGGTGGGTGTATTTGAAAGGACGCACACCAAAGGAGACTTTTAATGAAATGAAAGAAACTTATGACCTTGTAAAACACTGGCATCGTAAATTCAAACGGGGCTGGAAGTCTGTGGAGACAGCGCCCAGACCTAGTCGTCCCTCTTCTGCCATTGATTAGGCATCTGTCCCTCAAGTTGAGGCTGCCATCTTGGAAGATCGACGCATTACTATCCGCCAAATAGCCCAAGAGGTCAAGATTAGTACAGGGTCTGTGGAAACTATCATTCATGCCCATTTGCATATGCATAAGATGTCTGCCAGATGGATTCTCAGGTTGCTCACACCTTTCCAGAAGCAAGTACGCGTCGAGTATTCGAGTATGAATTTGGAGATGTGCTAAGAAAAGGA
>OY744526.1:107952051-107964551 GCA_963556195.1 Sepiola atlantica | reverse complement strand
CGCGAAACAGAGACTCGTGCAAGTCTCATGAGCTAGAACAAAAGAAAGCGCCGATCGCTTGCCAGTCCGTGATAAAAAGATACAAAACATAGCCATATAAACTTAACTGCTCAGAAGCCGGAAAACCACGTTTAGATTTTGACTAGAGCCAAACAGATACACAAAACCACACCAGGACACAAACACCAGGGTAGGGGAGGTCTGCAGTGTCACTAAGTAAGGAATATATTATAACGCATCTGTCAAACTGTTTTTTTAAATTGTTTTTATTTTTTTCAAGAACAATTGTTTTCTGTCTCCACTTGGAACGATCACACTCTTGGTCCGAGTGAAAGCCAGCATTACAGTAACCACTGAGTAAGTCGTGTGTTCATCTCATCATTGCTTTTCTCCCGATCGCTTCCCTTCGACTTCTAATATAAAAGCGAGTTCCACGACGGTGTCGTCGTCGGCAATCTGCACATATCCGAAACATTTGAACTGCAATTCACTTTCCTTGTTCCTGGTTGGCGCCATCCCGTAGTTGTTCATAATGACTTCATTACAAACGTTGGCGAGCAGTTTAATTAACGAGATTCAGGGTGGCATTTTAATTTACAAAACAGTGAATCGTCGCTCCGCCTCCCTCGTCATCAGCGATGACTCGGAGCTGTACAAAGCGACGAGTGTTACAATAGTCCAGTAGAACTTCGACAATTGACGTTCGCTGATCCTACGGTCACAGGGGACGCCGGTAGTTGTTGTCTATTTGAGCTATGTCGCATTGATGCGCACAGCGACTTCACTGAGGATATTATAGTCGCTGCTGAGCGTCGAGCCGAAGTTCCTGAACGCGTGTGTTTGTGTTAGATCATTTCTGTTGAATTCGATGGTTCTGTGTTCGTCTTAATCGGTGGCTACATACTTCGGCAATTTTGTTGTTTAGCCGGGCACAAAACAGCGCCAGTTTGTCCTTTCAGGACTAGACTTTTGTTGCAGGTTGGATTTGATATAAGGGGTTTTAATTACATCAACCTTATACAAGTGAGTCCAAGGCACTAGCCGGTGAATGTCCCTGGCGACGGCGTCCACAACGAGAATAAAAAGCAGCGGGAAAAGGAGAGATGTTAATGCACACAGACAGTTATTAGGGATTCCTTATTCGATAAGAGTGTTTATTTGTATAATATCTACCGTTATATTGACACATATTTTCTAAATCGTGCATAAATGTTTAGCATTCCAAAGAAAAAGTGTTCTAGGTTGTAATTGAGAAACAGTACCCCTACTTACCCAACCAAGAGATACACAACCTTTATTCTTATCACAGTAAAATATTTGGCGATAGTTTTCCATTATACTTACGTTTGTTCTTCATATTCTGCGGGATTAAGGTGCCTGACGGAGGGGGAAAACCGAATTTCATCGATACTGAAATAGGTTTATTTTTTAAGAGTTAAATATAACTCATTCAATAGTGAGTTGACTTTTAAGATTTTGTAAGACGTCTGAAAGACTTATCATTAATAATTAGCTTCTTTTACATATAATTCATTAGAAGGCAATGCTAAAAGAAAAGTAATTAAAATTATTACCGGACGAAGTCGGGTCTTGACTGCTAGTGTGGTTATTTATAGAAACAGCTATATGAAACACAATTGAACTGTTTGGATTATCCACCGATTATGTCAGTATATTAAAGCATGTCTGTATAATAATTGACAAGAAACAAATTCGTGCGTAACATGTTATGGTAGCCATGTTAGAAAGGAAGAAAAAAATGCTTACAGCATTTCTAATACTATCACTGCATAAATTTACGATATAGCTGGATTCGAACTCTATTTACCGGATCCGTCGTCGACACCGGTAACTATTTGCTATCACGAATCACCCACCCCGACACACTAGGGAAGAGGGAAGTAGACAGAGTAAAAAGGGAGATAAAGATATAGTAATTGCCGAAGAGAAATGCTGCTAATGACAACTATAAGCGGACACCGGACAGAGATATCTTTAGATGATTTGGGGCGATATCAAATGTCTATTAAGGCATCTGCTCGGACAAGAGCCAAAAATGTCTCTTCTGACATCCACAGTTCTTCTGTGAACACCACTGGACACTTGGCACTGGCGGTCGTGTCAGGGTTCAGAAGCCAATTCCGACGTAGAAGTATATAGAAAATCAGGTAAAAAATACCTCGTTAGCACTGATTATCACTTTTCATTTGGCATTAACGTGTACATTAGACGGATTTATCACTATTTACATATAGTCTCTCGGGTAATATATATATATATATATATATATATATATATATATATATATATATATATAATGAAGCATATATTTTTAATGAGATGCTATTTTACTTATCCTTAGTAAAGTCTATACTGTAACTACAAAATCGATAAAAACTGATTAGAAAAATCTAATTTCAAGACCGACAGATAAAGGAAAACTTCTCAAATTAAGTGTATATAGTGTTATAATGACTTTGAATAATGCATATATATATATATATATATATATATATATATATATATATATATATGTGTGTGTATATATTAATTTTTACGTACATAAAAGTAATCTGTTTATACGCGTTTCTGGCTATTAGCAGAAATCAGCATGGCTAACTCAGACTAGATAACCTAACTATAACCCTAACCATAACCACGATAGACAAGATAGAGTTAGGGTTAAAATAAGGACAAATAAAAATAAATAGAAGATAACAAATCGATAATAGAAATTTATCAAATAGCCAACAATAGCTGGTCTGAGTCGGGGTGTATGGTAAGCGTAAAACCATACACCCCGATTCAGACCAGCTATTGTTGGCTATTTGATAAATTTCTATTATCGATTTGTTATCTTCTATTTATTTTTATTTGTCCTTATTTTAACCCTAACTCTATCTTGTTTGTTTTTAAATATCATTAATTTATCATTTATTTATTCATTATTTGATTTTTCCGCATAAATTCTCATTTATTTATTACTACTTTATTACTTTACCATATATTATTACAGTTTATTATATTTTAGTACACAATTATTAATAAAATCGTTATTATGTTTGTTTGTTAATATTATTAATATTTCCTTATTTCATTTTATTGTGTTTTTTCCCTTTCTGATTCATTCTGGATGTTAAACATTTTAAATTGTAATTTGCTGTTTTTTATATACTTTTACTAGCATCATCATCTTTGAACTTACTGATGGAGTAAAATATGGTGTCTTGATAGAGTTTTCGTCTCCAATATTGACTGAATATATGTGGCTTTTAAAGTAATACTGAACTTTGAAGGGCTTTTTTTATTAAATGACTTTTGAATGTGATTCTGTAATGGGCGCCGATGACAATAATATGTTAAGTCATCAAAAGTATTACACAAAATAAATTTTCCAAATTGTCTTGGAAACGATCGTAAGCCAAATAATCGTTGTGTCGGAATTCTTGAACTGATAGATATAATATTGTTAATCTCAACTTACTTCATCGAAAGTTTAGCACTGTCGGAAAAATTTAAAATAAAAATTCACCTAAAAGTGTCAGTTCAATGCTCTGATCATTTCGTTGAGTGCTATTGAATGTTTAAGTCTCTACACTCGCCGGTCTCAGTGTAAGCATGACTGAATTAATCTGTTATTACGTGACAATCCCCCATGGCCTAATGAAACTAGATGAAAGCTTACAGGTTCAAGATGTAACTGCGAACGGTCTGAGATTGTCATTTCCCTGCGCTGATGAGAGGCATACGCTCGAAACGACGTCGTGCGGTGGTAACATATTAAAAATAATTTAATATTATTATAAGCCCGATCCAAGTAAAGTTAAAGGTTGAGCACTGTTGGAAAATTAAAAAAATAAACATTCACCTAAAAGCTTCAGTACAATGCTCCGATCCTGTCGTTGAGTGCTATCGAATGCTAAAGTGTCTACACTCGCCGCTTTAAGTGTACGCATAACTGAATTAATCCGTTATTACGTTACAATCCCTCGACACTTAATGCAACTAGGTGAGCGGCTACAGAGCTAGGATGTATCTGTGAACGGGGTTCGCGCTTTATGACGGTCTGAAATTGGTATTCGCCTGCGCTGATGAGTCATACGCTGGTAACAACGTCGTACGTAGATAACATATTAATAAAATTATTTAATATTATACATATATATATATATATATATATATATATATATATATATATATATATATAGGGCTTTACGTGCTCCACTACTTTTGGAGCTGCTCCCGCTCCTGCTCCAACGCCCAAAATTGGAGATGGCTCCTCTAATGCTCCTCATTTTCAAAAAAGACCCGCTCCGTCTCCAACTCATATAAAAAAGGAGCGGCTCTTTTTCAGCGCTCCATCATGAAGATGTATCTTGTTTTATAAACGTTTTATTCTGCCAATGAATGGTCAAAGGATCTCATCTATATGGGTTGGAATGTCACTTTAAGTGTAACACCGTGAGATATTATTTGACAAAATCTCGCTAATATTTAGAGAGTTATAAGAGAACATGTCAGACGAAGTATAGGATTATAACGTAAATTCTCGTTTTCTAGAGGTATAAAATAGAAATAGAAAAATCCCTGAAGTATTTAAAAACAATTTTAATTCTCATTACATTAACAAGCGTGTTTTTCAGGAAAGAAACAAATTGACCGGATATTTTTCTATTTATTTTGGAAGGGAATTTAAATTTGTTTTAAGTAAATAAACTTTTACTTTAAAACATTATTAGTGATAATTTTCTTTTTAAATCAAATATTTCTCTGGCAGAGGAGAGCCATCTAGGGCAACATTAATCCTCGTGTTGTTGTTTAGTATGTATTTGGTTTACGAACGTAACTATATTGTATAATGTATATTATTATTTATAACAGAGAAACGCGGAAGTACTTTAAAAAAAATCGAGTTGTCAATTTTTTTCTATAGTACAATTTGGGGCAGAAAAACAATTAAATTATAGAATAAAAAATAAAATTTTTCATAAGTTGCCCCAAAAATATCAATAAATTATCAATAAACAATTCAGAGATGCATTTAATGTCTTAAAGTTTCATACAACATATCTGGCCTAAACCTTGGGAGTTGAAATAATATTGGGTCAAATTTTCATCTCCCCAAAAATAAACTCGAGCAAGTTTTCCTAAGTCGGGCCAAAACATTTATTGAAATTAAGAATTTGGATAAAAAAGGTGAACAAGTCTATATTGAAATCTCTAACAAAAGCAAAGTGTTTACAATTTTGATATTCGATAATAGATTTTGTTAAGATAAAGAAAGATATCTAATCTGCTTTCGGTTTAAAAAAAACAACAAATTAGTCAGAAAGTCTAATTATTTGCTTTTTTAAATTAAAATTTAAAATATGTTCTTTAATGTTATTTAGTTTAAATATCGTTTTAATTGTAAAATAAGGGACGCTGTTTTCTTTCGCTCATTTCGCTTGGTATTCGGCCAAATTAAGGATAACACTGATTGTCGGTCTTAATTGTATTTTTGGCCCTGAAATAAAATTCTAATTTACATTTTAAAGTGTTGAGAATCTAACTTTCATTCCAGGTTTTTATCGCTGGCGGCCATGTTGGTTGTTATTTTTATTTTTCCTTCGACTGAATATATTGTTCCTTGGACTAACATACTTTTACTGCTTTAACATTTTATTACACACAAAAAAAACTTTAAACATTCTATTTACAAAAGCAAGTGTTGAAAGAATTTAACGAATTTAAAAGCAAACATAAAAAGGGTAAAACATACAAGTCGTGAATTTAAGAATAACAAAAAATGTCGCCGAAAAGACGACGGGTAAAATGTGGCATAAAAGTTCAATTTGATATATGCTAAAAAATAAATTGTAGTTTTTTGTCAGGACAAAATGTACCATTTCACCTCAAAAATCGATTTCATCGAACATTTGGGTGAATACCGAGCGAAATGGGCGAGAAAATAAAACAGCGTGTATAGTATAATGGAACCTAATTTCTTTAATTTAAAAGCACGAATTAAAAGAAAAATTGGCTTATTTATTTTATCAGCAATAAAAATCCTTGTCATAAATACAAAAAAGTTCAAATCTATTAGAAAATTACTTCAAAGACATCTATAGACTCCCTCGCACATTTGAAGACATGTGTTGCCAAATAGTCTCCTGCATTAAGAAAACTGTCCCATCAAAAATATAACATGTCGATGTAAAAATATGAGGACTCCAAATGTTCTGTCTTCGTTCTTTCTCCCTCTCTCTTACTGCCCTCTCCCTCTCTCTCTCTCTCTTCCTATCTCATATACATTAACCAAAGATATACTTATAAAAAATAACTCAGAGTAAACTCTTAGACTGTCTTTTCTTTTGCTTTTTATTGCTGAATAAAAAACTAATGTTTAAAAGAAAAAAAATCAAATAATTTTGGAGCGAGGAGCACGGAGCGATAACAACACTGCTCTTTAGTCCCAAATGGAGTTGCTCCCGCTCCACTCCCGCTCCACTCCCGCTCCACTCCCGCTGAATATAAAATGAGCCCTCCTCTCCTTCGTTCCAGCAAAAAGGAGCGTGCTCCTGGAGCGCGCTCCTTTTTTAATATAATCCAGTTTCAGTTCGTATCCACAAAAAAAAGGAGAATTTCTAGTGTGTTTACATCATAGATCTCAATAATAGATAGATATATTTATTAATAAAAAAAATCATTATACAAACATATATACGATACACATCCACTTCTAATGTTTCGATCGTAGATTTAATAAGTAACGATGTCTTCAGTCCGAGAAGTAAACATACTGTTAATCATAAATAGTTACACACACTTAGTAACCCCCTGAAACTGTATGATTTCCACTTTAACTAGATAAAAATATCCTTGATAACTTATAAGCTCTTGATAGATGCAAAGCCTTTGACAAGGTCTGGCATAAGGGTATTTTCATGAAAATAAATTCATATGGTATTACTGGACGAATATTAAATATATTTAAATCCTTCCTATACAAAAGAAAGATTCAGATTGTGTTTGATGGCTGTTAATCAAAACAACTTGACATGAATGCAGGTGTCCACCATGGGATTGGTCCTTGGCCATTTATAGTCTCTGATCTTCATAAACAATCTGCATGATGACATTGCGTATGAGATCTATATATTTGCTGACAGCAGAACGATCTACTCTCTTAAGTTGGGTAAAACGGACGCGCACATATAAGAGGAAATGGCTTAATCTTCAGAAAGTTAACCCCAATCTATAGTGGAATGGGGTCAAACATTGATGGCAACATTTAATGCTGCTAAGACAAAGCACTGTTTCTATGGCAAATAACGCCCTTCCTAATAGTACAACGTTCAAACTATTCGATCTTACATTCAAAGGTAACATTAATTTGCATAAATAAATAGAAGAGATGGACAAGGCTCCTTCGAAGAAAGTAGAATATTTCTACCAAGCTAAAAAGCTTATCACACCTGACAGTATCCTATATCTCTACAAAGCCACCATCCGCTCATGCACAGAATATAGTTGTCACATCTCGGCTGGGGCACAATCTACTAGTCTCTCCATCTTAGCCAAGGTCCAAAAAAGAGGCACTAATCTAATAAGTCCCCCACGATTCACCAAGCTCCAACCTCTGTTTCATCGCCGCAATGTTGCTCCATTATGCTTGTTTTACAAGTACTTCAATGGAATGTGATCAGATGATATTGCTGCTTTGCTGCCCACTCGACGTAAATACACTCGACAAACCTAATAATTAGCTAGATCCCATCCATTTACTGTGGGGGTCACAAGATACCGACTAACCTTCTACTCAAATAGCTTCTTTCATCGAACTGCTGGTCTGTGGAACTCCGTTCCTGCTCCCTGTGTCCACGACTGCAGAAATATAAAACGAATGTGAACAAACATCTTGCTACATAGCTCCCAATTTCGGATGACTCACAAAACGTGTATCCTAATTCTCAGTAGTCCCTTAAGTCTACAGTGGTAACTTGCCTTGTTTGGGGTGAAATTAGTTTTAAAAAGTAAACTATCATTCCTAATCTAAACTATAAATATAAAAGTTCTATCTTACTTTCTAGTATGAGTGTGTCCCACTCCGGTATCCCTTCCTCCCTCATTGTCTTAGGTATATAAGTGTTGTGTTACCCTATGTAGGGTGTATATGTTTTTATATGTATATGTGTTATGATAAGCTATACTGTAAGTGATTTTGTTTTGTATTTATTAGTATATTTATTTTATACCGGCATGTCGGTTTACTAGTGTATTTGTATCAGATTTGTTGTGTCGTCTCGTATGGTATGCACCCGGTTTTGTGGCTTATTTTGTTTCATCTGATGTGACTTATGGAATTGAGTACCTATTTATATTGATATCTTACTTGTATAAATGTTAAGTATATGTAATACACTAGTATTTGTATTGCCATACTTAGCGGTTCGCGTCCTTGTGAGTTATTTACATAGGGTGTTATATACATAACTTATATTGATTGCTTGAAAGGTTTTAAATGCAGTATCTATATCTGTTTGACCGAATATAAACTGTTAATTCCTATATTAGTGTATTGGTTGTTTACCCATACTTATTCAGATCAATATTAGTTGGACACCATTATCCACTTTTAAGTTAATACCCAAAAAAGGATTTAGTTATATTAGTATCGATTATTTCGTCTTTTACTTTCGTATTAACTGAAGTATTTGGTTATTTGTACGTGTATCTTCAGTATCGCCTGTGGCGCAACTGATATAAGTCTTAAGTAATAATCAGTTTAAAGTGATCGATTTTGAAAGTTGAAGGTTAAATATTCTGTACGGAAGATACAGTGAATACAATTACGAATTACTTAAGATTTCTTACGTATCATGGCTGATCGAGCGAAAGCTAGCTACGCCGGTGGATGAAATTAAACGTTCCGTTCAGTACAGATTACCGTTTTTGACATAAAGATTTCCGAGTTCGACAAGACGAAACTAAAAAAGGTCAGTAACCTCGCATCAGCCAAAACCGTCTGAGAATAACACTCAAGATGAGAATAGTCCGAATAATTCAAATAATACAAATAAGACGTTGCTATGTTTTTTTTGTATCTACTTATTCAATATTTGTATGGGAAGATGTTGACAAAGCTCTAATCTATTGTACCTCCCTTAAAAACATTAACAACACTACTTCCTAGCATCACAGCAAAAACACTTTTCTTTCCTGCTCTGTTAATGTTAGGAACTAGCAAGCCTCTGATGAAAAAATATTTGGCAAAGACAAGAAGCCACCGATTTTTTTTAAAATTAAAAGCAATGGGATATACTGAGAACCCAATCCACTTGAGATTTTATAGAATGTATGCTCACTCCAGATTTTATGTATATATATATATATATATTTATGTAAATATATATATATATATTTATGTAACTATATATATATATATATATATATATATATATATATATATATATATATATATATATATATTCCGGACCTTTTTAAATTGCTTGACAGTGAACTTTTTCTATTTACTGTTCTGTTATTTAAACGTTTACCGTGAAATATTAATAAATTGATTTGAGATTCCATTCCTATTCTCTCTTCTCATTTATTTGTGTTCACCTATTCCATCTTCCGGTACGTATATCACATTGCTTCTGCCTCGGATTACTAACATTTACACACACATATATATATATATATATATATATATATATATATATATATATATATATATATATATATATATATATATATATATATATGTATATTATAAATATATAGTCTAAAGAAGCCTTGAGTCATTTTAAACAAAGAAAAAAATGAAAGTAAAATGCAGTTCAAATTCCCAGAGAAACTAACTAAATCCAAGATATTGCAGACTTAACATTCGTTGGAAAATTAATGAATAAAAAAATAAGTAAATACACAAAATAAAAAGGGGGGTGTTACGTATCTAAGAGTGAAACAAAAACAGGAGACATTCAGCATCTTATATTAACTCGGGGATCATCAGCTGCTTACCATGTAACTGTTTCGGAGATTAAAAAACCCGACAGTTATAATATTCATGGCTCTCCAATGGTACTGATAAACTACCATTTCCCCAATAATCAAGTGTCGAAATAATTACCTGAAGATTTCACTAATATATACATTTTATTTACCTCCCCAGGAGGTTAGGCACAAGGCCAGTTTTATCTTACTCCATCAAGTAAGATGTGACCCAAGCTCGGGTCGGGAAAGTGGGGTTTGAAAAGCCAGCGCCCGAGAAGGTGAGCACTCTGGTCATTAAAAATTGCCTTAGCAGCCCCGTCGGCATTCCCCGGTAGGGGCGCCTCAGGCAGTAAGCAACAAACTTACTCCTCCCCAAAGAGGGGAGGCAAAGCCTGGGAGGGTGGTCCTCCTAGAACGGCACAGGTGGGACCCATAGACCGGCATAAATCAAGCCCCGAAGGCCAAGACGATACCATTTTATGGCGTGTATCAATCAATGATATACATTTTATTTACCTCCCCAGGAGGTTAGGCACAAGGCCAGTTTTATCTTACTCCCACAAGTAAGATGTGACCCAAGCTTGGGTCGGGAAAGTGGGGGTTGAAAAGCCAGCGCCCGAGAAGGTGAGCACTCTGGCCATTAAAAATTGCCTGGGCAGCCCCGTCGGCATTCCCCGCTAGGGGCGCCTCAGGCAGTAAGCAACAAACTTACTCCTCCCCAAAGAGGAGAGGCAAAGCCTGGAAGGGTGGACCTCCTAGAACTGCACAGGCCAGACCCATAGACCAGCGTAAATCAAG
Source organism: Sepiola atlantica (assembly GCA_963556195.1). Lineage (NCBI taxonomy): Eukaryota > Metazoa > Mollusca > Cephalopoda > Sepiida > Sepiolidae > Sepiola > Sepiola atlantica. The sequence goes on along the minus strand of OY744526.1, from coordinate 107,953,772 downwards.
CCCCGAAGGCCAAGACGATACCATTTTATGGCGTGTATCAATCAATGATATACATTTTATTTACCTCCCCAGGAGGTTAGGCACAAGGCCAGGTTTATCTTACTCCCACAAGAAAGATGTGACCCAAGCTTGGGTCGGGAAAGTGGGGGTTGAAAAGCCAGCGCCCGAGAAGGTGAGCACTCTGGCCATTAAAAATTGCCTGGGCAGCCCCGTCGGCATTTCCTGGTAGGGGCGCCTCAAGCAGTAAGCAATAAACTTACTCCTCTCCAAAGAGAGGAGGCAAAGCCTGGGAGGGTGGACCTCCTAGAACTGCACAGGACAGACCCATAGACCGGCGTAAATCAAGCTCCGAAGGCCAAGACGATACCATTTTATGGCGTGTATCAATCAATGATATACATAGTATTTACCTCCCCAGGAGGTTAGGCACAAGGCCAGTTTTATCTTACTCCCACAAGGTAAGATGTGACCCAAGCTCGGGTCGGAAAGTGGGGTTTGAAAAGCCAGCGCCCGAGAAGGTGAGCAGTCTGGCCATTAAAAATTGCCTGGGCAGCCCGCCGGCATTTCCCGGTAGGGGCGCCTCAGGCAGTAAGCAATAAACTCACTCCTCCCCAAAGAGGGGAGGCAAAGCCTGGGAGGGTGGACCTCCTAGAACTGCACAGGACAGACCCATAGACCGGCGTTAATCAAGCCCCGAAGGCCAAGACGATACCATTTTATGGCGTGTATCAATCAATGATATACATTTTATTTACCTCCCCAGGAGGTTAGGCACAAGGCCAGTTTTATCTTACTCCCACAAGTAAGATGTGACACAAGCTCGGGTCGGAAAGTGGGGTTTTAAAAGCCAGCGCCCGAGAAGGTGAGCACTCTGGCCATTAAAAATTGCCTGGGCAGCCCCGTCGGCATTCCCCGGTAGGGGCGCCTCAGGCAGTAAGCAACAAACTTACTCCTCCCCAAAGAGGGGAGGCAAAGCCTGGGAGGGTGGACCTCCAAGAACTGCACAGGACAGACCCATAGACTGGCGTAAATCAAGCCCCGAAGGCCAAGACGATACCAGTTTATGGCGCGTATCGATGATACGACATTTTATTTATATTTACCTCCCCAGGAGGTTAGGCACAAGGCCAGTTTTATCTTACTCCCACAAGTAAGATGTGACCCAAGCTCGGGTCGGGAAAGTGGGGTTTGAAAAGCCAGCGCCCGAGAAGGTGAGCACTCTGGCCATTAAAAATTGCCTGGGCAGCCCCGTCGGCATTCCCCGGCAGCGGCGCCTCAGGCAGTAAGCAACAAACTTACTCCTCCCCAAAGAGGTGAGGCAAAGCCTGGGAGGGTGGACCTCCTAGAACTGCACAGGACAGACCCATAGACCGGCGTAAATCAAGCCCCGAAGGCCAAGACGATACCAGTTTATTGCGCGTATCGATGATACGACATTTTATTTACCTCCCCAGGAGGTTAGGCACAAGGCCAGTTTTATCTTACTCCCACAAGTAAGATGTGACCCAAGCTCGGGTTGGGAAAGTGGGGTTTGAAAAGCCAGCGCCCGAGAAGGTGAGCACTCTGGCCATTAAAAATTGCCTGGACAGCCCCGTCGGCATTTCCCGGTAGGTTTACACACATTGCACATACACTTTTAAGCAACCAATAATCTTTTTTAGTCACTCATATTATTGTTCATGATACAACTTACAACCTTTTGAAATGTTAAATTTCTTTTC
>OY744526.1:107942051-107947051 GCA_963556195.1 Sepiola atlantica | reverse complement strand
GTTGTCACTCGGACCCCAGGGGGTGCCCATATTTATTGTCAGTGCGCAATCATTATTTATAACTTGCGTGAAACCTTTAGTAACTAAATAATAATAATAATAATAATAATAATAATGATAATAATAATGATAATAATAATGATAATAATAATGATAATAATAATAATAATAATAATAATAATAATAATAATAATAATAATTATAATACCAGACAGGATTATTAATCTCATCCAGAAAGCAATGGAAACATGGAGACTAAAACTGACAGCCGGAGGACAATACCTGTCTTAGATAAAAATACAGAGAGAAATTTTTCAAGGAGACTCTCTATCACCACTACTGTTTATAATAGCCATGATGCCACTCAACTACATACTCAGAAATTGTGATGCCGGATACAGGTTTACGGATACAGAACAAAGAATAAACCACCTGATTTACATGGATGACCTTAAACTGTTTGCAAAAAAACAAAAAAGAACTGGAAAAGCTGATAAACACAACCAGGATATTAAGCCAGGATATCCAAATGGAGTTTGGAATAGAAAAATGTGCACTGCTAGAGATCAAAAGAGGAAAACTGGAGACGACAGAAGGTATAGAACTCCCCAACCAAGAGGAGATGAGGGCGCTAGGAGAACAAGTTAGTTACACATACCTGGGAGTTCTGGAAGCAGACACAATCAAATATACAGAAATGAAAGAGAAGATTGGGAAAGAATATCTACGAAGAACAAACTATATAGCAGAAACCTAGTAAAAGGGATAAACACATGGGCTGTATCACTAATAAGATACTCTGGACCATTCATAGTCTGGACCAAAGAAGAACTCAGGCACCTTGACCAAAGAACTAGAAAACTAATGACTATGCACAATGCATTGCACCCAAAAGACGACACGGACAGACTCTACGTGAAAAGAAATGAAGAAAGTAGAGGACTGGTAAGTATAGAAGACTGTGTGGAAGACACCAAAAAAGAGCTGGAGAAATATGTAACCCAGAACACGGAAAGACTGATCACCACAGCAAGAGACACCATCCCAACAAACAACTCCGGAAGCACTGAACCCAGAAACAAAAAGACAAGAAAGGAAAAGTGGGAAGAAAAACAACTACATGGACGCTTTATAAGACTCACAAACAATGAAGCCAATGAAAACAGCTGGGCATGGCTAAGAAAAGGACACCTGAACAGAGACACGGAATCTCTGCTGACGGCCGCGCAGAACAATGCGATTAGGACAAACTTTATTAAAGCAAATATAGATAAAACCCAGGAAAACAGCAAATGCCGATTGTGTGGACAAATAGACGAAACGATAAATCATATAATAAGTGAATGCAGCGAGCTAGCACAAAGGGAATACAAGAACAGACATGACAGCATGGGGAAAGAAGTACAAACAAACACAAACACAAACCAGAAACTGTACTAGAAAACGAAAAACACAAAATCATATGGGATATGAATGTACAAACAGACAAACCCATAACAGCAAGGAGACCGGATATGATAATAATCAACAAGAAAGAAAAATCCTGCAAAATCGTAGACTTTGCCGTTCCAGCATAGCACAGAGTTAAGATCAAAGAGACGGAAAAAAGAAGACAATATACTGAACTTGCCAGAGAATTGAAAGGAATATGGAACATGAAGAAAGTCAGTATAACACCAATAATCATAGGAGCACTAGGAACAGTCCCCCAAAACATGGAGAAAAGACTAGGAGAAATAGGAATAAAAGGGATAACTGAGACCATACAAAGGACAGTAATGATCAAAACAGCTACAATCCTGAGAAATGTCCTCGAATGCGGAAACCACCCCACATAAGCAACGAATGGAGAACAAACACATGGAAGCACACAACAACAGAACCGGGGAAAATACAACCGCACGAGAGAGGCGCAAGCATAGGCTGACGCCACAAAAATTATGGACAGAGGGTCGAGGAAGGAAAGCGCAAACCGGACCTCTACTCGAAGAGCGCGGACAGCTCTGGGACCTTGGGAAGGCTTGTTGCCACTCGGGCCCCAGAGGGGACCGATGATCCTTATCAGCATGAAATCGTTGGTAGGTGGCTGTTGCGATTACCGCAAGGTTATCAGCGGTGATGAACGAAAAGAGGGGGAGCATACTGGAGGCCTGAGGAGACTTGTTGTCGCTCGGACTCCAGGGAATACCACAGGTTGTCGGCAGTGGGCGACCACTGACGATGACCAGTGTGATAACTCCTAGTGAGTAAATAATAATAATATAATAATAATAATGATAATAACCAGGGCATGTACATAGCCGACCTGAAACTATTTGCCTAAAAAACAAAAATCAACTGGTAAAGCTCATAAATACGACCAGAATCTTCAGCCAGTATATTCAAATAGAATTCAGAATAGGAAAGTTGCGCATTGCTAGAGATAAAAAGTGGAAAACTGGATACAATAGAGTGCATGGAACTACCCCACTAAGAGCAGATGAGGGCACGAAGCGAACAAGATAGTTATGAACATTTGCAAGTCCTGGAAGCAGACACCATCAAACACACAGAAAAAACAGAGAAAATTGGAAAAGGATACCTGAGAAGAAATGGAAACTCTTAGAAACGAAGGTATATAGCATCTATCTAGTAAAAGGAATGAACAGTATCACTTATAACATGCGCTGGACCATTCATAGGCTGGACTAAAGAAGAACTTAGGCACCTTGACCAGAAGATTAGAAAATTAATGACTATGAACAATGCACTACACCCAAAAGACGATACAGGGAGCTTCTCCGTGAAAAGAAACGACGGGGGACGAGGACTGGTTAGTAATGAAGACGGTATGGAAGACACATACAAGAACTGGAGAAATAGATTGCTCAGAACGCAGAATATCTGATGTACTCAGCAAGAGACACCGTCCCAATGAATAACTTAAGAAGCACTGTAACCAGAAACGAAAAGATAAGAAAAACAAAGATAGAAAAAACAACTTCATGGATATTTCATAACTTTCAAATTTAGCTATATCAATTTTTAAATTACGCTCTTCGAAATGTTTGATTTATCTCTTCAAAACTGTAACTTTAGCTTTTTTTAAATGTTAAATTTAGCTGTTGAAAATGTTTAATTTAGCTCTTAAATATTTTTAATTTAGCTCTTTGAAATTTAAAGTAAAGCTCTTTTAAATTTCAAATTTATCTCTTTAATATCTTACTTAAATCTGAAGTTCATCAATTCCTGGAGAATTGCCATATTTTTTTTTGTTTTCAGTCACTATTTATATAAAAGATTCTAGACAATGTTTTAGTAGTATTATATTTGTATGTTTGAGGATATGAAATTGTTCAAATCTCTTCTGTTCAAGGAACTATTTTTGCGTCCTGGGGCGGGTATTATTTTTGTTCAATATCAACTTCTCTTAATATCACCTTTATCGGCTTGTGACCATTAAATGATATTATCTTCGAAATGAGTTCGCTTCTATCTGGGTGCTATAAATGTTCGACCTTGTGTTTGATTAAGCTAAGTAACAATCTATATTTTTCTTCATCTGTCAATTTCACGTCTCACCAGGAACCGTGAATTGAAAAAAATCGGATTCGTATTGGTTTAATTATTTCTCGTTCGGATAGTAAAAGTTTTTTAAGGACACGACTTTTTCGAAATTTTATGAGATTTACTCAAAAATAGAGTTGATGTGTTGTTTTAGGTTTCAGTTGTTTTTGTTCAGTTTCTAAGAAAGTTTAAATCCTTGACAATTCTCTCAAAGTTCGCGCATATAAATCATTTTTCTGTTCGCTTTATTATTATTATTATTATTATTATTATTATTATTATTATTATTATTATTATTATTATTATTATTATTATTGTTATTGTTATTGTTGTTGTTGTTATAGTCATCGTCATCATCATCATCATCATCATCATCATCATCATCATCATCATCATCATCATCATCATCATCATTATTATTATTGTTATTATTATTATTACGATTATTATTTGTGTATGTATTGGAGTTAAAAGAGTCATTATCAATGATTGCTCATTGACAATAGCAATTAGTGTTCCTCGGAGGCTGAATGACAATACGTCTGCCTTGAATTCCGACCATCTGCGCCTCTTTCAATAATCCTTGCAAATTATTTTTTTGTTAATGCAGCAGTCGTTTACAATTGATTTATCGCATCCATCGGCCACTGGTTTTCTCTTTTGAAGAAGTAATGTTGTATATGTTCGTTTGTAATAACTATGCACCCAGGCATTGCCTTCCCCTTAAGGGTCAGTGTAGTACATGTTTTGAGACCATGATATCATCCTCACTGGCATTCTAATATTTTTAAGGTGGTAGTTCAGTATCTTTTCTGTGCTACAAACCAACACTCTTAGGCATTACATTCTTTTTTTTCTTTTAGATGGGGGTATACAGTGGTCTCCTTTTCGTTGTCGTGAGACAATCATAACAGGCATTACCTTTTTTGGTGTGTGTTAGGAGGAGTAGCGTGCGTCAAATAGCAATAGTTTCATTCAAAAGTGTATTAGTTGTTCAGATTCTGCACTTCGTCTTTTCTCCCCTCGATTGGAGCAGCCGTGTTCTTTTTAGACCGAGAGAATTTTTATTTGTGTGCCAATGCAATCTAAAGTCGGAGTACTTTTCTTTCTTTCGCTTCTTTTACTCCTAAAACTTTACATAACATTGTAGTGTAGCAATGCTCACTACAAGAATCTCGAAACATAATGTAACTGGATTGTTTAATTTTACTTTATTATAAAATATTCGTTGAACATGAACAAATATGAATGCATTCAAGGGCGTAGCGGTGAGAATTATTTGAAGATGGCTAAATAAATGTAGCTTAACATGAGTGTGAACAGAAAACATCACAGTTATTATTACCCTTTTTTAAGTAAAGGAAATTAAATCTAAAGTTGTAAAAACGTACATATATATTTATATATATAAGATCATTGACAGACAACATATGCTTTGTCTACAATGATTCACG
>OY744526.1:107922051-107937051 GCA_963556195.1 Sepiola atlantica | reverse complement strand
TTTAAATGTTGGTTGTTTTTTCGCTATTGAATTTTTAATTTCCATGAATGCCGTGTAATTTATGTAGAAGCCTTAAGCACACATGCACATATGACATCAGAAGTGGAAGCATAATTTTATTAATATAAAAATTATAATACCTTTAAAATATATATTAATTTAACCTAATACGACGATTATTAGCATCTTTATCTATGAGCATAGCAGTTATGCGTATATATTAATATATTTTACGTACATGATTCACTTATGACTAATTACTCAATGATTATAGATTTGGGCGTATAGGGACTAGGTGTAACGGTTCGTAATTTAGTTTATATTGAAGTAAATTTAATTGTATGTAAAATGGTTAAAATATGTTGAAGTTCCTTGTTCAAAATTAAGATATTTCCGATTGTTGTGATATTTTCACAATAGGTATAAGACATTAATTAATTATTATTCTAAAAATCTAAGAGTCTCTAAAATATTTCAAGGATTGTTTGAATTCGTAATATGGGCACAACGTACTATTTTAAAATAACAAAACATATTTAAGATTTGAATTAAAGTTTATCCATAGACACTAGACACCGTTTAAATCAACATTCTTTGCAATTCAATGTTTTTAATTAGACTATCCATATGTATTTGACACCAATTAAACAATATTTCATGAAGTTTAATTTCTTATTAAGACCTCAAAGTTGAGACATTTTCAAAAATCTAAATCATTTATTGGATTTTTAATCAAGGAAGGCGCGAGAGCACTCTATCTCTTAATAGACTTAAAAATGGCCTATGCTGGAAATCTCATTTCTTTGATCAATCATAACTCAAAAACTAATAAACCAAATTAGTTAAAACTTTGCACAACATTTTTATTTGATAGGTTCGATAAGTGTGTAGAATTTCAGCATCATTAGTCGAGGCAACGTACGTATGTGCAACCCTGTATCTCATCAACTATTTGGTGAATTCAGCTGATTTTGGCAGAGGTAGAGGTTCTAGGGAATAGTTGATTGCATTTTAATTTCAGTTACCTTACTTTTCCAGAAAATTAAAAAAAAAAACTTAAAAATGGCCATTGTGTTGAGGCATAACCTTTATAAAAGTAGTGACATTCCATGATAAATGGCAGTGTACTGAAATCGTATGCCCTTAATAGGATTAAGATGAACATTCATATACACTAAATGTACAAAAGCAAGGAAATTCCCAAATGTTTACACTTTTATTGTCATTAAGAGTATGAGAGCACAACAGGGCTATGCATTTTACTGGTAGGAATTGTACTTCAGCGCACCTCACACACTTCATCCACTCATGCATAGAGATGTATACTGTAGTGATGTGATAATGAAATGGTTTGGTTGATATGTAGGCATACCCTTAAGTAATGACAATAAAAGTGTAAATATTTGGGAATTTCCTTGCTTTTGTACTTTTAGTGTATATGAATTTTGATCTTAACCCTCTTAAGGTCATACGATTTCAGTATACTGGCATTCATCATGGAATTAAAATTAGAATCAGGGTTCTATGCATAAGGTTCAGTATGATTATATATTGAGTTTAATTTCCATAAGAAAAGAAAATTGGTGCAAAACTGGTCTGTTCGGTATTGCATACTCGCGTTGACACACCGGTTCTGGTCAGGTCATCGAAATTAAGCGATGGGGAGTATGGGCATTACCAGATGGGTGACCATTTGGGAATGTTAGGCAATGTATGACCAGCTGTAAATTGTGAATTTGATATACTCTGCAAACTTCCTCCTTCGGTGGAAGCGGACATAGCCCACCCAGGGCTAATACCAGACCAGGTATAACCGCTTCGTTTTTGCTGATGTTCTAGGAATTCACTTTAACGCAGCGGGGCAGTTGTTCTTTTAGTTAATTTATAACATAACTATGTTCGCAGAATGTAAGAAAATTTGAACGTGTGAACGTGAATGTTGTACAGGTGTTTTTAAATGACTTTTCAGCGTGTATACGATGTTTGCTCACACGACCCAACATCTCAAAGAAATGACTCAGTGGCGGAGACGTTGATTATATGAGCGAATAAAGACGTTTGAAGAATTTTAGTAGTTTTTCTTCTTTTTAACAACGAACGATGATTATAGGTTTCGTGCAAGCTAGTGAAATAAAGAAAGTCCTAAACAACAATATGACTTGTTGCAAATGTGTTTGATGTTTGTACAGACTCTAAAACTATCTAGAAGTATGCTCATTGAGCAAACATTGTTTACATAATCCAAGTACTGGGTCAAACCAGAAGTATCCTCCGAGTCAAGGTCATCAGCAAACGGTGTCCGGTCAAATACAGTCCCTGATATCAAACTTCATCTGTAATATAACTTCTTGGGAGAATTTCAGTTTCTCAAATTTACTAATGTATTGAGTAAATTGTAAGTTGATAGTATAGAATAGAAAGAAAGCCTTCCCCGTCCATGTTAAGAATGGCTTTCTAAATAATAACGTTATTATTTAAGCACGCTCAGTAAACCAAAATATTTTTTAGAAAGTCATTCTTAACATAGACGTGGTGAGAGTTTGTTTTGTTAATTATTCTGTACTTTTACATAAACATTTTATAAATTAATAAATGAATAAACATTAGTACAAAACTTGGAAGACCACAAGAGTAAGCGATCCAAAACAAGAAGTATTTAATATCAGGAACGGAATCTGGCCGACCATCGTTTGCTGCGAACTTCGGGCTGGAATTCTTCTGGTTTGACAGTACTAATAATCCTACTGGTTTCAAATTTACCGCTTTCCAAATGGATAGAAAATTGCATTCATTTTCAATTTCATGAAACTAGCAGGGCTACTCGGCGAGGCCCGAGCTCTTAATTCCGATGAACTACGTAGATTGCAGAAAAATAAAATAAAAGTAATCAATCTGATTCATGTTGTAATTGTAATTTTAAATGTCTAACATACTTTTGAGACGTAATTAGAGTATAAATAATTATTCCCCAGGTAGATTCAAGCTGAACAAAGCCTTTTTTAACTGATTTACCAAGTAAAAAAAACCCAAATATATCCGGTGTTTAATAGATAACCGACGACTATTGTTTTTCTCCCACACCGTCTCTCTATACAATCGAATGTAGGGCAGAAAAGTTTGAGACTAATAGATAACACAATTGTGACTGTGGGTAGTACTATTACGGCGCTTGTATCTATTTATAACTACTTTAAAAGTACATATCAGGATTAAATATGAGAATCGATTAAATCGTCTTTGAGAGCATATATTAATGTTTCGCATATAAGCGTGGCTCAACAGATTGTTTTATTTGCCTTTTGTCGAGACAACTATTCCGGTTACTGAAATAGTATAAATCTGACTTGACTTTACGTATAAAATTACTTCAGAGTGTAATTTATCAAAATCTGTAAAAAGTTTTAAAAATAATCGAAGTATTTAATAGATACAGATTGTATTATCCTCTTTTGATTTCATTCGGAAATTCATAACGGTTGATATACAGAGTGTTTATCATGATAGAAGGAGAGTAGAAAGTTGATCTTGGGTTTACTTTCGGTAGACACGTAACTATCGTTTCCCTTAGTCTGTTATTTTAGTGCTCTCATTCCATGAGCGATGTTTTTGACAAAAAGAAGGGCAATCGCTGTTTTCTGGGTCAGACTCTACCTCTCTAATACATATCGTTGACAAAGATTAGATCTGGAAGTAATTCATTTCGTTTTCATCTCCTTAGATCAAGTGGCTTCATCCCTTGTCTGGAGCGATTTCCATTCAAAAATATACAAAACATACGCATTTATTTAATTAAATCGTTTCTAAAAAAAATCATGAAAAAATATACCTTAGTTTTGGGATTGAGATATATCTAAAGAAAGCATCTGTTTTAATTGCTATAATTACCAGTAATGTATAATTAAACGGACAAGTAACCCATATGCCCTTTAAACATATATGAATTTCTCTCATCAAACCTATTAAATTTTGATTCGACTACTCTCTAATATTTGGGATATCTGTGTGAGCATTTAAAGAAAAACATACACATGTGTGACTGTACACACCTCAAACTTGATCGCACGAGCCATAGCTACAATTCTAATCCTTCTAATGGTCACTATTAGTATATCCCATATAAACAAGTATGGAAGCTTATAAAACACAATTTTAAAAAAATAATGTACAAAACAAAACTATACACAGCTTGCACGGAATATATTATCATTCTAATATCCCAGTTATGAAATGTTTAAATTTAATTCATATGAACCTAAAACAGATCAACATTAACTTACCGTTCCTCACAACACCTACTAGAAATAATAAGACATGACTTATTTTGAAATAAACAATAATTTCTACAGGTACACTTTCCGTCTCCCTATTGGTTACCCTATTAGTGGAGTATTATACTGCTTATTCTTAGAATTCCTAGAATTTATTCAATTCAAATTTAGATTACACCCAAACACTTAATATATATTGACGTCATTTACATTTTTTCTACCTGAAAATACACAAATATTAAAATCTTAAAACAAATTACACACAGTGGAACCCTTATCCAATTTACATATGAAAAATAACTCGATACCATTTTGGACAAATAATACATGAACCCATAATCAAAACTTAAATGGGAATCGAAAAACTACCTATAAAAATTACTACACACAGATTTACTTACAGTATGATGAAAAATCAAAACAAGCATGATAATCGTTTTTTCTACGTGAATTCAAAATGTGTAGTCTATAATATCGATACGAAAGATTTAACCACATCTCAAATTCACTGAAGCTATTACAATACCCCACATATTTTATATTAAGGGCAAAGAAAAACCTCCTACTAATATTTTCCAGAAACAATGATTAAAAGATATACACTGGACACTTCCTTTATAAGCAAGCATCCTTTTTTACTCACCCACGCCAATAATACAATAATTTAATACCCTCTAAATAAATTAGGAATTCCAGAATTAAAAACTACATCATGAACTTTAAAACAAGCATATAGAATTACAAAATATTACCGAAAAGCTCCCACATCTAATGCATATATATATATATATATATATATATATATATATATATATATATATATATATATATATATATATATATATATATATATATATATATATATACGTGAGAAAGAAGGGATGAGAGTAATCCGACGTAATAAGAAATTAAAAAGGAAAAACCAACAGATATTTTTTTATATATTCATCAACATTTCGTCTTTATTGTAAGACTTTCTCAGCCTGGACATTCCTCCAGCGCTGACAGTAGCCACGGCTACTACTTATCTTCATCTCACTATCATATCATCCCAACATTCGATGTACGTGCATGACATTTTTCTTCAAATTAAGTCTTATTATTGTGTATAGGCATGCTTGTGGTTTCATGTTCGTGTGTGTATATAGGTTTATTTGCCGGTGCGCATGGACATAGGTACGAGTGAAATAACAAGATAAGGAATTTAATGTATTACACTAAATATAAATATAAATATAACTATAACTATAAATATTAATATTATTAACACACCATTTATAAAGAAAATAAACCTATACCCCTCAAACGGAAATAACAGATATTATCCATCATTCCGTTTATAACCATGTTGTGTTCTTTTTTTTCTTTTTTCGTTTTTTTTTGTCAACACTACTGATTATAAACGGGACATATCAACGAAACACCGCTTCCCATTAAGATCTAGAAAATACGAAACTACCAATTCAATAAACAAAAATAAACAAACACGTTAAGTCCATAAAAACATTATTCCATCATGCTTTCCAACACTATATAGAACAATTAACCCGATACATAATTTTATTCACAAAAACGACAATAAAAGGGCACCCTAATTCCACAAACCAAACGGCAAACTATATGGCCGCTCCTTTCGTATTTTTTCAGACCAGATATAACAATAACATTACAAAAAGAACAAAAAATACGAAAACACCAATTCAATAAACAAAAATAAACAAACATGTTAAGTCGATAAAAACATATATTAATCATCTCTTTCAGCTCTATATCGAACAATTAATCCGATACATAACTTTATTCCCAAAAACGACAACAAACAAGCACACTAGTTTCACAGGCTCAAACGGTAAACTATATAGCCACCCCCTTTCGTATTTTTCAGGTATAATAATAACATTACAAAAGAACAGATACATAAATAAATAAATAAAACTTACTAACAAATAAATAAATAATAAATAAAACTTGCTAGGGAATAAAATGAAGGTCTCCCTTGAGCCTTAGTAAATCCCTATTCCACACCGGATTTTTTCGGGGACGCCCTCAGAGATTCACCGTTTTTCTGTCATTGTTGACGCCATTCCCTCTCGGGCGTTACTACAATCATTTCAGCTTGCCGATGATTCCACTGGGCACGGAGATTTACTAAAGATGTCTTAATCTGCCCTTTTGGATGAAACCGCGGTACATTGCTGAAATATGTAATATACAGTATCTAAATAAATGATATATATATATATGTATGTGTGTGTATATATATATATATATATATATATATATATATATATATATATATATATATATTTATTTTCAAGGTCAAATGTTACCGGTAATATTTACATTACCGACTATTTTCCTCGGATGAAAATAATTGATGTTTTAAAATCCATGGATTTAGGATAACGAGACAACTCCTTACTTAGAACTTCTGATGTTTTAATACATATTGAGTTTGTTCAACTTTGTCTCCATCACTTATTTTCTAAATTTAATGCTCTCTCAAATATATTACGATTAATTAATATTCAAATATACATGATTCCTATTTAAATACTTATTCAACAGGATGTATATATATATATATATATATATATATATATATATATATATATATATATATATATATATATATATATGAAGCAATCCAATAAAAGTTATAAATCAAATAATACAAAAAGTCCAATCAAAGTTCCAAAATCCCGACATGTGCATGGGTGGGGTGGATGGCGGGGTTGCATGTTGCTTTCTTTGTTGAGCCCATCAAGCGGGCTTAAACAGGAAGTAACACAGACTAAATTTCAGATCTATTAAAGTCATTCTGAGATGTAGACAATTTAATATCGCCTTCTGTTCGTTAGGGATTTGTCATGTCTGGTTGAATCGCTGGGGAGAGAAGATTACTTATTTTTTTCGCTCTGCTGGCAAGATGCGACAGGGATTCAGTCTTATTTTGCTCAATTCGGATTTAACGGGTTTTCTAATTAAACAACGAACTTTGATATGACTTAGGTGGCACATGTCGGGATTTTGGAACTTTGATTGGACTTTTTGTATTATTTGATTTATTTATCATTAACATTGAATATTGACACATTTCGCGACTGGATAACTTTGCCAGCCCCTTCAATTTCACGTATTTGGACTGCTGTTTATAACTTGGAGTAATGTCTTTCCTGATTATGCTTCTCAATTTGTATGACCTGGATGGACTGTATAGATTCAACAAAAAGTATGTTTTTGGGTTGATATGTTTGCTGTTATGTATTTTTATGTATTTGTGTATATAATTTTATATATTTTCAAAGCGTAACTTTATTACCTGTAGTAGTATAACTGCGGTAATGGTCCTCTGAAGAGAAGAATTATCTTTGAAAACTCATGAGCTAAGGACTTAAGGATACTTTGCTACAACTTTTAATTCTAATAAAATTTGATTGACACCTTATTTTATTACTTCATTTTATATTATAATATATATATATATATATATATATACACACACTAGTAGTAGAATACATGTTATAAAGTGCTTGGAGGGGGTTACGAATTTAACAAATTAGTGCAGGTAGATATAATTTAGTTAGAACTGTACGCAGAAATAGGCTTACCAGGAGGTAATGTTTAGTAGTACCTTCTACAGTTATGTAACTGTTCAGTAAATTAATACTTAGAAAATGTAATTTACATCAGAGGGGATGTTAAATTAAATCATACATCATCATAAGCATGAATTGAATTAAAGTAAGACATGACATAATGAAACTAAGTTCATGACGACATGGATCAATACGTAAAACTTATGGAAATTATAGAGTTAAGACTAAACACCTAAACATGACCAGATATAATCATATGGCGGGGAATTGATTGGGAGGGACTATTCATAGTGCAATTTAGATACTTTCTATCCATCATTATGTTATAAGGTGTGCTAATACGTGCACGATGAATGGGATAATACATGTCTTTCTAATATATATAACTTGTAATTTCAGCAAGAAATTTATCTAGAAGTAATTTTAGTATAAATATGTCCTGACAGAAGTACTCACTCTTAGAACGCATTTGGCGTGTTCGCAGCTAATGGATTGTGTCCTAGGTAAGGTACATCATGGAGCGGCAGAATAATCCTACCATTTTCCTAGAAATCTAAGCAACATATTTGATGTAAATCCTCCATTTCAGGTCGAGGGTGTAAGTTTATCATAGCAGGAGTTTTCCCGAGGAGAGAATCATTCAGTTCAACTGGAGAGATGAAAGGATCCGAGCATTTGTGGTGTAAAGATAGAATCTTTGTTTTAGAGGCGTTCAAAGTCACAACTACGTTTTTGTATCGAGCGTAACTTTCATAAAAAAATAATGGCAATGTACTAAGTCATTGTTTTATGTCATTGTTCTCTAAGTCTTAAGCCATTAATGTTGCTTGCCAGATTAATTATGAGTATACATTTTACATATCGACTATCTGGACGAAAAAGCACGTATCTGTTTTGAAACATAGAAATCCTTATATTCTTGTGGGAGATTTTCTTACACTAAATAATTTAATATACAAAAATATAGATATTTTCCTAATGTCAATATCAGTCTTGCGTGCAATCCGACAGAAACAGATGGCAGTGGCGTCTGTTCTTGTTTTTCTTGAACCCGTTTTGAAAGAAATTATATGTTTTTTAGCGGGTAACATATACACTGGTGCATATATGTTACACTACTGATACATATATTATTATGTAGATGTGCGTTGGTTTAAGCATTCAAAAACAGGCATTACACAAAAAACAGTTCGCACGAAAATAAAAATAAAAAATGTATAGTGATTAATGGTATTAATTATTGACAATAGTTCACATACTAGCATAGACTAATCAACAAGAGATTATGTTTCATTTGTACGAGTAACGGCACATCAACAGTTTGTGGTGATTTAATGGTGATATAAATTATCTAATAATACATGATTAGAAAGAAATAATCTGACCTTGGGTTTACTTTCGGCTGCTTCGTAACTCCTTAGTCCACAAGCGATTTTTCTGACAAAGGGGGAAGAGTTGCTGTTTTCTGGGTCGAAATCTATTCATCTAACACTTATCGTTGGCTAGTTGTTGACCTTGAAGTATATTGTTTTTAATTGGTTTGCTCCTTACCTCAAGTGTCTTGTCTGAAGCGATTTCCATTAAAAATATGATTCATTGGAAGTCAACGAAATGTTATCCGTAGTTTATCCGTAGCAGGGTAAGAAGTATTTGTCCAAATCTGTGAAAGATATCATGTATTCTCGTCATCGTTTGCGATGGATAGACTAGTGAGTGTGTAAAAACGTTGTTATTTTGTGCAACTGTTGTAGTAAGTAGTGATGGGACTATTCCAACATTTTTTCCCGATTTGGATACAAATGCCGATTACATTTCGGTTTCTAAAATCTCCTAAGAAAGTAGAATTTAATTTTTTAAAAATGTTTATTGAGAGGTAATTAAGCCGAGAAGCTTCATTATTTTTTAAATGCAGATATACATTTTTTTTTAATTGGACAAACTTTTAATGTTTTCTTTTTATGTATTGTATCAAATAATTCGATAAACTCATTGTGCCATTTTTTTCTGATTTACCCACTCGTCCATTTTTACCAGGACAGTTTTTTTCCGGTGGGCTTTAACCTAAATTCGTTATTATGATCTATAGGTGTTTGTTTTACTGGTAGTTTCAAATAAATAAATAAGTACCAGCTATAGAAAAGTACGTTCGAAACAAAAAATATTTTTAAATAATCGTTTTTGGAATCGGAAATTTGGCTAAAATGTTTCTGATTCCGATATCCAAAAACGTTCCGATTCTTCCGATTCCCGATACCGATTCCGTTTAATCGTCCCACCACAAGTTTCGATACCTCTCGTTGTTAGATTTATGAATAGATTTATTTCAATTGTAATTGTTGTGCTGAATTATTAAAATAACGAAAGTATTCTTCACTCTGAACGTACAATCTCAATCGTTATTTATTCAAGTTTTAAGAGAACAAATATTGCCAGCTTTTTGTAGTCGAGTTCTCATATTATAAGTCTCTAAAGTTCTCATATTATAAGTCTCTAAAGTTCTCATATTATAAATCTCTAAAGTTCTCATATTATAAGTCTCTAAAGTTCTCATATTATAAGTCTCTAAAGTTCTCATATTATAAGTCTCTAAAGTGGGTGGAGAGAAAACGAAACAACTTTATGTTGTTTAATACCGCATTGTTTCCTCTTAGACGACTCGCTTCTACTCGTTTTCTGACCTCCAAACTTTTCACATTAAATCAGTCCTCATGTTATTCACAAATTGCTTACCTTTCCTTTTTTCTGTTTTGATTTATTTATACGAGGTTTGATGACTCGAATAATTTAGATCATGCTGAATACTGTTCTCATCTTGAATGTTATTATCACGAAGTTTCGACCGATGTAACCTCCAGCCTTCTTCAGATGCGTCTTGTCGAAATCGGGAAGCTTTATGTTTACCTTTTAAATGTGTACAGAATTTCGAACGGACAACTTAATTTAATCCACGAAGATAGATTACTATTGTTCTGTTAATTATGACCGGCTAGAAGTCTTAAGTAATTAATAATTGTATTCTTAGTATCGCCAGCACATGATTAAATCTTCTAACGCGAGAAGACTGCCACTTAAAACGAATTATAAGAAGGCCGAAGGTTCCATCGATCTGAATCGTGTGAGAATAATATCCCCAAAAAGAACAATAGTCCGAAAAATCCAAATAATCCTCTTTTTTCGTTTACAAGTTTGGATATCTTACCTCCTGACCTTGCAAGACAATCCTTTACCCCGTCTGTAATTGAATTATTCTAGAAACATCCGAACGCTAAATACTAATTATTCGACACTTGTCGAAATCGCAGACCTTTATATACAATATTTTCCTTGAAATATTAGTGCATAAACACACCAATAAATCGAATGGAATATAAATAGAATCCACGAGCGTATGCACTTGTCCAACCACAAAATCTATGTCAAGATAAAGCAGCTGAACACATGGGGATTTAAAATGTTGTTTAGATTGAAATATTGGCTCTTATTTTAGTTAGAGCGATGCTATGAATTTTATTAGCTTTATATCTATCAAGCTATTTCATTAGTAATGTAAACTATTAAATCGTATCGTACCAAAAGAGGTTGATTCAAATATAATATAATTTTACTCCCGTAAACATGAACAGCTGAAAATAAATCGCGATTGTCATTTTAACGTCTTCTCCATGAATATAGAATAGTAAACCTGTATGAACTAGGATAGTTTAACCGATTACAGAAACAAATAGAAACATGTATTAGATGCGAGTAATTAAATTAAACGAAAAAAGAAAATATTAAAAACATTTCTCAAAATATTTCAAAATAACTTCCGTTTTTTTGTTTTTTTTCTTCATCTTGATTTTTTTTTAGATAATATTTCGTTTGATAAAACAAGCTTCGACAGAGCTTAGACAATTAAAGGTATAACCTTTTTTTCCATGATATCCTTCCTGGTCTTGTAGAAATGTTTTGAGAAATGTTTTGAAATATTTAACGTTTTTCTTTTGATTGAATTACTCGCATCTAATACATGGTTTCCTTGAAGGCATTTTGCCTCTATATTTATATTAACATTCAAAAGATGCTTTATAAAATGAACTTTCCTAATTCATAATTACCGGCGACCATGCGCATCAAGTTCTATTTAAAACAGACATTTTCACCATTAGTCCACAACATCGGACGAGACACTTCTACAAGACCAAGAAGGATATCATGGAAAAAAAGGTTATACCTTTATTTGTCTTAGCTCTGTCGAAGCTTGTTTTATCAAGCGAAATATTAGCTTAAAAAAAATCAAGATGAAGAAAAAAAAACGGAAAGTATTTTGAAATATTTTGAGAAATGTTTTGAAATATTTTTATTTTCATTTTGATTTAATTTCAACCTTCTTTAGTTAAACAAAATCCAACGAAATAAAAGTAACATTGCGGATCTTTACCCAAAAAAGTGTGCTTCAATATTTATAATGATCTGTGTATTATTTATGAATATCTCCTTGTACACACCAATATTGTAAACATACACTTACACCTATCCTTGTATTGATAGATATATTTGAATGTGTTAATATATTAATATTTATCGTCGTATATATATATGTATATATATATATGCATCACGTATATATGCATATATATATACATTTATCTATACATGTGTATATATATATATGTATATATATATATATACATTTATATATATATGTATATATATATATATATATATGCATCACGTATATATGCATATATATATATATACATTTATCTATACATGTGTATATATATATATATGTATATATATATATATATACACATTTATATATATATGTATATATATATATATATACATTTATATATATATATATATATATGTATATATATATATATATATATATATATATATATAATTACTTATCTGCATTAGCAACAGATCAATTATATTGTGTACATTGTTTACCGAATATCACGCTTCATGATTCCGTACGCTATTTCAATGCTTGACTTCCCTTTTGGGCCTTATTTATGCGCTTCGGTTCAGTTGACGCACTTTTATGAATTTACCACGCTTCCAGCATCTAAACCCGTACGTCTGCGATCCGATTAGATTAAAGGTTCCATGCGGTCAAGGGTATAAGTACGTCTGTGCACATCCTTACACATCTCAGTATGTAGGCCTTAGTAGATATATACGTTACTTGATTATAAGTATGCAGTTTGGTAGTTTGGTAGTTTTGTTTTACGGCATATCAACCCTTTTGGGGTTATTTAATGCCGAATCTGGTCATTATAGTGAAAGTTTTTATGCTTCAAGTTCTTAATATCTTCAAATGTTTAATCATGGTTTTTGGTTTGGTAGTTCTGTTTTACGGCATATCAACCCTTTTTGGTTTATTTAATGCCGAATCTGGTCTTGTTTTCTTCTCTTTTTTGTTTCTTTCCCCTTTTAATATCTGTTTCTATTTAACCCATAGTTGGGACCCTAACAGGTACTACCACTCCGGGTCAGGGTGGACCTGGAGCAATGGTAATTAAGAGGAGGCTCCACATTCCCCAAAGTCCGTAAGCCGGATCTCACCATCGGATGTAGTTTAAGGTCATATCCAGGACCGGGAGTAGGGTAGGAAAAATAAAAATAAAAAAGGGGAGGGAGAAAGGGAGAGGGGCTGTTGTTTTTGTTTTTGGTTTTGTAGAACATAATTAAGTTTTACAAACAAAAAAAAACAACAAAAAAAAAAAACGTCAATGTAGGTGAATTTCGTCTCAGGGAGCCACAGGGCAGCCTGATCTGGTATCACCAGTATAAGTATGCGGGTTCTGTCTCGTCAAAATACAGTATCGTTGTAACACCGTTTGTAAGCGGATAACCTAGGGTAAGAAACGTGGTGCCTGTCTAATATTTAGATGTGAGGCTATTTTTGGTACTGCAGTAAGCGTAAGTTGGAAAGGTTGAAAGTGATTTTAAAATCACCTTCTGTGATACCACTGGGAAGGGTAACTAGTATAGAAACAATGAAAATCATATTATTACATGAATGCTTATTCAGATATTGCTTCTATTAATTTGGGATTTCTCCTTTCCACTCGAATTAGATCCGTATTAGCCGAACTGTAGTCGAAAACACATTAGTATGTTTGAATAACCTACTAGACACAATCCTCCAGTGGTTCCTCTCTCTCAGTATAATGGTTTGTAAGGACAACCTTATATGAGAATACTTCACCCTCCAAGAAAATCATGACCAAATAGGTAAAATAACATAGTATTCGAACCCCAAATAAGATCCACTTACACGGCTATCCACTGGCTCGTACAAGAAATAGTGCACCTTCTCATAGTGATGTACCCTCAAGTTACAGCAATTAGCTGTATACTCCACCAGAAGACACAGTCTTGTCTTGGAATCCGGTAAGACCAAAAGACTAAAAGAAAAATATACCATAACATAGTAAACTGGTCATTTATGTGAACGAAAATGAATGGTCTCTACTTTTTTACTAACTCAACGTTTGCGGAGTAGAAGACGATCTTGATTGAACACTCGTGTATCTATGCATCTCATATGGAAAGCAAGTGTTTGCTCAAGGAAACGGCCATTTTCTTTGTAAGAACTTACTGACTGAGTAAAATGAAAATAAAATAGAAAGAATCGTGGTGTTTTCTTGTTTTGCGTTCTCAAGTGAACACTTGGTAGTTTAATGACTGCATAGCTTTTAAACTAGGGGATTTTAGATATATGTAACTAATATTGTATAGAAGAGGTTAATCATGTGCTTTTCTGGAAGTATACCTCCTGCGTACCCATTTTATATATCTTTTTATCGGGCATTACTTCATTTCCTAAAGTCTATTCTTATTTGTTGCGCAATTTTAACATTAATACGAAAATAACATGTTGTAAATCAGATAACAATTAAACAATTTAAAATCAATTTTATATGCACACAAAATACAAATGTACACATACTTTGCTATGTTTCAATTTCCTCTCTTTCTCTCTTTTTCTCTTAGTCTATCTATATGAATATACAATCTCTATTTATATAAAGTTAAGTATTAGCATATGTTTATATACTTATATGTATAGGACTCACTCCAAAACATACCAAACGATCATGATTAAATTTGACACATCTACTAGACTTAAGTATTGG
>OY744526.1:107907051-107917051 GCA_963556195.1 Sepiola atlantica | reverse complement strand
CTCTAAAAATATAGATATATCAAAAAGAGTTTAAAATTATGGAAGCGTGAAGCAGCATAAACTCACAAGAATGACTCTTGAGTAAGTGAATTGGAAAAACGACATATTAAATATCAGAAAAGTATAACAAAAATAAAATAATTAACATTGAAAGTCACATAATATTACATGGCAAAAAATATATGAACAAAATGGAATATATGATAAATATATTCAAACAAAAACAATTCATCAAACGAATTATAGAAATAAAAGCAAATATTAAAGAACAATTTTTTTAAATACTAAGAATATTAATCTATACTTACAAGAAAACATATTTTACTAGAAAAAATTGATTAAAAAATGTTAATTCATTTTTCTTGAAAAAGCCATTATTATTAATAAATTGACAAACCCTTATTTAGTTTATAAAAATAACAAGTGCAGAATTAATCACAAGGAAGGACTCACAAAGTTACTTAAACATACAAGTTTGCTTTTGGTATTAGAAATGTCATGCTCAAACAAATCAAAAATACTTAAAAATTGTTAATGATTTTGTCAAAAATGTTAAAAAGAATGGAGTGTTATTTGGGGAAACGATTTGTCTCATACTTTTACTAATGTTATTTAAAAGAGATACAATAGACTAGGCTCTATTGTATCATTTGAAATGGCATGATTTCGAAACTACTTAATGTAAAATAAATAAATGTGAATGAGCAAATCCTTGTCAACCTGATTAAATTAAAGATAAAAAAAATAAAATTGATGAAGTAAGTGATGATGACATTATTAGAATAATGGCAAACTAAGTGCATATATATATATATATATATATATATATATATATATATATATTAATATATATATATATATATTAATATATTATGCTGAACTAACTATTAAAAAGGAGACGTATCAATAGCAGTATGAATATGTATGTATATGCGTGAGTGGATGTGTATTTTTGAATCTTTATGTATGCATGTGTCTATGTATGTATGTATGTATGTATGTATTTGCATGTGTGTATGTTTATATATATATATATATTTATATATGTATATATATGTGTATATATATATAGTAAGCTATGCAAATATATTTATGGCAATTAAGCTACACAGAGGCTCCCGCGTTTCATCCCCAGAGAAAATATTCAGGCTAAAATATACATATATATATATATATATATATATATATATATACATGTGTGGATATGTATGTATATATGTGTATATATGCGTATATCTATGTATCGATATATGCGTATATATTTGTGGTTGTTTAATTTTATATATGTATATGTATATATATATACATATATACATATATATATATGTATGTATATATATATATATATATATATATATATATATATATATATGTCCATGTGTGTACTTATGTATCTAAAGATGTGTGCGGAAGTGTGTGTTTTATATGGAGATCAGAGTATGTTAATATCGATATGTCTGTATTCTTGTTAAGGTATATATCTGTGTATATATATGATGAGTTTTCTTTGCGTGAAAATGTATGCATGTAAATTAAATCTTTGAAGTTTTAACTTGAGAAGAAATGAACCCAAGCTAAGTGGGTGATGAAACAAAAGAAAAAATGGACGGAATGGTAGTTAAAAATAACGAATGACAAAGGTAATAAAAATAATTCAAAAGATATAAACTAATTGAAATAATTAACAAGTAAAGCATATATTCCAATAACCGGTGAAAATTCAAAACATATCCCATTCCTAAAAAAAAGATTTACTTACTAGGAATGTTTTCCAAATTCATCTGACTTTCTTGTGTGGTCTTTGGTCTGAAGAGGCTGACTCTCTTGGAAGAATACAACCAGAAACATGTATGAACATATGTAACCAATAAGATTTGTATAAATAACAATTTATACTATATATATATATATATATATATATATATATATATATATATATATATATACATATATATATATTAAACAGTGGAGAATTCATATTCATTTAAAGCATCTTCTAAAAAATTAAGCATAAAATAGAGGCATACGCCTAAAAGCACATAGGATGCACAATATAATAACAAAAATAAAAATTAAGACCATATTTTTACATTTTAAATTTCACGTATTTGTATTTTCATTTTGCAATCATTTCGCTAAAAACATAGCCTTGTCAAGCAGAGAAATGTAAAAAGTAGTAGTAGTAGTACCTGTGGTCTGTCAGAATTGAAATAAGACGAAGATGTTTATTTTTTATGGGAAAAGCCGTGCAGCGTGGGAAGGTTAAACATTGCTGAGTTCATATTCTGTTAAAACATATTTTAAGAGAGTTAGCATATAACAGAGGATGCAGAATATAATAATGAAAATAAAAATGAAGACATTTTTTTTTCATTATAAATTTCAAGTATTTGTATTGTCATTTTGCAATCATTTCGCTAAAACACATCTTTCTGCTTGGCAAGGCTAAGCCGACATGTAAAAATAGAATTGCTCAAGGCACGCACGTGCTAAAATAATATAATATATTAATTTGACGCATTCACAAAATGGGTGAGTCACCCTTATACAAAACAGAACAAAAGAATAGGTATGGAAAGTCAGCCGAACATTTGTTTGTAAGAAGCCTTACCAACGGCTAATCGAAACATTAACCCATGGCAGGAAATAACAGACAATCTTACTGGTTTGCTAGCTATGCTAAACACCACGTATTCATCTAAAACCACCCGTAAAACGAGTTCCATGTATTTTAGTCTGATGGTTCTTTATAAGGATAAAACGCGGAACATTCTGTACAGATTAATGGCCATAAATATATTTTAATAACTTACTCTCTTTCTCTTTCATGCTCTCTCTCTCTCTCTCTCTATATATATATATATATATATATATACATATATATATATATATATATACATATATATACATATATATATATATATATACATATATATACATATATATATATATATATATATATACATATATATACATATATATATATATATATATACATATATATACATATATATATATATATATACATATATATACATATATATATATATATATATACATATATATACATATATATATATATACATATATATACACATATATATATACATATATATACACATATATATATATATATATATATACATATATATACATATATATATATATATATACATATATATACATATATATATATATATATATATATATATATATATATATATATATAAATGTGTGTGTCGCTCCTATATTATCATAGTATTTGTCGCTCCTCGAAAAAGTAGAGCACTGTAATGGTAGTATAAACACAGCACGACGTCACTTGTTTCATAATGCATCGTTCCTTCCCTTAAAAGAAGTAGAATGTTTAGACGTCAAGCCGCCGATAAAGTGTTAAAATTATCATCGTTTATTCGCTGTTTAAAATCGGCCGAGCGGTTAAAGACGTCGGATTAGAGTTGAAAAACACTTGTAGTCCGGGGTTTCGAATCGCATGACCGGTAGTGAATAGTCATATCTCTATGCTGATGAGTCCCGATTTAAAAAGGGCGAAACGTATACATACATAGATAATAAACAATAGCAAATATTATGAATATATATATATATATATATATATATATATATATATATTGAGGGCATATACGAGTTGGGTTCAATTACATGATGTTAAATCCGCGTAGGTTGATGTATAAAATGTATCTTCAAAGATAATTAGTCGAGACTAAAACAGACACGCATCTCGCAATTTTGTGTAAGTGTGTGGGTGCGCGTCTGTGTGCGTGCCTGTTATTGTATCTGCATACGTTCATGTGTGTTGACTATAGCATTTATAATACACCTAAAACTGCATTGCACCAAGCTAAATATAAATAAATAATCATAAAAACATTCCTCTTGCTTTTTTACAAATTAGACATTTTCCGAACAGATTTTCTTCTTTGTCGTGTATGAACCTTTATTTGGAGGCGTTTCCGTTTGTAATAACAGAAAACGGGGCGAATGTGTTTTCTACGCTCATAAAATACTGTTTTCCAACGCTCGACAACAATAGGCAATTGTCGAGAATTATATTGCTAATTGTACATGCTCTGATAACTTAAAGCGAACTCACCCAGAGGATAGAAAACAAAAGGATCGATGCACAGAGAGAAAAAGGTGATATTGAGGTGATTAACCTGAGATAGTTTCAGCAACTGAGTAGGGCATAGTTCACCTCTTACACTGACATACACACACTAATTTATTTTATCTACATACCTTACTAACACAAGAATACATACTAAAATATACCAAGAATTTTAGATTGAGATATGCTTTAAATATATTCTCTTTTCATTGTTTAAATATGCCGTAATTGACTAAAGAATCCACCCATCTCTCTCTGAACTACCTATATCTTTTTCTTCCTCTCATCTCACGCTATCATGATTAAAGCAATCTGTAATATTTCTTAATACTTTGTGAAAAATAAGAGAAAGAGTGACTCTTTTTTCCAGCGTCGTCATTAAATGTTCATGTGTGTGTCGGTACACATCGACGTTGAGCCTGGTAAGTACCAAATGGTTAACCGTTCGGAAATGATAATTGCTGTATGTGCAACCCGCTTATCTCAGCATTGGTTCCATATATATATATATATATATATATATATATATATATATATATATATATATATATATGGGAAGAGAAGGATGAAAATAATCCGACGTGATGGGAAAATGAAAAAGGAAAACCAAAAAATGGATGTTTTTTTATGTGTACATCAACGTTTCGTCTTTATTTATAAGACTTCATCAGGATGATAAAATAGAGAAAGAATGTCATGCAAGCACAGATACATGTAGGGTAGACATATTGGGAAAAATAGAATGAAATAGTGGCCAACTACTGGGTTGACGTCCGTATTTTCTCATTGAATCTTCATTTTCTCCTTACTTTTTCCTCACACTTTTAATACTGCAGTCCAAATAAACTTTCTCATGTTTCCAAATATCTCAAATATTCCATACCCACCCTTTCAATCACCGCCCTCCTCCACCCCTCCCCAATCCCTCACTCATTGCTATCATTTTCCAAATATTTCAAATATTTCACACCCTATCACAACAAATCCTCCCTCCCCCCACTCAATTATTTTCTCCCATACCCCTTCTTAAATTCCCTCATTTTCTCAAAACGCTCTCTAAAACCATAACTTTCGCCCATCCACCAAAATCACAGCCCCCCCCCTTCCTCTCTACCCATCCTCCTTTCCCTGCATACACCCCCCATACACAAACATTCCAACCTACTTTGTCCCCTTCAAACTTGAACCGCAGCCATCTGGTCAAACACCCCCTCCCCCCCTCTTCCTCACCTCCCTCTCTGCCATCTACTTTACCCCTGCTCATCCCCCACCTCTTTCTCTTACCACCAGCTACAGTAGTCCTGGCTCACCCCATCCTTCCATTTTTTTTTTTCCCACTCATTCTTTTCTACATTCATTTCTATTTCTCCAACAAATACGGACGTCAACCCAGTAGTTGGCCACTATTTCATTCTATTTTTCCCAATATGTCTACCCTACATGTATCTGTGCTTGCATGACATTCTTTCTCTATTTTATCATCCTGATGAAGTCTTATAAATAAAGACGAAACGTTGATGTACACATAAAAAAACATCCATTTTTTGGTTTTCCTTTTTCATTTTCCCATATATATATATATATATATATATATATATTTATATATATATCATTTTAAATCTTCTTTGGTTTTAATCTCACCTGTTAATTTTCACCCTTATTCTTTTTATTTCAACCCTTATTAAGTCTTCTATACACTTAATGTAAACAAACATAAATAACATTCTAAGCAAATAAGGCGTCCAAACGAGAGTGACACGTGACTTCACATTTCAGAAAAAGATGGCAACATGAGCTGAAGAAAAGCGGGTGGCTAAGTCCTTCTGTGCTTTAAACCAACGGTACGAATGTTGTACTAATTTATCTGTACCAAAATAAATAAATATTACGCTCTTAATTTTTAATTTTAAACTTTAATTCTTAATTAATCGAGCACTCTGCTGGGATTTCTCCTGCTATATTACAAAGAAGTTAACATATATATATATATATATATATATATATATATATATATATATATATATATATATATATATATATAAGCAGATTTTGTACATGTCTGTGTAAATAAAATTATCATATATAAAGCTCTATTTTGATATTGAGCACTTTTTATTAACCCGGTTAAAATTCTCTGGATTACCCCCCTGTGGATATTTTTCACCTGGATTATTACCATTATATACAGGGTGGGCCAAAATAAGGGTCCTATCTTTAAATTTGAATAACTTGAATTGGAATAACTTCCACAAAATAAAAGTTAAACTCACCAAACTGTATGTGTGTGTAGACTGACCCTTCCGAGATTTTTTGAAATAAACAAAACAAATTTAAGCCGAAAAACACTTCTTAAAACTTACAAAAACTAAAGTATTGTTTTTTACACTGTTTTGAGTTTTTTAAGCAAAAATAATGTTTTCTAAATGAGGGTACGTTCCTTAGGGCTAATACGGCTCATGCTTGCTTCGGAAGGGGTCCTTTACTTATTCTAAAAAAATTTTTTTTTTAAATCAATAAATAAAAAAGTTATGAATTTTTAAAAATAGGACCCTTATTTTTGCCCACCCTGTATCTCTCTCTCTCTCTCTCTCTCTCTCTCTCTCTCTATATATATATATATATATATATATATATATATATATATATATATTTATATATATATATAAATGCATACATTCTATTCGTTTGTATGTGGGGGGTATTTTTAAAGCGAGTACGCATGTCTTTTTATCATCTTACCAGTCGAACTTAAGGTTAATGATAAAAAGTTAATGAACAGCCGTGCAATTTTAGAATGGCGCGGAGTTAGAATCATTTTACATTAAATTCATATGCGAAATGTATCCCTCACTCTAAATTCTTAATTATTGTTTTTGTGTTGTTTTTCTTCTTTCTGCCAAGTGTTTCATGGTGTTTACACATAATCATCTAAAAATAGAATTTCGGAGGGGTGATTTATTTGAGGGTGGGATCAATTATACCCACAAGAGCACAATCCGACACAATGTTGGTTTCTAATGTTGCGAATTCAGCTCTACAAAAAGGGGCACTCTGGATTGGGACAAAAGAACTGTCTCAGTAGTAGGGTTTCTCTTTCACTGACCGAGGACTAATAGTACACTGAATTATTCATTTGTTCAGAAAATGTAATATATTTTTACAAATTAGACACACGGATGTTGTTTTGTTAAATAATGTTGTACATAGTGAAATTATTGGCAGTAACAAAAATGAAAGGATATTTATGTTATTTCATTAACAACATTTATAATTAAACTTAAACAATTATACACTTAAACAATTATAATTACACCTATAATGTGTTCTATCAGTAAATAAATAATATTTTCTTTTTTTTTTTCGAGAATTATCTCTAATTTTTGTCTCACAAATTGAGATATTATTATTGTCATTCTTTTAGAAATAATACCTAAGTTCGTTACACGAAATCGTAAACAAAAGTAGACACGTTTTTCTTTATGTTTAGCTAAGTAAACATTTTTTGTATTTCTTTTTTAACCATATATTAAAATTTCACCCTTGTTTATCGTCCCTTTTAATTAATTAAGTAAATTCATTTAATTAGAAATGTTTTGTACTTTAACACGAAAATATACACAGATCGCAATACGCAATACGCAATAAGCGCGTTGCATAGTACACATCCCTAAGAAAGCAGCTTGTATCGAAGTCGTGTATGGAAAAAAGAATAATAATTTAAGATCAAAATAAGAAAATGAAAAGTCCAGGACGTCAAGAAGTAGAGATAATAAATTAGTGAATGTTCTAAAAAGATATTGGTTAGAAGTGAAGGTGCTTTTAGGTAGATGTGCACGAGTGAAGTATGGCAATTCAAAACAGTAAATATGTTTGATATACATATGCATCAGGAAAATATAGCGAGTAGAATTTTAATTCAAAATTTGGAGCAGTTTTATCGTATACTTCAGATTTTCCATTTTTTCCCATTGACACGGACGGAATTTACGTCTTTAATTTAGAAGAGTTATATAAACAAAAGAACAGGGGAGATAAGACGAAAAACACGTTTGTGTCAATGGTGAAATTAGGCCTCAAAATGTACGACTAGAACTTACGTACATTTAAGTAAGTAGTTGCCTTAGGGCACAAGAAAGCATAACAAAGAGCCAGGCAGGAGTTTTCGCAAAGAGGTCAGAGACATTTCTTTTTCGGTGTAGGCCAATAGGTTAAATTTTCCGAGTGTGTGAACAGTGTAAGCAGAAGTAAGGATCACGTGAGAAGTGACGTCATCGACAATATACAAAAAATAAAAAAATATTTTTTTAAATTCGTACAAAATGCATGACGTCTTTTGTACAACGAATAAAACGTCACTGAAATCAACTCCATACACATTTTCGAAAACGATTCCTAAAAGCGTATGTTAGTACATACAGACCACTCAATTTGGAAATAATTCGTCACATAAAAGCGGCATAAACTAATGAATTATATACAGAAAATAAATCATGAACAAAGAGAAGGGGAAAAACGGTATCGAATGTATTCATCATGAAATCTGGGTTTACCCTTAAAAAATTTATGGGATGCGTTTCTTTTTATCACGTCCCTTTGAGAGAAAGCCTCGTTTTGAACGCCGGAACATTTCGTCTGTCAAGCCCGATTAGTAATTTGAATACCCATCGAATGCAACGATGACGGCATGAATAAATTAGTGAATAAATGATGGATTCTCTGAAAGGCAGCAAAAGGTAACTACACTGATAAGGTCTGAAATGATGCAAAACTAGGTTAATGCAAACGCAGCGTAGTTTTGTTTGATTGTTTGTTTGTTTAGATTACGGCATATCAACTCTTTTTGTAAAAGTGTTCATGCTTTCTGTTCCTAGGGTTGAATATTATCGTGATCACTTAGTGGCTCATTTTATGAATCTCTTTTATTCAGCGAGGTTGTAGTGTGAATGCTGCTGCTGCTGATGATGATGATGATCATGATGATGATGATGATGATCATGATGATGATGATTATGATGCTGGTTTACTTTTGTAGTATGTGTATTAAGCGAGTCGGACTTCTGGATAAAGCTCACGAAGACAGTGACCCAGTTATTCGTTAATCTGCAAGATCAACGTCATCTAGTGCAACAAGGCTCAGAAATTGCATGCAAAGGCGGGGAAGATTTGGCTTAGAACACTCAAGGAAATTGTATATAAGGTGCAATGCCGCTTTTACTTCATTGATTGGCGGTTCCGCGCCTGACACAGCATTACTTACCGCCCGCAGAGAACGGGAATGACCAGAGGGCAACGGAGTATGATGCCGAAACCCTGCATTTAAACTACAGCTCTGTTAGGCGAGTTGCGACTCGTATACAGCTTGATGTAAAACCTGTCCGCCATGAGTTTCTGACATTATAGCTCGTAGACCATCACGTTGTCACCGCCCCTACTACGGTGAGGGAAGGTAAGATTTTAAGGGGAGGGGGTACTGCTTTTGAACCAGTTGGACCTTAATGTAGAATCAAACATGGAAATATTGATTTCACTTACTTTGGATCGAAGTCCGTCTTGTAGATTGGCAGCATATTTTCCTGCAAGTTAAGCAATTGTTCCAAGACGAAATTTATACACATTGAGTTGCAGTGTCACATCCGCCAACGCTACATTAACTTACGGTAGAGGACTAAAAGGCGTTGTTTGTTGTAGATTGCCGGATCCCGGTACACCGTTGGATATTACCAAAGCTATTTTAACCGGATTGCGGTCCTAATATCGCCGGGTGTTTGACCAATTGTGCCAGTAACCGTAGTTCTCTGACACCATAGCTCTGACCCTAGCCGTTACTACAGCTCTACTGGGTTGAGGAATGTAAGACTTTAGGCCCGTGCG
>OY744526.1:107869551-107902051 GCA_963556195.1 Sepiola atlantica | reverse complement strand
ATTTAAAAAATCGAAATCTAAACAATATACTGATAGAAACTGATAGAACATTACATGTTCGCATGATTGTTGATATTTCTTGTATAATGCATTTGTTTTTAATCATTTTTCGTTCTGTTGATTATAATAAAATATTCCCAACTTTCCAAATAGTATTCGTTAAAGTCCTCCTTCATGTAAAGAAAAACAATAACATTCATTTTTCTAGTTATGTTAAAATGATATTCTACATTCATTACAAGATTAACTTAACATTTTTAAATATTCTTCTTCTTTAAAATCCTCCGGAATAATTTTAAATATTTAATTTTAATAAATGCATTTATCATTTTCTCTACCTTCATGAATAAAAAAAAAGCATATCAAAAGAGCGATCGGTTAAAGTCCGCCGAAATGATTTAAAAATTAAATGTAAACTAGAAATTTAGGAAAATTCGGTCATGAAAAATTCGGTAAATTTTACAAGGTAGGAAAATTCGGTAACTATTAAATAAATATCGATTGAAAATAGATGTTAGGACCGTTCTGGAGGGGTGATTTGAGGGCTAGGCACACTCCTCTATATGTTTAATATTTGTTTGCTCCAAAACAATAGAGTAAATACTTATTTAATAAAATATTTATTTCAAAATATTGAAAGACTCCTTTCCCCGTTTCAATATTTTGAAATAAATATTTTTAAATACGTATTTACTGTATTGTTTTAGAGCAAACCAAATAGATTTTTCACAGTTAATTGTTCTTGTATCTTCTTTTTGAATTATTATTTTAATTAAAAATAGTAGTAAATAAATTAAGTTTTAGTTATAAATAAGCAACAACAAGGTTCAATTGTAGGTGAGGGATCGTTGGAGTTTCTCGCTTATTTCGCTTTATGGTGGTATTTATCTACCCCCACAGCGGTAAGATGTGACACAAGGTCGGAAAGTGGGATTTGATAAGTTTAGCACCCTAGAGGAAGAGCACTTATGACCCTCAAAAATGCCTGAGCAGCCCCGTCGGCATTCCCTGGTAGGGGCGCCTTATGCGATTAGCAATAAACTAACCCCTTCCCAAAGGGTGAGAAGGCAAAGCCAGGGAGGGTGGACCTACTAGAACTGCACATGACGAGACGGGACCGGTCTATAGGGTGTAGTATTCATCGAAACAGATACTACACTTTGATCTTTGCCAAAAGGCCAATAAGTCGCCCAAATATTGGATAAAATCGATCCTCGGTGTGAAATTGTACTTTTTGTCCTGACATAACATTCGAATTTATTTTTTAACGTATATAAAATTAAACTTTTATGTTAAATTCTTACCCGACCCACCATCATTTTTCCGACATTTTTTATTGACTGGTATGTTTTAGTTTTAACTTCTTAAGTTTTGCTTTAAAATTGGTTATATTTTTGGTCCAAGAATAAAGAGGGTAGAAAAAAAGCATATTTGTATTTTGTTCTAAGAGCCGCGCCGTGTTTAAACTGTTATAATCAACTGTTATGAAATATTGAAGTAAACAAAGAAAATGTTAAATAACTACACTGATTTGATAACAATTTATTTATTTTATTTAATATTAAAAGACATATTCGTGTTTTTAGAGAAATAATTTTATATTCAATTGTACTATAGGGGCCGTTGGATTTTCTCGCCCATTTCGCTCTGTATTCACCCAAATGTTCGATAAAATCGATTTTTTGGGGTGAAATTGTACATTTTGTCCTGACAAAAAAATTATAATTTATTTTTTAGCGTATATCAAATTGAACTTTTATGCCAAATTTTTACCGTCGTCTTTTAGTATGTTTTAACCTTTTCATTTAATCGCTTAATTCCGTTAAAATTTGCTTTTGTAAATTAAATGTTAATGTTTTTTGTGTGTGTAATAAAATGTTAAAGCAGTAAAAATATCTTTAGTCCAAGAAAAAATAATAAAAACCAACATAGCCGCCAGAAATTAAAATCGTGAAATTAAAGTTAGATTCAGGGGGATTTGTTAACTATTCTGTACTTACACCTAACAATTTAATAAACAAAAGATATCGTGAAAATTTAATTTGACTTGAAAATCTTATCTAAAAAATAGCCCGGTTCGTAAACTGCACAAGTACCAAAAAAATAATATAAAAAATGTTCTTCACTGGAGAGGGGGGTAGCCCGGTATGTACAAGTATATCTCTAAAATCCAAAATCTATTTTCAATCGATATTATTCGATAATTGCCGAATTTTCCTACTTGGCCAAAATTGCCGAGTTTTTCGTTGCCGAATTTTCCATTGACGAATATTCCGTGCCGAGTATTCTGTTGCTGAGTTTTCCTTTGACGAGTGTTCCTAAATTTGTTTGAAAGTACTTGCGCGTTTCTCTGTGGTGTACACATTATACTATATAGTTATGTTCGTTAAACAATCAAATATTAAACAACAGCACGACGAGTAATGTTGTATTGGCTGTCTCTTCTCTCACAGAGAAATGTTTTCTTTAAAAAGAAAATAATCACTAATAATGTTTAAAAGTAAAATTTTATTTTATTAAAAAAAATGCTCTTACAAAAAAAATAGAAAAAATATCGGGTCAAATTTTCCTCCCCTGAAAAAATAGGTTGTTAATGTAATGAATATTAAAATTGTTTTAAAATATTTCAGGGATTTTTCTATTTCTATTTTATACCTAAGAAAGCGAAAATGTACGTATAATCCTATGCTCAATCCGACATGTTCTCCTATAACCCTTAGCACATCTCAAAACATTAGCGAAATTTTGTCAAATATTATCTTACGGTCTTACACTTAAAGTGACATGCCCACCCATATTGACGCGATCCTTTGACGCCCACTCCTATCCTTCGACCACTCATTGGCAGAATATAACGTTCATGAAAAAGGTAAATTTTCTATTATGGAGCGCTGAAAAAGAGCCGCTCCTTTTTAATAAGAGTTTGAGCTGGAGCGGCTCCTTTTTGAAAATGGGGAGCGTGACAGGAGCCAGCCTCTAATTTTGGGCGTTGGAGCAGGAGCGGGAGCAGCTCCAAAAGTAGTGGAGCGCGTAAAGCCCTATATATATATATATATATATATATATATATCATGGTCATCTGAAACTGTGTAATGTTATAACTACTAGCTTTTCTTAAATAATCGAGCACTCCGTCGGATAATTGTCTACCAAATGAAACCAAGAATTATATATATATATATATATATATATATATATTGTGAAAAGTTTTAACTAATTTGGTGTATTGGTTTTTGAGTTATGATTGATCAAAGAAATGAGATTTCCAGCATAGGCCATTCGGATGGTCTATTAAGGGATAGAGCGCTCTCGTGCCTCCCTTGATATATATATATATATATATATATATATATATATATGCAAAGATTGATAATTTGTTTTCATACATCACATGAAGGCCGTTAGTTGAACACTTTATCAAACAACGAGACATCTTATTTAGTTCTAGTGATAAGTATATTTTAGTAGAAAACTAATCGTACCATGACAATATATATGCCTTAGCTTAATTCATAGAAATGTCGATAATCTTCTTTCCTTTTTCTAGCTCGTTAGTGGCGTCATGCTTTATCTGGAATGATTTCTATTTTTAAAAACAAATCATTTTTTCTTAGTAAGCATTCGTATTATGTTATTTAGATCCTTCTTATTAGATCCTAAGAATCCCCCGTCTAATATATATTGACAGGGTTCACCCTCTACAACCCCATTTCAAAAAAGAAACCCACTCTGCAGCATTAGCAGGCATAACAAATACACTCTATTTATTTTTTTGTTTTTATGTGATACCTGCCTAAATTACTATTTCCGGCAGTTCTTTCCATTAGAGTCAAAACGGAGACTAACGTTTTATTAATAAATCCAACTAACCGGAACGTTTCGGTGCATTATTTTTTCCTGGTGATATTCAGTTTATTCTTTCGAAGCAACCACCTACAACTCGACCAGTCATTACAAGAACAGATGTTGTTCGTAATGGCAAATAATCTCACACCTGCACGCTGACCGCCCTCTTCACTCTCGTGATAAACCCTGAGGCCCTTGCTATGCTGACCAAATAAATGGATCAATTGAAAAAGATTGGCCGAGTCGACGACATCATTCTGCCGACTGCGTCATCAAGGACATAATTTCAGCAATTTATTACCCTTTTAAGAATATTAACTCTTGATGCCGCCACAGGAAGCCAATGAGCTCACAGCTATAGTTTGATATTTAGCAGAGAGTGAGAGAAAGAAAGAAACAGGGGTGACAGAAAAATGGTAACAAAGGGCAGTAAAGAAGAAGATCTGTAGAACGGCATTAATACTAAGAGAGGATACGAGATCCCCTCTCGATCAGATGAAGGAGATGGTAAAAGAAAATTGTACAACGAGAAAGCTGGCATTTCTCTCACGAGAAGATATGGAAACAGAAAGTTAAGAAGAGAGAGACAATGGTAAAACGATACCTGAGAAAGAAAACAGGATTCAACTAGTAATAAGGAAAGAGGAGTATTTATTTACCTCCTCTCCACGAGGTTAGGCACAAGGCCGGTTTTATCTTACTCCCACAAGTAAGAGGTGACCTTAGGTCGGATCGGGAAAGTGGGTTTATAAAAGCCAGCGTCCGAGAAAGTGAGCACTCTTGCCATTAAACATTTCCTGGGCAGCCCCGTCGGCATTGACCGGTAGGGGCGCCTCAGGCAGTAAGCAATAACCTTACTCCTCCCCAAAGAGGGGAGGCGAATCCTTGGAGGGTGGACCTCCTAGAACTGCACAGGACCGATCCATAGACCGGTGTAAATCAAGCCCCGAACGCCAAGACAATACCAGTTTATGGGGTGTAGTATCCATCGGAACATATACTACACTTTGATCTTAGCCAAAGTGAAAAATAGCTAGTGTCTCAGAAAAGGAATGACAAAAAGGAGGGTGCTGTAAGGTATACATAGAGAGATAGAAAAGAAGAGAGAAGGTGGAACATAAAGTGCTTAAAGAGATAGAAACTAAGAATAAATAGAAACATGTATTATTAAAAAGAGTATCAAAATAAAAGAGAATACATGATAGTTTAAACAAAGGATTCTTAAGTAAAATGTAGAAAAACAACTTACATTTAAAAAATTAAAAGATTGTATAATAGTAATAATGTATTTAATAAGCAAACATATAGATATCTTAATATAATTATTTTGTAAACTCAAAGATAACCAATATCATCTAGAAGTTAAGTAGCAACACTTCGAATGAGTTACCGTGTTTAGTATTTAAGTGACTCGTGTAGATTATATCTAACTGAAAATGTAAAACAATTACTATGCTTTGTAGAAGTTGGTATATTCGGACAACTGTTCTCATCTTTGGTGTATTTATCACAACGTTTCGGCCGATGTAACCTCCGACCTTCTTCAGGTGTACCTTGTCGAACTCGGGAATCTTACTGTCGAACTCGGGAATCTGTACGAAATTTCGATCGGAACGCTTTATTAAATCCACGGGGGTAGCATGTTCTCGTTCAATGTGCTATGACTGGGAAGGGTTCTGTTCGAAATTCCGTCCAGATTCCCGAGTTTAACAGAAATATTCTCGAGTTCGACAGGGTAGATCTGAATAATGTTGGAGGTTACATCGGCCGAAACGTTGTGATCAAAACACTCAAGATGAGAACAGTAGTCCGAATATACCAAATTCTACAAATGATCAACCCTCATCTAAAAAATTCCGAAACATAAATAGTAATATGTAAACTATTTATTAAATCGTAGAGGTTCTGGAAATATTATGCCTCGTACGCCCAACTAAGAAATACAAATTTCGCGAATATTTATTAATTCATGTCTAATAATAATTTTTATTAAAATTTCGCCCAAATTGAATGTATCTGAATTTTTTCGAAGGGTTTCGCACCAACTCTTGCTCCTTTTGCATGAAAGTAAATTAAACTAAATATAGCCTACATTACCCTATCTGACTTCTATACTTATCTAATATAAAAAAAAGTTGCTCCAAATCGAATACAGCGTTATAATTAGAAGTATATTGTCGCGTGAATTTACTTCTTAAAAACATATGATTTACATGTTTTTTTTATTATTATTTAATAAATCTAATCGGTATAATTTTAAAAAGTTACATTTTTTTTATTAATTAAAAAATATTTACCTGACAAGAATTTTATGGTGGAATGAAAGATCTCATTGATTTTGAAAATATTCCACTTTTTACAATAAATAAATTAACAAATTTAAATATTAAAACTCTGGTTTCGTTTATTTTACAATATCTTATTTGCCATAATAATAAGCGTGTTCGTTATGGGTCAGGGGACCAGGGTTCAATCTTCGGTCGAATCATACCGAAGACTTAAAAAAATGGTTATTTATGTCTCCTTGCTAAAGACACATACTTATACGGTGTAGATAAAGGATAGGTAAGTGGAGTTATCCTGAAAAAGGGAGTAACGCTCTCCCCTACACCTCGGTGCAGTAGCCAATAAAAGGGGAGCTTTCGCGTCGCCCGTTGGCTATTGTCGAATACTTTACTAAAAATATGTGATCTTCCAATTATTCTTACGGTAAGATGAAAGAAAATGTCGTATGTAATGCGCCGTTGAATTTCCACAGGTATTGTTGTATTAATAGTCACAAGCATCGGACACTAAATTCTCAATTAATAACAACTGCATCCAGGCAGATCACTTTTTTTTTATTAAGATTGTCTTTTAAAAAGTTCTCTTCAATCAGTTCTAATCGTTACAAAAACAATATAAAAAATGGCGCTGAAAAAAAAGCAATAAAACTATATTAGCGGATAACTTGAATTTTTGACATTGTTTCAAAGTGTAAGTTCAGGTTTCTTGTTTTTTATTGTTGTTACTAATTTTATTATTGTTATTAACGGGGGGGGGGGTAATT
Organism: Sepiola atlantica; assembly: GCA_963556195.1. NCBI lineage: Eukaryota > Metazoa > Mollusca > Cephalopoda > Sepiida > Sepiolidae > Sepiola > Sepiola atlantica. The sequence continues at coordinate 107,895,156 of OY744526.1, read as the reverse complement.
TATTAACAAACAAACTAAAAAGAAAACAATATCAAGCGCACGTCGTTAATCCCAAAAGGCGTAATATTAGATATTTTTCTCTTTATCGCGTTTATGTGGTAATATTCATTTCGTCTTTTCTGTACCGCCATTTTTTATTTTTTATTTTTCCATTCCATTTAAGTAATTAAAATTATAAACCACTTCAACTGATATTCCTCTTGCAATCGTCCATTATTAGATTACACGTGTTTTAATGTAGAGTAATTACTTTACTAAATCACAAGGAAATGTTATTTCGTTATTTTTATTTGTATATTTGTTTATTTATTTGTTTATTTCTTTTATTTGTGTGACGTTTTTTTTAATCGAGGTGGAAGAGATGGTTTATTATTAGTTTTAAAGCGAGATGAGCTATTGAATTTCGACTTTGACTTTTGAGGTTTTAGTGAAAACCGCTTTACGCTCTGTCGACCCTACGAGCGTTATTCCGAACCCTGTTGTTATATGACATTTGGCGGGAAGAAATATGAGAAGGTTTCTTTTGTTTTGGAAATGTTCCACCGCGACCAGCACCCTAGAGAACAAAGTGTGAAACTTTTGTAATAAAACAAAGTAGTGTTTTGGAGTAAATGTAAAGATAATTGGACTTGGAATACGAAATAGGAGCAAAACAAAAAATGAGAACAATACCCAATTTAAAGAGTAATGAGTAGATTAATGTTTATCGATATGAATTCGGAGATTTGATTATCATGATGTTTCTATCATGGCCTTCTTTGTATCAATGGGCAGTTCGGATTAAGTAAAAACAAAATATTCGGCAGTTCCAGTTTCACGACTTGCTACTCATTAATCAAGCTTGGCCTTTTGGCTAGGATCAAAGTGTAATATCTGTTCCGATGGATACTGCACCCCATAGACTGGTATTGTCTTGGCCGTCGGGGCTTGAGTTACGCCGGTCTATAGGTCTGTCCTGTGCAGTTCTAGGAGGTCCACCCTCCCAGGCTTCGCCTCCCCTCTTTGGGGAGGAGTAAGTTTATTGCTTACTACCTGAGGCGCCCGTACCGGAGTATGCCGACGGGGCTGCCCAGGCAATTTTTAATGGCCAGAGTGCTCACCTCTCGGATGCTGGCTTTTCAAACTCCACTTTCCCGACCCGACCTTGGCTCACATCTTACTTGTGGGAGTAAGATAAAACTGGCCTTGTGCCTAACTCCTGGAGAGGTGTATATAAATACTCATGAATCCAGCACAAAATTGGTGCATGTTTCTGGGAGAGAGGTAGGAATCACCAAAGTTTTCTAATTATCCTGGAGAAACGGGTTCATAAACATCTTAAACCCGAATTCGACTGTTGTCTATTATTGGATGGCTGTTAACCGTTCAAGGTCAACTGATGAAAAGTGATTGTCTGTCAAGGTTAGACGGTCCTATTAGCAGATAAAACAGCAGTATAGAATCACGTGTAATGTTACGTCATCGGTGAATTTAGGGAATATTTTTGCGAGTGATTAATCGCCTTGGAAGCGGGCCGAACACAACGTATGGAATAATCTTAAAGAACAAGTAGTAACAACAAACTTCTTTATATTAGTGTGTACACATGCTTATCCAATACTCGATATACTAAACATTCGACATATACATATATATAAGTGTTGTCTTCTTTCTGTTGTTTTTGTTTTACCACGGAGTCTGTGCTCGACGTGACCCTTTATATATGCCTTTCATTCCGATATCTGAGAGAACAGCGATGGAATGCCTTTAATAGCTGCATTTTCTCGTTGATAACTCATTGTAAGACCATCGAAAATTATGTCAGTGCAATGCAATATTAAGTTTAAATAAATGTTTTAAGTAAAGACTGATTTTTAGTTTATTGAATATAAACAATTTCTATATACATATCATTTTTTTTTATATTTTACCTACGTACGACGTCGTTTCGGATTTACGACTCTCATGAAAATAACAACCTCAGACCGCGATAGGGCGAAAACCCGGCTAGTAAAACCACATTGAATCTCTAAGAGTTCACCAAGTACAATTAGCCCACAAGAGATTTTCACTTGATAACAGAAATAAAGTGATATTTTGATTGAAAGGGGCAAGCACAAATATCAAAACATTCTATAGTACTCAACTACAGAGTCGGAATGTTGCACTGAGGCTTTTAGATGAATGTTTAGTTTTAATCTATCTGACAGTGATCGACTTTCAATTCTATTTGAAAGGAGCTTCTAATAATCTTGAAGAACAATTAGTAACATCAAACTCCTTATTACTTTTAGTAGGCAGTCATTCTTATCCAATATTCCATATACTAAACATGCGATATATAAATATATATACATATATATGTATATATATATATATATATATATATATATATATATATATATTCATATATATATATATTTATTTATATATATATATTCATATATATATATATTTATTTATATATATATATTTATTTATATATATATATTCATATATATATATATTAATTTATATATATATATTCATATATATATATATATATTTATTTATATATATATATTCATATATATATATATATATTTATTTATATATATATATTTATATATATATATATATTTATTTATATATATATATTTATTTATATATATATATTTATTTATATATATATATTCATATATATATATATATATATTTATTTATATATATATATTCATATATATATATATATATTTATTTATATATATATATTCATATATATATATATATATTTATTTATATATATATATTCATATATATATATATATTTATTTATATATATATATTCATATATATATATATATATATTTATTTATATATATATATTCATATATATATATATATTTATTTATATATATATATTCATATATATATATATATATTTATTTATATATATATATTCATATATATATATATTTATTTATATATATATATTCATATATATATATATTTATTTATATATATATATTCATATATATATATATATATTTATTTATATATATATATTCATATATATATATATATATTTATTTATATATATATATTCATATATATATATATATATTTATTTATATATATATATTCATATATATATATATATTTATTTATATATATATTCATATATATATATTTATTTATATATATATATTTATTTATATATATATATATATTCATATATATATATATTTATTTATATATATATATATTCATATATATATATATTTATTTATATATATATATATATTCATATATATATATATATATTCATATATATATATATATATTTATTTATATATATATATTCATATATATATATATATATTTATTTATATATATATATTCATATATATATATATTTATTTATATATATATATATATTCATATATATATATATATATATTCATATATATATATATATATTCATACATATATATATTTATTTATATATATATATATATTCATATATATAGATATATTTATTTATATATATATATATTCATATATATGTATATATTTATTTATATATATATATTCATATATATATATGTATATATTTATTTATATATATATATTCATATATATATATATATTTATTTATATATATATATTCATATATATATATATATTTATTTATATATATATATTCATATATATATATATATATATTTATTTATTTATATATATATATTCATATATATATATATATATTTATTTATATATATATATTCATATATATATATATATATATTTATTTATATATATATATATATTCATATATATATATATATTTATTTATATATATATATTCATATATATATATATTTATATATATATTCATATATATATATATATATAAATATACATATATATATATTTATATATATATTAATATATATATATAAATATACATATATATATATATATATTTATATATATATTAATATATATATAAATATACATATATATATATATATATTTATATATATATTAATATATATATAAATATACATATATATATAAATATACATATATATGTATATGTATATGTGTATATATATAATTATATATATATGTATATATATAAGGTTTATACAACAAAAGATATAAGAGGAAACTAATATCTTTAATTAGTGAACATCCGGATAAAAATGAAGCTCAATATACTGGATAGAGCATTAATAGCATTAGATGAAATGAAAGAATTATATAAGGTGCGAATTAAATGTTTTTACAATTCAAAGTTCAAGCAAAGTATTTGAAGGTCCTGATATTTGACGTAGATATTTTTACTCCTGATTCTACTTTAATCAGTATTATTTCTAGCCGTACCTTGATGGGGTATTTCAACTTAAATATATGTTTTTGGCCGATATAATTTGTGTTGCATATATATTTTTTTGGAATTAATTTTTTTATTAATTTTGTTTATTATTATTATATTTTTACATTTTTATCTTTATGTTTTCAAAGTAAAGTTCTATTTACTCGCTGTAATGCCATGGCGGTAATGATCCTCTGACGAGAAGAATTTTCTTTGAAAACCCATTGGTTAAGGACTTTCAATTACTTTACTTGAACTTTGAATTGTGATAAAATTAAATTCGCACCTTATTTTCTTCTTTAATTTCATCTAATGCTATATCTATATAATACTAAAAGTCTATTGTTCTTGTATGTTTGCAATCAGCTTTCAGCTTTCCGGTTTTCAACATCCGGTTGCGCATGCGTAAATAGCATCGTCTTCAATATGTTATTCCAATTCCGTCATTCTCTATTATGATTAACGAACGCATTAAATTTTTCATTCTGGAAATTTTTAAACAATTTCATTTAATTTCATCAAATAGTTTATTTGTTTTCTTCACGGCTAAAAACATTCAACGGGAGGACTTCGTAAAGTCTGTCGCAGTTTCAAAAAACTCCTCCCTTTTAAAAAACAAAAACAAACAAACAAAAAAACAACACTCACTATTAATATCAGCCATACTAGCGGTCGGTGAACGAAACCACCTCCCACTTTCCCTCTCATAGATTTCACCACTCCTACTCCCTCTGTTTTCGTTACGTACGCGAGAAAGCCTGCTGTACCCCCTTCCTTTCTCAAATCGCCCTAACCAACCACTTATAATTCAGTAACTGTAATTTAAAAAAAAACAATTATAATAAACAGAACGACTCATAGAAATCTATCTATATTCTTTTTTCATTTTAATATACTTTCATAGAAATGCTTCTGTTATGTAAAAAAAAACTATTTTCTTTATGCCACAAGTGTCACGCTCATACATGAACTCCATAGCTAATATAACAAACTGACCCAACGGGTCACGGGTGGTCTAGTATATATATATTTTTAAAATAGCAAAGGAGATATGTTAGATGAAACTAAGTTTTAGCTCGCTTGAAAGATATACAGAGTTCACAGAAAAGGGGAGGTGATTGGCTTCTCTCTCTCTCTTTCTTACAAGAGAAGGGGGATTCCTTTAAAACTAAAACAAACAAAAAATTGGCGTCGTCATCACTACTTGCTTCTTTTCTCTCTCACCCTCCCCTTTTCTAGCGAATAGATAGATATTATTTATGTACGAAATAAACGAGCAACAATATATATATATATATATATATATAAGTCTGAAATATAAATTTATTTTACTATAAATACAAACCAATTAAATTGGACTTTCTGTTTAAATTGTAAGCTTTTTAATGTAAAGTTTTCTTTCACTTCTTAATAATTTCTCGCCCCCACCCCCAATATAAGAATAATAAAAAAAACAGGCATGCTGACTTTTTTTTAATTAACCCCTTCACTTTAGGAAAAGCAGTCAGTTTCCTTTCATTTTGCGTTAATTCCTATTTCAGTCACAAAATTTATTAAAAGTGAAATAAGTTTCGGGATTACTTACAATGAACTTATTTTTTTTTTTTACTTAAACCAGGTTTTAGTAAAAAAACAAAACAATAGTAAACATTAAACACTCTAAGTGATATCAGTTGTCATCGTACACGTAAAACGCAAAAATAAAAATTAGATTAGAAAAATATAGTCTACATCTAAACAAGCCAAGTAAGAGGCTAGCTAAGGAAGAACGCTTACTCACGGTTAATGACATGTATTTTTTAATGAAAAACTTAAAATGAAAGGAAGTTATCGTTATTCATAGCTTGCATACTTCTCTGTTTATAAAATGACAACTATATTTGTCAGCCCACTTTACATTTCGGCATTTTACGTGTACAATAAAACCATACTCGCAGGCATTACCTCTTCATTTTATGGTGTGACACTCCCAGGTATTACCTTCACTATCTTGAAGGGGCGTATTTCCGATCAAGCAATACCACATACTTTTGTGTGTGGGGGGGGGATACTCCGACGCTTTACCTTCTCCTTTGGTGGTTTCTTCTTTTTTTTAGGGGGGGACAGTATAATATATGTTCGTTCCTTACAATATCATCGTTCCATGATGACTATATCAGTGTTTAAAGGAGACGGGGTAGTTTACTATCTATTATGTTTCATGATACCATTCACCCAAGCATTAACTTTTCTTTTGGCGGAAAAGGGTAGTGTACGGTCGTCATGATATAATCCTCTTAGTAATTACCTCTTTTTGTGAGGAGGGTCAAAGTATGTTGTTTGTTCATTATAGAATAATGCTCCGGACCTAGCAAAAATATGCGACAGGAGGGAGCATATATTTTCTTATATATATATATATATATATATATATATATGTGTGTGTGTGTGTGTGTGTGTGTGTCGGGGTGAGTATATACACCATACTTATGATAAGAATTCCATGAAACCAGAGGAGTTTAATAAATAAAACTCCGTGTTACAGCGATCTATAATTAACTTGTTCTTTTTTTTATTTATTTAATAAATAACAACTTACAACATACCTTCTCATCTACACACATTATACATGTATTTTCCAATGCGCATCGGCGAAAAAATCCACGCGAGAAGAAAATAGAACAAAACAGAAAACGATTGAGACTAATATGGAAACCAATGCTTCCTTTGAACGTGTTTTCTTTTATCTCGACGTTTCTCTACTGTTCTTTTTATTGTTTCTTTTTCGTTGAAAACGAGGCAGAAAATTGTCAAATCCGAAACAGAAACAAAATATATGTATTTTCCAATCAATAACTTAATCTTAATATGAAGTTGAATTATAACTATTTGCATTTTGTGTGAGGTTTAATAAATGCGTTAAGGAAACGTCAACACTATGTAACGTTGTAGCAAAATCATTCTGTTCAGGAGAATATTGGTGATGCCAGATTTGAAAGTTTTTTAGGATACATTGGTTGCATACTTATTTTAAAATTAATTGTAGATCAGTAATGACAAGTACCAGGGGTTATCAGGTACGACATAGCTATGTAAGGTAGGGAAATCATTGACGTTCAACTTTAGCTTTAAAACGAGGCGTTGTAAATGAACATGTTATGCAAGTTCCTTGGAGGATAGAGGCGTTATAGCTTCCTTTAAAGATGCCCTAGAAGTTCCTCTTATAACTCAACATCAGCATCGAACGTTTTCACTGACGAATACAATCTATAATGTATGATATATCTCCAAGACACCCCGGAATATACGTAATCCCGCTATCTTCTCGGTGAGTAACACCTTTTTCTGCATCCTTTCATAATTCCTTCTCAACTTTCTTGGCTCAATCCAACCGTTAGGCTTTGTTGTGTGTACGTCTCGACATGCTGTAAACATACGCTATCTTGAATGTTTAGTTAGGAGCATGTATGCTACAGACGACATGCCTGCAATGGGCGAATATTTGCATAATAACTAAGATCATACTATACTAATGCCTTCTTTTCTACGAAAGTCCATGTTCTGATTTTGAGCCACTTGATCTTTCGTAAATTTAATGTTAATACAAGATGCTGGGACTCATGCTCATTACATTTTTATGTCTATATATAAGCAGCTGATAAATATCGAGTGGTCTCGCATGGTGGTCTATGTTATATAAATATATTCCAGCAGAACGGGTAAGTTTAGTTTATGTATGTCTCAGAGACAGATTAGTCTTTGGGTCTTAAGCTGATTGACTGTTTCTACTCTGTTCGGAACTATGTTCGTCTATTTTTGCAAGTTTGCCATTCGCCGGAGAAGCCGGGTTTCATAGTAACATGATAATTAAATTGTAATGTGTTATCGTGGCTAATTTAAAAAGAAATTTCATGTTATAAATAGTTGAATTCATCAACCCGTGAGATTGTTTCTTTACTTTTATTTACGACTTCGGGAAATATATATCATAGATGAGATCAATAAAATATAGTTATAAAAATTATCGACTTCGCATTGATAAAAGGAAACTGCTACCCAAAATATCATCCGAAGAACATTTTACACCTCGGACCCAGTAATAGCGGGCAATATTGATAGTTACACCTCATATCAAGCCGCGCATCCCCCTACTCATTATAGTTCTAGTCGTTGTCCTTGTATCCAGAGTCTTCTAAATCAAAACGATCGTATTAGAGAGGCTCAGGGGGAAACAGATCGACTGGCACATTGAACAGGGATAAAAGAAAACGAATATAACATACATGTATAAAAATAAACATCGATTACTAAGGTGAATAAAAGATAATTAAAATTTAGTCCGTGCCAACCTGCCCTAATCGAATCTGCTCAAAAAGTGTTTTATTTTTATTATTATTATTATTGGAAGACCACGAAACCACCAAACAGATTGGCTTGTCACTAACTTGAAAACAAATGCAATTACGGTGAGAGATGAAAAAAATCACTCTGTTTATGACTTATGAGTGATTAGGGATTGCTTGACACTCCAATTATGGACTCGGCCAGGGGAACAGTTTATATTTAACCAACCGGATATTAAAAGGCGAAATAAATAATAAAATGTCTATTCGAGTTGTTAAGTGACAATGGAAGTATATAAATATAGTAGGAAAAAAGAGTGAGAAAAAATACACATTCCCTTTCCAAACAAACATGCAATTCTATATTATATATACTGACAAAAATATTCCCACCCTCCAGTCGCATATTTTTGCATTTAATAAAATATAAATGTTGAGATTGTTAATGGCAATTCTAGTTGATGTACGATATCCTCACTCCCACGAGGGAAGTAATGCATTTGACGGTGCTCTCATAGGAAGAGAATAGATACTACACTACTAAAACTTCTAGTTAGTAAACAAATATAATAATAATAATAATAATAATAATAATACTTGCTATAAAAAGAGGACAACTCGTCCACTCAGATGGCGTTGAACTCTCAACAACAGCTTTGATAAAAAATGCTAACAGTGAAAGAGACTATACATACTTTGGAATATTGGAAGCAGATACAATTAAAAACAAGGTAATGAAAAACCACGTCACAGCTGAGTACAACAGAAAAGTAAAGTTTCTCCTTAAATCCCACGAGGAATGTAATGCCTTTGAGGATGGTTTCATGGACACATAACAAATACTACACTACTCCCGATAGAAGGAAGTAATTCCTTGGAGGATGTTCTCATGACAACAGAACATATACTACGCTACCCCAAAAATATTGAGAATATGGTATCGTGACAACAGAAAAATACCACGGAATAACACAAAAACTGGAACAAACCGAAGCAACTACAGACAAAAAGCCTGCTTACTAACCAGGTGGAAAATTATAACAGCACATGTGAAAGTACAGATCTATCTTCGGCTAATAATCGTAGACTACACCCTGATGAACAGAAAGGTTACCGAAAAGCGATAAGACGGAAAACGTGAAGTGTCATACATAGATAAAACGATTTTGAAGAAGGTAGAAACACACAATAAAATTGCATGGGTTGACTACAAGAAAGCTTATGGTATAATCCCTTTAGCGTGGATAACTGAGTACTTGAAGATATACTAAACATTCGACAAAATTATAAAGCTAATGGGAAAAGCAATGAGAAAATAAAGACTGGGACTGACAACCGGTTAATACCACCTGACTGAGTAAAGTATACAGACAAGCATGTTAAGGGAGACTCTCTATCATGACTACTGTTTATCATAGGCATGCTGTAATCCATAAGGATTTCCGAGAAAATATGATGATGGGTACAAATCTGTAGACTTAGAAGAAAGAATAAACATCTCATTGGCGTGACAATTCAAGAAGGATGGAAAGACCCATGGGATTAAGTATCAACCAGAACTCTACTAGATAGGTGAGGAGAATATTGGAAGAGGCTTATTAACACTCACATTTAAAAACGAACCAACCGGCGTTTCTAATTCGAAATAAATACATAGTATTTGCAACAGGTATAAGAAGGTAGCAGAGAAAGCTTGGAATCTGGGAAATATCCTCTTTATGGAAGTTCCAGGACACACCATTGGTTGTTGTGAGTGAGCAATCACTGATGATACTTGTGTGAAAACGTCTAGGGAGTAAATGATAATATAATAATAATAATAATAATGATAATGATAATGATAATAATTATAATGATAATGATAATAATAATAATAACAATAATGATAATAATTATAATGATAATAATAATAATAATGATAATAATTATAATGATAATAATTATAATGATAATAATAATAATAATTATTATTTATAATAATTGTGATAAAAAAGAAGACAGCCCCCTCACTTAGATGGATGTGTAACCCCAACAACAGATCTAGTAAAGAAACTTAACAGTAATAGGGGCTACAAGTACTTGGGAATATTGGAAGCAGATATAGTATATAAGTAAAGAGGACGCGGAAGTGTAGATAGAAGTCGCATTTCATATAAGTGACTTGCCGTTTGCAAAGAGAAACGTCATCAGGCTACCAGGTCGTCTGTAATCGCCTCTGTCGAGGCCAACTGGTACAATTATCGACGGGAGGCCGTAGCAGTTATGAATAGTATTTACTTCTTAATGCGTATTAGTGTCCGTGGTCAATAAGCTAGTAGAACGCATTGATATAATTGCTTACCTATAAAGTGAAAATCAGGAGGGATATTTTCCAATGCGAGTCTTTCACCTTTGCTTGTTGTCATTAGTTTGATCCCAATGCTACTCTCTTACGTAATGTGAAGGGCAGCTATACACTTGGGAAAAGGCTTCCTACAGTTAACCACTTACTATTCATTGATGACCTTAAAGTATTTGGAAAGAATAAACACCAACTTGATACCCTAATAAATACGGTAAAATTGTTTAGTGGCAACATACGAATGGAATTTGGCATCACTAAATATGCGATTATTGTTATAACAAGAGGTAAACGTGCCCACTTAGATGCCCTTGAACTTCCAACAACAGATCTGATAAAGAATATAAAGTGTGACGGGAGCTACAAATACCTGGAAATACTGAAGGCGGATAAGATTAAAAAACAAGAAAATAAAAACCAGGACACAGCTGAGTGCAACGGAAGCTTAAGGGTTAGTCTGAAATCGCCGCTCCACAGTCGGAATACAAGATATGCTATCATGCCAGAGCATGCCTACACCTTATGAAGCTTTTACAAAGAAAGGTAGTGTATATCGATTGTATCTACCGAGAAAGGATAGTTGTCGAGGTTTATTTGTGTTAAAGATGTCGCCAAATTGTATATCAAAATATTGTTTCTAAAAGTAATGATATGCTTCTTCGTGAAGTGAAAATACCAAAAATTAGGATGAAAACGAATCAATGGTTGCAAAAGAGAGGGGAAATTTATTTAGAAAAAAAACTACACAGTATATTCCTTAAAACACTTTTAAAAACAGTTAGAGACAATGGCATCTGGAATTGGTAGACTACGGATGATCTCAAAAGATCTACTGGGAGCAGCTTATTAGATCCCCAGGGGCACGATATTGCACTAGGTCTATCAACCACTTCATTGTCAAAAAAAGCAGAATAACTGATGTGCATATTGTGTAATAATAGGGAAGGGACCTTAGCGCATATTTTATCTGAATGACCTCTGCTAGCAAAAACTTATATAAAAAATTAAGTCACGACAAAATCGTTCAGGTACTACACTGGAGAAAATTCAAACTCTATTAATTCGAGCACAATGAGTAGTATGAGCATAGGGCGAAAGTGGTATAGAAGAACGACCATGTTCAAATGTTTTTCGGACATGCGCATACAAACTAATAAGTTGCTTGAACATTCTAAACCCGGCTTAATCTTTTTAAACTAAAACATAAGAACTTGCTTAATCATTTATATAGCCTGTCCCTTCTATACCAGAGTGCACGAGAAAAAGCATGAACACATATCAAGATCTACAATGAGAATTAGTAAGGCTATAAATAATTCAAGATGATTCCTGTTATAATTGGAACGCTCTAAACCATAACGAAAAGCCACCATAAATGGATTAAAAAGATTGACGAGACAATTTCTTTTTTCAATTCTGCAACATGCTTGCCTGTTAGGGACGGTGAAAATGTTAAGTCAGAGTGTGACTGTTTAAAGTCAAGGGAATTAACCCGATGTTCAAAATAAGGAATATAAACAGATAAATCCAACTAAAAACATCCAAAAGTTAAGACAACCATGAAATAATAATAATAAGAAGAAGAAGAAGAAAAAGAAGAAGAGCCAAAATAATGGACCGATGATGCCTGGATAAGAAATCAGACTGGAAACCCAGATCACCAAACTTTGGAAAGACTCTAAAACAGTAAATAGGATGAAAGAGAACAGAACACGATGGAAGAGGGGGAATCTGCGTCACGAAGAAAAACAAAGTAAAAAATATGGAGAATTAAAACAAAAGCCGCAAAATAAGGGAGACGATACATATACACATCGGAACAGTTCAAACAAACAGGACATTTAAAAACAATGAAAAACAGTATCATGGAAACTTAAACAAACACAGAACCGGACGCAACAGAAACAAAGCACTTATTGAGCCAGATATGGGGGTATCCTCAAGACTACAACAGTAATGCAAAGTGATTGAACAACGTATAAGAAACACTTCGGGAAATCGAAGAGAGGACGAAAATAAACATTAATAAAGAAACGCTTACAACAACGTTAAGGAAATGGCAAACTAGAAACCATCAGGCCACGATGGAATACCTGCATACGGTTTTTTAAAAAATACGACCCTACGTGGAAGACAAGCGGAAAACTGAAGGAGGAATCTGCAAAACATATGCACCAGAATAAATGACCAAAGGAAGAACTACGTAAATACAAATAAACACTAAAAGGGGAACGATTTCAAGCAACTACAGACCATGAACCTGTTTACAACCCATATGGAAAATCACAACGGCACTACTGGGAAAACAGATCTAACTCTCCCCTACTATTCATGGAATACTTTACGAGGAAATAAAAAGATGTCGGCAAGGAAACAGAAGAATGCACGAACTGATATACATATATCACAAAATCCTTAGAGAGGCAAAGGACAGAAATAAGTACAGCCATGACATAGAATTGAATGTAACACAGCCTACGACATGATCCCTGAAGCATGGATAATTGAATAGTTAAGAATGGACAATATATCCGACAATAGTTTTAATATCATAAGGAAGGCAATGGGAGCATATAGACTAAATTAAGAGCTGGAGGGCAACATCTGATTGAGATAAGAATAAATTGCTATATTCCATCTTTTTATCATAGCCATGCTGCCACTCAAGTAAATACTTAGGAAATGTGATGCCGGATACAAGCATTAGAACAACGAATTAACCACCTCATCTATATGGACGACCTGATGCTATTTGCAAAAACCAAAATGTAACTAGACAAGCTGATAAACACGAGCAGACTATGACGCCAGGACATTGAAATGGAATTTGGAATGGAAAAGTGTGCACTACTAAAATGAAATGAAAATGGAAAAACTATAAAACAGTAATGGGCATGGAACTGCCACACCAAGAGGAGATGAGGTCACTTGGCAGACATTATACCTACAAATATATATGAGTGTTGGAAGATGACTACATCAATATACAAAACTGAAAGAAAGGATTGAAAAAAATACATGGGAAGAACTAAACAATTCTTAGAAACAAAACTATAAAGTACTAATCTAGTTAATAAAATAAACACATCTATGCAAGTAGACCGGACGTCATAATAGTACAAAAAGAAATAAACAAACTGATAAATTGTATATTTGCCATCTCAGCAGACAGCAGGGTCTCCTTGTGACAGGAAACAGAAGCAAACGCACAAAGCTTGCCAACGAATTGAATGGAATATGGAACATGAAGAATATATACATAATACCAGTAATTTTAAAAGCACTAGGAACAGTAACGTAACATTATGATGTGAAATAAGAATCAAAGGGAAGATTGAGCCTATACAACAGAGAGCAATGATTAAATTAACTTAAATCTTAAGGAAAATCATCGAATGTGGGAACCAACACACATAAACTACGAACACTAACCAACCCACATAAACTATGAAAACTAACCGTCCACATGTTAACTTCAACATAAGAAAAACAAAAGATGAAAGGAACACTATATGAACAAAAGGGAACTAAAACTGCAAGAAATATTATAAACTGTGCACATCCCAAGAAATCTTCGGCTGGTGCATCACAAAATATGCGTGATGCGTTGAGGAGGATGGAAAGACCGAGATGGAAGAGCACTCACAAGACACTTACTTGAAGAATGCTTAGAGTACTAGGACGCGTAAAGTTTATTGTTACCCAAATTGCTAGTGAAGGAAGATGGTCGGTGCCAGTGACAAATTAATGGTAAACAACTGTTGCGATAACGCAAAGTTATTATCAACGGTTATCAGAAGAGTTTGAGATTATTGGAAATATGTAAAGACTTGTTGTCACCCAGCCTCTAAGGAACATGCCCGGTTATTATCGGTGATGTATTGTAATGACATGTGTGAAAACCCCTAGTGAGTACAAAGGATAATTAATAATAATAATAATAATAATATATAATATTTGATTAATTTCAATATAAAAATATGAACAGTATAAGTACGAATATAGACGCATGTAATGAAAAAAAAAGGAAAAAGGGGCGTTGGGGTTTTGAAACATTAAAACTGTTGTCTTTCTAGTATTTTGAACGAATTGCTCAGTACATAATAGCGTTTGTTAAGAAGTGATCTAACTCGAATTAACTGATTTGTTATGCCCAGTCTCAAGTGAATAATCTGGGGTATATTTATTTCTTAAATCGTTGCAGTACCTGTATTTGGATCCTTACGTGTTTACCAAACGCCATATTAGATTTCATATTTAAAATGTTCATTTATAAAGCTATAACCACACACAATCACTAGACAGTGGCTTTTCACGGATTTAAAAACATTTAAACTGTTCAGTTCCTTTCCCAGTAATAACCCCCTATATGGATATATATCTGTATGTTAGTGATATCTTTGGACAACTGTTTTACAGTAATAGTATATATCAAAAATGCTCTATCAATTTTACATAACATACAATATGCTCACTAATCACAACTTCGCATCTCTCAGTGCCGCACCCACCCGCATTAGTTGCTAAAATAAATATAAAACGAATTAACTTATACGGCATATCCGACAGAATGAAACGTGGAATGAGAAAATATAACCTATGCGGATTTTAAAATAATTTTAATTCAAATTTGCTGCATGCTACCGACTATTGCGGAAAGGAGTGTGGACTGTGCATTGACTAAAACGTAGTGAATAAAACAACTACGGTAATTGTGCTTGGTTGTGGCAGATCAATCGTTTTAAACCGAAACAGAATACTTATTCTTAACAATTCATTCATAAACGATTCATTCATAAACAATTCATTACTTGAATAAAACATAGGAATTTGCCAATAGCTGAGTAAAATGACGGGTTTATAATGGTGAGCCTGTCTTATGCGTGAGGGATATGTTATCCGACGCTTTGGTTGATTCAATTATTTGCTGATCTAGTCACGTGGATGTCAAATATAAAAGACGCATCATGAAAGATCAATTCTTTTTTTTTACTAGACCTCTCATCTGATAATATCACGGACAATGCTTTATCATCCGTCGAAACCGGATTCAGTGAAATGTCGTTGTTTAGCGTTAGGTAATATTCTCTACTCGTCCCAACGTTCGAAAGATATTGCAGCACAATGAATAATCGAGACACGAAAGATATATGTTTATAGTATACAGTTTATTTTAATAGAATATCCACATTCGTTGATCATATATTTGGTTGACCAAATAGTTAGTTCCTTTTTTTAATGCAATCCTTCCGGTCTATATTCCTATTGTTCAAATACTGTATTTAGGGTAATAAGCAGATGAGTTCTTACATTTTTGCGTGTATTTCAGGGGGTGGGGGTGGAGGATCAAGCAGACCACTACCGACATCTGATGCTATTTTTACTACAGAAAAAGGAATAGAAAACAGAGACACCTACATAAAGATACGGCATGTGTATCTGGATAATTCTGTTACAGAATGTGTGTCTCAGAAATGGTTTGCTCGATTCGGAAATGGAAACTTTTCAGTGAGAGATTAACCTTGCTCTGGGAGGCCAAAAATGATCGACAGTTACCAGTTGAAAGCCGTAGTTGAACAAGTTGCTGTTTGATAACAAGGCCGATCGCAGATATTCTCAAGATTGTAAAATCAGGCGTGGAAAATTGATTGCAAACATTCGGTTCAGTTTCTAACCTTGATGTGTAGGTGTCTCCTTATTAAAAAGGCAAACGAACTGTTTGGGCAATCCAATACACATAATACAATGCTTATATTGTGTTTTATTCGTATCAGTCTTAGAATTACCAACACAATTACAGCCGTGTTCCAAACGATGCGTCTACCAGCATCCCTGACTTACATCTCGTTGTCCTCTAGGTTATAATTCTTATTTACTATCCTGCTTTTTCGTTCACCCGGGGTCATCTCGTTACTTGTGAAATAAGATTGCTGGGCTTATTCCCGTGCACTTTGTCAATATGCGTATGTGCGTCTTCAATATCAGGTATCAACTGAGCTTGATCAACTAATGTTTTAATCGACTAATGGGAGACCGTCTGGGAATCACGTGATCTATATTTCAGGCATGAGAAAAGACAGACGTAAGATATATTTTCCCAACAGTATTAGTGAGTCAGTTAGCGAGACACCGTAGAAATATCGCCGTGCTGTATACATCAATCTGTATAATTTACTCTTAATAATAATATTCCTTTCGAAATAATAAGTGTCGGTCAGAATCAATACAACTAAGAAAAAAGTAACTCTTACTTCTTCCGTAAAAATAATTGTCATTGTCAGACAAATATTGTTTAAATAAAAAAACAAGTATATATCTTCTTGAATTATTTAAATTGTAGGAATGTAATTCATTTTAAAACAATATATATTCTCTCTTTCTCTCTATCTCTTTCTCTCTCGCTCACGCGCGCTAAACCGTAGACCTAATTGTCTGTAGAATATTCTTCGAATCAGAAAAAGCAAATGTCACTTTTTTAATGCATTATTTGATTTTGGAACAATTCATTTTAAAACCGGTAAAGTCGATTTTTTTTTACATTAGCGGCATCAGATTAAAGACAACAAACGATCTCCTTATTTGAATGTATGTGGTAATGTAGGTACGAACATAAAATTCCTTAGGGTTTATTATATACATTGACCGGAATAGATCTGGTGGAATTTGAAATCAGTATAACCGATTTCAAATACTATGACGCTATCTATTTGGCTAATCGAGCACTCCCGCAAAACGATGAGATTTACGACTTTCTCTCTTACCTGATTGTGTTTATGATGTACAGTCTGTTTTGTTTATACTTGTTTGTTTTGTTTTTTAACACAGTTTTGTGAGAGAAGATAGCTATAGAAAAAATGGTAAAGGGGTCGTTAAAATAATGAGGAACAATAGAGGTACGGGAAGCAAAAGGCTGTCACCAACATGGTTGACTAGTCTCTTACCATATGGCCGGTTGATAAGTTGATTGTCCTGTGCGATGTGGAATTGCTTGTTTTATCCCAATCCTACACTGCGTTATTAGCTATTCAACTGTGACTGCATCACTTAAGCTGCGTCGCTTCTCGACATTCATAATGCACAATAGGCTGGATTCGGTGGCGGCTCCCTTTTTTCCAGAGCTGATAAATTAATCACAGAAGCCGGCTGCAGGGTACAAATGTCAACGGAAATCAGTTTGCGGCTTGTCAAAAAGAATTAATAAAAAAAGCTAGTATATATATATATATATATATATATATATATATATATGCTATAAGAATACACCCTCTAGGACAGGTAACATGAATTAAACGAACAGCGGTGTTTAACTTACATAGATGTTGTCCTTTATACATATTAAAATAAAGGTAGCGCTACTAAACATTATGTCTAGAATCTTTATTCAAGTTTTGATCAAAATCCATTATATGATTTTAATAATAGAAACAGGCTCAAACGTAAAGCTTAAGATCAGTGAGTCATAAAGATAAACTTAAATTAGGGGGTCTTGCGTAATTGGTATTTAAAGTCGATGGATCGAATTTTATGTAAATTTGAAATATTTGAATCTTACAATGGGAGGTTGTGCCAATATAATACCTTCTTATAACTATTTACTATTCCGCAAAAGAAACTGAAATTTGGAGAGTATTAATTAATTGATGGTTTATATTACCTAGATATTACTGAATTTTCACAAACGGCCACCACTTTGGCCGCTACGCATGAAATTAAATTAAACTGAGTATAGCCTACGTTACGGCCCTTTACACATTACAGCTGTGTTAAAAATCATATTGATCAGTTAAGTATTTTAATAGTGAATACTGTACATAGAAATATACACACATATAAACATGCTAAATGTATAAATATTCCCCATCACACTGACGAAGGCGAAGAATCGCGGCCGTAAATGTTGTTATCCTTTAAAAAAAAAACTGTTATTTATATAAAGGAGAATTGATATTATTACAAGTCTAAATATAGAAAAAAAATAAAAGATATAGTAAAAAAATATATTTTTCACAGTAATTTCTTAGACATACACACACCGACACACACACAGACACACATATATATATATATATATACATACATGAGTTAGTCAACGTTTGTTTCTATAAGGTAGTATATACTTTTATAACACAAAATACATGCTTATATATAAGATAGTTATGGGATTTAGTTATGTGTTTATCTGTTTCAATTGTTGTACTGATCCGTAATTTTTAATTAACTGAACAAGTCATATATCTGCCCCTCTCACACGTTTAGTCTCTATGTATTTTACTCAACTCCTTTCACTCAATGTTGATCACTCTATAATTGCTAGAACTACGTGTTATACTAAACTGGAGTCATTAAACTTTTCTTTTATCACAAAAGACGTCAACATATTTCTTGGCATTCGGATTATGTTATGTTAATTTTTGATACAATTTAACAGTTCTTATTCGATGCAATTTGAAATGTACTCATGAATTCCTTAATCTCGTTCTAAGTTTTGTATTTATTACTCTCACTTCTTATATATATTAATCACCTAAATAATAGTGTAATGGATTTGTCCAAACACTTTAAAATACAGCAACATTTTTGTAAGTAACGGATACATTTTATTAGAGACGAACAACACAGGTAAGGAAGACTTTTTTTTTAATAACTAATATAAGTTAGCAAAACATTTATATGGAACAAAACTTAGATTTAGTATACGGAACGTTTATGTGTTTGTCTTTTAATGGAAGTGGGGAGTGATCAACTCTGTTGAGAAGCCATGAAATTAAATACTGTCTTGTTTTTAAATTCCCGAAACAGCTTTTCATGGTAAAAAACTGATGATCCCTTAAATGATGATAAAAGCCAACTAATAAAATAACTGTAAAAAATAAATTGACTTACATGAGTGATTTGTCAATGAACGACTTGGGACTGAAAGTGTTTTTTTTTTTTTTCACATATAGTTTAATGGTTGAGAAACTTCCGAGACTATATATATATATATATATATATATATATATATATATATATATGCATGTTTGATTAAACAGTAACGACAGCTTCTGTTTATTTACTTTTTGATTCGTTTTTTCGATTCGTCGCTCGACCGATTTGGTATTGTCGTCCATTTTGTAGAAAAAATAACCATATTTTCGCGAACGTTTTTGACCGACGTCGGTCATCTTCAGGCGGATGAATGAGTATGCAAAATGAAAGATTGGTTAATTTATTAAGAAGACGTTTTTAAAAACATTTCAATACCACTTCAACAACACTTCAACATACCTACGCCCTCCCCCTATCATAACGAGCATGGTTGATACTAGGTTTATTTACTTGCATATAGAACGCTTTCATTATGGGGAGACGAATACTGCAATATGAGATCCCAAGAATGGCTGTGTTCTTGGTTAAAATATGCCTGAATTCATTTTTGGGGATGCTATGTGTTATCAAGTTTTGGTAGATGGTACTTTGAGGGGAGGTTAGATGGCAAGTTAGTTGGCGTGATATGCTAGTTCTAGTCATGCGATATACGTGTTGTTTGCAGAGACACCTTCTCTGATAAGGCATTTAAACACGTGTATGGCATTACTAGTTTTTAGTAAGCTACTGTCGGCCGCGTTATTTTTTATTAATAAATGTTTGGGTTTAATTTCTTGTAATAAATAATAAATCTATTTTAAAGTCATTATCAACGGGAGATATATGTTTATATATAATATTTTTAATTATATTTTCATCGACTTTATAGTTGCGGTGTATTTGGTTACAATAAAACAAGTTAATATTATTATTATTAATATTGTTGTTGTTAGAGTTTTTATTTATGGCGGTGAGAGAGCGTGTTATTTGTTGATCAACTATATAGTTAGGAAAGTTATTGTATATATCGGGTTTACAAATGCAAATGTTGTATTAATTATAATTTTGTTTAACATATAAAATACAACAAATATGTTATATTTTTGTTACTTCAACTTACTCTTTCTCTCCATCCCTTTCTATCTATCTCTCCCCCTCTCTCTATCTCCCCCTCTCTCTCTCTCTCTCTCTCTCTCTCTCTCTCTCTCTCTATATATATATATATATATATATATATATATATATATAAATGTATATAAATGTATATATATATTTAAATATATATATATAAATATATATATAAATATATACAATATATATATATATATATATATATATATATATATAGAGAGAGAGAGAGAGAGAGAGAGAGAGGGGGGGAGAGAAAGCTATCACAGTGCAAGACATGGAAATATGTCGGCGTTGAGAAGTAAGACAAACACAAATGATTTTAATTATATATTTTTTCAAAAACTTTTTTTAATAATTTGTTTCCTATATAGCAAATCTTATATGATTAGGCACAACTTCAACACTGATCTAATTTCTTCAGAAAAGCAAAGAAGTAAATATTGTTAGAATAAAATAAGATAACAATAGTACATATAACAAAATAAAATAAATATTAGAAAAAAAATTAATTGAACACCGCTCTTGGCTGTTATCACTACCTCCCCTTCCGAATAAACAAACACTGTTGTCTTCTTTCTTTTCTCTCTTGTTTTGCTCTTCTTTTTCTTTTTCTTATTTTTTATATGAATATGGACTACTTCATCAGTGGGTTCAAATATAAAATATTCAGAAAAAAATACAATAAGTAAGTAAAATCATTAAAAAAATCAGTTATAGTTTTAGTTGTATTACATTTGCTGCGGATATTAATATTTACTGCGTTATAAGCAATATTGCCACTACAGGTTTTTTGAGATTTGAAATACCTACCATTGAAGAAGAGGTATTCCTCTAAATATATTATGGAACACGGTCACACAGATTAGATCAGGGTTGATGTTTTGCCTAATGATATGAGATTTGCTATATAGAAAAAAAAATTATTAAATTAAAAAAAAAATATATATAATTAAAATCACTTGTGTTTGTCATACTTCTCCAC
Organism: Sepiola atlantica; assembly: GCA_963556195.1. NCBI lineage: Eukaryota > Metazoa > Mollusca > Cephalopoda > Sepiida > Sepiolidae > Sepiola > Sepiola atlantica. The sequence goes on along the minus strand of OY744526.1, from coordinate 107,873,194 downwards.
GCCGACATATTTCCATTTCTTGGATTGTGATAGTCTTCTAATACTCCTATACACACACTGATTGCACAAACTACCTCTCCTTATAATATATATATATATATATATATATATATATATATATATATATATATATATATATATATATCAGAAGAATACCTGTCTGATTGCAAACTGGACTGTAATATCTTTTATCTAAAACTCTACCACTGGAGATATATACGACTGATCCGATGATTGATAAATCTAAGTGATGGCAGTCGTGGGGCTGCCGGCTCTTTTATTTCTTTATAATTTCTTTCTCATTCATAAAAAAATGTCATTATTTTGAAACGATTCCAAGTGGGATATATTTTTCCCAAAGTGAATATAAATACATTTTTGTTGTTGTTAAGAACATTATCCAATGTTTGCAGAAACATCATAAAATATTGTGATTGTAGGACGGAAGCTATATATGACGATAGATTAGAATCAGACTGGCTGCACGTTATATCTCTATAATTAACATATCCACATATATAAATGTATATATATATATATATATATATATATATATATATATATATATATGTGTGTGTGTGTGTATATATACTTCAATATTTACATCAACAGCTGTCAATAGGTGCGTAGAAATTAATAGTAGAAGTAGAAGTAGTAGTATTAGTAGTATTATCAGTATGGATAGTGGTAGTAGTACTAGTTGTAGTAGTAAGTCTTTTTTGTATTAGTAGTAGTAATATATATATATATATATATATACATATATATATATATATATATATATATATATATATATATATATATATATATATATATATTAATACGATAGCGTCTGTGTTCGTGTGGAACGCTTCCGGCAAAAGCTCTGCGCATGCGTACCGCACCTAGATTTTGAAAAACACTCAACTCGCCTTATTTTCGCAACATTTTTAAGTATTTCCCTTTGGCGCAACGGTTAGTGACCTAGTATTTTTTACTTCGGCCCGACTGGTTTATAGTTCGATCCTAACCAACCTCTAAGATTGTTTTTTCTACATTTCGAGAGGAAAGGGAAGGGGAAGAGAGGTATTGAGGGGACGACCGGGAACACATATTAATGCAATAGCGTGTGTGATTTTGTGTGTCATGCTTACATAAAAAGCAACGACCTTCCGAATCTTTGTATGCTATTCATGAATTGGCTTGGCCTTTTGGCTAAGATCAAAGTGTACTATATGTTCCGATGGATACTGAACTCCATGGACTGGTATTGTCTTGGCCTTTGAGGTTGATTTACCCCGGTCTATGGGTCTGTCCTGTGCAGTTCTAGGAGGTCCACCCTCCCCCGCTTCGCCTCCCCTCTTTTGGTAAGAGTAAGTTTATTGCTTACTGCCTAGGGCGCCCGTACCGAGGAATACCAATGGGGCAGCCCAGGCAATTTTTAATGACCAGAGTACTCACCTTGTCGAGCGCTAGCTTTTCAAACCCCGCTTTCCAGACCCGACCTTGGGTCACATCTTACTTGTGGGAGTAAGATAAAACTGGCCTTGTGCCTAACTCCTGTAGAGGAGTAAATAAATATTCATGAATTGGAGCCAAATTTAATTTAATCGAAAAAGTAAGGTTTAGTCCTCGAAATATTATCTTCACTAAAATATTGTATATAAAGAAGTTTTGTAAATTGTTTCATGTATTGTTCATTTTTTAAAAATAAATATACAATTCCAAATCTTTTCATATTTTATTCAAACATGTATCAATTAGGAACCAGATAATTAGTATTAAAAACATCATCTCGTGTAATTTACACGGGTCCCGCTAGTATATATATATATATATATATATATATATATATATATATATATATACAGTGCTGTTCAAAAATATAAGGTCATAAGTAATTCACGCTTATGGAGTTGTATAAGCGTTCTTATGGCCTAATATTATGAATTCATATTGCGAATTCCATCAGTAAATTACCCTTAAATTTGTGGATTCAATTTTTAAGATTATGCTTGCAGATAATTACAAATTAGCATAAAAAACTGTTCATAAATATAAGGCTACATTCATTCCCTAAAAATCAACCTTTATTAGACACTGTATATATATATATATATATATATATATATATATATATATATATATATATATATATATATATACGGCAAGTTAGAAACACAGGCATGTATGCTTCATTCCCGCAGAAAATCATCACGATTAATGATTAACTGAGGAAATGAAACATGGACTCCTTTGCGTAGCTTACTTGCCATAGATATATTTCATGAAAGTAAACTGGTGAAATCGCAAGAGAGCCAAATCAAAGCAGACCTTGTACACATAAAGGACTCGCTATCATTCCATTTACAAATTCATAACATTAAAACAAAACGACTTTTCGCAACACATTACAGTAGTTTCGTGGAGTATGCAGAGTTCTTAAGCATTTTATACATTTGGATACAAATTATAACTGACATAATTGTCATAAATTCTAAACGCATACAATATTAAATCAAAGCGAAGATCAATAATGCGTGTGTCCTTTTTGTAGTCTTACACAAACTCTAATGTTTTCACTCGACTGTAAACTTACGTCAGAAAGAAGAAACTTTCCAAAGCCACATAATGCGCTACGTTAATGATCCTAAACTATCTTATCGCACTAGGATCTCATCTATATCCCCTGTCATCAAATGTAAACTCTTGAGATTCTTTGGTTTGGTTACGCGTTCCAGTATACGGCTAGGCAAAATAAGCGTTGAAAGCATAATACAAGGAAGATGGTCGGACGGTTGGCAGAAAAGGGATAGGCAACGTTTGTGAATGAACAAACATGAACATATGTTACATTTACATATTCTTAATACGTTGTGTCAGAAATCTCTGGTCGTAGTAGAACTCTTCGTCTGTTAATGCAGAACGAACTACATCGCTACTAATGGGGACGATATGCCGTGTATCTCTGCTTTTCCCAAATTGTATAAATACTATTCGTACTAACCTTGTCTTTCTCTTTCTCCATTGCCTCGTCGCCGTATGCAACTATTCTAACTAACCTTGTCTCGTTGTTGTCGTCCGACACAGCAGTAGACGCGATTCTCTGTTGTCTGCAATCCGACTGCCGTTTCTTCTTACGATCATGGCGGTTTCTTCGTGTGCTGAAATCAATCTACCCGTACGCAATAAAATAGAACAAGGCTTATTTTTCTTTTTAATTTAGCTATTTATTGGTATTCTGCTGTCGACACTGAGAAGTCCGTTGTCGCAGAGAGAAAGGTTAATTTCCTAAGTTAATCACGTAATCACTTGCGAGGGAAGAAGAGGGGGGTATCGTTTGGCCCTAACATTGGGGGATCCAAAATCCCTTAGCTTGTATCGCTACATGACTAAGCGTGTTCTGTCGTCGGCTTCCAGTTGAGAACTGTCGAATCTCAATCCCGTTTTCCCATCAGGAAACGTCACGAAATCTCGTGATCAACACCAGGTGTGACCTAAACCTTGACCCTGCCGGTTTCGTCACTGTCACCCGAACCGTGAGAAAACCGTCGCACCAGAGTTGCACGCGGTGACTCCGCTACAATTCGCGCAAGTCAAACCCGCCTCCAACAGATGCGTCCGATTCCATCGGGCCATTATCTAACACATAAACCAATCAAAA
>OY744526.1:107849551-107864551 GCA_963556195.1 Sepiola atlantica | reverse complement strand
CATAAATGTATTCACTAGTCTGCTGATGTATTTCATTAATGAACATGAATGTGTCTGTGTATGCATACATGCATACATATACATATATATATATATATATATATATATATATATATATAAATATTTACATATATTTCAAATCACATGATTAGACCCGGTTATAAGGGACGAAACGTATACGTACATAGATAATAAACAAAACAAATATTTATCATTTGTCGCTCCTAGAAAACCCGCCCAGAAGGGCATTTTAAGTGTAGTATTTACACAGCATGACGTAGCTAGCAATATGTACATCGTTCCTTTCATTTAGTAGAACGCTCGTATGACGTCATAGCCGCCACATAAAATTGTAAAATACTCGGAATCCGGGGGTTCGAATCGCATGCACAGTAGTGAATAGTCATATATCTATGCTGATGAGTTTCGATTATTAAAGACCAAACGTACTTAGATAATAAACAAAACAAATATATATATATATGCATATATATATATATATATATATATATATATATATACATGTAAGTATATGTATATGCATGTAATTTTATATAAAATATTTTTTAAAATACTATTAAACAAAAATAAGAGTGTAATTGAGCTCGAGGAATGATTTACTTTAACGTATTTTCAACCAGTGCTCCTTCTTTCTCTCTTTATATATTTCTAGTGTATCTCTTTCTCTCTCTCTCTCTGCTTGTCTTTTTGTCTGTCTGTTTATCTCCATCTCTCTATTGCTATCTCTCTCTATCTCTATCTCTCTATCTCTCTCTCCCTCTTTCTTGTACTACTTGCACTAATCAAAAGAATCCATGTTTTACTGGTGCATGACACTTACGCCAGTGTCCTGGATAACGAAGAGAACACTAAGTCAGCAAAAGACTGACGGGAAGAAATATATATGTTTAGACATCTACGCCATTACTGTCATCTCATCAATTAACGTAACGCAACGTCACATCATGTATCGTCACATTAGCATTCACGGAAAGGGTGATTCGTGTCAATGTCCTCCTTCATGACTAAACAAGCCAATTATGTCATCGAGGGGTCCCAACTAAAACACACTTACATACACATGAACATAAAATAAGGATGAAAAATAGATGAATAAAGCACCCATGTGTGAGCATAATTATAGATTCCCTAATGATTTTATGCACTCCAGTGAGTTTGCCATATGTTCTTCTTGTTCAAGTCGCATTCGAAAATTATTTTTGTTCTCATAATTGTGGCACAAATGACTATAAAAGATATATAAATATATATATATATATATATATATATATATATATATATTTATATATATATATATATATATATATATTTATATATATATATATATATATTTATATATATATATATATATATATATATTTATATATATATATATATATATATATATATATTTATATATATATATATATATATATTTATATATATATATATATATATATTTATATATATATATATACATATATATTTTTATATATATATATACATATATATTTATATATATATACATATACATATACATATATATTTATATATATATATATATATGTACATATATATACATATATATTTATATATATATATATACATATATATTTATATTTATATATATATATATACATATATATTTATATATATATATATATATATATATACATATATATTTATATATATATATACATATACATATACATATATATTTATATATATATATATATGTACATATATATACATATATATATATATATATATATATATATATCGGCAGCAAGTCGTTTATTATACATGTGTCATTGAAGACCACGGAGTGTTCTTTCTTTGGTATCTTTCGTGTTAATTTCTCGACTCGGCGAGCGAATCATCGGTTACAACGTAAAGCGCCATAATCCACTAATTGACACCGGAAAACCGACGTCGAGAAATTAAGCAGAAAGATATCAAAGAAAGAAAACTCCGTGGTCTTCAATGACACACATATATATATATATATATATATATATATATATATATATATATATATATATATATATATGATTATTTGTATTTATACTTAAAAGTACAAATTCTGTGACACTGGCATATCGATGTTATCGATCTACAGCTGTTAAAAACATAGATCTAATCAGGAAGAGTAAAAATCCGACTTTTACTTTAGATTATACTCGGGAAGAAGACAACGTGGAAGACTAGAGAAAAACATAACTTTTAAATTTGGAAAGTCCCGTGGTTAGATTTGCAACCGTTGAGAACCAAGTATGAAATCAAATGAAATAAAATGGAGTAAGATAAGAGAAAATATAAATAATAAATTATAAAATCATTGAGGGTAGAGAATAGAATGGTGTAAAAAAGGGTGGGGGTAGAGGGGGGGATAAAATTAAACTAACAATTAAAATGAAAAGAAAAAGGGTGAAGGAGGAAGAAGTCAAATGGAAAAGAAGTAAAAAAGCACATAGATAATGTCAGAATGTATAATGGCTGTCAAAGACGTGGCAATATCCGATTGATGTTTCGTTGTACACGCCTGTATGAATAAAATAATCATATATATAAGCTCTGTTTGATATTTAGCACTTTTTTATAAGCCTGCTTGAATTCCTATACTGTGGATGTTTACTTTGCCTGGATTATATATATATATATATATATATATATATATATATATATATATATATATATATATATATATATATATAGGTGCAACTAACAAAATTAACGTAACGCAACGTCACATCATGTATCGTCACATTAGCATTCACGGAAAGGGTGATTCGTGTCAATGTCCTCCTAATTTAAATTTACGTGTGGGCTGTTATTATTGTAATATGCGTCATCAGAGGGAGATAACTTATGGAAAAATATATTTAGAAATGAGATTTGAAATTTGAGAACGAATTTGAATTATGAAATGGATCAAAGCCAAGGAGGGAACCGTTGGAACAGGGGAAGAGGGGGGAGGAATAAGTTATCTCCCTTTGATGACGCATATTACAATAATAACAGCCCACACGTAAATCTAAATTTGAATTGAATAAAGAAAAAAAAATTAATCAATTAATCATATTAAATAAAATATAATAAAATTATAATAATTAGTATATTAATAAGCAAATGTTTATAGTATTTTAACTTTAGTTGATTTTGACATTCTCTGCGTTCCTACTACTTCAAATTGTCTGCTGCCGTATTTCTATGTTTTGACACCGGTTTTTCCCGTTTTTTCAACCCACTCGGTCTTTTATTGTTGTCTTCTGAAAATGAAAGTTTTTCTTTCGAAAATTTAAGATTAGCCTTTTCCGACCTGTTACTTACCAGACAGTATTTACTATTTTAGTATTTAATCAGTTTTTCGTTAAATTATTAATAAATCGTTTTGAGTTTCACTTTCTCTCTTCGTTTATCTCTTTTCACTGTTCCATCTTACGGCAACTACATCGCATTGCTATAGCCTCGGACGACTAATCTGCACTTATTTTTACCAGCAATGCTTCAAGCAAACTACCATCTCCTTATATATATATATATATATATATATATATATATATATATATTAAAGGTGTGACACGTTGAGTTCATGCTAGATTGTTTGAATGAGGGTAAATGAAATAATACACATACTAAATACAAAACTGCTTTCAATCATCCTACTCTCTATTTCTCACTGTTCATTAACTGCTAAGGGTTAAATAGTATTATGACGTTTAGGGAGAATCACTTTTTTATTATCAACTATTGAAATGTGTTCAATACCTTCGACCGTTAATATACAAGTGTAGAAATATATATATATATATATAGATAGATAGATAGATATATATAGAGAGCGAAACAGAAAATAAGAGGAAAATTTATATAAACCGTACTTAGCGTCAGATTATCAATACTCAGCATTTCCAAACAATTTTCTAATGTAACTCATTCTTCGAGTGAAGGAACAATTTATTTTTATTAATATAGCAGTACAAGACAGGTTATTGGTCAAAGTGTACTGTCTTTATTCGGTGCTTTTTTATTTTAAATGTTTTGATTTTGATGCTATTATATATATATATATATATATATATATATGAAAAAACAGTTTTTCATGGTAAACAACTGATGATCCCTAAAATAATGTTAGAAGCAAACTAATATAATAACTCAAAAAGTTAAATTGACTCACATGAGTGATTTTCCACTGAACAACTTGGGACTTACGGGTTTTTTTTTGTGGGGGATGGTAAATTTTTAATATAGTTTAAATGGTTGAGAAACTTCCAAGACCATATATATATATATATATATATATATATATATATATATATATATATATATATATATTATATATATACACTTAAAATGTGTATAGTACCTACGAGGGCTACTCCCGTTGACCTACTGGGTAAAGCTGATGAATATTAATTTATATATATAACAATGTTTGTATAAATGAAAAGATGCTGTCAGAACACACGCAATATATATATATATATATATATATATATATATATATATATATATATATTATGTAAGTTAATCCAACAAAAGATATAAGAGGCAACTAATATTTTTAATTTGTGAACATGCGGATAAAAATGAAGCTCACTATACTGGATAGAGCATTAATAGCATTGTATGAAGTGAAATAATACAATAAGGTGCGAATCAAATTTTATTAGAATTCCATGTTCAGGCAAAGTATTATAAAGTCCTTAACTCATGAGTTTTCAAAGAAAATTCTTCTCCTGAGAGGACCATTACCGCAATGACATAACTGCAAGGAATAAAATTAAACTTTGAAAATACATAAAATTATATAAAACATCAAACATATCAGCCCAAAACATACTTTTTTGTTAAAGCTAAACAGTTCATCCAAGTCATACAATTTAAAACATATGTAGGAAACATATCCAAGAGGTTGATTGAAAAGTGATCCAGGTGGTGAGTGGTTGTCCAAAAACGAAAAGGTTATCCGAGTGGGAAATCTGTTTGCAATCGATTGCAAACAGATTCCCCGCCTGGATAACTTTTTTCAATTTTGCTGATGTTTTTTTATGGATAAAAATAAAACAAATAATAAATGTTCCATAGGTTTAACATGAAACATGTTTTTTTTTATCTTACTACAAAAAGTACCATCAGAAAAATTTTAAAATTAAAAAAGGTATCATTAAACAGACGGATTTTGTTATTTTTAACAAAGTTTGCATGAATGAGAAAATGATGCCTAAATACTAACAATGTATATTTATATAAACATTGATCGTCGCATCGCCTAGCCCAATTTTTTTTTATTTACACGGAGCTTTGCATCGCGCTAGCAATAAGCAATAGACATCATCTACGACAGTGCTTGACTCGAGAAGAGGGGGTTGATGTAATTCTCCATATAATAGTGTTTCGCTGTATAACAGTCCTTCAGTGCAGCTAGACTAACACTTCTCTCTCGCCAAGGATCGAATATTAAACCATTCATTTTATAGTTGTCAGCTCTATCCATTTTCTTATATATATATATATATATATATATATATATATATATATATACATATATATGTATATCTATCTACCTATCTCGATATATATATATATATATATATATATTTATATATATATATACCTTTTGTTATTGTTTCTACTGACAATAGAACATCGTTGTTTTTTTTTCTTTATAAAGCGGTTAAGAATATGCATAAAACTACATTCAGTCGCCCTAAATCCGACGTGTAATCAATTTTTATTTTTCACACACACCCACACAAACACCCACCCACCCACACACACACACACACACACACACATATATATATATATATATATATATATATATATATATATATATATATTAATTAATTTTATTAATTAATTTATGTAAAAATTAATTTTTAAAAATGTATTAATACATATATACAAGGTGAGACAAAATATATATCAACCCAAAAACATACTTTTTGTTGATTCCATACAATGCATCCAGGTCATACAAATTGAGAAACATAATTGGGAAAAACATTACTCCAAGTTATAAACAGCAGTCCATATACTTTGTCAGCTCCTTCAATTTCACGTATATGGACTGCTGTTTATAACTTGGAGTAATGTCTTTCCTGATTATGTTTCTCAATTTTTATGACTTGGATGCATTGTATGGATTCAACAAAAAGAATGTTTTGGTTGATGTTTGATGTTATGTATTTTTATGTATTTGTGTATATATTTTTATATATTTTCAAGGCGTAATTTTATTACCTGTAGTAGTATAACTGCGGTAATGGTCCTCTGAACAGAAGAATTATCTTTAAAAACTCATGAGCTAAGGACTTAAGGATACTTTGCTTGAACTTTGAATTCCAATAAAATTTGATTGACACCTTATTTTATTACTTAATTTTATATTATATTATTGATGCTCTATCCAGTATATTGAGCTTCAGTTTTTATCCGGATGTTTCACTAATTATAAGATATTAGTTGACACTTATATCTTTTGTTGGATTGCTTCATATATATATATATATATATATATATATACATATAAATCATATCTATTTATATCTATTTGCATATATATGGATCTATATTTCTTTTATAGACATATATATATATATATATATATACATATATATAAGTCAGTTCATATTATATTCCAATAACCATGGTTTTATTTTCTTATTTTTATTTTTTCACATTTTCAAAAAAACATACCATTTCTGTGAGATATATTTTTACGGTCCGTTTCATTTGTCTTGTGCCAAACACCATTTTTATGTCAATATCGTCTCTGCAAGACTACAAACTCATCAGAAAAAATTCACAAAGAGTAAAAAGTTCTTGGATTAAAGTGTCTTGAAAATACATACACTATACAGTAGTTCATTTTAGAGCGAAAGCAAACAAATCCAAATAAAAGGAGAGCTAAACCTCACACGTAGGGGAACCCACTAATACGCCATTTTGTAATTTTATATATATTTATCTATATATATATATATATATATATATATATATATATATATATATATATATATCTTTTCACCCCTTCTCCCTCCGTATGTCTGGCTGTATGTATGTATTTCTGTCTCTATATCTCTCTTTTTTTTCTCTCAATATTTACAACGCTTTTTCTTTCTAATTTATACCTTCCTTGCTTACACTTTTTCCGATGTCGGCATTCTAAAGTTGATCCTGTTTTGCAAATGCCATTTGATCGTCACGGGCCATTGACCGTGAACCACAAGCCAGCCACAGACGCAAAGGGCGGAGTCACATAGGTTCCCACCGGAGTTTGCCAGGATCGCTGCAGACGCTTCCTTCGTGAAAAAAAAGAAAGAAAGAAAAAGATAACACAATCACTTATTAATTATGATAATTATTACTTAGAGGTTAGTTTACAAGAAGAGGCCACTAATTATAAAACAGTTAATAGACTTCACTATTGGAAACCATCTGAGAATAACAACTCATGTGTGCACGTAAACTTGTTTTTATTTGTGAACTATGGCAGTTTTGAATAGAACAGGGAGGAGTTGAACTGATACACATTAACATGACGTCATGTAAACAACGAAAAAAAGAAACGCCGTGTTATTATCATGAGAGTTATTGTATACAGAACTGTGTATTCCCTGGTGGCGAGAAATCACACAAAGGGAAGAAAATCTTGTTTTTTAATGAAATAAATAAATAGGTGTGAGAGAGAAGTGCTTTTATTTGCCACGTTTAATATTTTGATTTTTTTTTAATAGTTGCTACCCCGAAGGATGATTCATTTTTTCAAAGTCATGAAAAAGTAAATTATTCAAAAAAAATGAAACGCCTGTAACATTTTATTCTTCATGAATAATGATTGTAAAACTTATGACATTAAGAATAACGCGCTTTTCATATGGGTTGATATTTCAAAAAGACAATGATATTATTGTCATTGTTTCCTTATTGTTAACATCCAATGGGCATCTACAAGTACAAGGATTGTTTGATCTATTAACTTTCCTTCTATAATAATTGATTTAATATACCCTCTCTCTCTTTCTCTATCGCTCTTTCCCTCTCTCTCTCTCTCTCTCTCCTCAAATATATATATATATATATGGGAAGAGAAGGATGAAAGTAATCCGACGTGATGGGAAAATGAAAAAAGAAAACCAAAAAATGTATGCTTTTTATGTGTACATCAACGTTTCGTCTTTATTTATAAGACTTCATCAGGATGATAAAATAGAGAAAGAATGTCATGCAAGCACAGATACATGTGGGGTAGACATATTGGGAAAAATAGAATGAAATAGTGGCCAACTACTGGGTTGACATCCGTATTTGTTGGAGAAATAGAAATGAATGTAGAAAAGAATGAGTGGGGAAAAAATGGAAGGATTGGGTGAGTCAGGACTATTGTAGCTGGTGGTAAGAGAAAGAGGTGGGGGATGAGCAGGGGTAAAGTGGATGGCAGAGAGGGAGGTGGTGTACTTAATAATTTTTTTATAAATTAACATTTATACTATATACATATACATATATATATACATATATATATATATTTATATATATATATATATATATATATATATATATATATATATAGGCAAGTTAAAGGATGATAATACAAGTTGTACAAAAGATTTTTAAATGTATAACATCTGCAGTTGTTCAAGACAAGGGAGTAATATTTACTGAAATGGATTATCAAAGAATTTAAGTATTATCATCAGATCAATACCGATAGAAATATACATCTCTTGTCGAGAACAACTGAAGATGTAATAGATTTTGTATTTTTTACAACTATTATTCTCATCCTTTAACTTGCCTATATAATTTCTCTATCTCGTATATTGAGCATCACATCTCTGTCATGCTAGGTTCTATTTTAAAGATATAAATGATATATTTATCTTAGTGTTCCTGATATATATATAGGGAAAGGGTCAAATAAAGGGAAAACATGAATCAAATAGAAACTACATTAAGTTCAAGAAGATTTTTTTTTGGTTACTAAGAATTAATGTAATTAGTTTCTAGAATCTTCAAATGAAAGGGAGAGTGTGATATACTGGGAATGGAGAATATATGAACACTGGATTTTGAGGCACAGAACCGTTATTTATGAGATGTTCGGCGATGGAAGAACCATATGTAGCATGCAAAACATTAGTTGGTAATAATTTACCAGACAAATTTTTGTGGCTACGTGTTGTTTGACCCAGATGTCCAATCTTTGCGATGTCCGCCCAACGTAGTACGTACTGCAACTACATTTAAATAAATAAATAAATAAATAACAGAATTATGATGATCGGGGGAGAACATATTTTGGAATCGAGAATAAACTGGGTCTGGTGGAAAAAAAAACACATGTATACGCGGCAAAATAACATTTTTGTACAGACAAACAGATTTTTTTGGCGAATCCATCACTTATGTTGCCTAGCCAAGGTAGGCGAAGATAAATAGGGCATCAATCACTAGAAGCTTTTTATCTTCATAAAAACTAAAAACGTTATTGTTGATAGTGGACTCAACAATGTCCAATGGATAGCCATTGTTAAAGAGGGTCTTAGTAATAAATTTGATCACCCATCTGGTGCTTACCAAGCACAATGTCGCTTAACATTGTTGATCTAACTTGATAATGCTGTATATTTTTCTGTGGATGGAGCAGAATGATATACAACGTAAAACACTTTCCGACAAACTGGTATTTACTAACCTGCTTACGCATGCCGGATTTCGAGCTTAACACTGGGTAGGTCAGGGGCACCAAACGGCGCCCAGTGCCGGTATCAGGTTCGCATAGATTTGTTTCAATCAAACGTCGTGATTACCCAGTAAGTGCCCCCAGGCGATCAGTCATAAACCAACCTCACTTCCAACGGAGGAAACGAGTGGGCTAACATTTTCGCCGCCTTCTAAAGAAGGGGATGATGCCTGGGAGAATGACTTCCTGAGCATCGAACCGAACCATCAGAAAAACAACACTCTATTCCTAAGCGAAGGTCAGAAAAAAATGCGTCCGAGTTACTCCCAAACGATTTCGCGTTCACAACTGCCGATGGTTTTCTCAGGAATTTGAGTGGCGATAACTCTTCTCAAAACATCAGAACACCAGAACACTTATTCGCTGAAGGTGTTGATGGTGCTTTCCCTCTTGGGTGTCTCCCTCCTCTGATTTTTTACGACAATTTACTATTTTATAAATTATCTTTTGTGACACCGCGAATCCTTATAGTGGGGGTCAAATTATAAGATATGTCGACACAGACAGTCCCAGTTCCCTTGGTTTTGCTTTGGTGCATATTATTTGTATTTCTAGTTTTGCTTATCATTTAATATTTAAATTTGACTTCTCTGTGGTTGATCAGTCTCACTTAGTTATATCGGTAGGTTTCCGCAGTCGATGATTGTGTATTGATATTTCGTCTGTTTCCATCAGTGTTGTGGTGATTAAGGTATACATCGTACCTTAGAGTCTAGCTCTCATCGTCTTTTTTCCTGATTTATTTGAGCCATTCCTACTGAATCTACAACCAAGGGAGTTAGTTTGATTCAGCTCCCATATTCTATTTTGCTTTATGGCAAGCGCCGTCTATTAATATATGTGTCTCCTTCCTTCAGCATCACCCTATGATATCTTGAGACGGAGTAATATGCACTAAACAATGTTATACCTTTCGTATTCCAATAATGGCTCCAATTATTGACTGTAGTATTTTTTAGTATGTCTAAAATGTAGCCTTTTGAACAGTTTCAATTCGCCTACGATTTCAATGTTGTCAGGCATTTATATATGTATATATATATATATATATACATCATAAGTTAAATTGCTGCAGTTACGAGTGATGGTTTACCTTTTCTTTTTAATTGTTCACCATTTCTACATTTTATTTTTATCGGTAACGTTTTACCTATTATTATTATTATTATTATTATTATTATTATTATTATTATTATTATCATTATGACCATCATCATCATCATCATCATCATCATCATCATCATCATCATCATCATCATCATCAATTAACTAAAAGTTCTCACACATGTCATCATCAGTGATTAATCACTTACAATAACCCGTGGTGTTCTTTACAGTATGAGTAAACAAGTGCCCCCTCATTACCCGTATTTCCATCTTTTTTGATAACCATTGCAAATGATTTTGCGTTATCGCTACAGCCGCTGATCATTCATTTTCTTCATCGGCAATGTTTACTCGTTCTCTCTGAGATTTACGTGGCAATAAACCTCCCCACGGTCCCAGTACTGTGCGCACCCTTTCCAGTGAAGGACTGGCCATTCTATCTCTGCTCGGCCTTTCCATTCTCTATTACTATCATTTATGTAGTAACAACTGATGACTGGTGTGATCACATTAGAAGGAGGCAGTTTATAAGATTGCTTGCCGTTTCAGTTTCCTTGAATTAATGGCATGGTGTTCTTTTTAGATTTTTGTTATACCTTATTGATGGTGTTGTTCTCATTTAAACAAGTTCATAACAAAAATAACATGGCTAATACTACTACTAATACTACTACTACTACTACTACTACTAATACTACTACTAATACTACTACTACTACTACTACTAATAATAATAATAATAATGAGTGTATTGGAGATATCGGAGGGCAAGAAACTGCCTAACCAATAAGAGATAGACATAAATCTACAACTATTTTGTAGTTTTGGAAGCAGGCAATGTTAAATTTACAGAAATGAATAAGAAGATTTTAAAAGAATACATGAAAAGAACATGGAAACTCCTGGAAGAAAAAACTATATATTAGACGCCTAAGAAAGTGGATAAACACCTGGGCAGTATCACTAATAAAATACTCTTGACCTTCTATGGGTGAGACAAAAAAAGAACTTAGGAATTTTGACCAGAATATGGGGAAACTAATGGCCATGCATAACCTACTACACCCGAAAGATGATACTGACCGACTCTACGTGAAAAAAGAGCGAAAGGGGAAGAGGGCCGGTAAGTATGGAATACTGTGCGGAAGATACCAAAAAGACCGGGCAAGATACATAACTCAGAACACAGAAAGACCTACCAAGGCAGAAGGGACAGCGTAAAAATGAACAACACAGAGGACAGCGAAATCAGAAACAAAAAGTCAAGAAAAGAAAAGTGGGAAAAGAAACAACTACATTAACGATTTATAAGAATAACAAGAGAAGAGAATCACACAAACACCTGGACATGGCTCAGAAAAGGGCACTTGAGCAGGGAAACGGAATCACTACTGACAGCTGCACAGAACTATGCGATGACAACAGACTACATTAAAGCTAAAATAAATATAACCAGGGAAAACAGTAAATTTCGACGCTGCGGACAAACAGATGAAACAGAAAATCACATACTTAATGAATGCAACAAACTATTCCCAAAATAATTCAAGAACAGACACGACTGCGTGGGGAAAGCAGTACACTGTGGACTAGTCTAAATACTGCATTTTGAATATACGTACACATGGCCCAAACACACAGCGAAGATAGTGCTGAAAAGCGAAGACCACACAATCCTTTGGAACATGGAGGAACAAACAGATAAACCCATCCAAGCACACTGACCGGACGTCATAATTATTTACAAGAAGAATTAAAGTGCCAAATTGTAGATTTTGCCGTCCCAACAGACGCAGGGTGATGATCAAAGAGACGGAAAAACGAAGCAAATACAGGCAGCTGGCCAGAGAACTGAACGGAAAATGGAACATGAAAAAATGCTATATAATAGCAAGCACTAGGAACAATTCGCAAAAAAACAGGGGGGAAAATAAGAGTAATTGGAATCAAGAGGATGAGTGAGACTCTATTACAGACAGCAATGATGAAAACAGCTGAAATATAAATATTACTCGTCGAATGCGGAAACCAACCGACATAAACTACAAACACGAACCAGCCACATAGTAAATTACATCACAAGTAAAACGAAAAGATAGAAAGAACACCACATGAACTCAAGGAACCTGAGACTGCAAGAAATCTTATAAACTGTTCCTCCCTCCCGAAAAAAAGCATAAGTGTCGACCGATATCACACAAAATAGCCGAAGGGTCAAAGAGGATGGGAAGACCGAAGAGGGACAGCAATCACCATACCTTAACTGGAAGAGTGCGTAAGGTACTGGGACCTTGAGGAGGCTTATTGCCTCCAATATCTCAGTGACGACCAATGGTCGCTGCTAGTGAGAAATCAAATGTAAGCGGATGTTGCGATAATTCAAAGTCATGTCCAAGGTTATGGACAAAGGTTGAGAGTGAGTTATCTTATGATATGTTTGAGAACTCCCAGTGATAAATAATAATAATAATAATAACCAGAAGAAGAAGAAGAAGAATTAGAAGAATAGGAAGAAAAAATGAAGAAGAATTTTACTTTAAAAAATGTTTAAATGTTAAGTTGTGACAAGAATTATAGCTTACCGTAGGCGTATTTAAGGGTGTCCGAGTAAATTACTCTTTAGGTTACTACATTGACCACGGACCCCTATTGCTGGGAACCGTTCAAATCCGTATTTTATTTACAGTACAAATACATGGACATCACAGAAGCTTCTTGGAGTAAAAGATACAAACAGACAATTGCATCCTAGCAATGAGAACGGACGTTATAATATTCAATAAGAACAAAACACCTGCGATTTGGACACAATACTCAATGCACGGGCGATAATATGTTCTTTTTATAGTTGCAATACCCATTGCAACTATAAAAAGAAAATATTATCGCCCGTGCATTGAGTATTGTGTCCAAATCGTGGTTGATGAATCATCGACTAGCCTCGGACGGTCTTCAAACCTCTTACCACTGCCTTAATTCTGCAATAGTGCATCCCTGTCCTTGTTTTACACGTACTTCTACGGGATGTGATCCGATTAACGTAATTAGCCTTTATCCCTCGACTAGAAGCAACATTCTACCCCTTCAGTATAGAAGTACTTAAATGCTGTAATATTCATACTTTAATATCTTCTGCCCTCAAAGAGCTTGTTTCTGTAATCCTCTCCCTGCTCCCTGTTTCCTTGACCGTACAAAAATGCAGCAATGTGAATGTAATATGAGAAAACACCTTGCTGCTCAAATCCTCACATGAATTTCTCCTTAAAAAGATGTCTCCTGCAACAGTTTCCCCTTAGTCTTCAGTGGCATATGCTTTTATTGGGGTTAACAAAAGTAAGAAAAATAAATGAGAATTCATGCGAAATATGAAAAACACTCGGGACGGAACACTGTTATAGATAGAGAAGCACATATAAACAATTTTAATTTTAAATAAAGTTGAACATTTAATTTTGAAAAAAAGTGATTGTCTGTTGTGTGCGTTTTTACTTATTAGAAACGTCAAGTTCGTCTTGGATTACTGAACCGGCAATTAAAAAGCTACCCTGGAGACAGCTGGTGATTCGAACCAACACGACACCTATTACAATTCCTTAGTCTGAAAAGAAAACAACAAAAGAAGGAAAAAGTGTAACCTATCAATACGGTAATCTTATTCTACAAGTGTAACATTTGTCATAAACTTTTAATCTCGCAATGATCATCCCTCACAACATTGTGATCATTGATTAAGATATTTAATATCCCTAAAGATTTTCTACTTGCTATTAAACCCTTCCTTTGCAATCTTATGAAGCATTTATTGAGTAGTATCGGATGTTATAGTAGATACGCTTTCTTCAATGAACGCCAGCAAATCTGCTAATAAAAGCACAACTGATATCTAACAGGTTGACTGAATGAATTGTCTTGGAACGTTAGACATTATTATCAAATAATCTTTTCCGCCATCTTTTTTTGTCATAAGTCTCGCAATTGTTCTGTTGAATGTAATTAAATCTGATGAAATCTCGTAAATCATCCCGCGGTTAGAAACAGAATATAATTGTTTCGCCTTATCTTTCTAACTTCATAAAGTTAGGTATGTTTATATGTTTGATATATTTGTATGTATGTACAGCATCAACTCCTAAACAAAT
>OY744526.1:107824551-107847051 GCA_963556195.1 Sepiola atlantica | reverse complement strand
GCATTTAGCCACTTGATGTAAAGAGCAAAAACATACATATATATGTATATATATATATATATATATATATATATATATATATTCTACTTCAAGGTCAAAACCAAACCCAGCCAACGATAAGTGTTATATGGATAGATCCTTACCCAGAAAGCAGAACTGTTTCACCATTTTCAGAAACATCGCCGCTGAAACGTGACGACTAAATGCTAAAATAAGGGAAGCGAGAGTTACGAGACTGCCGAATGTAAACCCAACGTTAGTCACTTTCGACTCTCTATAATCACTGTTTACTCTCTATGGTAACTTTCTACTCTCTATAAGTTGTCTTTCTACTCTCTATGATGACTATATATGATACGCCGATTCGCTATTTACAAAGTTAAATTCCTCCCTAATTATTAGCTAATTCCTTATGGTCGAGGGGTAACCGCTCTTGACTGCGAATCAGTGGCGATTTGTGATTGGAGTTCGAGCCCGCCGACCGTTGAGAATTAACTTACTGCCCTGAAGATTGCGTTAGCACGAAACATCGATGTCTGTAGGTAATACAGAATTGAAATTTATATATGTATACATATATATATATTTCATGTTTTGTTTTGTTGTTTTTCCCCATAACGTTTGGAGACGTCATCGGAGAGTTAGGCAGATACTCTATTTGTCCTAACTTTTCTGTGGGCATAATAGGACCTAGTAGTGCTAATATCCCCTCCAGACCACATACCTCATCCGGTGTTCCGAAATCGTCACTCATGTAATATTGGCAAGGATCAAGGATCAACTTTAGTGTTATAGAAAATATACGCTGCCCCCCCCCCCCCATTGAACAATATTTTGATTTAAAAAGCATCACCTTATTTATTAAATGATCGTCGGAAGTGGTTTTTTGTTTTGATATTTGTAGTTACCTATAAAAATGAACATGGCTACATCGAGTATTGATTTACTCCTCTCCAGGAGTTAGTCACAAGGCCAGTTTTTATCTTACTCCCACAAGTAAGATGTGACCCAAGGTCGGGTCGGGAAAGTGGGTTTAAAAATTGCCTGGGCAGCCGCGTCGGCATTCTCCGGTAGGAGCGCCTCAGGCAGTAAGCAATAAACTTACTCCTACCCAAAGAGGGGAGGCAAAGCCTGGGAAGGTGGACCTCCCAGAACTGCACAGGACAGACCTATTGACCGGCGTAAATCAAGACCCGAAGGCCAAGACAACACCAGTATGGAGTGCAGTATCCATCGGAACAGATACTACACTTTGATCTTAGCCAAAATGGCTACATCGAGTATTTATTTACTCCTGTCCAGCAGTTAGGCACAAGGCCAGTTTTTTTAAGTTACTCCCACAAGTAAGATGTGACCCAAGGTCGGGTCGGGAAAGTGGGGTTTGAAAGGCGAAGCCTGGTAGGCTGGACCTCCTAGAACTGCACAGGACAGACCCATAGACAGGCGTAAATCAAGAACCGAAATCCAAGACAATACCAGTCTATGGGTGCAGTATCCATCGGAACAGATACTACACTTTGATCTTGATTTTAACGAGGACTCTATTGGTGTGCATAGATATTCCGAAATTACACAAAAAAGTGTTCCAGAATAAGCATAAGAAACACTACTAAAATGTGTGCTTGCCTCTATTTACTTTTACTCTTATATGGGCAGCGTTGAATACAATGCCGGTTCTTAATGTAATGACAATCAAGGTCGATCAGAAAAAGCACTCTGGAATGAGACAAAAATGTAAAAAATTGGCTCTGTCTTGAAGCATTTATGTTTTAACCGACCGAAGAGAGAACAGATTAAGTGTAATATCTGAACAGATACGACAATTGATCCTTGCCAAACGGCTTAGGATTTTCGATCGACGGTTAAAATAGAAAAGGGCTTATTGTTGATAACATGTTGAACAAATTTGAATATATCTACACCGTTTAATGGGGAATTAATACCACAATATCAACACTATTTCATTTTCTACAATCAGTTGTATATTCTCTATTTTCACTCGATTATCCCCATAGCAATATTTTTTCAACAATTGTAATATAATATTTGGGATCTGAATGCTTACTGTGTAGTTTAGTCAATAATGTAGTATTATTGTTGAATAACCTCCGAGTGAAGATCTAAATGTCCCACGGGTCAGTGTTGTTCCGACGCATCTCCCTGGCTATCGTTCGGGGCAACGCTATGTCAGTAACGGCGGCGTCACTTTCGTTCTAATCGTCATCTGTTGATTCTCTCTTTCTTTCTCTCCCCTCTCTATCTACCTATGTCTGTATCTGTCTCTTTGCTTCTCTTTCTCTCACTAACTTGCCAGAGATTGTGGTCAAGTTGAGTTAATAATAATATAAAGAAAAACGTGAAAACGTTAAAAAAATAATAAATAAAATAGACGGGTTCATGAATATACTTTGTTATCGCATGTATATCACAATTACAGCTATACAGTCCGAACCTGCCTTTTGTCTACGACTCCTTAGCAGACTGGGCACCTGCAATTCAAGTGTTGCAAATGCAAGAAGAACCGATTAAATTATGCATTTAAAGAAACGAACTTTTATTAAGATCATGGCGTTGCCTCTTTTTTGCCAGCGGCAGACAGAGGCATTCCGAACTACGGATATTTTGGCCCTTAGTTTATTGGCAATTTTAAGTCATCTCTCCCCATCTGGTTCTCTATGAGACTTCCAACCGACTGATCACTCTTATTTGGATGCCCCTCCTTTTTAGCCATGTGACGTCGAATCCGTTTCTGGTACACAGAAGGTCGAGCTGACATCCGAGTACACTAGGTGACCCCGACTCAACCCTATTTTCTCTTTTCCTCAACAAACAAAATGTATACTCGCTCAATATTTAACAATATTACAAATGTAGTATAACCCATGTATTCTAAGTAGTATAACATTAACACAGTTATACATAACTTATATGATCGCTAAAGCGTTGTAGGCTAGTTGCCGTAATTTATACTGATCGCACAGTGGCTAATTAATTGACGAAGCGAACTGGGTGTGCCGGGTTCGAGTTAGTTTGTTCCACAGAACTACTTTCATCAAAACCCACACACCACCTTGTGTTATATTATTAATTACACTTAATAAGGGATCGATACGTACTATATAATTATGACCCCGTCCAAGACACAACGCAGGAAAATAGTAAACATAAACTCTGTATACAAAGAGACGAAACAGAAAATCACATAAGTGAAAGTAGCAAAATAACCTCTAAAGAATGCAAAAAACACATACCTTATTGCATGGGATAAGCAATCCTGAAAACTATGCAAACATCTGCTCTTCAAACATGTAGACAAATTATACAGACGCATTATCGAGACAGTACCAACACATGGACATCACATAATCTTCTTGGAGTTAAAGATACAAACAGACGATTGTCCC
Organism: Sepiola atlantica; assembly: GCA_963556195.1. NCBI lineage: Eukaryota > Metazoa > Mollusca > Cephalopoda > Sepiida > Sepiolidae > Sepiola > Sepiola atlantica. The sequence goes on along the minus strand of OY744526.1, from coordinate 107,843,647 downwards.
TAGCAAGGAGACCGGACGTTATAATATGCAATAAGAACAAAAAACCTGCGAAATATTAGATTTAACCGTTTTAGCAGCTCACTGTGTAGAATAAGTGGGCACAAAAATGAAGCAATTACATAGAACTTGTAAGAAAACTGAAAAGATTATGGAGCATGAGATTCACTATCATACTAATAAGTGTAAGAGCACTGAAAAACATGGAGAAAAAACGAGGAGGAATTGAAATCAAATTGAGGATAGAGACCATACGACGCATGCCAATGATGAAAACAACCGACATCTTTAGGAAAATACACGAATGCAGAAAAACACCCACACAACTAACGATCACTTACATGCCACCGTTGAGTTGAAATAAAAATAGGACTGAAACTGCCAAAAATACCATAAACTGCCCCCGTGAATAAAAACAAACATGAACGCAGGCATGTGATATCACAAGCCTCGGCTCTTAGTAAAATGGAACGAGTTGAAAGCTGCGGGACATTTTGGGCCGTTGGTGATGCGTATTGCTACTAAAATTCCAGTAAAGATCGGCTGTCGTTGGTAGAGATAAATTAATGGTAAACGGTTGTTGCAATAACGCAAAATGATTTTAAATTGTTATCAAAAGAGGCGGAGAGTGCTGGAAATATAAGGAGACTTGTGTTAAAAAATACATTTAAAGATGTAGGCAAGGACAATCTGAAAAGATCAACGAGAATTGATACGTACTACTCGGGTGTTTCTTTCAATCCGGAGCCAGGTCGTGGTTTCCACGGAATCCAGCTGAGGATGCACTATGATCGCTTTAGTCTCATTCAAGGAAGGTCAGCATTCTTTGTATGTGTTTTTTTTATTCGTGGGGCAGCCTGCTAGATGTGGTAATTATATCTATTGTATAAAAAATTACATTTAGATCGCCTGGGACAAAACATTAAGAGACTGTTTACATGAAAATATATTTTCTAACTGTCCATTAATTGTTTCACTTTGTTATTTTTTGGCAAATAATTGCGCGAGTGTCAATCAGGAATACATCGTAGCCATGTATCAGTTTAAGCCAAAAGTCACATGTGTCACATCTGCAGAGCTGTGGAGCCATCTGCGTGTTCAGAACTAGGGATTGCAATCTTGTATAAAGTTCGGTATGGGTATATGTTTATATATGTTTCTGTATAGCGTTCACTCTTAAAATATTAAATCGACCATTATAAATTTTTTGATATTATGCTGTTTGACTCAAGTGTGCTCATGTGGTATATATTTATTTAATTTTGTTTTATGAAGGAAGTGTAAAAAAAGTTGGAACTCTTCGTCAAAATTCACATTTTTAGTAGGAATAATATACGTACATTTGTCCATTTGAAAGTTAAAATATATAGGATCATATTGAATTTGATCAATAATCATTTGAGACGAAAAAGCATAATTAACTACATTAAAACATATAACATATTGTCATGGCCTGAGATCATGAGTTAAGATGGGGAGTGGGGTAAGTAAAGAAGTAAGAGTGAGGTGGTTGAACTGCCCAGTTTAAGGGTTAGTATTATCATTGTTGGTAGCAATGGAGTAGAAATGGACTGAATGATATTTATTGTGTTTATTATTGTTAATACCATTTATTTATTTCAATCATAAAGTTTTACGAAATTCATCTCCCAAATTAGACTCAAATAAAATTTAAAATCAAATAAAAATACAAAGAACACTAATTTAAACGGCCCCCATCTTCAAACAGCCTCCTCTCACTTTTACCACAAAAACAAAGAGATGAATTCTCCTCCCTGATACATTTCGTTCACACCTTAAAACCCGGCATAAGCACCACCTTACTCCGACCTCTATAATCTAATGATATGAACCCATGAATTAATATAAATAGATTACACCTGAAATTTTTTAACACTTCATCTCAGCTTACAAACGTTTGTTTTTTAATTGTTTTTTAATTGTTTTTAATTGATTTTAAATTGTTTTTAATTTGACCATGTCACCTTCCGGTGTTGAATGTGCTTTTACTTTTCTCTTCTTTTAATGTTTACCATGTATGAACGTCTGAGTGAAAGATGAGACTTGTTTCACCTTGATGAGATATTTGTATTTAATAACTATTTGTCGAAGACATCGACATGCACATGTAGTGGAGTTTTGCACCTGCCTGTTTAAATAGAAATAATCATACAAATTTACTATTGACCACTTCTTCTAAGCCCAGTTCAAATTATGTGGATTTTTACCATGTGGATGGTAACTTTACCTTAATTACTATATATATATATATATATATATATATATATATATATATATATATATATATATATATATATATATATATATATATAAGTGTGTGGTATCGTTCAAGTTTTAAAGTATTGCATGGGAAGTTAATAAAATTGAAATATAAGCCAAATTAGCAATACAAGATTAATTTTTTTTTCTTCTTACATTAATCCTATCGATTACGGAATAAAATTCCTTCTTCAGGGGTGACCAGTATTGAGTCATTTTTTTTTTTTTCATCAAAAAACAAGAATAAAAAAACTTATTTCTTTGTTAATTAATATATATATATATATATATATATATATATATATATATATATATATATATGTAGTAAGCTATGCAAAATATATTCATGGCAATTAAGCTACACAGCTTATATATATATATATATATATATATATATATATATATATATATATATATATATGCATGCATGTGTGCATGTTTGTGTGTATCTTTCTCTTAAAATGTATAATTAAATATCGTCGAAATGTTTGCCAACCATCGAAATACCAACGATATATAGGCGCGGCCATTTTGATTTTCTTGTGGTTGTACGAAGCTGTTAACATAAAACTTTATCCGCGAAATCGGCCGACAAATACCAATCACTTATTAATTTGAACCATTGAAAAACAGACCTTTATCTATGCCATCATCAAGACGACTCTCGATACTCAATCGGACGGAACAAGCAATAATTCTCACTTGCTTAGCCAAAAGTGTGGGCAGACGCTGAAAAAAAATAAGATAACAAATAAAACATTATTTAAAAAAAGACTGCAAAAAAGCACAGCTAGACCGAGCATAATATAACTGCTTTATGAAAGTAACAGATGTTACTTTGTTAAAACGGAAAGATCTAATTTTATTTATTTATACGCACTCGGATCTACAAATTACGAAAGGCGGGTAATTTTATTGATCATGTCCGGCCATGTATCGAATTACACATCTACCGAATTCACACATTGTGTGTCGTAGAAAATACAAATGATATCAGAAAAAGGAAAATATACCCTTCGAAAATGAAATACAGTAAACTGTTAATTTTCTTTTCGTATATTAAGTGTTGTTTACAGGTTAAACCTGCTATAAAAATATATAGCATATATTATTTTAATTTGTAATAATAATGGATATACAATAAAAAGAAACATGCAGGTATTTGTTTTATTATTTGATCACAAGAAGGTACCACACGTGTAGTTATCAGAGATGGCTCACTTGCGATAAAAAGTGGTGTTTTATGAAGTCCGAATGAAAACCACTATCCCCAAGTTGCCAGAACTGGCAATTTCCGCATCATTCGATGAATGTTTCTAATAATTTTGCCTTATCGCAACAGCCGTTACCCTTTCATATGTCACTGGTAAAGACCGATGGATTTTGATGGAATTTGATAGTAATTACGTCTTCGCAAGTTTCCAGTATTCTCCGAAGTTGAGGCCTGGGTGGCGATGTCCCTCTTCGGTCTATCACTTCCTTCTTTTACTATTCTATGTGGTAGCAGCTGAGCCGGTCCACCATTTTTGAGAAATGGAGATGCAGACATACAGTAGGATACGTTCCTTGTATTTAGACATAAGAAAATCGAGGCTAATGCGTTATGGGCATTAATGTATAACAGAGAACGCGATCGGCTATGATATCGGTTATATCGAGTGTAACTACTATCTGACATACTGCATCCAGTTATGGACTCCATGGAAAACCTCCTTTATTTTCAAGAAACAATGGGTATACTCTGCAAGGGTGCCTGTGCAGAGTCGATTGTAAATCACAGGGGTCGCAATGATCGACATCACTTCTGAACTGGCATTTCTTCGGATTGGAGGCAATGAGGAGTCGAGGACGACGGTAAACAATGGTGGAATACGTACACAGCGACTAGTGTTTCTATTTTCTTGCCTCCTCGCAGTTAGACACAAAATCGTCTTCATTCGTAGGGGAAATCCAGGTTCCCAACAAAAAGGCAGTCTGGATACTAACATAAAATGAACATTGTCTTCATGTAGAAGAGCGTATCCTTCACTGATCGAGAATATAATAGACTAAGTTCAGCACCAGTACACGTACTACACTTTGTTCCTAGCAAAAACAATCCCCAGTTTCTCTTCTGAGATTAGATGGGGGTCATCCTAAGTTGGGAGCTCTGCATGGATATGCTTGTTCACATTAATTTTACATTTCTTCATGTGTATACAGTCAGGGAAACATGAAGAAGGGAGGGAGTGCTAAATGCTGGCAGCACGAGGACAGAAGCTATTGGAGTAAAAGTCTCTCCGGCATCTGGGGAGCTCCACCGTGAATACATCTGATTTAGCTGATTGTCGGGGTAGTTAAGTGTATTTACTTCAAGGGGACACTAGAGCAGCAAGTTAACTAGAGCACATTCCATTGAAGTACTTTTAAAGTAAGCACAAGAATGCAACATTGCGGCGATGGTACAGGAGCTTAAGCTTGGTAGATAGTAAGGGGCTTGTCAGATTAGCGACTCTTTTTTGGACTACTTCTAAGAGGAAGAGACTAGTGGATGGTGCACAAGCCCAGCTGTTGCAACAATACTCCGAACGTGGACGGATTGTAGCTTTGTAGTGAAATAGAGTACTGTCAGGTGTGAGACGTGTTTTGGCACGCTAGAGAAAGCCATCGTTATTTGCAGTAGCCTTGCTAATCTATTAAATGTATATGCTACAATTCATGCTTCTTAGTAAAGTTAGGTCGATGAGTTTGAAAGTTGGTCTCTCAGGTAGGGTGTTATTTGCCATGGCCATCGCTGGTGTAAGATCTTGCTTGCAGTTGTTGAAAGAAACGAGCTTGGTCAATATATGCATGTCTACCTTTCTAAATGATATCAGTGAAAGTTATACAGTAGCCCCGAAAGAACTGAAACCCTGAAGGACAAGCTCATATTCCGCGCCGTATAGCGGTAGAACTTGTATGAACCCACATCCCTCAGTTATTGATACCATAGCGACGTTTATTTAATTAATCGTATACACACAATCGTTAAAATAATGTATTGTATGTTAATATTAATGTTTTATTTGGCGTAAAAAAACACGCAAAACTAAACTTAAATGTATCATCTTCATCGTATAGGATTATATTTAAAAAAATCATCTACAGTTTATTAAGGTTTATGCCATACCTACCTTGCGTATCCACATACCATTTTCACTGCCTACGTTACTTATAATATTTTAACTGTAAAAAACATTTATTTTCATTCATAAAAGACGTACCTATTAGTCATTGTTCCTATTTATTCCTCTTTGATTTTATTCTAAAATGTATACACTGTGAAATATCTGTTAACCTTTCAATGCTTTTTTTATATTTGTTTGAAAAAAGTAAAACACGTTCAATATGGGTATTTAAGTAGTATAATTGATGTTTGGAAAACGATATATATTTATTGAACAAAAATAATTGATGTTGCACATGTGCAACAAATAGTATATAATTTTACATGCATTACAAAACATTTCAATGTATGCGTGTACATAATCATAATGCACTAGAAAAACATAACATACATTTTACTTACCATTATAATGACCAGATTTAAAATGGTAGGCTCTTGAATACATACCGATGACACTCGACCGTGACAGTTAATATACTGATTACCTATTTAGCGAGTGTGCTGATGCAACAGCATACTAAGACTTATGCACATCTGCCAACAGACACGTTTAAGATGTAAGACAAGTTGCAGTTTGACACATTTTAGTTCAATATTATATGAAATATACAATTTGTTCGATTGTGTCATATTTTAAACAAAACGCATTTAAGAGTTAAATTCTTATCGCATAGCTAATAATGATAATATAGCATCACACTACTGATTATTTTGTTATCAAATGTACATAGTCGTTTACGGTGTGTACGAACACACTATGTAAATTAGATTGCAAAGTAAAGCAATTAAGAATCCACTCTGAAAAAAGAGGTTCACCTGAATATTCGACAACACATTAAAAATATAAAGTAGTTGTGTAATCAATATTCAGTAGGAAGGGGTAAGAGATGTACATATAAAGCTAAGTGATAGTATTTGTTTAATTAATTTAGATTACGGTTAATTATATGTATTGGAATGGAGTTTTTAAGATATTACTCAATCCCAGAACTTAAGATGCTGGTATTGATTTTGGTTTATTAAATTATACAGGAAAAAACGAGCGCTTATTTACTATGTTTTACTGCACTTAAAATATATTATTGTATATGAAAAATCAAAAATGGAAAAACAAAACATTGTTTGAATGTTTATCGACGATTTGTCTTTATTGTTTAAAGACTTTATCAAGATTACTGATTTGAAAAACAAAACGTAGTAGTTAAAATCTGAAATACGTGGTACTCTATGACTTGGAAAATGTTTTAATCCTTTTTTTCTAAAAATGCATAGACGTAAAAAGTCAAAATATGTGATGTGTTTGTTTGTACATAAGATCGATATAAAAAGAAAACACTAATTCTAATTCACAGACGCACCACACATTACGAATATTTAGGTTAATGATTTTTTTCTAAAAGAAAACAAACAAACAAAAACAGAAGACATACATTCTTTCCACGTTATAGACGCTCCACTATTTACAATGTAAACTTATATGTTTTTCTTCAAATCAGTAATCTTGAGAAAGTATTTGAGCAATAAAGACGAAACGTTTATCAACATAAAGAGTGTTTTTATTTTTACATTTTTTTATTACGTTAGAAATAATAATTCCGTAAATGTAATCATATTCTTATAGAGGTTGTCAGCGCTTTTTCACCTTTTCTTTTCACTCTTCTTTTAATGAACGGAAAAATCCTAAAAATATATGTGTTTTATTATTTTCTTTCGCTGTCTTTTCCCTGGACCTCCGCCTTTTCCTTACTTTTCACGGCTGTTTCGTCCTTCTTCTCACCGTAGCGTATTTAGGCACACTTGTCCGTCCCCTTTCCTCACTAATAGGTATCTCAATCAACCAGAGTGACACAATGAGATCACAATAGCATCACTCGCCGTAGGGCTGTCAAATTATGTTTTATAACACACACACAGACACTTCAGATATCAACATAGAGCCGAATACGATAACATCACGCCTGCCCGAACACTCATCCTGAATGTCAACTTCTTCTCCCTTTCCCCTTCCGATTTCGTGCAATTCAAAAGATTAAGAAAAGATCAAATAAATCTCCCAGGCCAAAACAAAGAAGGCGGTCGTTTGAAATAATTAGCTTAAACCTTTGGTACTTGATGAAATAAATAAAATAAAAAAAACTAAAAAATAAAGCAAGTGAGAGCCAATATTTTTACCCCGAAGGCGTTTATTTTCGCTCTGTATCGGAAGGATTCCACTTCCTCGGGAAGTCCCTAATTTTTCGCAACGATTACGGTGTTGTCGATAAGAATAATTACAATTGTTTTATGTGATGTTTATGTCGGCGTCGTCGGACGTTTGTTGCTTGTTTCTAGTGTTTAAAGTGATCACTTATGATTTGGGTGTTTGTTTGATGATGTATTTGTCTTCCTAAAAAGGTTATGTAAAATGATTAAGCGCTTGACTTTTGTTTTTCATGTGAACTTGGAAATTTGGCGAGCCAAGTCTATAGATTGAGGGAGACGAAAGGAAACAGAGAAAGCGGTAGCTAATATGAAAAAAAAAAAAAAAATAGAAATGACTATGAAAGAGAGCAACCAACAAAAAAAATGATAACGGCACTGTGGAAATTCCTCGGTTGCTTAATCATCGCCTTCTCTTTCTTCTTACCGTCAAAATACTATCTATTCTTCATAAGGTTAGGTATGTGTATATGTTTATATATTTATATGTACAAGATTTACTCCTAAATAATAAACCGATTATTATGAATTTTGGAACACAGCTGCTAGACGTAAGGGGTTGTGATATAAACTATATTAAGTTCAATTTAGTTTTATGCAAATATGTTATCAAAAGGGAGGGTGCCATCGTCAGAATTCTGAACCCTCAGATATATATTTTTTTTTAAATAGTAGACAAAATAATAAATATTCCCACAATTTTAGTTTCTTTGGAACATTTTAAATGCGTTTTAATGGGATTAATATGGGCACAATCTATCATGTAAAAGGTAAAAGATTCCAGATTTGCATAGAATGTGATCCATCGTGATTAAGCACTAATTAAGAAAAAAATTCCATATATTCCAATTCATTCTTAAGATTTATCTAGCTTAAGTCATAAATGTTAGATATTTTAAGAATCCAAATAATGTAATACATTTTAACTAAAATTGGAATAACAATTCGAGACATGAGGCTTACTATCATTATATTTTGCTTGTAATATTTATAAGATAACATAAAAGTGGTGCAAAACTGGTCTGGCTATTCATTTTTACTGGTCTTGCGATGCGTATTCTTCTAATTTTAATTAAATGAAACGAACGTCATACGCTTTTTTTATTGTAAAAGTGTAAATCTTTTCAAAATAGTCTCCTTCTTACAGTAACAAGTATTTGCAGCTCCTTCTTTCGTGTGAATCAGATGATTCTGGTGTTGGCATTGGTTTCCCCGATGACTATCTAGTTAGAAATCTTTCTGGAAAGACATTGAGTACTTACGGGAAGGACCACAGAAAGGTTGTCAATATCCCTAAGTGAAAGTAGTACTGTGGAACCAACTGGATTCGAACTTGGAACACCCAGGTCTTCAGTCCGTGTCGATATCCACTTAACCACCATCACCTCCCATTTTCAGGTAAATATATGTGGTATAAACAGCTAACCTCTTGCTCTTGGACAAGATACAAAAAAATAATCTAAGCTAATATGTCCCGCACTGTCTGTGCAGTTACACTCAATTTCGCATCGTCGCAGTGTTCAATCCCTGTGCAAATTTTATAAGTACTTCCACGGGATGTGCCCCGAAAAATGTACTGTAAGAGTATCCGTTCAATAAATACACCCCTGACCTACCGAATTAGCAGATAAACCCACCCGGTTATTCACTGTAGAAGTCCCTCGATCACAAAGGATTTTCTACCCAAAAATATTCTTTCCACGGACCGCTTGTCTTTGGAATTCCCTTCCTGTTCCCTGTTTTGCCGACCGTATTTACATGCAGAAATTTAATGTAATTTGAACAAACATATATTCGCTTAACTCTCCGTCCAGGATGATTCTATAAGTCTGGTACCTATCACAGTGCCACATTACTGCGGTTAATGAAAAGCGTCAGCGGGCAAATTTAGTTAAGGTGGACACATCAGTTACACTGATAAACAATAAGTATCCATTCATGGTTTTGATATAATTTAGTTGATTCTAGGACAATCAAGTGTGAAAAATTCGAATATGAAAACGAGGAGGCTGGACAGGTCTAATTTCCGATTTCCAGCATATCCACGTTTATGATCTATAACTATATGACACATATTACTTCATCCACTTGTGTCCACTACATTTAGTTTTTAACTACTTTATCTTTCTACATTTGGTGTAGATACCAGAATTGCAATTATTCTCAGGTATTTTTGAATAATTCAAAACAACTCTGAATATTTAAAAAAAAATGAACCGCCGGAAATGTGTAAATAACACGATGTTGTTATATTTGTAGACTCTCCACCCAGAAAGCATTCAGCTTGTAAAATCTATATCGTTATAAAGTCAGGTATGTGTATATGTTGATATATTTTAGTGTATAAGATTCACTTCTAAACTAATCAAACGATCATTATGAAATTTGGAAGACAGTGGCGACGCGTAATTGGACTATTTTTGGTAATATCCAGTTTTTTTTCTCTCTAGATATTTTGAAAATAAACCTCCCCAGTATGTTAGTAGTTTGCGTTCTGTTACAGTGGATGTTCGGATGGTGATGAGTGCATCCCCCTTTCTTTCTCTCTTTCTCTCTCTTTGTGCATTTGATTCTCCTTGATAATGTATGGCTAGTGTTTGTGGCTTTAAACAATGCCATCATCAACATTTGTTTTTGATGGTGGTGGGTGGTAGATTATGTGATTTTTCTTATCAAATTTGGTAGTTTCAGTTCACTTGGTGTGTATGTACCGTTTCTTCCGCGTTCCTAGTTTTGTTTACGCAATATTATTCTATGCCAATTCATTAGTGTATGTGTGATTGGGCTATGCCATCTGCCTATGTGAGATTTATGTTAAAACTCGAGTATTTTCTTAATAGGTAGTCTTATTCTATTTTCAACTGAAATGGTGTTTCTAACTTGTCACCTGACTGTGTTAGTTGCTCCCGGCATTGTATTGTTCTTTATCTTTAAGCTGTTTTCACAAGTGCAGTTCTTTGTATGCTCTCAATTATCTTATTGATTCCAATGTGTCTTAGTCTTTTTTCCAGGTGTTTGTTTACCTTCCAAGTTCTCTTACTATTATTAGCATTACATTGATGTTCAGTATGTTCCGTATCCGCTGGTAAGCTCCCTATATTCGCTTAGTTTTTCTCTCTTTTTTTTCTTAGACTTGCAAACTAAGATGGCAAACATGAATAAGTTTTTGTTTTTGTTTCTATCATCACGCCTTGATATCTTGCTTGAATGACGCAAATTATCCATCCTTGTCTTCTGAAAGTACCTTTTGACATTCGCACGGCTTCCCTGGTATATGAGACTAATAGACTCATCAAACATTTTATTTTAAATTTAATTAAATTTATTATTTATTATGTAATCAATTTTCTTGTAAACGTGCTTTTTTGTTGCTAGAGTTATTACTGAATAACTGAAAATCAAGAGGCGAGCAAATAGCAGATTCCCTGCCTTCGAGATTCGTTTATATTTGAAGAGTTCGAATGTAAATCGCGATACATCCAAATTGTTCAAATTGGTACATTAAGAAATAAAAGTTGATGATATCAAACCTTGACTTAAACTGAAAGCTTTTTTTTAATTTAAAGAAATTATGAAAAAATGATTTAAAGGTGTGGTCGAGTGTTGAAATGCAACACTTTTTGTAGTGATAGTTTCGTAATTTTTTTAATGGTATTTATCGCGTTTTGCATTCGAACTGCTTATTTCGTTTTCTCACATTCCGATTTTTAATTTAATTATATTTCATTTATTTATATATTAGATATATATTATTACTTTTATAATATGTATTACACTATAACTTGTTTATATATTAGATATATATTATTACTTTTATGATATGTATTAAATTACAATGTATTTATATCTTGGATATATATTATTACTTTTATGGTATTATTAAATTAGAATTTATTTATATATTAAATATATATTATTACTTTTATTATTCGTATTAAATTACAATTTATTTATATATTAGATGTATATTATTACTTTTATAATATGTATTAAATTACAATTTATTTATATATTAGATGTATATTATTACTTTTATAAAATGTATTAAATCACAATTTATCTATATATTAGATATATATTATTACTTTTATAAAATGCATTAAATCGCAATTTATCTATATATTAGATATATATATATATATTATTATTTTATATTATGTATTTAATGACCATTTATTTATATATTAGATATGTATCATTACTTTTATATTATGTATTTAATTACAAGTTATTTATCTAAATGATAGTTTTTTGTTACGTATTGGATGTTTGTTATTTTCCTTATTTTAGAGTCATTTAAAATTATTTTGATTTATCTGATTTCATGTTTTAATTAATAAACACTTTTTGTAAATTTTAATTCGGAAGACTACAATAATGTATAATATTCACGATTAGATTAATGACTGGCGAACGGAGCACATGTGGTATATTTTAGAACAACTGACAATATTTTCCACATTATAAATAGCTAATCCTAATATAATTGTATTGTATTTATCGTATATGTCATACTGGAAGAACACTTCTTCTAGGACAGGTTAAATTAATTTCCCGAACAGACCAATTTTGCACTACTTTTTCGCCCCATTTCGGAGGTTAACATCACCATATAATGATACTGCACCTCATGTCTTAAATCTTTATTTTCATTTTAATCGAAATATATTGCATGATTGTGATTCCAGAAAATATCTCAAATTTAATGCTCAGGCTTAAGGGGTTTTAAGAAGGAATTGAAATTCAGAGAATATTCTTCATTTGGTGTGTAATGATTATCGATCACATTTTATGCTAATCTGATATCCCTGAATTGTCAAATGGAAAGTTGTTTACATATTATGCCTCCTATATACACATTAGCATGTTCCAAAGTCACTCAGAATTGGTGAGTATTTATTAATTCTAGCCTCATTCCTATTGTTAAATTAAAAAAAAAACGATGATATCTGAATTTTTACGAACAAGTTCGACCCTTTTTGTTCACTGTTTTAATATAAAAAGTAAATTAAACTTAATATATACCATATTATGGCCCCTGGGGCTTAGCAGCTGTGTTCACGTAATGAATAATGATCGGTTAATTTGTTTAGGTGTTAATCTCGTACTTAGAAATATATAAACATCAACACATACCTTACTTTATATAAACAGATATCTATAAATTTATTTCATTGTATATACATTGACCTACCGTATGTTAAAAGAGAAGGACAGCGAACAGATTCGTGACATATAGAAAGAAAAAAGGAAGGAATAAAAAAAGAAACGAAAGTAATTATGACAGAAGGGAATGTAGAAGCAGAGGTAAGAAGGCGACACAGAATGAAAATACGAGATAAATGAAGAAAGAATAGAAAAAAAGAAAGAATGAAAAGCAATTAAGAAAGATAGACAGATAGAAAAGAAATAGCTGGAGTATTGATTTACTCCTCTCCAGGAGTTAGGCACAAGGCCAGTTTTTATCTTACTCCACAAGTAAGATGTGACCCAAGGTCGGGTCGGGAAAGTGGGGTTTAAAAATTGCCTGGGCAGCCCCGTCGGCATTCCCCGGTAGGGGCGCCTCAGACAGTAAGCAATAAACTTACTCCCCCTCAAAGAGGGGAGGCGAAGCCTGGGAGGGTGGACCTCCTAGAACTGCACAGGACAGACCCATAGACCGGCGTAAATCAAGACCCGAAGGCCAAGACAATACCAGTCTATGGGGTGCAGTATCCATCACAACAGATACTACACTTTGATCTTAGCCAAAAGGCCAAGAATTCGAGTAGGTAAGAAAAAAGAAACACTAAACGACATGAAAAGGTGAATAAAAAGAAAGAATACAAATGAATGAAAATAAAGGGCAAAATACATGAGATGAAAACAGTCTCCGTCCGTTTCTTTTGTGTATTATTTTTATGTTCTGCCGGTTTCATAAGCCCCAGGGTCAACAATGTAGCTTATTAAACACCACTCAGCGTCGGACATCAAGCGAAGATATGTTTTAGTCTCGACGAACATAACCATTACTTAAAGGTTTATCTAGAGATTTAACTCGATACGAGGAGAGGAAAGCAATTGGGCCCCGGACCCTCCAGGCTAATAAATCGCAGGGGAAATAGGGAACGGCAGGCACAATCTCAGTAAGTTGAGAGCGTTTGTTTATACTCTCTTGAGTGGTACTTTGGGTACGGCGGAGGGATTACGGGTACAAGAGTGTTGTTGTTTATGTCAAAGGTTTGGAGTTGAACACAAGCCTGCCGATATTTTGGGGGTGGGAGGTTTATGCGTAGTTTCATCTCGGCGGTAACGGTTAACGTTTTTTCTGACGGTGCAGTGAATAGTTCGTGTCGCCGTAGGGCAGAGATGAAAAAGAAACATTCGGGATTATTGAAATGGGGAAGACGAAGGCGGAGTAAAAAGAGAGACTAGGGGGGGGGAAGAAAAAAAGTAGCAAAATGGAGATAATTGGATAGCGTATATTATATGAAAGAAAGAAATAAAGAACATTCACAGTAATGTAAACGAAATGACAGAGAAGGAAAGATAGAAAAGAAAGGAAAAAAAGGTAAATAGGAAGATAATTACAACTAGAAGTAAAAAAAAAAGAAAGATTAAAGAATTGTAAAAAAAAAAGAAAGACAAAAACGCCAAAATCTAAACTTAAAAGTGGGGGAAAAATTAAGATAAATTGTAAGCGTTACGATTGGCGACATAAATTATTTTAATAGAAATTCAGTTGAAAGTTAGCATATTTTTATTTTATTTTGGTCTACCAATTAGCGTTAAAAATAGTATATGCACTTTTGTTGTTTATGTTTCCAAAGAGGCACTGCTTAGTTTATCAAGGCCACAAGGCTACTCGAGGATAAGGGTTAATGAGTTGAAGAGGAGGACGCTGAGATAACACTATGAGGATTAGAACGAGGGTTGAAATAAACAAAAGTCGTTAAGGTTACGATAGGCTATGTAGTGAGGAGATGAGACCGGAAACGGATGTAGGTTCGGGACTATTAAAATAGATAAAGAAGAGATGAAAAAGCAAATAAAAACTTCCATTTCCTATAGGAGTTAAAGATTTTACAACAGTTTAAGAAACTAATAAGAATTATAATTAAATAACAATTGCATCGTATTTTAGTTAAACCGATGTTATTATCTAGAATTTAGCTTTATTGACGTGGGTGTTCGTTTACCGACCACGGATAGGAAATAAATGTTGAATGAAAAAGTAAAGTATAATTATAAATTATAATTACAATAATTATATTAAAAATATTGGTGATTAAATATAAAACCATTTTTAAATAAGTATTATATTTTTTACATAAGTATTTGATTTTGTTTTATGTAATCGAGAATCGGTATGATAGTGACCTTTTTTAAGGTCACAGCGATATACGCAAAGGAAATCTAGACACACAAATATAGGACTAGAATATAAATAATTTAAACCACCATTGATAATTTCGACTACAATCACGACAACGAGGTAACATTTCACTCGTGTTTCAGGCATTATGAAGACATATATAATAAAGACTGAGCAAATAGGACCGATTTTTAATAAAGTTCGGTTAATGTTTAGGTAATTAGGAACAGCAGATTGTACTAAGTGTGTTAATTACATCTTATCTCAAACGACCAGCGATGTAAAATTCAGTGAAGCGATATCATTATTGACCAAATTATTTAGTCCAAAAACATCTATTTTTCCACAAAAGGTTAAACTGTATGCACCTTACACAGAAGGATGAGATGAACTGCACTACTTTTGCAATCGAAGAAAGTAAGCACTGTGATAGCTTAAAGTATTCGGAATTAAGTGCTAATCACTTCAAATATATCATTTTTGCACAATGGTTGGTGTCGAACACAGATACGGAAATTAAACGTAAAGTACTTATCACACTGGAAAATAATCCAGATGTAACACTTTAGAAAATAGCCGAGGACTGGCAACAGTTTAAGAGCATGCGTCAGGATTCTAAGGATATGGAACAGAGTGAAGAGCCCTATATAAAAAAAAATCCGTAACAAGGAAAAATAACGTTAACAATAAGAGTTCATAAAGATAAGTAGTATGCGAACAAATGCATTGGAACGGAGATTGGCCTTTATACAACGTGAAAGTGTTTTAAATGCAATCGCGAAAGGCACGCCATTATGTATTGTATAATACAAAAATAAAAATAAATACTTCATAACAAACGCCAAATGTGGGGAAATTGGAAACCTAAGGAGGTTTGCTCAAGTCTAAATATTAAATAGAAATATTAAAATTCAGATTGACTCAAGCTCAGATTTGTCAATTATGAATATGAAGACATGAAAGAAAATCAGTAAGCTAACTTTATTTGGGACTCATCAAATAGTATAAAGCGTCACCGGAGAGTAAATTCAATGCAAAGGCCAACTGATAACGACATTCACACTAAAAGTAAAAACGCTAAAAAAAAAAGAAGATTTATGATAAATAATTCAAGTAACTTCCTGGGCAAAGATTTGCTGGAAATTTCCAACTGTAGGAATACCGATGATTTTTTTCTTCCAGAATGTAAAAACTAAATGTGACGCGACACAAAATTTAAAGAAATAATTGAAAGAGAAACGTTCATAAGTTTATTTTTCTAGGTAGATGAAACAAAGTAATTTGAAAATTGAGGTTAAAACCGAATATACAATCGACAATCGTCAGAAGAAAAAAATCAACATAGCACTGAATAGATTCAAGAAAAGCGTGGTATTAATGGTTAAATATAGCGAATGAGCTTTGCTGACAGTTTATGTAAAAAGATGAATTAAGGGCTGTGTATGCACATAGGTTTTCATGTGTTTGAACCAGACATTGCGAGATTATAATTATCCATTCCCTTATCCAGATGAAATATTCGCGAAGCTAAATGGAGGAAATATCTTTTCGACAGTTGATTTAAGCGACACATATTTGCAGATACCGATTGACGAAGAATGCTCAATATTAGGGTATGATGCACATAAATGGTTATACAAATTGACAAGACTACCGTTTAAGGTAAGGTGGCGCCGGCTATATTCCAGCAAGTAATGGACTCATTACTTAGGCCGTCGAAAACTCTAGACTTCTATCTAGATGATATTCTAATACTTAGTAAAACTACGGGGTAGTAGTTTTACTAAGTATTAGAATATCATCTAGCGCACACGGAGCGCACACACATTAACTTTTCCAAATAATTTAAGATAATGGTTTCAACATAAAAAAGAGATATGAAGTCTTTATGGAACCAATTAAATATCTTGAGCAAATAATAAACGAAAATAGGAAAAGGTCCGACCCAGTAGGAACGAGCGCAATAAAGAATATGGCAAAAAATAGATCGTTTTGGCAGAGTATCCTTGTGTTAGCTAATTTCTATAACGTATAGGGATAACCCAAGTATACCCATCTCGGAGTGCTTTTAAACGGATTATTAAAAAAAATACATACTGGATTTGGACTTCTGTCAGATTTATATTTAACCCATTATTATCCAGAACGCGAAATCATGGTAGCTTCCGATGCGATTCCATACGGCATAGGAGCTTGTATTTTACATAGAATGGACGACAGTTCACTGAAGCCGATATAATTTACTTAGAATAAGAAGAGAAAAAAATGCGACACAACGGAGTGTATAAATATCTTCTATGGACTACTTGTAAAAAGTTGAATATCCAGTGTAGCAGCAAGTCCTGGGAGCATATACCAGAAAGTACAGTTGGAAATAATTTATACACCATCCACTATTACTATGCAATCCCTACAGCTACATATCTAGAAAACGGAGCTGTTAAACCTGACATTGTAATATGGGGCAAAAGGGAGAAAGTAGCAACCCTAGTTCAAGTCAGTGTCCATAATGGTGCAGGATTGAACAGAGCAGAAAAAGAAAATATTACAAAACACCAAGGTCTTATGTACGACATGAAAAAAAACTAGAATCTTAGGAAAATCTCCATCATACCAGTAATTATATGAGAAACAGGACTAATGAAGAAGAATTTCAAGAGCTATCTGGCGAGTATACCCGGTGAACCGAGTGCAAGAGAAATACAAACAACTTCACTTTATGTAACGGTTAAAATCTTAAAACGATCTCTAGGCTGGAGTGTTTGAAATAGCAGGTGAATGTCTGGCATCCGGTAGGATGCCCCCTCTCCAGCAAAAACAGAAATATAAGAAAAACTGAAAAGCTCACTATGATAAAAAGGTACAACCAGATAAAAAAGAAAAAGAAATCCATAACTGGAAATGCATGGGTGAAAGAATGGGAGTGTGTGAATATGTATTTATGTATGTGTGTATGTATGCACGAGTGTAGGGATGTGTGGGTATATTAATAAGTAACGGGGTGTGAGCGAATTCATAGCTTGCCTCATCTAATTTTCCTCCCCGTCCCTTCTAACCAAAACAGTACGGAAACAAGTAATTTTCTTTATTTGTCTTTGTTCAGTTCTTTTTTAATAGCCCGAAGAAGCTGGCTGTTTAATTAAATCGCAGCTGAAACATGTATGCACATTTATAGCAAATAATGTTTGTATAAATAAAAACATGTTATACTACGATACAACCCTATCTGTTATTCAGGACTAGAGATTCATTGGATTAATATTTTGGAAACAACAGCAATACAAGTACTATATATGTATATATTTATATATTTATGAATATATATATATATATATATATATAGGACATGTATTTTATTAGTTTATGTAGATGTAAATCCGTTGAAACTCAAGTGTTTATAAAAAGTGGTCAATAAAAAGTAGAGCTGTTTATAAGTATACATTTTTATTTATACAAACATTATTGGTTACATATGTGCATACATGTTTCGGTTGCACTCTTCGCATAAAGTCAACCTTATGAGACCAAGGATTCAGAGAAATGGGCACATTTCTCTGAATCCTTGGTCTGATGAGTGCAACCGAAACATGTATGCACATATGTAACCAATAATGTTTGTATAAATAAAAATGTATACTTATATATATATATATATACATATATATACATATATATACATATATATATATAACATATATTTATATAAATATATATATATATATATATATTTGTGTTTGTTTGTGGTTGTATGCACCATGCAGGTGGTGCACAATTTCTTACATTACAATTATAGTATAATGTTCAAGTTGTTTTAGCTTTTCAAATTATGATACCACGTTTGCAAGCGTAAAGTCCTTCCTTGGTTAAAAGCCTTGTTTTCAAAATGCTCTACACTGACGAGTAGTTCTTGAGTGAATGATTTGTTGTAAAATGCGCCACGTATCCGTTTATATACACCCACAGCTCGTCAATGTGGTGATCACACTTGTCAGCACACCGTGTGAACTCGGAACGAGGCAAAAGCGCATAGGTGAATACGAGGCGGGCAAAGACTGTTCGGTAATGTCAAAATGAAGTAGATATTTAACGAGTCAGAAAAGGGTGGTTGTCCTTGGTTGTCG
>OY744526.1:107749551-107812051 GCA_963556195.1 Sepiola atlantica | reverse complement strand
TGTGAGCCTGCTCTTATACAAGTAATAGTAATAAATAAATACTCTGCTGAACTGGCCCTTGTCCTCTTTAAACTCTCAATAAATGCATCGCTGAATCTTTCCTTCCGTGATAGCTAGAAAATTGTATCAATGGTATCAGTCTTCAACAGTTCTAGAGATAGAACTGACGTTCAGAATTATCGCCCCATCAATCAACTTCCGATCTTCGCTACAATCTTTGAATCCTTCATCAATCTAGCGATAGTCCGACACCTAGTAAATGCTCAACTTCTTCTGATAACCAGTATGTATTTAGGAAAGCACGGTCTTCTGTGAATATCATAACGGGCATCTCTGAACGCATATATCATACACTAGACAAAGCAGGTAAATCGGGGGTAGTTGCGCTTTATATATCCAAAGCAATAAAGGGCTTCTCATGAAAATTCATCATATGGTATTACTGGACGAATATTTAATATAATTAGATGCTTCCTAATCAAAAGAAATATATAGGTTGTCCTCGATGGCAATTTATCCAAACCATATATCATAATTGCAGGTGTACCCCACGGACCCATCCCTGGACCTTTATTGTTCCTTATTTTCATAAATGACCTCCCTGATTACATTTTGTTTGAGAGTGTATATTTACTGATGTCCCCTCGCTCTACTCTCGTCATGTAAGCAAAGCAGACGCACACATATACGAGGAAGCAGCTGAATCCTTAGAAAGTCACTTCGAGACTGTAGTACAATTGGGTCATAAATGAATAGTCACAATTAATGCTGCTAAGACAAAGCTCCTTTCCTTCAACCACTACAAGAAACCCTCTTCAACTACCATGGAAAATAACCCCCTACCTTAGCGTCCAACGTTTACGCTGCTCGGCCTAACATTCACAGGTAATATGAATTTGAACAAATACATTGAAAACATTGTCAAGGCTGCTGCAAGAAGGTGGACTTTCTTTAAGGTGCTAGTTAAAGTCTCACACCTAAAAGTGTCCTATATCTCTACAAATCCACCATCCGTCTATTCAACGGGTACTGTTGTCGCATCTAGGCTGGTGACCATCCACCAGTCTTTCAGTCTTAGGCAAGTACCAAAAGAGAGTATCTAATCTTATAGGTCCCTCACTATCCAGCAAGCTTCAGTCCCTGCCCAATCGATGCAATGTTGTCCGTGTGCTTGTTTTACCAGTACTTTAATGGATTGTGCTCCGATGAACTTACTGCTCTAGTTACCCCTTGAAGTAAATACACTTGACTAACCCGACAATAAGCTAGATCTCATCTATTCAATTTAGAGGCCCCCAGATGCCGAAGATTCTTCGATTCCAATAGCTTCTTTCCTCGTGTTTCCGCCATTTGGAACCACCTCCCTCCCTACCCGCTGTGTTCCCGACTGTACCGACATGCTTTAATTTACAACTAATGTGAACAGTCATCTCGCTGCATAGCTACTAATTGAGGATGATCCCCAAAGCTTTACCCCTAATTCTTAGTATCTCATTGCGTATACAGTAGCAGTTTGCATTGATTGGGGGGAACTATGTTTACACAATGAAAGAAATGAATGAGGAGAAGACAAACACAATCAAATCTAACAAATATTATGGTCCGACAGAAGTACCCTTTTCTATAATTGGTCATGGGAAAATAACTATTTCTAGTAATTTCATTTTTTCTTCACTCCGAACGGCTCTCTTTCGTGAGTACATCCTCTTTCAACAATTGAACACCGACTATTTGTCTAAACATTAACATCATCCGATTTAACCTAGTTGCGCAAACGAGATTAAAATTAATCATTGTACACTATTCTTAAAATAAATTATTACTTACACTTGCAACATTTTCCGTCATTCATAATTTTCATGCATTTATTATATCAGAGGACAGTAATACGATTTTCATTTTTACAAAATATTAAACACGTTACATTTTAATAATAAAATAACATTTCCATACGATTTACGTGCTTAGTACAGTAATTATTGACCGACTTCATTTGCTGCATTAATACACATCCAATAATGTAATTACATTCATTTCATTACTTTTTTCATTCTTAAATAAATACTGAATAAAAAGAGATTTTATTAAGCGCTCATACTTGAAAAAAAAACATATTTCGTCATCAACATATCACAAAAATAGGCACTTCCTTCTACACTGTAGCAATTTCTATTTTGTTATACTCCGAAGTGCTCATTTTCCTTATTACATCCATTTTCCACAATTAAAACCTAGCTTTTTTCCAAACATTATAACAATCCGATGCGACATATTTGCGTCCTCTCGGCTGTTTAAATCATTCATGTATATTTTCCCGGGCATCGCCGGGCAAATAGTCCACTATATATATACATATATATATATATATATATATATATATGTATTTAAATATATATTTGCTTGAATATGTACATCTGCAATATTAATGATGGTGTTTTTTATCAACTTATGGCAAACTAGAAGCGTTTGAAACAACATTTGCTTCCATAGTTTCATGCGGCGTAAAAGGAAACGAGCACAGTTTTATTCTCGGCTGGATACACGTACATGCCATTATTTAAGAAACACTCAATGTTTGTATCATGCAACTGTTTATATTTTGTATATTTATTTTAGATGAGATGGTTCTTCTTCTGTTATTATTATTTAATACTATTATCAACATACGAGTTATCACACGAGTCATTAAAAGCTCATCGATATATCATGCTAACTGGCAACATCAAGTGATGTTTCATAGAATCCTAGTGACAACAAGTTTCTCCAAATTTCCAGTAGTCTCTGACTCTATTGGTATCTGTGAAATATCAATTTGCATTATAGATATAGCCATTTACCATTGATTTCTGGCTGACAACTGTTTGCGTTCTTAGTTATATTAGTGACAATAAGTGACCCCAATATTGCAGTGCTATTAGCGCCATTCCAGTGGATCGTAATCTCCCTCATTGTTCCTGTCATTCTGCTTAACTCGTAATTTTTCTAAACATAGTCCATCCTAAACAAGACAGGCCGCCACTGTTGGCGTAAGAAAAAGGGTGACACTTTTTTTTCATGGGGGGGGGGGGTCAACTTAAATTTGGAGCTGTGCAGCGAGATGTCTGTTTACATTAGTTTAACATCACTGCATGTCAGTACCGTCAGGAAAACATGGAGCAGAGAGGGAGTTCCAGACTCCAGCAGCACGAAGAAATAAGTTTTTGGAGTAGAAAGCTCTTCAGCATCTTTGAACTTCTACAGTGAATGGATGAGATTTGGAAGATTATCGGGTTGGTCTAGTGAATTTACGTCGTGGGGGCACCAGAGCAGCAAGTGCATCAGAGCACAATCCATTGAAGTACTTGTAAAACAGACACAAGGAAGTAACATTGCGGCGATGGGACAATGGCTTTGTTAATAGTTACCATCTATTTTGTACCCCAATCCACTACAGACTTGAGGGCATTTTCTAAGGATTCAGCTATTGCCTCAGATATATGCGTGTCGGGTTTGCCCACATGACGAAAGTAGAGCATGGTGTTGTCAGCAAATATAACTATCACAGTCTCAATGGCATCAAGGAGGGCATTTATGAAGATCAGGAACAGTTGCAGTCAAGGGATGATCGCTGGGGTACACCATCATTTATGTCATGATTAAAAGTGTGTTTGCCCCCATTTGTATTATTATAATCATTATTGTCATTTGTACGTACTACTAGTTATCATACGGTCATCGTCAGTGATTGCACGCCGACAACATCTGGTGGTGTTCCCTGGAGTCTGAGTTACAACAAGCCTCTCCAGATTGCAGGAACTCTCCACCTCTTTCTAATCACTACTGCAAATGACCTTGCTGTATCCCTACAACCGCCTTCCATTGATTTTTCGCTGGCAAAGACCATTGGTCTCCTCTAAGATGTTGGTGGCAATAAGCTTCCCCAAGGTCCCAGCACTCTCCGCACTCTTCCAATGGACGCATAGTAAGTGCTATCCCTTATCAGCTTCCCCATCCTTCTTTACCCTTTACGACTATTCTGTGTGGTGTCAGTCGATGCCGATGCCATCATTTTATTATATTTATTGCAGTTTCTATTCCTTGGTTCGTGCGGTGGTGTTCTTCCTGTGGGTTTGTCTTCTTCCTATTGTAACTTCCATGTGACTGGTTTCCGTTCGTAGCTTATGCGGGTTAGTGTCCACATTTAGTGATTTTCCTCACGATTGCAATTGTTTTAATCATTGCTGGCTTTTTTATGGTCTCAGTAATCCCTTTGATTCTAATTACTTCTAGCCTGTTCTCTAAGTTTTTGGGGAACTGTTCCTAGTGATCTTACGATTATTGGTATTATATTGACTTTCTTCATGCTCCATATCCCTTTCAGTTCTCTGGTAAGTTCCATGTACTTGCTTCATGTTTCCGTCTCTTAGACATTAAGCTTTGGTCTGCTGAAACAGTGAAATCTCCAATTTGTCAGGATTTTACTTTCTTGTTGACTATTATAACATCCGACCCCTTGTTTGTATGAGTTCATCTGTGTATGCATCTATATCTCAGAGGATGTTGTGTGTTTCCTTTACCAGTATTGTATATGGTTCAAGTTTGTACCATTTCTCCGTGTGTTTGAACTGCAATATTTTGCACTGTTCCCAGTATACTGCTTTTCCCATGCAGCCATGGCTGTTCTAGTATTTTGTTTGGGCTAGTTTGCTACATTCACGTATTATGTGATTTACTGTTTCGTATATTTGTACACACAGTCTGTATTTACTGTTTTCCTAGGTTTTATCAATTTTAGCTTTAATGTAATTTATCGTCATCGCATTTTTCTGTGCAGCCTCATTAAAGAGTCCGTTTCTTTGTTCAAGTCGTTTTTTCTTGAAGATGTCCTGCTAGTTTTATTGGTTTCTTCTCTTGTCAGTCTTATGAAGCGTCCATGTAGTTGTGTATCCTCCCACTTTTCTTTTCATGTATTTTTTTCTGGTTTCAGTGTTTCCCGATTTGTTCATAGGGACATGTCTTTTGCTGCGGTGATACGCCTTTATATGTTCTGGCTTATGTATTTCTCAAGCTCTTTTTTATGTCTTCCACCCAGTCTTCTATACTCACAAGTCGTCTCCACCTCTTTTGTTTCTTTTCACGTAGAGTCTATCCGTATCGATTCATCGGTGTAGAGCGTTGTGCATGGCCATTTATTTTCTAGTCCTCTTAGATAGGTGCCTAAGTTCTCTTTAGTCACACATATGCATTATTATTATTTACACACTAGGACTTTTCACACAGGTCATCAGTGATTGCTCATCGTCAACCTGCGGTATTCCCTGGAGTCTGAGTGATAACAAATCTCCCAAGATTTCCAGTATTCTGCACCTTTTTTCGATAGCCACCGAAAATAAACTTGCAGTATCACAGCAGCCGTTTACCATTGATTTCTCGCTGGTAAGGACCATTGGTCTTCTCTGGAGTTTGGGTAGCAATAAGCCTCACCAACGTCCCAGCAGTCTCTGCATCTCCAGTGGAGGTCTGGTGTGTGCTGTCCCTCCGCTGTCTTCTCATCCTCCTTGACCCTATGCAAATATTTTGTGTGGTGTCAGCCTAGGCTGGTACACTTATTTTTTTTTGGGGGGGGGGCGGGGAGCTGATAGTGTTTCTTGCAATTTATTGGGGGGGGGAGCTTATTATTATTATTATTAATTTAATATTATTATTATTATTATTGTCATCATCATCATCATCATCATCATCATCATCATCATCATCATCATCATCCCTCAATGGAAATTATCCCTGAAATCTTAGGGGCAATATATCTCCTTAAATCTCTATTAGATCGCATTTTTTAGATTACTATGGCAACTTGTGTTTCATTCTCGCAACATCTGTTTGGCATGTATTTATCGTTGACAGTAGCCGTCGGTTAGCAATCTTGTTAACCATTCTTGTTTTTTTGTAGTGCCAAAAAATTCTGCTGCTACCATTGTAGCATTCGAAGTCAAACTATGTGATTCCTTTTAGCTATTATGGGAGTTTCAGTAATCTTCGTTTGCTATTATCTTCCTTTTATTTTTCTAGTTTTGTTTCAGTTTTATTATGATCGTTTCAAATTATTTCTGAAATTTACAGCAGTTCCGTGTTTAAAGTGATCTTTGGTTCAACTTTCCGACACATTTTTTTTCATGTTTTCCGGTACTGATGTATAAATATTTGGCTACTGAATAAAACATGGCGTTGCTATCGGATGGTGACCTGTGTAATCTGCAGGAATTGTCTCCTCCCATACATATGATTGCATTTTAACATGAAACACATGTGTCTATGTTCTGTTTTGAAAAAAAACAAACATTTATAGATAATTATTCAATGTTCTCGCATAATAGAGCACTTTACGTAAAGTTGACAACAAGCCGTCACTAAACACAATGTATACCTCTAGGCTCCTGCTGTTGAGTTCTGTCGATGGCTTGTTAGATATCCGCCGTATTTACTATTTGCACGTACATTTACTTCCCCATTTCTAGACTATGCGTGTTGAAGCATCGGTACGTGCTCCGGCTACTGATTATAAAATAACTATCGTATCGGTGTTCTAACCGTGTGACCCATACTTATGATTGCAGTTTTGTCATGAAACACATGTCCATATGGACCTATTTGTAAAATAATATTTATTCAGAAATAATTATATATATATATATATATATATATATAATCAGCTTCGCTTATAAGCCGCAGTAACGGCGAAACACCTGTCTGTGGATAACTATTTGTATTTATATGAAAAAAAAAACTATATATATATATATATATATATATGATGTATTTCTATGTAATTATTTTTAGAGGTGATTGCAGCGTTAGTTGTTATTAGCTTACTTATTGTTTCAATTGTTTCACTTCCTAAGTGATTAAGATGCAGCAACTGCACTACTAGTCGCTCTCAACTTATAGGACGTAATTTTTTACGTTAATATATATAATTTTAATTAATACGCACATGTACGTATGTGCGTATTAAATACAATTATATATATATATATATATATATATATATATATATTGTATAATTAGTCAACAATTCTTCTTGTATACATATCTGGTTGAACAGGAGTGCCAACTTATTGTATTAACTTGCCACCTGACCTCCCCTCAAAGCTCCATTTATAAACACCTTATAGCACATAACATCTGCAAAGATAATTGTAGAAATATCTTAACCGGTAGTACATCCATCCTGACTGTGTCATTTTGCGGTATTCGCCTCCCCATCAACCATGCACGTAATAGGAGTGCAAAGGCGTGTGGATATGCTGTTGAATGTTTTTAATGTTTTTAATCACATGAAAACGTCTTCTTAAATAAATTACCCAATTTTGTTTTGCATATATCAATCATCAGCCTGAAGACGACCAATGATCATCGAAAACGTTTGCGTCAAATATCGAGATTTCCTACACTCCTTGGTTAATAGTACAACGACGAATAAAAGATTGGATCACAAAAGGAATAAACAGAAGTTGGCACTCCTGTTCAACCATATATATATATATATATATATATATATATATATATATATATATATATATATATCAATATAACTCATTCTATTTTTTTTTCATTTTCCATATATATACATATATATCATATATTATATACATATATATATATATATATATATATAGGTCAGTAAAAATGGGCGACATTGCGTATGTAAAGGGGGGAAAGGTCATAAGCTAAGGCAGCGGAAATGCAACCAGCTAAGAAAATAACAACAAAATTACGACATTCATTCATAAGCTAAAAATATATGATTTTAGACAGAACCTCAAAAGGATTTGATTAACCAAACCGATTACAGTCTCTTTGATAAAGAGTTCGAAAATCGTCACAGTCAGTCATGCTGATGACCTACAGTAACGACGAAACGTGTGTCGATGGATAACTATTTAATCTCTCTCTCTCTTTCTCTCTCTCTCTCTCCCCCTCTCTCTCTCTCTCTCTCTCTCTCTCTCTATATATATATATATATATATATATATATATATATATATATATATATAGGAAGCACCAATGTGCTATATCAGTCCCAATGCGCCATGGAGGAATATATCTCCGACAATAATAATAAAACTATTTCTTACATGGGTGTCACTACCACAACATATTCCAGAATACTAACCTTACATCTCTCCAACACTGGCTTCTTTTTGCCAGCACCTAAAAAACAGGAATGCCTCTTTCTCAATATATACACATACTAGTTAACAATGCTAAAATAATACACCACGATACAAACAGCAACAGTTACACAATTATTGAAGCCCTCAACATAAAAAACAAGACATCCCACAATAACTGATGTGAATTACGAAACTGGTCACAACATTGTAATGTGTCTAGCATAGAAATAAACGATACCAACTTCTTAGCCATTAAGCAATTTTACGTTTGAATATTGAACACGCTTAGAACGTAATCAAATTCTTAGCAGTTAAGCAACCACACGTTTGAATCTTGCACGCTCTTAGAGCGTAATCACGCTCTCATATAGCTTCTAAATATTATAGATGATCCTTTTAAGTTGTATATTACTAGCCGTTATGATAAAGAAAAGTAAACTGTAAAGACATATTTTTTAACAAACCAAAACTTAAACCGCCTAAATTCTACAGATGTAGGGGTACATTTCATTAGCTCAACGAACATACCCCCACTAATATGATTTGCTTTCAAAATAAAGGCACACGTAAATAGTTTATTAATATCGTAAGAAATACATGGAATTATTAGTAACCTTACACTGTTGAATATAATTTGCAAAGTAAAATGAATCTTTTAAGCAGTATATACTATAATGTTCCAATAGTGGCTGAAAACCCTTAAATATCCAGTTTGCAACATCGGAGTATGATGACTTCACGATAGAGAAATGGCCTTTAATAACATATACGCTTTGTGAGTGTTGGGGATCTATATAGACATGGCTTTAGTCTCTAAGACACTTTCCTCATTGTATATATTACATAAAACTTTTAAAATCTTAAATATATACATTTTTTCTTCTCCATTTTAAAATCCCTCGATATAGCCTTGTTAAGTGAGGATTAAACCAGTCGGTTGCTTTTTTTCTATTAATCTTGAATGAGATGCCTTCCCCTTTTACATGCAGTTATACACTTCTTTACTTGCAAAAAAATCATAATATATATATATATATATATATATATATATATATATAATCCAGGTAAATCCTTTTATGTAAAAGTGGTCAATAATGAATAGAGCCGTATAATTATTTCGTATAAAACATTGTACCTATACAAGCAATATTAGCTACACATTTGCAGACATATTGCATTTCTAGCTGGAAACAAACTGATATGTCTTAAACGGGTCTAGAGAGTTTAGTGGGTTTTCAGCAAGCTAATACCAACCGATGTGTGGAAATATATATATATATATATATATATATATATATATATATATATATATATATATATATAGTGTTTGACAGGAGGGTGTATTTATAAATGTACAGAATAGTATGTTACAGAGAAAGTGTTCTGGGTATTTACTTTCTTCCCACCGCAGGTAGTTGTGGCAATAATCAAGCCAGCGCCCATAAAGAATAGCCATTTGTGCCTATTAAAACCTGACTGTGCTATCCCGTTTGGCATTCGGGGCGACTTATGAAGTTAGCAATAAAATGACTCTAGCAGAAAGAGAGGAGGCTTTGAAAGATCGACGTTCTGGTACTATTCTGGATCAATGCATCAGGACGACAGATAAAATGCTACTGAAATGGCATAGTTCTTGCCGGACTGATTGCCTGGTATTTAGCAGTCAAGAGTCTCTCAGCAACTGAAGATGCGTTGAGACTTCGTTATAGTCTCCCCTATACATAATGTCTGGAAGAATCAGTATATTATCGATATAGGGTAGATCAGCATCACACCATTAGACCCCCGTTTCAGCCTTGCTATGCATGAAATCAATGCTTTTTTTCTTTGAAGGTACATTTTAGTAAAGTCCGTATTTATTTTGTACATGCATGAAATGAATTCATGGCCACGTGTTTCTGTCTATCAGCCATTATCTAGACAAGGATCGAACCTACGCTATTAGTGCGTGCAGTCCGGCATTTTACAACTACACAACAAACACCTTGCCAAAATATGTACGATTTTTTATCGCCCCACTGTTACGTAGAGTTATTGTTTTACTAGCGATCGAAACATAAATTTTGTCTTAGTATTTTACCGCTTCCTAAGCGGTAAAGAATATTGCATTACTGGAAAATCTGATTAAATCATTTTCTCCCTCTCTCACTCAGTAGATCTGTCTCTCCTTTTCTATCTATCTAGCTCTATCTCTCTCTCTCTCTCATATATATATATATATATATATATATAATATTTTTCAGTAAATGTTAATTATTATTACCTACAGACATCGACGTATCACGCTTACGCAATCTTCAGTGTGGGGATGTTAATAAACATCGGTCGGACGACTCGAACCCGGTTTCCAAGTAGTCACTGAGTCGTAGTCGGGTATCTTTCCCATCGGCCGCCGTCAACTAGAATGGAAATTTGGAGGGATTAACTCCATACACGCGAAAATAAACGGGTGATACAGTGAAAAGAGGGACAGGATTCGACAAGAACACATGACTTGGAATATCGCATTTCAGGCGTAGTATTATTGCTTATCATTAAATTCTCTCAGAGTGCATCTACCCTTGTAAAGGAGGCTATAATAATATTTTCAAGTAAATATTAATTAATAATAATTAATATATATATATATATACATATATATGTGTATATGTATATATATATGTATATATATATACACATATGCATATAAATATGTATATATATATGTATATATATATACATATTCATATAAATATATGCATATATATATATATATATATATATATATATATATATATATATATTAGTACTTCATGTATCCACATAAAATATTATAAGGAGGTATAATTTTTAATGTGTCAGTTTTCAGTATTTACTTCAACAGTGCTCGATACGTAAGTAGAGCTAGGTAGTAAGACATGAAAATATATATGGCAATCAAGCTACACAGAGGCTCCCGTGTTTCATCCCCGGGGGAAATCGTCAGGCTAAATGCATGGAGTTATTTGACAAAAATAACTCCATGCATTTAGTCTGACGATTCCCCCCGGGGATGAAACACGGGAGCCTCGGTGTAGCTTGCTTGCCATATATATTTTCATTGCTTACTATATATATAAAGAGAGGGACAGAGAGAGAGAGCGAAAGACAAAAAGATACAGAGAGAGACAGAGAGAGACAGAAGAGAGAGAGCAGGCAAGAGATAAATATTCCTCTTCAAATATGTAACATCGTATCACTACTCTTTGTTGCGGCTAGGTATGTCAGGTGAGAAAAATAAGATATATAGCCTGTAAAGCTCTCGCACTTGGCACGAAAGGGACATTATGTTTTTAATATTTGTTTACATTAGTGATTTTGAGAGAGCCCAATTCTCTCTACGAAAAAACAATGTTTTACGCGAAATAGCAAATTGAATATCGCTAACTGTAAAGTGAGAAGAGTTGTTGTCTTGCAATGTGAAGCGGCAATAGACTATCACCAATGCTGAGTTGAATGCAATTGAACGTTGTTTTGAGATAAGTAGTTTACCTATACTTCAAATGCTTAATTGTTTTGTTCGATTATATGTCACCTTAATCTTCGTCATTTGACGAGACGGATACTTTAGTGTAATAATGAAAAAAGTAACGTGTTTTTTATACTTCATGCAAACACACACATGCACGCGCTGGCTTAAACAACGTGTAAAATTAAATACACTAAACAGAGACGCAGTGATTGCTGATGTTTTGTAGGGAGGAGCGTAAAGGGAAAAAAAGGTACAAGAGATCGCGAATATGCCTATAGGAAGACTAGGGCTATCGTCCCTCGTTTTAAAAAGAACTTTATCTAACGACACGCAAGAGGAAATGATTTATTTCCTTGTGCGAGGCTCAACTGTTTCCGCCATTTTGATAATGGCCGAAAAGTCGCGGAGTTTACGCGGGAAGATCAATAGCATGTGCCCGCCGGACACAGACACCGCTAATTTCCGGTTAAAATGGGAAGGGTGTAGAGGAAAAGGGGGTAATTGTGTCTTCAGTCCTATGTTGGCCCACGTCTATGATGAAGGTGGGGATGTAGCGACTATGGGAGCGATGATTGTTCTCGATGTATTGCTGCAAACGAAGCATCTTCGTTTCTTTATGTGCATTAGATTTTTATCCTCTGTTTATTTGGATGTTTTTTCTCTCCGTTTTTATGGTTGCCGTATGTCAAAGGCACATATAGTGGTGGGGTGGTTACAATGGCGGGGATGATCATGCTAGTTTCGAGGTTGAATTATAAAAGGCGAGAGGAAGATACGTTGAGGAATAGAGAGAGGGCAGACCGGGTAAAGGAATGGTATGGAAATTGCAAAATTTAATCTTCGGAAGATGAAGAAACAGATGAGATTTTTCAAAGGTATGCAAAGTTAAATTCAATAAATAAAAAAAGAAAACAAATGTAAATTTACTGGCGAGACTCCGTTGAAATTCAATGGGCTTTCTCCATGAACCTGGAATCTGAAATATGAAATATGAAGAATTTACTGTTAATCATGATATTTTATTTTATTTGTGTACTCATGAGTCCTTACTTATCAAGGCGCAATGGCACTCAATGATAAGGGTTAATTAGTTCGTCAGACAGAAGGTGAGGCAACACTATGAAGATCGATAACGATTGTTTCAAATAGTCAGAATTTGATTACTTGAAAGTGCGGCTTTAACAGAAAATGTTTACATTGGACTGGAAAACGACCATGTTGTAGTTTCATTTAATTAATAAATATCCGTCAATACTATTAAGAAAAGTTACTCTTGTTTCTTTGGTAAAAACATTGTCAGATATATATTCTGTAAATAAATAAAACAAATATATATATCCTTTATTGTATCATAGCAATCTATTTGTCTAATAGTCTTAATTTTTACCATCAAATAATTATCACTTCAATATTCTTCAAATAAAGCGAATGCCACCTTTTGAAATATTTTTTTAAGCTGTACTGTTTTAGTCGACGGGACGACATACTTTTATTCTGGAACATTTCATTTTAAAATAAGTAAAAGCGGAATTGTTTACCTTAGCGACATCATGTTAATCTTTGCTAAAAAGACCACCGCATTTTTCCAATGTTTGTTAAAATACCATAGCGTATTATTTTATCGATAACAAATATTAATAAATTATAAATCTCATGGTTTGTCAGCTGCATTTAATAAATCGACATTTTGTTTTTATTATAAAGATGCATTATTTCAATGAGTGCGATTTGCAGCGATGGAAATGCTAATTATTAATTAAGCGTGACAAACAAACGAAAACGGTATTTTCGGATTTCAGCTTTACAGATAAACTTGACAGAAAAACTTGACAGATAAACTTGACAGATAAACTTGACAGAAAAACTTGACAGATAAACTTGACAGATAAACTTGACAGAAAAACTTGACAGAAAAACTTGACAGAAAAACTGACGACGAGAAACTGTTAAGGAGAGGCTTGAAAACATCTAAAATTAAAAAAAATAATGAGGTATTGTAACAAAAGAAAACTACGGCGACGAAATAAATAAGAAGAGTAGAAAAAAGAGAAAGCATTACTATCGTAATAATAGAAGAAACATTACAAGTCGTTTAAGTAGAAGAAAAACAGGAATTGAATTTAGTAGATAAATAGCAGACGTAGTGTGGTGGTAGTAGTAGCAGTAGTAATAGTTGTAGTTGCAGTAATAGAAGGAGGAGGAGGAGAACAAGAAGAGGAAGAAGAAGAAGAAGAAGAAGAAGAAAGTGGGTTCAGTAGTAGTAGCAGCAGTAGATGACGTAAAAGGAGAAGAAATGAGACATCGTAAAAAAAGAAAAACACGACGAAGAATAAAAGTAGAAGAAGGGGAAAAAACTAGATAGGAGTAGTTTAAAGAGAAGGAAAATAAAAAAACAGGAAAAACAATTATAACAGGAATAAAAAGGAAATCAAAAACAATATGAAAGAAGGAAAAGTGTTAACAATAAATATGAAATTAGAATTGATTGAAAAGTAGTTGCGACAACACATTCCTCAAATAAAAATGGCGTAAGCTATTGGAATAACAAATGTGAACTGTTTAAATTAAAGTGAATTTCGTAAAATCACGAGAGGAAATTAAGAGCGGAGGCAAAGACACATAAAAGAAAAAAACAAACATGAAAAACAAAAATGTCTACTTGATGTGTGCGATTTTCTGTGTGTGCGTGTGAGGTGGTTGCCTTTCTTTTGGTTCATTTTGACAACGTGAATTAGGTGTTAATTATTGTGTTCTGGTAAAAATATATTCGTGCAGAAAATGGCGCGGAAGAAATACTAGACATTCTCAAAGACAAACTAATTGTCATCAAAACATAGGAAATACATATTTAATTATAAATTGTAAGTCATTAAGAAAACCAAAACGATTTGACTTTAAAATAATTTAGTTATTGCGCATAACTCTTTTTTTTTTAATAAAAGAGCCAAAAAAACAGCTACTGTTAACTCCATGGAGAAAAGACGAAAAGATAATTCGCATCATAATTGAATCTAAAAATGGGGTCCTAAATATTTATTAAATTAACATTAAAGGGTTCTGAAAATAGGTCATTGGAAACTGTGTAGAGGACTATATTTTAAGCACGCAGATTAATAATATCAACAAAACTGTAGGCTGTATTGAAATGTAGGAACCAGGAAAATAGCAAAAATAGAATTTGTGCACAGCGAGGAGAAATAATGAACCGCATCATAAGTGAATGCTGCAATGTGATCCTAAAAGATTTATAAAATTGGCATTGCTGGGTTGAAACGCTAGCTAATTATGAGCTTTGTAAAGTATAATAATTTTAGTAGGCAGATGAATAGTGCAAACACAAACAGGAAGCAGTAGTGTTACACTCTTTATGCTACATTTCTGTTCATAAACTCTCGTAGGTAATAAAGAAAGTAATAGTTAAAATGATTGAAATACTCTGTAATCGAAGTTAATATTGAGATCAACAGCATTTGATGCAAAATTCTTCAGACTGTCCACAATTGCAAACTGACGATGTTTAAAATTTCGACGTGGAATGGTCGATTGATTATCTCCGTGTTTTATTTAGCGTAATATGATGTCATTCTAAAGTTGAAATCTTTGGTGTTCTCGATTCTGTTTTTTTTTTGTTGTTTTTTTTTAACATAGTTCACCTCAGACAAGGCAGGCCGCCACAGTAGACGTAAGGGGCTACTGAGAAGAAAGAAAAGGCAGAAGATGGGGGGTTAACCTAAATTGGGATCTGCGCAGCGAGATGTCTGTTTACATTAGTTTTAAATTTCTGCATATAAGTACCGTCGGGGAAACAGAAGGCAGGGAGGGAGTTCCAGAGGCCAGCAACACAAGTAAAGAAGCTATTTGAGTAAAAAGCTCTTCGGCATCTGAAGACCTCCACAGCGAATGGATGGGATTTAGTCGATTGTCGAGTTGGTCTAGTGAACTTACGACGAGGGGGCACAAGAGCAGCCAATTCATTTGAGTACAATCCATCGAAATATTTGTAAAACAAGCACAAGGGTGCTACATTGCGGCGATGGGGCAGGGACCGGAGCTTGGTTAGCAGTGAGGGACCTATTAGGTTGGCGACTTTTTTTGGACCTTGTCAAGGGGGGAGAGACTAATAGATGATGCACCAGCCCAGATGTGGCAACAATACTCCACGCATGGGTGGATGGTGGCTTTGTAGAGATACAGGATAATGTCAGGTGTGAGGAGTTTACTAGCCCGGTAGAGGGAGCCAACCTTCATGCGGCAGCCTTCTTTTCATCATAACTTTGCTTCATCTTTGATATGTTTAAAATATTTATTCTGATGTTACACGCTCCGATTTTTGTGCCATTTTTATAATAGGTATTAGACATTAATAAATAAATAAATATATATATATATATATATATATATATATATATATAGTTAAAGATATAAAACAACAAACATCATTCATATAGTTATTTGTTTGTTGCATAATACATCTAAAACATATGTAAGGTTCACATATTTCCAAAAATTTCAGAATAATAAATTATTTTTCAGATGAGAAAAAAAATAATTAACAAAAGAATCGGTCTTGAGCAAAAGTTATTCCAACCCTCGAGAATTTTTAAGATTCAGCTCAACCATGTCAATTATTCACTCTCTCGAAAATCGAAATATATTTACTGATAAAACACAATTAATTTTGTGATAGAGGAAAGATTCTTTGGTGAAAAGTAGCAATTGGAATATTTTTTCTGGGTATATATATATATAGGGTGGGCAAAAATAAGGGTCCTATTTTTAAAAATTCATAACTTTTTTATTTATTGATTTTTTTTTTTTTTAGAATAAGTAAAGGATCCCTTCCGAAGCAAGCATGAGCCGTATTAGCCCTAAGGAACGTACCCTCATTTAGAAAACATTATTTTTGCTTAAAAAACTCAAAACAGTGTAAAAAACAATACTTTAGTTTTTGTAAGTTTTAAGAAGTGTTTTTCGGCTAAAATTTGTTTTGTTTATTTCAAAAAATCTCGGAAGGGTCAGTCTACACACACATTAAGTTTGGTGAGTTTAACTTTTATTTTGTGGAAGTTATTCAAATTCAAGTTATTCAAATTTAAAGATAGGACCCTTATTTTGGCCCACCCTGTATATATATATATATATATATATATATATATATATATATTTAATTGTCAAGAAACAATTTAAAAACTTATTTGACTAAATTCCTCAATTTTTTGTACAATTCTTTGAACAAGACAACTCTTTTAGAAATTTAACAAGAAATGTTCTCTCTTCCGATCTTTTCCTTTTGTTTGTTTTTTTTAATTTGTCATCTGTTTTACTTTTTTTTCTTTTAATTAACTTCTGTCTCCTCATCTCCATCTCTCTTTCTATAGTATTTTCACTTGCTTTCGCTATTTTCATTTTATCCACTTAAGCATCCTCCTTGTTTCATTTTCTTTCGTTTTTTTCATATCTCCCTGTATTCTTTCTTTTCCTTTCCTTTGTTTTGTTTTCTTTATTTTTTTACATTCTCACTTCTAACATATATGTTCACACCTCTCCCTTTTTTGCTCTCTCTCTCTCTCTCGCTTTCTCTCTTTGTTCTTGTGTTTTGCTTTCTTTATCTCTCCTCCCATTTCCCTCCTTTTTCACACCTTCTTATTCCAAATGTTTTTTTATATTTACATTTATTTTCCATAATCCTCTCTCTTCTTTTCCTTTCATGTGTTTTTTAATTTTTTAAATTTCATTTTTGTCATCCTTTTTTTTGATTTGCACAACAGTCTTATTTTATATTCTTGCGATGTTTTCTTTTTTTTCAGTGTTCCTTTCTTTTTCTTTCCTTTGATTTGTTCATTTTACTTCCATTGCTTTCTCTCTCGCTATCTCTTTCATTCTCGTTCTCTTCCCCTATTTTACATTGTGTGTTTTTATTTTCCTTTTTCCATTCTTTTACTTTCCTCTGTACAACATTATTTGGCCGTCGTCCAATTCCTCTTCTCTGTTGGGGGTTCCGGTTATTTGCTCCGCACGAATGGTCTCCTTAGCTTACAGTGGAATCAGACCCACAAATAAAACAGGCGAAGAGAATCTGTGCCAAACATCAGCCCCTTCATCTCGACGTATTTTAGAACTATTCTTTTCTTCTGTGAGTCAGAGAAAAGGTTTTGTTCATTGACGGTGAAATCAAGACTCCGTTCTCATTCTCCAAACGAAACATATATTGTTTGGTTTAACATCTTGAATAAAATACTAGCAGTAAAACCGTCATAAGACGGACTCGTATTAAATATATGCATTTGCACCTTTAAAAAGCGCATCTGGAAATACTTTAAGCAGTCAAAATATATTTGTTAATAATGGAGATTTAGTATCTGCCGGTCTAAAGCCGAAACTATACTTTTTATTTATATTAATGTTCTGTTGTGTTTTCTTTCAGAGCTTAATTCAGTTTATTATACTATTTAAGACTAATGTACTATATATCAATGCACACTTCATGAGAGATAGTGTAGTATCTGTTTTTCTGTGATCGGACGATCCTTCCAGGCATTACCTCTTCGTTTGGATGGCGAGTGTGTGTAGTATATATTGGTTCATTGGTCATTTTTTTCCTTTTTAGGCAGCGGTTGGTGTTGTATATGTTCTGTAATAAGGATACTCTCCTCCTAGGTATTACCTTTTCTTTTCAGGGGGAGGTCGACGGTAGTCTATTATATTTTAGATTGCTATGATGTAATCCTACTTGGTATTACCTGCCTTGGGTATAGAATCATTTCTGTTGTCATTATATCATTCTCCTAAGCATTACCATCCATTTGAAGGGCAGCGTACTTCAACAAGGAATCATCAGAATTATCAACATTTACATATACTAGCAAAAATGTATAACAGCACTAGCATATTTTCGCTAGTTATGTCTAAAGTGTGTCGGAATAGAGATTATATAACTAAAGACTGAGAAAATATAATTGTGTGAAGTTCCTGTAAAGTGAATTAACGCAATATGCCCACATTCTGAGGATCAACCCCATTTTTCTCTGCTGCTTATATACTAAATCGCATCAAAATCATATATTCATGTTCTTTTAATGACACCAAAAACATTATATCAAGACGTTTCTAAATACGTAAACACAATATAAAAAAACCATCATGTTACAGCAAGACACTCATTTAGAAAATATTTTTCATTTGTATTTAATTTTAATTACAGGGTCTGAAAATGATTATAAATAGCTTTTTTTAATACTAACCTGGTTACACATAATCGATGATTGGGGTTTATGAGATTATGAGTTAAATGATGAACCATACAAAGGGTCTAGAAGTAGTTGCTGACATTGCTCTTGGAAAGGACTTAAAAACGACAATATGCTCAACAGATAAGCAGTTCCGTGGGATTGTGTTCCAGAGCTGGGAAGTTCTTTAACATTCTAAGAGGGTGCGTTTGCTTTTAGGAACTATGGAAGGAATTACACTGCTTTGCATTGGTAGTAGTTAGACGACGGATTGATGTGAATCTTTTATAGGGAGTAAAGAGACTGGAGCTCAGTAGATCCCTACCATGAAAATAACAATATAGTAGAGAAGTGCTTAGGTCTTTTTTGTAAGAAAGTGGCTGTAGAGAAGAGAATCACGGCCAAACTTGATTTCAGAATTGATGTTGTACTCCATTAAAGCAGGAAATAGTGGCCTGTGTGGTACTCTTCGGGGGTTGCAGCAGTACTGAATATCAAGACGCAACTGACTCTAATACGGAGGCACGGCGATCCTGATATTTTGGAAAGGTCCAGAAATGGCGTACTGGTAGATTGCATTGGCTGTGCGTTTTAAAAGCTTGCAGTAAGAACCGCGATAATTCTACTTACGCTAATTCTAGTGTTCTTCAACTTCTTCCTATAATCAACTTAAAATTAATACCATTTGGGATAATTGCGGTCATGGATTTCAGACTCTGTACTTCACTACATATCTTAGATTGATCATTCATGCGTTCTGGGGCTATGGATCGTCTTGAAAGACAGAATAAAATAGGTAATTCACATATGTATTTGCATGAATGTAGCTGGAGCGGCGGTACAGATGAGCGATGGCCTAGTTGTCCAGTGTACACATCATCACATAACAAGAAATAAAAATAAATGAAGTGCATGAGACAGATACTGAACCACAAAAGAAAAGAAAAAAATGAACTAATTTCTGCAAATTAAATAAAAATATAAAAGTTGTATTTATTGCAAAAAAAAATACATATAAGCACGTTAGAAAAGAGTTCTAGATTGTAAGCAAAAATGTTCATGAT
Organism: Sepiola atlantica; assembly: GCA_963556195.1. Taxonomy (NCBI): domain Eukaryota; kingdom Metazoa; phylum Mollusca; class Cephalopoda; order Sepiida; family Sepiolidae; genus Sepiola; species Sepiola atlantica. The sequence goes on along the minus strand of OY744526.1, from coordinate 107,792,118 downwards.
TCAGTAGAAAGGGTGTGTGATAAAGTAAGATGATGATGATGGGCAGATAGACAAGACATGCAGTTTCTAATGTTGTCATTGTGGCTGGTAGCCTAGGTCTAGTTGATCGTCATCGCCGTGTTAGAGTAATGCTAGGTTGGCTGGAGACGCTGAAAAAGTTCGGCTGGCAAAGGTTCTGATAACATATAGCTGCCGTTGGAGTAAGCGTCCTGTCGAGCGACAAGGTGGTTAAGAACTCGAAAACTGCGTGTTGAAGGAGAACAGCGCAGCCTTTATATACTGTCGACTCAGCTGCTGCTGATATGCTTTGGTGAGATCTTATTGGCACAGCCGTATTTACGTGGGCGGAAAATATGCGCGTAAAGCGTGGACGAAATGACGTCACGTCGGTTTCCATCTTACAGCTCGATATAATCAAAGATGAAACATCCAATGTTTTTAGAAGTACCGAAAGCGTGGTAGGTGTTAAGAACAATGATGTAAGATTAAATTAAACTGCAGTATTGAAAAAAAAATGAAAATAAATGTTGGTCGATTGTAATTGATTTAGTGAAGATTTCGTTGTTTCTCTCTTTTATGCCTTTTTAAAAAACTTTTGGACATGTTTAAAAATCATATATAATTGACCAAATATAAATATATATTATCTTCCGGATGTTTTAGATGAGGATTGATTATTTGTATTATTTCGATGTTTCGGACTACTATTCTCAATTTGGATATTTTACTCACAACGTTTCGTCCGATCTAACCTCCGATCTACTAAGGAAACGTTATGTCGAAATCGAGAATCTATACTAAATTTCAAATTGAACCAATTATTTAATCGATAGAGGTATATTATTCTCGTTCTGTCAGACGTGATCAGGTAGAGGTTTAAAGTATTTGTTAACTTTTAATTTTTAGTTCGTATCGTCTGTAGTGAGTATAGAACCTTCAACATCCAGACTCTTAGAACTGATTCTTATTAAACATTTGAATCCTTTTCGTCACGTATCCTTGACTGACGGTTAAAGAAACAAAATCCGTCGTGCATTACATAAATGGTAAAGTTCGGAATTCCGTATAGATTCCTGATTTAGACGAGATACAACTGAAGAATGTGTGTTGCATCAGTCAAAACGTTATGAGAATAGCATTAATGCTAGGACAATAATCCGAATAAAACAAAAGATATAAAATAAAAATAACACCTTCTCTCTCTCTTGTTCTTTCTCCCTCTCTCTCTTCCTCTGTCTCTCTTCGTAAATATATATATATATATATATATATATATATATATATATATATATATATATACATATATATATGAAGAGTTCGAATGCAAAACGCGATAAGCGCCATTTTCAAAATCACGAAACTGTCCCTACAAAAAGTGTCCCCACAAAATGTGTTACATGATATGATACCAAAATAATTTCGTTTAATTTCCATTAAAATCAGCTTTAATATAGACGTGTTTTCATGGTGTAAGGTTTCAATTTAAACGATTTGGATTAATTGCGCTCGAACTCTTCATATATATATATATATATATATATATATATATATATATATATATATATACATATCAATGTTTGTTTATGACTTATAGCAATTAATGTTAACAGTTAAAACATTAAAATAGATTTGAATAAATGGATAATCTATTTTTAAATATCTAAAGAGATCATTGTAAGTTTTTTTTTATTCTAACTGTTATCACTAGGAGCAGATATACGTAAGGCCCATAAAATAACTAAGTATTTTAAAACGTAAGTAAACGAAATTCATTTTTGAAAGATTTTCTTCGTTTAACAAAATAAAAATAAAAATTCAAGAATATTTCAATGTAGAATATATGAAAAAAACCTGTAAAGTTTTAATATGTTTAAAGTTAAATTCTTTTGATTTGTTTAATTTTCTTTATCTGCTTAAAGTTTACTTATTTTCATTGGTAATTTCAAGATGTTATTATTTAACATTATTTCGATGTGGTAAAGCGTTGTGCAGCTTTACAGCTGCCTGGAAGAAACTCAGTGTAAATAATAGGTTTTTATTTTAATAAAACTCCATCGCACTTACAGTTTTTATTATTAGTATTTTTTTTATTATTGCCAATTTAATATTTTTATTTTTCCTTCTGGTAAAAATTGTAAATATCTTTGAAATTAGTTCCGACCAGGAATATATCTCCACACAGACCACGCGGAATGAATACCGCTAGCAGTTAATAAAACTACTAGAATTGTAACAGAGTTAAGAAGAGATTATATGTAGCTATGAGTGATAGTTGCAAGTGGTTCTCAGAGAAACTGGCTTAAGTTATTATTTTCAGTAGTTTTGTTTTCTGCTGCTACTCCGTTCATTCATTTTGTACGAATCAGATGATTCTATTATTTGCATTGGTTACTCCTATATATTTCTAGTTAGAATTATTTCTAGAAAGACATCGGGTAATTACAGGAGGGGGTCACGTGAAAATTGCCAACCTCTTAAGTGAAAGTGTTTACGTGGAACGAACTGGATTCGAACTTTACTAACCCAGCTTGTCAGTATGCGTTATAAACCACTTATCCACCGTCATATCGCTTTCAGTTTCTAAGACATTAACCGAACAACAGCCTTTCAGCTTGTGTACATGTCCATCAGTTTCCACTCTCGGGGTGTTGTTTCTCTGCCTCCACGTGTTACGGGTTACTTTTGTCTGCGTCTGTACGTCATTTCCCTGCGGTGATCTAATGCTGTAATCGACATTGGCATTTACAGTATACATTTTTGCTGATGACCTAAAATAGTACAATGCCAATAATTGATCTCATGGGTTTATTACTTTGCTCTAAAATGAGAACAAAGATAAAGATTTTCTTCTTAAAACTAGCATACTAAATGTTTTCTGATTAACGTTCCAGGGATGATCACGGGATATTGTGACATGGTGTACTTTTTTGTCGTTTCCGTTGTATACGTGTTTTATTATGTGTTCTAGAAAGGAAGAGTGTGATGGTTTAGCCACACGGCAAGACGAGTTCCTCAAAGACACGTATCCCGAGCATTCAAGGAAAGAAAATCCCGATATACGACACCATGGTAGACTACCGAAGCACTGGAAGGATCAAATCCGCAGCGATGTAGAGCTTATTTGCTAACAGTAAAGTAGAAGGAGTATGTATCCAGAAATATTGTAAAGATTGTCTGAGAATTATAGAATAAAGTACGTGTTGTATATATTATTTTAGTCAATAAAAAAAGATGTTACATTTAATCGATTTAAAATAATATTTATACGAGTATACGCTCTCCATCAAAAAGGAGAGAAAAAAGTAGGCTTCATTACTGTTTGCAATACTATTCATATAAAAATAACGTCTCAGTCTGTGAAGTTAAAATAAAAAAAGAAAACAGAAAGAAGAAGAAACGTCCAACGAAGAAAAATATCTGTGAAATATCATTGGAAATATGTTACTTATTATTTACATGAGAGAATAATAAACTATGATTACTTTATTTTGTATCGTTATAACTGAAAAAAAACGTTATAAATTAAATATGAGAAATCACTTAAACTAGGGGTTGGACGTAATGGGTGAACATGTCAGATTCATGCGAGTAGTATTTTTTTGTGTTCATTTATACATAAATAACACTAAACAATCAAACATTTTGAGAATTTTGCAAAATTCAGAAGGTGCACGCCAAAAATAGCCGTTAGGGCTCCACGGGACTCAAAATCCATCATTTTTCGGTGAAATGTGGTTTCATGCGACATTGCAGGTCCTAAAACATCATCAAAAGCTATGAATGGATATAGATGGTTAAAACTGATATAGTACTGGTATAGTACTTTAATTTAGGACCATTTTCAAGCTGTTAAAGGGTTTTCATGAATGTAAAATAGCCAAAAACTAGTGGCCTGCACCTTCTGAATTTTGCCAAATTTTAAAAATGTTTGATTGTTTAGTGTTATTTATGTATAAATAAACATAAAAAAATACCACTCGCATGAATCTGAAATTTACACCCATTACGTCCTACCCCTACTTAAACACACAAATGAAGATGCAAGAAGATTTATTTTAAATAAATAAAAAATAATATTATAAATCAAATATGTCGGCATTAACAAGCCTTTTACAATGAAATATAGGCAATTATTCTTTTTTATTTGCTTTCTTTTTTTCTTCATTGTCGATATATAACGACATTCTGGCGTATAAATCCGACTTCGTCCGATGCTATTAGAAGCTGTTTTTGAATTTACGTTGGCCTTTCTAAAGAAACGCTGGTCAAGTGTGTATTAGATTCACTAGATTAGAAGCATCAGTGAATTAAACATATGAAAAGTCACTTTGAAACAAAAATCACGATGCAATGGAAAATATTGAAGCTTATATTACACATTATGTTTTTCAGAAAAAAAAATCGCTTTGAACTAATCCAGAATAACTCCATGCCTACTTCTTTACGGATTATCGAACAAATGTTACTTACTTAAAAAAGCAAAACGACGTGTGTCATGTTTTATGCGATTATGTTATGGCTATTTCTTTAAATTTATAAAATACGTATCCAGTAAAAAAATATCCTTAAGATTCGAACTCGGGTATTGATACAAGAAAAACTACAACTACGAAAAAGTGTACTCTTCCTATTCATTTTCTGTCAAATAATCACATATCTCTATTTACGTACGACCAGAAAAATTCGGAAAACACTATAACTTGTAAATAGTATATATATTGGGAATTGAATTGACAATACCACGCATTCCACTGATGAAACAGGACTTCTCAAGTCTGAGTAGTAAGTAAAGAATGTCAGCGAACTATAAGTATGTTTGTTTTAAAAGTCATTGTTCAGTTTAGTATTGTTTTTATTTTCTTTCAATACACACACATGACATCCCATAATGTTTAGCTCAATGCGTATCGGACTTAGGACATCTTCAAGTCTTAACCAGGCTATGCAGAAACTGCAATAGTCTGATGAATGCAAAATATATTTTTAAAAACGAGGGAATCTTGATTAATTGGTATCTATGGATTAAATTTAATACACGTATAACATATTTGAATTTTCAAATGGGAAATAGTGTCCATATCATGCTTCAAACACCCTTCAACATATTCCAAATTGTGGGTAATATCTTTGCGAAACTTAATATACTACCGATTCTTGTGCAATTTTCACAATAGGTATTATACATATATTAATATTAATTAACCCTAACCCTAACTCAAATGTCAGTTACTTTGGGGTATCTAAACAGATTTACGGAGCATAATATAACACAACTTCTTATTCGAAAATTCAAATATATCAGATTCAATTAAATTTGATGCATAGTAGTAAGATACCCATTAAGTAAAAAATCTTAAATTTCATTTTTTTCTTAAGATCCCTTAAGCTTCATCCTTACAGTTTTGACATGTTTTAGAATAAAAATCATGTAATAGATGTTGATCAAAATTGGAATGAAGATTATAAACATAATGTGCAGCATCATTATATCTAGTCATAATCATGCCATGATAACACAGCAATAGCCGGATGAATGTCACAAAAAAGAATGAGATACGGTCAATCTAGACGTAAGTATGGAAATCGGATAGCGCGGCGAAGAATACAAAGTGGAATACAGAGAAAACAAAACAAATATCGGATAAAAGAAACGAAATGTAAGTCGACTCAAAAGAAATGCTAACGTAGAGGTTTTCTTTGTTTTGTTGTTCTTTTTTTAGTTAAGATCACGTGAGGTAGTAAATAGCCAATCAGCTTATACGAGATGCAGTTGTTGCAATCGCATTAAATATTATTTATGTTGGCATCCGTGCACCCCCACCCTCCGCATCCTTCCTCTCCACAGTCAGCGGCTCCACACGAGGCTTCCGTTTCTACACAGCAAGGTGATCCCTTACAATAATAGCGGCACCGGATCCTCGTCGCCTGGCCACTTTTTTTCTGTCTCGTTATCTAATAACATAATTAAATATCAAAAACTTCACAGATCTGGCCTGCCGAAAAATAAGATGAAGAAGAAGTGGGGAAAGAGGAGAAGGATGTGAGGGGATAAAAGCAGAAGTTACGAGACAGAAGAGAGAGAGAGACAGACAGAGAGAGAGAAAGAGGGAGAGAGAACAAATATAAACGGAGAAAAGGGTGGGAGCAGTATAGAAAGATAAAGAGATAATGTTTATATAAAGAAATTGGTAAAGGGTGGAGAGAGAAAAAGATAATAATCAGGCGATATGGTTGTGGGGTTTTCATTTAGGTATGTAAGCAACTTTATTAATTAATTATGAAAATACTCGAAATTTGGCCTTAATCTACATGAATGGGATTTGGCAATTAGAAAGATGCAATGGTAAGCGGACGTTCTGACCAACGGGCATTTCACATAACGGGATATTTGGCCAGAATATTCTTAATGTAGGCAAGATGAAATTAGCATTTTTATAGTATATCTACTCTTTCTGTAGTTTACAGAGACATCCGTACGACCGCGTTTAGCCTCTTGGCTTCCTTTTCATAAATGTAAAATAATTTAAGTTTGATACAAGAATACGGGCACGATAAAATATTCACATTTTAATTTTATTCATTATCTCACCACTTTTCACGGTTGGGTTATTCGTCGCAGAAAAGACCCTGGTGAACCTTCGATTGGCATATATCTTCTTGATTGAGAAGAGTGCCCCAGAGAGAGGTATATGACATTATTGGCTGACGCAAACTGCTACTTAATTTTGCTATTTTAAACACGCTCTCACTGTTTATTTCTCTGGAAACATGAAGCAGCACAACAATTCAGATATTTAGGGTTTCCTAGGCCCTTTAAGAGTTACACAACAACTATTATACACAATTTATTGTGTACAATTCATTGAAGGCAACTTGCTATTCTTGAGGACATTTTCAGTTCGTAGATTTTCCGATAGGATTAGTTCGTAAGGAAACGTGAGGGGTAACCTTCAATTAGATTTCGGTTGAGACAGTTTCCAAATCGATGATTGCATCCATTAGACCGATTACTGACCTTTGATTTTTAAAGCATAATAAATTGGAAATATAAAAAAAAAATTTCTAAACATGTCTTTACGTGGTTTTGGCAAATTAGTTGAAAATCAATAAATAATAAATATTCGTAATTATGAATTGAATAAAAGTCGTAAATAAAAAAAACTAGAAGAATACTTATCCCAGGACGAGTAAAATTAATTCACCGAACAGAACAGTTTTTCACCACTTTTAGGCTTCCTTAACAATATCAAAATAAATATATGATGCTATTAGGAGTATACCTAGAATCTATATTCAAATCTTAATCAAAATTCATTACATTATTTTAATACAAGAAAATGTATAATTTTATGTTTTAAGCTTAAGGCATCTTAAGAAGAAATTGAGATTCAGAGAATCCTGCTTAATTGATGTCTTATAACTATAGGTAAAGTGTAATACAAACCTGAAATATTCAAATTTCACATGGGAGCTTTAGCCGAGATTAATTTACGTTACATTACAATACTCCAAAGAAACTGAAATTTGGGGAATATTTATAAATCGATGTATTATACGATACAATTAAAGTAAACTAAATATAGCCAACCTATGTCTTAGCCTCGGAGATGTGTTTCAAAATTCATAAAGATCGCTTAATTAGTTTAAGAGTGTATCTTATACATACAAATATATAAACATATACACATACTTAAATTTATATACACTAGTTGTTTATAATTTTTTAGATTTTCAGACTACCAGTCTCATTTAAACCATTATTCACACAAAGTTTCGGCCGATGTAACCTCCGACCTCCTTCAGTTGCATTTTTTCGAACTTAGGGATTAGTATGTCGAATTCTGGACCCTATATCGAAGTTTGGTCTATCGATTACACGCCAGACTGGCTGCAATCGTGAGTCAATGTGTCTCTACGAGTACCTTTCGATCACTAGGGAATACATCGAACCTCCTAGCATGACATCCGAGCAAACTTTCGGATCTTCCAGATATAGCCACAAAGTCTTGTGCTTAATTTTGGTTGAGAAATATTATTTAAAAAAGGACGATTACAACATAAATGTTTATATGAACTTTTTATACGTGTAAATAAAGTTTAATATTGATATTTTGTATAATATTTATATTTTGTTTAAATTTGAATGATGTATTTATTGAATATGTTTTATTGAATTTAGAATTGAAGGCTAAATACATCCTCATCTAAAAAAACGAAATATAAAATATCGTATTGAAACCACAACAAACAATAACTTTCCCTGCTTTTTCTAAATGCCTAGTGCCAGGCGGAATTTCCATGAGCAGGGATTCTTTGCGGAAAACATTATTGCAGGATTACTTCTCTGCTGATTACAATTTGGTCGTCTTCAGATCAAATGTAAATAAATCCCTATCCGTCATCAACCCCATAAGTAATCAAACATAGTTCATACCATTAATCAATGTTAGTACTTCCATAGTGTTCTTCCTCTTTCGGATGATTCACACACATTAATAGTAATAATTTCGTGGCTATTCACCTTGATATGTTGGGACCCAATAGAAAATAAAACGGAAATTCGTAAGCTGCGTCCTTTCGATTTTTGCGTTTAGCGATGAGATGCTATGTAACATGACAGTTTGCCAGACAAAGTTAAAGGATACGCATCATTGTGAAATAAATTAAAACCCATAATTAGTATTAGTTATTCCAATCATTTTATTTCTGTATTTCAATGTTAGTTTTTTCTTGTCTTTCCTAATACACTCATAATAATATTTTTAAATGTAATATTCCTTTTTCTTACAGGTCTTACATGGCAAATTTAAACAAATGTATGTTTCATCAAACTTTGTCAATCATCAGAGAGTAGATGTATATATGGTGGAATTGTGACAGACACATTACATCAAAAGAACAGGAGAAACATACGGTGAAGTTCCAAACTGAGTCCTGAGGAAAATTTTGTAAGTTGGGGTAAAGTAAAAAACGCACAATTTGAAAAAAAGACCCCCCCAAATAACACCTAGAACTCGAATCAGCTCCTGGATCGATCGCTTCAAATTGTGTGTCTCAATGGTCATTAGAATTCAATAATAAAATATATATGCTCTGAATCTTGTAATACAGCTTCATTGAGATTACAATTGGAAATATTTCGTATATTATACGAATTATACGCCTTAAAATGTATATTATTTTATAAACACACACACACACACACACACATATATATATATATATATATATATATATATATATATATATATATATATTCATACATAAAATTAGTACACCATCATTACCGTCAGTTTCAAGCTCAGAAAGACTTAACCATCCGGCTATCTTCAGCTTATGTTGTCACCTATTACAGAAATGTCAATTGACGTGTCACTCTCGTTTGGATACGCTATTAAGTTTGGAGTGTATATTTGTTTAAAATGTGTGTTACGGAGAGAAATGTGAGACTTCACAGTTTTATGAAGTTCGAAAAAATAGAAGGGGGGGGGTAAACAAATATTACGCTCTTAATTGTGATTCTCAATTAATAGAGCACTTTGCTGGGATTTTCCCACCATATAATAAAAGAAGTCATATATATATATATATATATATATATATATATGTATATATGTAATAAAATATGCAACTAAAAGTATACTTTTAGTAGATAGAACCTATAGTGAAATGGCTTAAGCTCAATATACACGATAAAGCAATTATGAAAAAAAGTTTAAAATGTTATCATCAGAAGAATTACATAGATAGATAAGTTGCCAGTGGAAGAGCCAAAATTAAAAATTTGAAAAATATTAAGTAATGGAGAGTGATAGTGTGCGTGAAAAAATATGGGTGTTGTCCAGTTGGTGAATGCCCTTATCAACGGACATATATATATATATATATATATATATATATATATATATATATATATATATATATATATGCAGTAATATCATTGCGGGAATGGCCCTCTGAGAAGAGGATTTTCTTTGAAAACTCATGAGTTTAAGGACTTTAAAGTACTTTGCTTGAACATTGAATTCTAATAAAATTTGATTCGGACATTATTTTATTCTTTTACTTCGTCCAGTGTTATATATATATATATGCAGATACCACACTGTTTTGAAATCTATTAAGGGTTATAATAGTAACATGGAATTGAAACAATCCTTTTCTACTAATGAAGAAACTTGAAGATAAGGGTTATCGAAATCGATATATTTTCAGTTTAATGGTGAAGAATGTTTTGAGAGGATTCACAATGATGAGTCGAATGAACACATTTTGATCAATTATGGAGGAAAAGTTACAACAAGTATTTGTTGACTTTGTATTTGAAGAAGACCCTGTTGTAGACGACAGGGAAGCAATTCCATGGTAATGTATTTCACAGACGCAAAGTTCTATTAAAAAATACTATTCATGGGAATTAAAACTGATGCTAATTACACGGTTGTGCTTATAAGACGAGTTCTTGGTGTAAGTGGTTTATATAGAGAAACATCAGATTGCAGATCAGTCGATCACTTTCTATTGAAATAACAAGAGAGTAGAGAAACACGAGCAACATCCATTTTGTGATCAAATAGGCTCTAGAAAACCGCAAATATGTTTACCTATTATATTCCATGAGAAATGCCAGTATACTGAAATCATATGCCCTTAATAGGGTTAAGATGAAAATTCATATACACTAAACACTAAATGTACAAAAGCAAAGAAATTCCCAAAGTTTAACACTTTTATTGTCATTAAGGGTATGCGAGCACAACAGCGCTATGTATTTTTATTGATAGGAATGTTACTTATAAAAAATATAAACAGTGTTAGTATTTGACAACTGTTAATATAAGCATTGCAAATAAACATTTTATCTGGTATTTTACTTACCTTTATAGTAATATTATCAATCACGCCCAAGTGGAACCATTATTCATACGACACTAGCAGCATTGTTATTTATTAAAGAAAATGAAGGTATTCTTGTTGTGTCAATTTCATATTTAACACTTTAATTTATTAGAATTAACAACTTTCACCATATTTCTAAATATATAAACGATTGTTACTGTAATTTTTCAACAATACAATACATTTTTTTACAATTCAGATTAAAGATCCTCAAACAAGATTTTAAAATCTTATAAATTAAGAAATGTGTACTGTAAATATTGGTATTTTTTATTTCTCTTAGATGTTCGTTTTCTCTTAACTAAAAACAGTACTATACGGCTCTAATATGACAAATATAGGCAATAGAATGGCACTTTATTTCGGTTCTTACTTTGTAACCTTTCCTAAGGGTTCAACACGTAGCCTACAGCAAAGTCTAAGTTCTTACTGGATCGACCTAGGCCCAGTCGATATAAGGTAGCTTTCATAAAACATCAGATCGATCAGAACGTTTGTCAATAAAAGAAGACGATGAGTTCCAGCCGAATTGCCTTCGGAAAAGCCCAAGAGATTTTGTATAAACGATTTTTTTTCGATGTTTTGCGCTGAAAAAAATCCTACCAGTAAAATACATAGCCCTGTTGTGCTCGCATACCCTAAATGACAATAAAAGTGTAACAATTTGAGAATTTCTTTGGTTTTGTACATCTAGTGTTTAGTGTATAAGAATGTTCATCTTAACATTATTAAGGGCATATGATTTCAGTATACTGGCATTTTTCATGGAATGTCACTACTTTCGCCGCCCCAGTGCAGATAATATATCAGTACCTATCGCCGCCTGGGTGCGAATGCTGATTACATACCTATCACCACCCCGGTGCGAATACTAAATACATACCTATCGCCGCCCCGGTTCGAATGCTAAATGCATACCTATTGCCGCCTCGGTGCGAATGCTAAATACGTACCTATCGCCGCTCCGGTGCAAATGCTAAATACGTACCTAACCCCGCCCCAGTACGAATACTAAATATGCACATATCGCCGCCCCGGTTCGAATGCTAAATACGTACTTATCACTGCTCCGGTGCAAATGCTAAATACGTACCTTTCTGCCGCCCCCGTGCGCATGCTATATACGTACCTATCGCCGTCCCGGTGCGCGTGCTATATACGTACCGATCGCCACCCCGGAGCGAATGTTAAATACATACCTATCACCCCCCGGTACGCATGCTATATGCGTACTTATTGCCGCCCATGTGCACATGCTGTATACGTACCTACTACCAACCCTGAATGCTAAATACATACTTATCGCCGCTCCGGTGCGAATGCAAATACGTACCTATTACCGCTCTGGCGTGCAAACTACATAAGTACCTATCGCTGCCCCAGTGCGAATACTAAATATGTACCTATCACCGCTTCGGTGCGAATGCTAAATACGTACCTATCGCCGCCCCGGTGCGAATGCTAAATACGTACGTATCGCCACCCCTGTGCGAATGCTAAATACGTACCTATTGCCGCCCCGGTGCACTCTATATACGTACCTATTGCCACCTCGGTGCACATACTATATATATACCTATCGCCGCTCCAGTGCACATACTATATACTTACTTATCTCTGCAATTGTGCACATACTATATATGTACCTATAAGAACTCATATTAATGTGCCCCTGTCGTGTCAGAAAAACAAAATAGTGTTCATTCATGTAGTGTCACTATCATGAATGGAAATTTTTTAGGTTAAAAAAATAAAAAATAAATTTGTTTCCCCCCCCCTCAATTTGTTTTTTGTATCCTCCTCAATACATAGAAATATATTTAATACATTTTTTTTTTAAATTAACAATTTTTTTGAACCCCCCAATCTTTTTTTTACATACAAATATTTTTAATAAAAAGAAAAGACAAAAATCATTGTTTTCATCCTCCCCCATACATAGTATTATTTTTAATTAAAAAGAAAAAAAAAATGTTGACCCCCCCTCAAAAATTTTTTTTCATAGATAGAAATATTTTTAGTTTAAAAAAAAAATTCCCCCCCAATTTTTTTTCATCCTCCCCCATACATATGTTTTTAATTAAAAGAAGAAAAAAATTGGGACCCCCTATTTTTTTTACCCTCTCACATACATAGAAATATTTTTAGTTAAAGAAAGAAAAACAAATTTCCTCGGCGCCTCGGTCATATCAAAGAACCATACTGCAGAAGCCTCCGGGTCCTATATTGTGGAAGCACCCCCGGTGCTTGGCCCGTATACTGTAGAAGCACCAGAAGCACCCCCGGTCCGTATACTGCAGAAGCACCCATGGTCCCTATATTGCAGAAGCCTCCGGGTCCTATATTGTAGAAGCACCCCCAGTTCTGGGTCCTATACTGTTAAATCACTCATGGTCCATATACTGCAGAAGCACCCAAGGTCCCTATTCTGCAGAAGCCTCCGTGTCCTATATTGTAAAAGCACCCCCAGTGCTGGGTCATATACTGTAGAAGCACATCTGGCCCCTATACTGCAGAAGAACCCATGCTCCATATTTTGCAGAAACATCCGAGTCCTATATTGTAGAAAGCCCCCGGTGCTGGGTCCTATACTGTAGAAGCACCCATGGTCCTTATTCTGAAGAAGCCTCCGGGTCCTATATTGTAGAAGCACCAGAAATACCCCCTTACTGATCCCCCCTCCTTTTCATCTGCATAGAAGCTCTATCTAGGACATTGAGCACTTTTCTCGCGGACAACACAGAGTACTTAGAAAATCAAGGAGGCATCCAGAGTACTACTAAAATCACTATTACTGATTCGTCCTCCTTTTCATCTGCACAATAGTCTGAAAAGAAGCATAGATGCTGTTAAAATATGATACAAACTTATCACTACAGTAGCTCTATCTAGGATATTGAGCACTTTTCTCCCGGAAAACGCCGAGTACTTAGAAAATCAAGGAGGCATCCAGAGCACTACTAAAATCACGCTTACTGGTTTCCCATCATTTCAATGTGTACAATAGTCTAAAGAGTAACGTAGATAGTGTTAAAATATTATACAAACTTATCACTACATCAGCTCTATCTAGGATATCGATCACTTTTCTCACGGACAACGCCAAGTACTTAAAACATCAAGGAGGCATCATGAGCACTATTCAAATCAATCTTACTATTTTCCCCTCATTTCCATGTACACAATAGTCTGAAGAGAAACGTAGATGGCGTTAAAATATTATACAAACTTATCACTACAGTAGCTCTATCTAGGATATTGGGCACTTTTCTCCCGGACAACGCCGAATATTTAGAAAATCAAGGAGGCATCCAGAGCACTACTAAAATCACTCTTAGTAATTCCTCCTCCTTAACGTAGCCTTCCTATGATGTTATTGATACATCCGGACAGAAGTTATGGTATGATCTTATGCAACGGGACAGAATTCATGGCAAAACCGGGTACATCCGGCAAGGGATTATGGGACGCTTTCAGTGAGTCAACATTTTTATCGGATTAGTACATGAATACGTTGGATTATAAGGTTTTTTGGAATTTTTTGGAAAACTAAGTTATATGGTAAATTGAAATTAAAATGCCATCAACTAGACCCTAGAACCTCTATCTCTGCCAAAAATCAGCTGAATCCATCAAATAGTTGATGAGATACAGGATGGCACATACGTACGTACGTACACACGGATAACACAAAATCATGTCTGATCTTTCTTGATCTTTGGGTTGCCTTGACTAATGATGCTGAAATTCTACACACTTATAGAACCTATCAAAAAACATTTTGTGCAAAGTTTTAACTAATTTGGTTCATTGGTTTTTGAGTTATGATTGATAAAAAAAATGAGATTTCTAGCATAGGCCGTTTTTTAAGTCTATTAAGGGATAGAGCGCTATCGCGCCTCCCTTGATTTTTTAAGTCGATGTTGCATTCTATTAAGGCAACAATGCTCTGCACGATACTTTCCAAGATGTGGCAGACATTCACCATCTGACTCTTATATCAATAGACGATTGCATCAGTAGTAAGGTACGTTGTGACACTTCTAAATCTATACTGTTTGTATTGTGTTTTAATAAGCTTAATGCAAACTGTATTTGTATATAGTAACCACTGCAACTTGTCACAACTTTGTAAATAATTTTTGATAAATCCCTATAATCATTTATTTATTGGCATCAGATGTTACAGTAACGGAACACCATAGTTGTATTATATTGTACGTTTATACAGCTTTCCTAAGTATTAGTCCAGTCTAAACAATGATTATTTAGTAAAAAATGACCTCCACGTATATTCTCAATGGCATATATTAGTCTTTTTCACTTGTTCCTTTTCGTACTGTTTTATCTCAATAGTGTTACTTATAGTTTCGCAATTTATTTTGAAAATTGCCATGTCTCATTTTAATAAAAAACGCTCAGTGAAAATGTTTGCAAAATTAGTTTTTTAACGGATTCGATGTGTTATTAAAGTGGTTAAATTGTTTTCGGCAAACGACGAAATGGTTATCTATTTCAGCAGTTTATTATCTGATTGGTCAATATGAGTGACGCGACAGTTTTTGAAAAGTTGACAAAAGCAGAAGACAAATTGTTATAAATTTTCAAACTACAAATTGTCATCCGTGTTCAAACGACAACTGGGTCATCGTCTGATTGGTTTATTTAATGCATATAACTATTTTAAAAAGTAAACAACCACGGACGATCAATTTAACGATAGAATCTTCCTGAGATTATTTTTTCAGATGAAATCTGGGCGTTCAATCGTCCACACATTGTTTTTATTTCATATCCGTGGTCATAATTATCTTTCTTTAGAAAAATTATGCGCACGTTAATTTCATTTACTCCTTTTCATGTACAATCTGCATAATTGTGTCGCAAATACATTTACAGAATAATTTAAAAGATAGCTTTTAAAAGTAACGTAATAGATTAGAGATATTTATCTCGTAGTTACGATGTTAATTTAATTTATACAAGTAAGTTTCAATTTTTAAATGCAGATTTTTATTCTGGAATCGATGCTAATTTAAAAGTTGTATTTGAAAATTTCAAATAATAACTATTGTTTATGAAAGAAACTTATGACGATATGTCATTATTTAAAAGTTGGTGAAAATAAATGTATGACAAAATGTCAATATTTTGTCAGCATCCAAATGTTGCCGAAATTTGATTGAAAATATTGGGGCACAACGACCCGTAATATGTTATGTGGAGTAATAAAAACTAATCTCGGACACAAGTATCCAACATATTTTCTTTTACGGCAAAACGACTAAATAATTTTAAAGATTTATTGAATTTAATATCTGTTAATCTGAAAGATAAATAAATATAGATGAATTAAAGTCATCGTATTTATGATTTTAGTTGAGGTTTGCAGTCCGGAAACTCGCATTTGTAATATATAAAAGTTGAGTAATAATTATGTTACAAAAAGTAATATTATAATTAATTGAGTTAGAAAATAATAATTATTTAATTTTCAGAGAAACAAGTAATATTCGATAATGTATTACTTGCAAAAATAACAGAAAAAAGAAGGCCAGTTCTCAGATTTTTGCTTATTCCTATTGCTTTTTTCAATGAAAACGTGTCGTCTCCCTAGAATGATTTTCGTGTTGGAAAAATGAAAGTAACTTTTTCCATATGAAATGTTATCGCTCACTGATAAGGGGAAAATACTACACAAAAATGTTCCACATCTATAAAAAAATATATATGTAAAATGTGTTAAACTGTGTCTACTTTAATTTGTTTATATTTTCTTTACTATATAACATATGAACAAATATGCATCTCAACACTTGTCTTTTGCTTTCTTTTATTTCGTTTTCGTTTTAATACATTTTCGATTCATCAATATACAAGCAAACTTTGTATTTTTTCTCTATTTATTTTTTAAATTGTTAACAAAGAAAAAGCGTATAGATGAACACGTTTTACGAATACATTTTCTGCACTACTTCCTTCTCGAATTAATTGTGTTTCCTGGTTTGTATCTAACGTTTGTGTGTGCGTAACTTATTTAGACTTGTATGCATATGCTAGACTTATACACCGATTTTTAATATTGGTTCAATATTATGAGAATAAAATAGTGCTTCTAAGAAATATGGAAAATAATTATAAGTTCTTTGTGCTATCCGTAACTGATTTCCGTAAATAAATGATAGTAAGGAGTTGTTATTTTGTTGACTGTCAATATCGACAGAGACGTGGAAGGGCTAACATTAGATGAGATAACTCTAACCCCATATGGGACGAGCTGATCGTAAGGTCAAATGCCATCAACCATGGCTACTGACCAGTATCTACTCGTGACTATAAAAAAACATGTTACCGCAATATAACATTTAACAGCTGAAACTGTGGTTACTGATCGAGAAACCTATACACTATTTTAGCGTCACTTATTTAAACATGGATAGTATAGTAGGCCTAAAACACGATTTTCACTGCTGGTTAGTATTTATAAATTAGAGTAATGTTCAGGAGAAATAGTAAGTGTTTGTAGGACTATATATATTTATTCTCTATGATTTATTGAGACTTTATATTCTAGGTGCATCCACCCATTTTATCTGCTGGGGTAGTATTGTTATACTAGGTTTAAGTTCAGGAGATATACAGTAAAATGATATTAAATTTTAGTCATCTGTAATTATAAAAGTATGGTTTATAGGGTTATCAGTTGGAACATTATTTTAGTGGTGACAATGTTTAATAAATTAAAATTGTCAAACTAGGCCGCTCACAGATACCGGCGTACGGGATCAGGAACAGTTAGAAACGATATTTAAGAATTTAAATTTTATTAACCTGTAGAATTCTTACATATTTGTAACGATACAAATGTTATTAACCTGTAAAAGTGTTTCATATATTTGACAATTTCAATTAAATAAACCTGTACAACGATGTACAGGCCATTGTTTTCTATTGACCCCCCTCATTTCTAATACGAATGGCAAGTTTTTATTTTCCAATTTATCAGATAACACAATACATATCGATCAAATATATATATTTATATATTAGACAATTAAAAAGTCAATATAATGTAATTACCTTCAGAAAGAATCGAATGTATGGTATTAATTTTGCACTTATATTCTAAGAAAATTATTAAATAATAAATTGTGTGTGCAGGAATTTTTGTAGATGAGGATTGATAATTGTTTATCATGTGGATTATTAGGATTGCTGTTCTCATCTTGATTGCACTATTTATAATATTTCGACCGATGTAGCCTCCAAATGTCTTAAGGTGTACCTTTTCACATTTTTAGACGATCTGAGAAATAGTTATGTCAAAGCTGAGAACGTATACGGTATTCTGAACAGCACTCTTTATTTAATCCATAAGGATATATTATTTTCATTCAATCAGCCATGACCTGTTGTTACTTAGTTATATTCTCATGTATTAAGGATTGCAACTTCAACATCCAAATGACTCAGTTAGAACTGATTGAAAAGTAACACTGTTAGCTATTACGCGACTTGTAAATATACTAGTTCCCGAGTTCAACATAAGGTTTTCCAAGTTTGACTATCAGGGTCGCAAGTCTAAAATGTCGCACTGATAGGTCAGAGGATATATCGATCAAAAACGTTGTAAATATTAACGATGAAAATAATATTCTTTTGTGTCTGGGTGTTTGAGTGTCCCCGGTCATTTTAGCGCATGGTCCAGTTTTCAAACTGTCCACGCTAGCTCACCAAATGACCACGGGAAATAAGAGAATAAAAGTGTTTATAAAACAGATCTCGTAATTGAACTAAGTTTTTATAATTTACAATAATAAAAAAACAAGAATTTATCAATTCTACAAAAAGCCCGAATTATTCCGATTTCAATGAAGTGTTGAATATGTATTATATTCATTTATTAATGTTATACCTAGTGATAGGGCGATTCAAATTTTTCCCGATTCCGATACAATTACCGATTCCGATTCTTTCAAATTCTATAACTATTTAGCTATACAGTTTTGTCTAATTTATTTTTCATTTATTGTAAAAAAAAGATGTAATATGTGCATATATGTTCGCAAAAGTTAAAAATACACTTGTGTTTGACGGGTGATCTATAGATGTTTGTTTTACTAGTAGTTTAAACTCAATAAATACTTATAATTTTATCACTAGAACAAGCAATGAGCAATTTTTTTTAAGTCCTTTTGGAAATCGGAATATAGTCATATTTTTCTGATTCCGAAACCGATTTCGATACTCTAAAATGTTCTGACTCAGTTTGATCGTCGCAAAACTAGTTCTAACGAGAATGTTTTTATAGTAAACTTTCCTCTAATTTGTCCATCAACATAGAATTAAATTATTCACATTTCTATAAGGATAATCTCTCAAAATATACCACATTAAAAAGACGTTATGAAAAGAAAGCTAAAACGTTCCAAAATACGACCTGAATCTGAAAAATATATATTTTTAATTAAAAAAATAATTTCTGTAAACAATTGTAGGTAACTGTATTTAAAAAAAAGGTTGTGTGTAGATGGAAATACACAGATGAAATATGGCAAAAGAAAGAACAAGGAAGATAAGTCAGTAAAATACGCTCGTGCCAATGAAGAATCAATGGAGATGGAAAATATGCGATGAAACTGATTTTATTTTTATTAAAAATTCTAGTCGATAATTGTCCATTATTTTTGTGTAGATACCTACTTTTGCCTCATAGCAATCGTATCACAGATTAATCATGTTAATTTATTTTGGTATGCGATATTTTACCTGCGTATTTCTATTTTTAAGCACCAAATATTATTTCATTTTAAAAAGTGTTTAGCAAGATTTTGTTCAGATATTATTTACGGTTAAATAAATTCACTTGTAAATTTATTATGGGATTTAGAACAGTTCAAGGTGATTTATGTATCTCAAAATAGAATTACATGACGAGAGATCTCTTGCTAATGGAAATTCTGTATCTTTTTTTTGAAGCCGAAACATTATTATAACTTCTATTAATTGTACTAGTCTACTATCTTGTAATGCGTAATTCAGTGTGTTATACTGTTTCGGATTATTGTAGTATATGTTCTGTGACATGAAAACATCACCCAAGGCATTAACTCCTCCTTTAGCGTAATAGCCTAGTATATGTTCGTTCGTAATGATACTATCCTCTCAAGGATTACCTACTTTTTCTCTAGTGTGCAGTTTATCTATTCTTTCATTATACCAGTCAAAATATGCAACCTCTTGTCGCATGTTTTTGCTGGTTTAAGTAATAAGGAAATGCAAAGAGAAACGTTAATTTTTAATCGTGTGATATTTCATGAGAATTATTTTCTATACATTGTACAACCAAATCAATGATTTTACATGCGAAAGATCATTATTGGAGAAATAATTAAATAATCCCCCTTGAATTAGAACAAGCAATAGTAATATACATTTGTCTTTATTTCTTTCTAAGAAATGTAATAATTTACAAAAAATATAAAAATAACTATAGTTGATAGAATGTGAAAATTAAAATGATTAATTCTTATATTTTTATAAAAGTTACTATCATAAACCGTTTTTTATCTTTTGATTCTGGTTGAAATATTTCACTGTAAATTAAAATGAAGAAAAACATTACAATGTGATTGGCAATCAGCATTAGCCAGGCTTTATAGCCTATGAGTCAGCTGGTATATAATAACCCGAACCTTACATTTGTGCTGCTACGCACTTTTAACATAAAACCAACGATTATATATAAGATTTCTTCCACGCGATAATTTAAGTGAAAGTACTTTACCGGTTTAAAAACTGTAATTAGTTTGCGGAAAACAAAGTATGAAAGTATATTGCGTTTATATTATTAGCATACGTATTCTGTAGGAAGTAGAAATTTCAAATATATAAATTTAATTTATAACAGTTTGTCTTTCGCGAAAATTAAACAAAAACATTGATACACCGTCTAAAACTTTGGATATACTATTTTCACAATGGTTATTAAAATAGAATACGTATTTTTTTACAATTTCTTGAAATAGGATTTTTTTCAAAATGGGCGATAAAAACTGATCGAAATTATATTATTATTAATAGTAAATATAAATACAAAATATATGACAATTAATGGGACATGTTATTAATAAAATTAAAATGTTGACAATTTGTTTTTAACTAATCCAACTTTTTTTCTTATGTAGGCTACTAGCACTTTTCCAGCGAAACAGAGATTAAAAGAATCTATATATGTAACACTCACTGTCTGTGTGGATGAGTGTGTGTTCCTTATAGAAATAATAGTTAGAGAATATACATAAAATTTAAAAGTTAATTCTCACGTAAGAATTACAGGAGAAGAAAATGGAAGTGGTCCCTAATCACTAAGTGTACTTCGAATGAGTATACGAGGGCATAACTCCATTAAAACTTCCAATATATCTCATTGTTATTAAAGTAGCATCATGTATGAAATTGTATGTGGAAATCAATGGAAGTGGTCACAATCTCTAAGTGTTCTCTAAACCTAAGAGGGTCGAACCTCCTTTAACACTTTAAATATATCCTATTTTGGCGAAATGAATATAACATGTATTAAATTCATCGGAAAAGACAATGGAAGGTGTTCTGAATATCTAAGTACTTGTCTATATGTCGAATATCTACTTGCACTCTACTCTCACACGCATAACACTCCATATACGTATATCCGATTCTAATAAAATTGTAACCATATGTATAACACATGAATTTAGAGAGTTTCCCAACATTTCAGCATCCTTCGACTATATAAGGTAGGTACAAGGGAGGGAAGAGGGAGCAATACATTCAATGAAAGTAATACATTTTAATTAGCATAGGGAATAAGTGCATAGTCGTGTCCTCATTCAATCCCGAGCAACGTCGTGTCTACGTGCTAGTTGCTTAATAAACATCTAATTTCGTTACATTCTAACTACGATCTAATAAATCACTTGCTACTTGTAATCAATGGATATCCAGTGGATGGCAGTACTTACGGGGACAGTCTCCAGTATGTACGAAATATTCTGAGGCAGTCCCGCAAATGGCCGAAGCCGTTTGAGATTTCAAAGCAACCTTCATTTATTTTCTTTATTTTTGTTAGGCATAATTTTATCAAACAATAACCATTATCTAATAACCATCAGGGCGTTTGATCACTCCCTGGTGTCCGACACCTTATTGATGGTTGCCATTCAAGGGTGCAATAGTTGACACGCTAGACATTGCAGGTTGGGTACGCTATTTCTCCATAGCTAAATTTCCACAAACAGCGCCTGGTATTCCCAAATGATCACCCATCTGGTACTGGCCAGACTCAATAATTCTTAACTTCGGTGATCTAATGAGAATCGATGTGTCAACGTGATTATGCCATACATGCATAATCTATTACTAAACTGTAATTAGTGTCGTTTTCATTTTTGCAATTTTATCGTAGCTTTGAAATTGTAAACTGCTTGGGCCATTCATAGGAATTACTACTAAATTGTATGTCGATATTTGCAACTGACTGTTAGATCTGACATCCTCTAGATACCCATTCCTTACGAGTACAAATAATGTGTGATAGACAATAAAAATATCTTACATCAAATATATGCATTAGGTTGTAAGAAAAACTGTTGTATCATTCATACACCCCCATCGAAATTATCGCATCCTTGGCGCAATTCCCTACTTGTATACGAGCCAGATATAAGCTAAGATGTCGCTCGTAGTATTCTTTTCTGTTTGAAAGTGTACAACATCGACTCTGCAATCTAGTGAGGAATGAAATCTACTTGTCCCTACGGCCTCTTTCACACCGAACAGATGTTACGAGCCCCATCTCAACTATGGTCTTATATTAATGACAAGCGTTCGACTTAACTTCAATTGCTGGCGTCTCTATAAAACATTCACAGCAAGAAAACGTATAAATCATACCACAGCAAATACATTTCCTTTCTCTTACTCTCTTTATTAAAAATCAAACGACTCTTCCATGAACAAAGTGTCTTTCTAAAAACATCTTATTTGTAAAACAACATACCACGAGACTGCTTTCAACCTGATTAATGCATGGTCATGTTCAAGCTTTATGTCAACAAATACTTTATGAGCCGCCTTCTTAGAAAATAAATGTCTTTCAAAGTAATCTTCTGCACATCCCATCATTGTTTCAGGTCATCTCGTTGCGGCGATCATTATCCTACGTACGAACTCTTTATCCCTCCAACCATCGAGTGGCCACTGGGCATGGATAAGCGATGAACCATTTATAAATTAATATGCCAAGAATTATTAATCCATGTGATATATCTATCATTTGCATATTTACTAGTTGCACTGCTTGTCCAATCACGTAAAAATGTTATAACTATCATTTGCCAGAGGAAATCTATCGTTCGATTAAAACGTTTATAACTATAAAATTAAAACGAAAATAGTATCGCTGTTACTTATATATATATATATATATATATATATATATATATATATATATATATATATATATATCAATGTTGTTTCTATCTTTCTTAAGACGATAAGTCTTACGATATTTAAGCAAACATTTTAAAAATAATTATCAAGTACATTATAATGACAATGAATAAGTAAACAGAGTATAACAATAATGTTAAAATAAAACCATTATAACTATAATTCCCTAGTAAAAAAGTATAACTATCATTCCCACGTAAAACTATTATCATTTTAATTCTCAAGTAATATATTATGACAATAATTCAGAAGTTGTATTACTATAATTTCTAAGTGCAATATTATAGCTATAATTCCCGAGTACAATATTGAAACTATAATTTCAAAGAAAACTATTATAACTATCATTCCCAAGTAAAATACTATAAGTATTATTTCCAAATAAAACTATTATAATAATAATTTGTAAGTAAAAAATATATGTATAATTCACGTGTGTAGTATTAATCCTCGAGCAAAATATTATACATATAATTCACAAGTAAAATATTATAACGATAATTCCTAAGTAACATATCATGAAATAATTCCTAAGTAAACTATTATAACTATACTTTCCAAGTAAAACTATAATGATGATAATTTTCAACTATTATACTATGACTATAATTTCTAGGTAAACCTATTACAACAATAATTCTTAAGTAAAATATAATTCACGAGTAAAGTATGATAATACTATTACAACAATAAGTGTCAAGTATAATATTATAACTATACTTCACTAGTGAAGTATTATAACTATAATCTCCGAGTAAAATATTATAACTATAATTCCCAACTAAAATTGTATAACTATAATTCCTAAGTGAAATATTATAATTATAATTCCCAACTAAAAGTGTACCACTATAATTCCTAAGTGCAATATTATAACTATAATTCACGAGTAAAATACTATAAATATAATTTTCTAGTAAAACTTTTATATTATAATATTTCTCAACTAAAATACTATAATTATACTTTCCAAGTAAAATATGATATCTATAATTCGTAAGTAAATATTATTACTATAATTCCTAAGTAAAATATCATAACTATAATTTCCGAGTAAAATGTTATCATAATACTTTTTAAGTGAAATAGTATAACTATAATTCCCGAGTAAAATAATATTGTTATAACTTCCAACTAAAATAGTATAACTATAAGCTTAAAACAAAAATAATATAACTATAATTTCCAAGTAAAATTATTCTAATAATAATTCACGAGTAAAGTAGTATAACTATAATTCATAAGTAAAATACTATAACTATACTTCCCAAGTAAAATATAATATCTATAATTCCTTTGTAAAATATGTTATCTATAATTCTTGAGTAAAATATGATAACCATAATTTCATAGGTAAAATAGTATACTATTATTTATAAGTAAAATATGTTTTCGAATAAAATATGATAAATTTGATTTTCGAAGAAAAATATGAATTTGATTTTCGACTTAAAGGGCTAAAACTACTTTTCATATTTTCTAATAATGTTTGAAACTTGCATAGTTTCGTACGAGCAGTCTTAGGTGTAGCAGTATTAGCAGTAGGATAAACTTTTTGTGACAGATTCGGCATACCGAAAAAATATCTAAAGTGTTATCCAATAGTTTTGAAAGATATAGACACTCCACAACGCGAGGATGTATCACGTATAATTTGGTTAATTTATAATGCGCACTTTTTGAGGCTAGAAAAATCCATCAGACAAACGAAAATGTGCAATTATAAAGTTTGTTGGAATTTTATTTTGTGTGGTTTTGATTTAAAATTGTACGATTGTACGGATTTTTACAACTATATTAATATTAAAAGAAGAACGTCATTCACTGTTTCACAATAATATTTGACAAAATATTATGTAAAGTACATTTTAATGGGACGCATTATCGTTTGCAGACTGCAAATGGCATAATAATAGAGTAAACTACCTGTGACCTGTTACAAACATTTGATTGACTTTTATTCACTTTGATTTCCTTCAATAATCAATAAACAGTGACATATCTGTTAATATTTCTCCTAACATAACTATAATAAACTAGTATCAAAGTAAAGCGACCTTATTTTTGCTATCTAATTTACATACGTGTTCAATGTGTGCACTATGTGAATTATCTGAAAAGAGGAGGATTACTATGTATCCAAATGCCCATCAAGCAACATTGCAGAGTGATTGAATCAGTACACAGTGAGAGAACGTGATACAAATCTATAAGTTGCTAAGTTAAATATAGGTGACTTTCTCAGCTAATTAAATATTACTTTTCTCGAACATAACTTTAGACCAGAACAAAAGAATATTTAACATGTACGTTGTGTCATTAAAGTATACAAGAAAACGCTCTCGAGAAACAAACGTTGAGTAATTCAGTGTTAGTATAATAGACACGTTTTATTTAGTTGCTAGTAGGGTACGCCCGCTCGCTATCGCTTCGCAATTGTATTCTTATCTAGTACTTCAAAGCATTGAAACGAAACAAATTAATAAACCAAAAAGAAAACTAATCGATAAGACAAAACTAATCGACGAGACGAAATTAAAGTTATTAATAAAAATTAACAAATTAATTTAATAACACAATTGAAAGTGTTTGTCTCAAGAAAAAATCAGTCAAGTATATAAAATGTTATTATTTTATTCTTTCTCAGACGATATAAATATATGTATTTTAGATAAACGAAAATTATCATGCAGATAACATGTTTCGTTTTTAAAATGCATTGTTTACAATGTATGAACTTCGAACGTATTTCTTGTCTATTTAGGGGCTGGATTCAAACACTTTTCAAACTTTTGAAAGGCAAATAAAATATCAATTTATTTAAAATAGCCCCTTCGTATATACTGAACTTTAGTTTGTAATAGCTTTCTTTTCTTTTTTTTATTTCAACGAAGAATTTATTTTAGTTGATTGATATTAACGCTCACGTTTTACAGTATTTATTCGACACTCCCCTGCCTAATTTTTTTTTCAGTGTTACACTTTGTTCTTTTTACATTTTTATTCGTTTCATCTCCTCCTAGGTCTTCTTCTTCATACTGCGAAGTGAACCGGACACACGTACGTTCACTTTGTTTTTATAGATATGATAATTATATAAGTACGAGTTTTGAATGAATAATTACAGACAATAGAATCTGCTAACATTGATTTAAATCCAGTTCGACTGATTGTATTTATTTACTTTGGGTAAAATAGTAACTTGCCTTTACCGATTAATGATGTCGGCTTTCTAGGTATTGTATTAAACAATAATGAAATGGGGCGCTATATTGTGAAACGTACAAAACAACACTTTTTTTAAGAAATGTATACCAGGATTGTGGAGTTAGAAGGTATGAGGTCCGACTTCGCCTCGTAGCATTCTTACGACACCGGTTCTCACTCCCTCAGACTCAAACTCCGACACCTAAAGTTTAAAAAATTCCGACTCTAATTCCGACTCTTAGAATTCCGAAAATATCTTATTCAAATTTGTTATTTTAAAGAATTCCAATATTCATACTCAGTTCGTTAAAACATATTACTCCGACTCCTACCATACTTAGGAGTCTAACACCGACTACACATCTTTCCAAAACCTCCGACTCCGACTCCAAGGATTCTTAAAGTCCGACTCTGACCTCTAAGATTCCAAATATTCGACTCGTTATTTTAAAGACTTTCAATATTCAAACTGTCTGTTGATTATAACTCCGACTCTGACTCCGACTCCTAGGATTCTTAAGACTCCAAATCCGAAATCCTGGTTATAACTCATTTTTTTCACATGAGGTAACGAAATGTTAAACCTTTTATTGGTATAAGACCCTTTATCGACCCATGTTATTTTACCGCAAGTGCCCTTCCTTACTCTCGCCGGGACTTTTTTCACCTAATTATAACTACCCTGGGGAATACAACTGTTTATGTTATGAGTTTCTTTCGTTTCTCTTTACTTTCTAATTCACGTCTCTCCCCGTGGAGTGGCCCGTTCGCCAACTTCCGTCGTCTCTTCAACACGCCAATCCCAAACTCATATCTCGAACATAGATCTTTTAACTTTTGGCCCACTGTAAAACGGCCAACGTTTAATATATAATAAAAACATTACTTTCTGCCTATGCGCGCCTTTTCCAAACGGACATTCAAAGCCCCCAGAGGTCTTGAAAACTGTTTAGATTTTTGTGTTTTCTTATTTTTGTTCTTTTCTTTTTTTTCTTCCGTTAAACTAATAGTCAAGCCACAGAGTATGGAATGCTTCTTTGCAGTTATTTTTTCCTCAGTCGAGACATTATGCCACAAGACCCCGCCGTGCCGGGGGAGGAGATTCACACGTATGGGTCTCGAGTGAAGAGCAAGTACTTTTCCCTGCAAAAAGTATCTTTATTACGACTATTGTTTTTATTATTAGAGATGTTACACACAAGTAACAGTTTTATACGACAATATATATTCCAGATCTCATGAACGAATATCGTCTAACGGAAACGTTCTTAGGTAAAGTTTATCTTGTTCCTTCAGTGGCGCCGTAATGTCTGACGGACTGTATATACATAACACATTGAGATATCAGGCTGGGACGAACGTCCTGCACGTTTTGTCTATGTCTAGTTGAATCTAAAGCTGTATAGCTTTCTGAATTATAGCTTACATATTTCGAAATCAATAATATATTCAATATTGTTTCCGATTGTTTTTTTAGATGAGGATTGATTATTTCTATTTATTATTATTAGAATTATTATTTTCATATTGGTTGTTACACTTATAACATCTCGATCGATGTAGGCTCTGGCTTTCTTAATCTTCATATTTCAAACTTATTTACTTTCTTGTTCACCCTGTGGACCCTTATGTCGAACACGAGAATCTATACGGAATTTCGAATTACATCCTTTGGTACTGATATTGAATATTAACCAGTTTCCAGAAACTTCGCGGCGGCAGCGTTCGGGCATGTAACGTAAACACCCGAGGCTATTAGCCAATCAGCTGTTAGCTGAACGACGGCAAATTGTCTACCCAATATTGAAATCGATTAAAGCCAGAACATTGAAAGATGTATTTGAGGAAGACCTGTAAGACCATTTGTTACAAAATCCTCCTCAGATCGGAGGCCCAGGGTATACGGTTGAGATAGACGAGTTTCTGTTTAACCCTCACCCTAACCCGACCGTAACCCGAACCCTAATCCGAACATTAACCCTAACCCGATTGATTAAAAAAGACAATGTAAAAAAAGACCTCCAAAACACAATTGTTTTTTGTTTCGAAAGGGACAAACAATACTTTTTAACCAGTTGACTGAATACACAACGAAATGGAAAAAAATAAATAAAAATGTGTTTATTAACAGTTGTTTAGCCTTGTCTTGTTACAAAACATATTTATTAACAGTTATTTCGCTGTTTTGGTATTTGCTATCTTTCTTAGAAAATAACACTGAAAAAATACGACGTATCAACATACTGAAGTTATCGTTTGTCAACATTCGCCTCGGCATCTCTCGGGTGTTTACGTAACATGCCCGAACGCTGCAGACGCAAAGTTCCCGGAACTGGTTCATATTCTATATCCGTAACAACCCTGTATTTACTCCCGGGTGCTATAGTAATGCCTACATATAGAAGCGTTAATTTATGTTATTTCCTTTAGTAAGGGTTCAAATACAATCCTGGCACTAAAAACCTATTCTGTTAGATAACCAAAGCTGTGAGTTTGAATATAAAACAGGGGGTGACACTTACAGGTGAGAGATGACCTCCGAAAGATCACCTGATTTCCGGGGACAGAGAATTGTGTCTCTTCCTTCGACATTTCAATCAATGCGGACGCGTAAAAGTCGTCGTCCTCGATTGCGGTGCGGCCGTGCACAATATGGCTACATGTAACGAGACAAGATATCTATCCAGTCAAGTCCAGTACGCATTCCGTTCATCTTCCCGAGTTCAACATGAAGATGCACACGTTTGACTTGAAGTGGCAAAATTCAAATGGTGCACCAAAACAAGGTCGGGTCTGCATGGAATAAGTTGTTGTGAATAGAACCAAAATGATAGGAATAGTAATCTGAATAATGTAAATAATACATATTCGATTTGTGTTAAGGTTTCTTCAATGTTATTTTTAGGGAGCTGCATCATTGGTTCCACTTTCACCTTTAACATAAAAAAACATGCCACGTGTTATTCTCTATTAACTTCGAACACGTAATCAAACAAATGCAGCAGCAAAATCACTCAAAAATTGACACGGATAAAAATGCAATGGATTGTTCTACGATTCAGAAACGGAGATTACAGTCTGAATCATGTGCTAGTTACTTCAAATACAACTTATATTGTTCAGGTGCTTGGCAAGGCCTGTATTGTAAGCCTTTCTCCTATCTACCCTGAATGTAAAAACCCTAGAAAATGTACAAAGGATTGAAAATGTGTTCTAATAAATATCACTCATTTTTACTCATAGAAAAGTTAGATCTTACATTGCAAGAGATCTCTGAGCATATCATGACTGGCAACTTATGACTCACTTACATTGTTCTCCAGACTTCCAACCAGCAGATTACAATCTCTTTAGACTTTTGAAACATAAATTAGAAAAGTCTCTATCACATTAGTATAAGACTTTGCTAAATACTTCTGTTTTTATTTGTTACGCGGTATTTTTTTATGATATCCACAAAGTTAAATTAAAAATCCGCATCAGTAATTTAGGATTTTAATGTTCAATTTATTCATGAAATGTTCAATGCGAATCGCAAGTTCATAACTATGAATATAAATTTCGAATACATTCTCCACAAGAAATGATGAAGTCTACATTGTAAACTTGAAAACAATTAGACGTAAATCTTTCACCCTTATAGTTATCAAGATGGTTTTAAACTTTGCATTGCAAAATATCTCTATTTTTAAGCTACTACATTTTGGAGAAATAATCAGAGTAAATTGCTCCTAAAAATTTACGCCGGCCTTCACATATGATGTTAATCATATTAGTACTTAAATAGTAATGTTTTTGTACAAATAATCGGTTGTTTACCATAAGAAATGTTTCAGAGATTTTAAAACAAAACAGTAATATTATCATGGTTCCCCAGCAGTATTGATCCGACACCACCTCATTCAATGCTAAGCGTCCGTTGTCCATATGCCAGATCAAATTGCTGATTTTAAGTAATACTTATCTAACATATTTGTATATATTTTTTTTACAAACCTGTGTGGCTCGCCCTTGATCTATTTGATAAAAATATGTCTTAATGATTCCCAAAACAATTTTATTTTATAGAATTTAGGTGAAACCATTTATATTATTTGTGCTATTAATAAAACTCCTTTTTTTATTTTGATTTAATTATTACTTTTTTATATGCATACTATTAAGGTAAGCTGTAAATTTCATATCGATTTTTTATATCATTGTTAATTTACTTAACCAGTGTGAGTTGATTAATTTCACAAACTTTAACAACTTTAGGATAGCGTGTTATTGACTTATTTCACTTGAAAATGTGTTATTCCGATTCTAACCTTGCCCATACATTCTTGCTACAAAGTTGCAACTGGGGGGATCTAATCTGTTACACGGGCTATTCTAAAAGAATCATGACATTATACTCCCGTAAAGTTTATATGTTGCATACGACCCATATAGAAAGGGAAATACTTTATTTAGTCACATTGTATGGATACATATTGAATCCTCAACTGTTATATCCAAATCAAGAAATGAAGCCTGAGATTCACTGCGTTCTCATTTCAATTAATACATTTGGATATATTAAATGTTTTGCATTTATCATTAGCACAGACAAGGTTGTCAATATACCGTTTGCGACCATGATAAATACTAGTTCTAGATATATAATTTATTATTAATGACATGGTGATATATTCATGTATATGTAAATTCAGATGTGCCTAAAAACGTGCATGATCCAAACCCATTAGAATTCTTATAGTGTATATGAATACTTAATTTCCTATTTGAAAATAATATTCTTTAATAAGGCTACTTTTTCCATTTGTTTACGTTTACCATTTTTTTACGGTTGTGCTCATTTTTGAATTATTACGGCAAGTAGTTTATAACTTGAAAAAGCGTATGTAAAGTTGAAATGTACATGAGAGCGGGATGGCGTTCTACACATATGAGAGATTTAAAAGTTTGACTGTTTAAACCGTTAAGAAATTGATGACGTTATAATTAAAAAATCGGCACAACAGTAAAGTCATAATTTGTAAAGACTCTAAAACTAATACCGCCTTAAGATGATTTGACGATTCAAATCGAAAGTACTTGCAAAAAAAAAAGAATGGAACAAGAAACCCATGGATCATATTTACATCAATTTGACCGAAACATTAGATGGACAATTCGGAAAATTGAAAAAATAAAAAAAAGTCGCATCAAACAAAACCACTCAGTGTTATTTAATAATGTTTGCCTAAATATATATATATACAACTTTTTTGTAATATAGTAAGAAAACATCCCAATAGAGGGCTCGATTAATTGGGTATTAAAATTAAGAGCGTAATCTCTCATCCAGTTCCGACATTTTTAACAAGGCAGAACCCTATTACAATAAAACGCTCCGCGACAGCGGGTTCAGAGAAGAGGATCTCATACATCCCCACCCGAGACCAATCACAGGGGTGCCCCCAATAGAAAGAGGTCGGTTATCTGGTTTTCCTCATACTTGTCGACCATTACGAAGACAAGGATGGGCAACCTTTTCTTCGGCTTACTCGACAAACACTTCCTCCCACACACAATCTGCACAAACTTCTAACCAGAAATTATATTAAGGTTACCTACTTGACTACCCTGTCATTAAGAAAAAACTCCTCTCTGCGGAGCCCAAAGACATGGTAAATGCTCATGCCAGGACAAAAACAATTGCACCCTAAAGGAGAATTGCAAAATAAAG
This sequence comes from Sepiola atlantica, assembly GCA_963556195.1. Taxonomy (NCBI): domain Eukaryota; kingdom Metazoa; phylum Mollusca; class Cephalopoda; order Sepiida; family Sepiolidae; genus Sepiola; species Sepiola atlantica. The sequence continues at coordinate 107,759,807 of OY744526.1, read as the reverse complement.
TCCCTCGTACATAAAGCCACCGTCACAAACGAGACTAACGGCAGAGAAGAAAAATATATAGGAATGACGCAAGCTAAGTTTGTACGCATACATAAACACATTCAGATACAAAAACAAGGCAAATACGGCACTTGCGACACGGATATTGCAAGTTAAAGATAAAAAGATACCCTTCCCCATCAAATGGAAATTAATAGAGAGAAGACCATCTTTCTCTCCAGCAATAAATAGATGTCGCCTGTGGGATGTAGAAAAATATCATATATTAAGAGGCATCATTGACCCAAATACAGTCTGTTTGAATATCAGAGAAATATATTTTGAAAGGATGCATCCACAGGAGACAAGAACTACTTATAAATTAGACTTATCTATACACATAAAGGCCTAACAACACCCTATCTGTCTAATAAATAAACCTATATTGCCCCACTAAGTACCGACTTCCACTCCGGAAAATCCTCCCAAGTATCACACTTCACAAATGTAAAAAGAATAGGAATAAATACGTTAATCGGCCCATATCCACACCACTACTCAAGACCAATAATTTACACCACGTCAATATGGAATCATAACTTTTCCAATAATAATTTACCAGTCATTAACAGGATAACACCCCCATTTTACATTATTATTACTCCCATAAGTCCCCACTATATCTAAGTTAACATTCTAACCTTCCCATATATCCCAAAAAGATTCAATCTTGTCGACCCAATCCTTACTCTCATATCTAAACCAGTCTTAATCATTATACCAATATTATTACTCCCATAAGCCTTCACTATACCTTAATTAATAATGTTAAATCCCGTATACAAATCATTCAATAACCCTGCAGAGTTACTTCCCGTAGACCGATCGACAAACGGGCAGGACCGAACCCGGATTAAATATTTGTTTATATTCCGTTTGTGCTGATTTAAAGTCCCTTAATCCAGGCCTTAAACTTGAATAAAATGGGGAGTTTTAACATTTTTATCTTTTCATAAGTATAATTCTTAAACCCATGTTACCTCTTTAAATTCTCTAAAAGACACACTATTTACTCTCAAAACAGTAACTGCCAAATATACGCTGCTTATAAACATTGACTCACGGGATTAATATAAAAATATTGTTTTCATTTTTGAAATATTTGTATATTGTTAAATGTGTTCAATTGTAAAATTTCAATTGTTAATTTTTACTCACCCCCTCTTTTGAAAACTTTCTTAAACCTCCCTTACACAAAATTATAACAAATATACATAACACTCAATGCAAATAACGCGTCCAAACGAAAGTGACACGTGACTTCACATTTCCGAAACAGATGACAACATAAGCTGAAGAAACACGAATAGCTCAGTCCTTCTGAACTGTAAACTGACCGTACTAAGATTTTACTGATTTTTTCTGTACCAGAAAATAAATAAATAAATATATATATTGTTTTAGCAAGCGAAATATTAGCTAAAAAAAATCAAGATGAAGAAAAAAAAACGTTCCGTATTTTGAAATATTTTGAAATGTTTTGAAATATTTTTTATGTTTATTTTGATTTAATTACTCGCATCTAATACATGGTTTCTCTGAAGGCATTTTGCCTCATATATATATATATATATATATATATATATATATATATATATATATATATATATATATATATATATATTATATGAGTTTAGATAAAGAACTAAGAACATTATTTATATCCGTTTTAAGAATTCAAACACAACGATTATTTTCCGTACGATCGTTTCTGGGACGATTGGGAAAACATTTTAGTTGGTATTATACATTTGATGACTCAAAACAGGTTTTTCATCACTGGCCTTTACAATATATAGAAGTCATTTAAAAAAAAATTTCATTATTAAGAAAAAAACATGTGCACAGTAAGTATATAAGAAATTACCTTCTATTAAGCAACTATTTATTACTCTATCAGTAAGTTCAAAGATTATATAAGTAAGGAAAATACCTAAGTAACAGCTTATTTAAGTTTACAATATTCAATATATTTACAATACAGAAATAACTAGGAAGAAAAATAAAATAAAATAAAATAATGATATTAATAAAAATTAAATTAAGAAACACAATAAAGATAAAATATTATAATCAATAATAATTACAGAGAATACAATATAATAATGATAATAATAATAATAATAATAATAATAATAATAATAATAATAATAATAATTATAATAATAATAATTATAATTAATAGTCATAATTAATAATTATAATAAAATTAAAATTAATACATGAATAAATAAATAAGAATTATTAAATGAATATAAAAATAAATAAAGTAACATTTGAACACAGTATATATTGTAGGTGTATGTTATACTTGTATAAACGTTTTTGTGAATGTTTTGAAAAAATAAAATCATTGTAATTCAAATATAAATGAACCAAACTTTTTTATATACGCTCTGCTGTTGCTGGTTGACAATCATCGAGATTGATTTTCGAAGAGATTGCAAAATACAAAGTACTGACAGTATATGCTAAAACATATATTGTCATATAATATGTGTTTTAATGTTATTTCAGTCGAAGTTCTCAGAAATGAAACGCCCAATTTGAATATTTGGTCAGGGTTTACTTGTCAGGTGCAGTATCTCCCCGTTAGGTTGTTCTAACACACCATTGTATAGAGAGAGCGATGCCATTCGAGAATCGTGTCTAATGTGTGTAGTATTGCAAAATTATATGAATTTTTCACCCCTTTGGCAGATGTAACTGCCCTTCGAATCGCAGTACTTATGTTCACATTTAAAGAATACAAGGCGTATTTCACTCGCATTTGGAAGCGTGGTCATCGTGTTTGGCAAATGGTTACGGGGATTAGGTTCATAATACTTGTAGCTGGGTTCGAATTGTTTGACCGACTATTCGGTTATATAATTCTAGACTGACAAGTGTAAAATGAAAACGCGAAACTATATATCTCTATGAATATTAGAATATTTATTTATTAATAATTATATATATATATATATATATATATATATATATATATATATATATATATATATATATATATATATATAAAATAAGAAACTAAATGTATACTTTCTGTGGATATAACCTATAGAGAAATGGTTTAAGCGCAATATACGAGATAAAGCAAGTATAAAACTAGATGAAAGAAAAGGGATAAACATGTACGAATGACAAATTTATTTCAACTTCGATTGTTTAATGCAAGGTTTACTCGGTAAAAACATGTTTAGTATTTTTCCTTAAGCAAAGGCTTTTCAAAGATTAATATCTGATCATCAGATGAATTACATAGACTAATAAGTTGGCAGTGGAAAAGCCAAACTTCAAAATTTGAAAAAATATTAAGTAATGGAGAATGAAAATGTGAATGTAAAAAGATATGAGGTTTGTCCAGTTGGTAACTGTCCGTTGATAATGTGTCCAGTGAAAGGAGATTAAAAGATGGAAAAGAAGGGGTTGTGTTATAGCAGCATTGAAAACGTTTAAGAATAAAATAAATCCAATAGAAATATGTTTAGTTCAATCGTAGGTGGAACGCACTTATTCGGAAGTAATGTTGAAATTCGGGCCATTTTAAAATACTTCCGTGGACTTAGGATGAGAGTAGTTTTTAAGAAGTTCCAGTTGAACTGTGTATATTAAACGCAGGCAGTCAGGACTTTAAGTAGTGACTTCGATCAAGTCTAAGAAGAGCGACAGCTTTTAGTTGAAAACGAGGCCAAATGAGGAAGTGGGGGAACAGATAAGGATAACACATAAACATGTGGGTGATAGGGGTAGTTAAATAAACTATGGCTGATGCTGGGAATAGAGAAGGGGAATGGATTGTGTGGTTACTTTTTATTGCTAGTAAGCAATAAAGCAGGTGAGAGTTGGGGTGGGGCTATTATAAGCTAAAAGCAGAAGTGAAATTCAGGGCATTGAGTGAATATTTCTGAAAGGGGGTCCCGTAATTAAAACGGAGTTTGAACGAACTAATATATAATTTCTAAGGTTTGAAAGGGTTCCAATTAGGAAATTAGGGTTCAAGTTAATGGGAATCTGGAATGTACGTGTTTAATATATAATAATTCGGACAAAAACTAGTGTTTCAGAGTTAGATGTATCAAGACTTTAAAGAATTTCTAGTTAGTTAAATATTAAATGCATGACTAAATAAGAAACCTTAATGCATAACTGAAGTTAGGATTGCGAACACTGTTAGTTTGCTGTGCAGTTCTAGGAGGTGCACCCTCCCAGGCTTGGCCTCCCCTCTTTGGGGAGGAGTAAGTTTATTGCTTACTACCTGAGGCGCCCCTACCGGGGAATGCACTCGAGGTGCCCTGGCAATTTTTTAAACAACCAGAGTGCTCAAATTCTCGCGCGTTGTTTTTTTCCCACTTTCCCGACATTGTGTCACATCTTACCTTGTGGGAGGAAGATGAATAGAATCGTTAGTCTGCTTGCAACAATTGATTTTAGTGCAAGGATTATGGGGTAGGGTTCAGTTGAATTTTGTAAACTTAAGTGAAGCACTAGTGTGTCGGAATTATAAATAGATTTTAAAGGGGGAGAAAATGGACCATTTTAGGAGTAACCAGGGAGCGTAGTTTAAAGGTGATAGAAATGGAATCTATGAGAAAAATAGTGTCGGTAGAGCGAAGCGTATACAGACTCGATGGAATGAATACAAAGGCTATAAATAAAGAAATGCATGTGTCTGTACGAGGGTTGGCAAATAATTGAATGTATATATATATATATATATATATGTGTGTGGGGGTGGGAAAGAGACCAGAAAAGTAAAACATGAGAATAAATATTGGTAAGTACAATATTAATGACGTCCTCAGTTACTCAAAATTGAGTTTTTCAAATAAAATACATTTATTTTTCTTTCCTTAAGCTATTGATTTTCAAAGAATGGCATCTCATCATCAGAGGAATGCAGAGAGATAAGTTGTTTGAGAAAGGTCTTTTTGCTGATTTTTTAATCATTAAAATGACGGGATAGAAAGGTACAATGTGATATCTGTGTTTTTTTATAATGTTTTTACAATTATCATGAACTTTCTAAACTGTTGACGATATAGAGTGTTCTTCGGAAAGTAAATTACATTCCATATAATTTTTTTAAATAATTTTTTCACAGTCACTTTTGGTTACAAATTTGGGTGATATTATGACGGTGTTGGGATGAAATTTCCGGTCAAGCGAAAACGTGCGATTTCGCACAAGGGAATATAAATGTAATTTATCTTGTTAAAAAGCATTGCTGAATTTTGAATATTAAAATGAGGGTTCAGAAAACCAAACAATACTATATTTTTTAAAACAATATTTTTATTTCATTACTTTAAACTTTTTTCAGCGAGTAACACTGCTTCGGAAAGTAAAAAATATTCCATACTAACTTTTTTTTTAAATAACATTCTTACTGCCCCTTTGATTAAAAATACGAGTAATGTTGAAAGTGTCATATGGCCGAAAATTTTAAGTTCTAAAAAATTGAAAAAAAAACCCGCATTATTTGGCTAGCTAAACTGTTATTTTTCTTATTTAAAATTAAGCGATGTTTATTGACAAGAGACCTTAAATTTCGATTTCATTGCGCATCATTCTACAGACACTTTATCCTAACACTGTCATGACACAACACGAATGTTCAACCAAAAGTGACTGTAACAATTTTACAAAAAAACAAAATGTTTAGGATGTTTTTTTTACTTTATAACGAACGCTTTATATCGCCGACAAATTAAGAGGTTACACATAATTTAAAAAAACATTTATTAAAACAAGTTGCATTGTTTAGCCTACTAAACCGTAATATATATATATATATATATATGAGAGTGAGAAAGAGAGATAGACAGGTGTATGCATATATAGAGATATATATGTTTATGTAGACATATGTATATATACATATATATATACATATGTATATGTGGACATATGTATTTATATGTATATACATATATATATATATATATATATATATATATATATATATATATGTATGTATATGGAAAAGGAAAAACACAGCCACCTAAAATATCACATATAAAACCAGTGGTAACATTTTAAAATGTTTAACGGAATGCGATTTTGTTCTGTGATTCTATCCAGCCTTGCTGTATTTAAATAGTCAACGACTTTCTGGAACAATGCGAAAAACGTTATATGCGCGTATCTCCACCGTCTATTAAAAAGTATCTTCTTTCTCCAGCTTTTCTGTTCATGAAGAAAGCATGAAGACATCCTTTTGTTTAAATGTTCATATGACATTTTGCAATTTTTATTCACGTAGAAAATTCATGGCGAAGCTTTGCTTATGCGTGACCAGATTAATTTTTCCCAGCCTGGATACAAGCCAGATTTGAAATTATAGATTATGCATATGTACTTCCACATGTATATATATTATGGATATAGATATATTCAACTATTGATGTTTATATATTTAGCACCGGGTATCAGCGGTGTTTTCACGAACTTGTTAAAGCTTATCAAAGGTAACGATAGGTCGAAAATGAGTTGTATACATAGATTTGCCATGACTTGTAGTAGTTGTATTTAGTCTGAGGCCCAATTTATCGTGTTATATTAGCGGTCTTACGCTAACTGCTTTTGGAAATTTTCATACTTAATGCTTTTGTAATTTTAATATTTAAAAACAAAATCCGTTCGTATCAAATGTCTGCACAGGCTACAGTAAAAACTTTAACCAACCGGAGTTGTCTCGTGGGCTTTAGATTGCCCATGCATGACATATACAGCTTTACTGCAATGTCTATTGAGTCATAATATGTATTTTTATTGGTGAAAATTTAATTTACATCAATAAATATGTTTATGCTTATAGATGTGAAGAACGGGTCGAACATGTTCGATTTAGCCGATAAATCGATGAAAAGATGTACCGGCTACCTTGCATAAAAGTGGGAAAGTCGAACGATAATCACTGTGGCTGAGTGTATGACGATCGACATTAAAAGTGCGATCAGTAGACTAGCGAGGAGGTAATGTGATTTGTTGCAATTAGGTCTGTATGACGATCGACATCGAAATGTTTACTTTTTACTTATTTTTCTTTTTTCCTTTTAATTTTAAATTTTTTACTTTTATATTTTTTAACTTTTTATATTGTTTACCTTTATTTTTTTTACTTTTTACTTTTTTTACTTTTATTTTTTTAACTTTTTACATTTTTTTACTTTTATTTTTTTAACTTTTTACATTTTTTTACTTTCATTTTTTTTACTTTTTACTTTTTTTTACTTTTATTTTTATTTTTTTATGTGTTTATTTGTAATAATTTTTGATATCTTTTAACTTTTATTACGTTTCTTATTTTGTTTACTAATTTATTTTTAATTAATTTTTCTAATATTTATTTGTCAGTTTAAAAAATATCTTTTAGTTTATATTGTTTTTAATTCAATTTTAAAAAAATCAGATATCTGCAATGTTTTCTGACATTCATCTTAATATTACGAGGAGGTAGTGTTATTCGCTGCAATTAGGTCTGGATCGGAATTGGAATATGCTATTTCAAGACAGATGGTCATGGACCGTTCGGTGTGATCTGCGCCGACCAGACACTGACCAGCGATGACATATCAAATGAATATACAGTATATATGGAAGCGCATTCATAAAGAAAAAGTATAACATTTGACAAAAGTAAGTTTAGGTGTAATAACTGCTGACTGGCTAGAACCAATCTATAGTTTATGTTTTGTTCTGAGGCAGTTTTTTTTTTATCCATTCAGAATGTGCATTTTTGAAGAGCTGTTAATCTTCTACGTTAAATACGACCTTGTGTACAACGTTGCCCTTTTGAGGAGCCAAGTACATAGGCACTTAGAGAAAAATATTAATCATTTAGCTGTAAATCGCAAACTTCTGGTTTAACTTTAATAGTTCCATCATAACAATATCTACTTAGAGACAATTGGCGACGATAACATACGTTAGAGATTTGGTAAATCAAGTAGAATTGTAAGCTGAGACAAAACCCAATACAATTTGAAGAGATTTTAGCAGGGAATTAATGGTTTCCAAAGTTATATTGGATGTTAATTTCATGAATAAAATAAATATAGTTGCATAGGGTCAAGGAAGGTTGAGAAGACCGAGGACGGACAGCACAAACGAGACCTCCACTGGAAGTGCAGAGACTGCTGGACCCTTGGGGAGGCTTATTGCCACACAAATCCCAAAGACCAATGGTCCTTACCAGCGAGAAATTAATGATAAACGGCTTGCAAGTTTATTTGCGGTGGCTATCGAAATAAGGATGAGATTACTGGAAATTGTGGGAGACTTGTTGTCACTCAGACTCCGGGGAATACCACCGGTTTTCGGTGAGCAATCACGGATGACCTGTGTTAGAACTCCTAGTGATTAACAACAACAACAGCAACAGCAACAGCAACAGCAACAGCAACATCAACAACAACAATAACAATAACAATAATAATAATCATAATAATAATAATAATAATAATAATAATAATGATGAAAAGAAGAAGTTATCATCCAGTGAAAAAATCTAAAATATCGTGTAAAAAAATCAAGAATAGAGAGGGAATCATTTAGCGACATAATAGGTAGACAGTAAAAGAAAAAAACATTGGTCAGTAAATAATGGCATGTACAAAATATTTGACTAAATTATTAACTTCATGGAGAAAGCAATAGGAAACGTAAGACTGAAACTCAACGCTGGATGATAAAGAAAAGAATACATAGATGCATTTTCAAGGGGCACTCTTAATTTCTGGTACTTTTTTTATATTAGCCATAATTCCACTTAACAAAAAAGCAGAAGGTGCAATGACGAGTATAAATGCACAGACACAATAGAAAAATTCAACCACCCCATGTATATTTATTATCTTAAACGATTTGTCTTTCTTATCTAATATATAAAGGGAAGACGATTTTCCCCTATACCTTCTCGGGGAATAGGAAAATAACCACATGCATCACAAGTTACTAAACTCACCACTATATTACACTTATTATCTCGAGCATGTTTTAGTAAATGTGTTATTATTTTTTGCCAGCTATCACTAAATAATACATTTGCCACATCATCTACGACTCCCCGCAAAACCAACTCAATATAGGTGGTAGCAAAAACGTTTCTCCCTAACAATTCTGTACTGTCACTTCACTCATCGACACCGAGAACTAATTAACACAGTTTAATTTTCACAAAAGACTCCGTTCTCATTTATTATTTGCCTGGTATTAATTTACTACATAATATAAAGCAATACGCTAAGACTTAATGACCGCTCCCGTGTACTCCGATGATTTTCCGCGAATATCAGATTACCTCATTTCTATTTCTACCTATGACTTCTATATTTATATTCATTCCGGAATTAAGCGACTGAAATGAACGACCACAGTTCCCGCAACAATTAATCATTCAACATAGCGGCTACAGTTTCTTGATCGAATGGACTTCCTATGTAATTCAATAAGCGCCAAGATACTCGTAGACCCCGATACATTTGCATTTTCAAAATCATATACCTTTAACACGCATATTATAGAACACTTTCCCAAATTTATTTCATCAACTACAAATGACCTGAAACGTGTCATTGTTCAACTTTACATTTGGTCGACAGAAGCTAAATCTTAACACGCATGCCAATAAACAAGCTTAGGTCGCCTATTTTCCCATGTATTTTTTACTCGACACCGTGGCGCAGTCATTAAGAAGGTAGGTTTCATGATCGCCAGTTATATCGTTCGATCCCATTCTACTCTACCACTTTTTTCTTTTATTTTATTCAAAACATTCGCCAACACGTTTCTTTTTTATTAGACGCCATCCAATAGGTAGTACTTCCGCTAGTTTTGAAATGAAGAGGAACTGAACACACTAAGAAACACAACTAGAATCTTCATCTAGGATATAAGAACGGAATTCACAATGGAAATGTTGACACTACTTGAGATGAAAAAGAGAAAAAACTTGTAAGAATGTGAGACGAAGAACTTGCCAATCAAGAGTTGATAAATGCATTCAGTCAATGTGTGCATCTCGGGCGGATACCACTATCAGAGATGCAAGAGGTGATTAAAAGATAATTACTGAGAAGAACAATAGAGCTCACCACACCAGAATCATATAGTAGGCACCTAGTTAAAATGATAAATATTTTCAGCAGTATCCAGAGTAGAATTGGGACGATGAATCGGAATTGGAAACGTAAAAATCGAAACGTTTTGGCGTATCG